>OX403601.1:6265000-7515000 GCA_948107665.1 Lomographa bimaculata | reverse complement strand
ATGTAATTAATATGATTTTGAACTAGGATTGTACAGGTCGGAAAGGGCGGTAAAATTTGAGTAGCCTACTTGCGGCAAATGTGTAAATCCGCCACTGCTAAGTCAGTTAGTGAATCAGTATGTCAGGACCAAGCTTCTTATAGTATTAGATTTATGTTTTTCAGGTGAACGAATTACATTAGTAGTACTATAGGATTACGTTTTCAGAACTGCTGAAGCCACAAACAACACTAAGACAGGTAAGCTTTAAAAGGAAGAGTATCATAAACATCTTATCTCTCAACAGCAAAAGTCAATTTACTTCGCTGATTACCACTAAATTGGTCGATAAGCTCGGTGAAACTGTGAAAAGTACCATTAAAATTAATTAGCCATAAAATAGCTCGACAAACAGAAAATTGGGTCATAGCAACCATAACGGAGAATGTTTAGGCAATTACTAACTTTATTGCTGTTTTGATAGAGCTGAAAATGGCCTGGATGTAGACAAAGGCTCTTGTGTAAAGCATATTGCACACTACAGTACTTGAGGAGACAGTAGAGTAAGGCTCAGTTTAAGGTAACCTCATTAAATTATCCGGTTTCCCGCTTTTAACGCAAACATGCTTATGCTATTTTTATGAAATGATAGCCGTTATAGTTAATGGTATATATATATGGTATAATATGGTTAATGGTATATATATGTATATATTGCATCTAGGATATCATGATCATAATATCATTCAAGCTGTAACAGATAGGTATCCTTACTTTATTATAATATTTTGTACATATGTATTTATATTATAAACATTATGTATGTATTATTATTGCCTTAGAGAATTTATTATGTTTAAGTATGTATATACCTTACTATATATTTTATTTGTCATATTTTGTATTTACACCTCCATTTCACCGAATTATTAAAATTTTCTCCATCGAATATGTAATTAAAATATAATAATATAATATTATTACAATAATTATTATCGTTGTCTCGAAGAGATCGCTTTTAGCGATAAGACCGCCGATTGTACACTTTAATTAAGGTTTAATTTTTTTTTGTAAGTGATTTATGTAAGGTTTGTCAATAAAGCGTTATCTATCTATTAAGAAGCTCAAGTCAACTTCACCTGCACGTGGTGCCAGTACCAATCAAGGCTTCAATATCTAACGTCCATGTAGTTCTATGGTGTCACACTTGTAGCGCGGTCGGCCTGGTCGATCGTAAATAATATCAGGCGATATGCTAGATGCCTGAACAATTCTATTAAGTCCATCATTTAGGTACATTATCAAAGAATATATGTATTTTTTTTTATCAGTTAAACTAATATTTATTATCATCATTCATTGAAATTCCGCGTGACGTCACGCCTCAATACACCTTTTCTAGAGGCGTGACGTCACGAGCCCACATACCCGAAATTGACGCTTTTTAAAAATACATGAACAATATTTTTTGTCAATCTTACCTAAGGACTAATTAAATATTTTTTTACCCAGGCATTAGATGACGTAAACGTAACATATAGAGGCATGTTTAGCGGAAAAATATGCGGTTATACAAGATCGCGTGTGCAAAGTGTGGCTTTTTGAGGTATTCGTAAATTTCTAGAAAAGTAATAAACATATCAAAATATTGGCCAAACAACGAATAATAAATTCTATATTAATATTTATTTACGGCTTTAGGCTAAATGCAATTTATTGAAAAATCATACTTCATATAATTAACATTATATTATAATATTATAAATCCGAAAGTATAACTAGGATTAACACATAGGCTACTTTATAACTTGATAACAGCCGGCGAAGCCGCGGGGCACGGCTAGTCTAAAATAAACTCAAAAAGGTATCATTTTTGTCAAAAATCAATCAATCGTGAAACAAGTTTAAATTTATGACAGAAATAAGTCATAAAATGATATACTAATGTCATACATTGCTTGATAGGATAAGTGATCTACAAAATGTCTTAATTTTCGGGTTGCTTGCTCTTAAGAAATATTGTTTAAGAGCTTGGGTTTTTCAACGGAGTGGTACTGTGCCTCGGAGGGCACGTAAAGTCGTTGGTCACGGTTGTTAGTTTTAAGACAACAATCGTTAAGCCATGACCGTTACCTTCAAGTAGCCTGAAAAATCCTGACACCTGGATTGTGCACTAGTCTATATGTAATATAAAAGTAATTAAAAAAATATCGATTATAAATCCATTTTTGGGTTAACATATTTCGTTTTGAAAAACTATATGAATATTAATTAATAAGGCTTCCATATTATAACATAGAATACCGAAAGTATAGTCTTAAGCCCTGCTCTTATATTAAATAACGCAGGCGATGCTGCGGACTACAACTAATTCAACCTTAATACATTGCTTATCTACGTTTTAAAAATGTCAGTCGATAACAATTTACTTAAGATTTAGGCACTTTGCACGAAAAGTACTTATTGCTCGAAAATATAACTGTATTCATTGCTCGACAACCCTACTGAAAAAATCATCAAAGCTCCTCTACTGTTTCCTCCAGCTGCAAGCTGCACAGGGTTGCCACGGCTTGATTCGTTAATCATTGCTTATCTATGTTTATGAATTTCAGTCGGTAATAATTTACTTAAGATTTTGGAACTTTGGACAAAAACTGCTGATTGCTCGAAAAGGCTAACTGTATTAATTGCTCGACAACCCTACTGAACAAATCATCTGAACTCCACTACTGTTTCCTCCAGCTGCAAGCTGCACAGGGTTGCCACGGCTAGAGTCGTTAATCTTAATGCAAATTCGTGCCAAGCGTCCCTAATGGCGCCCGTATTTACTATTTACACGTCTTATTCTTCAAGTGGAATTACGTCGTTCTGTACGTGGTGTGAATACTCCGGAATCTAGGTTTGCTCCTGTTGTGTACTGCCCTTAATTATTAACGCTCCACTGTTGTTTATGGACAGAGAGCTCCATGAATTTTAACGGGACTTTTTATAATAGATGTAAAATATGATTCTTGATGTTAAAGACAAAGGCATGGCATTTGGTACGATATAATTCGTTAGATGATAAGGTGTTTCTCAGCGGTAAACAATGTAAACGATACCGCACGCTAACAAACTTGTGTTGCTACACGAAATAATACCGCATAACTCATAGTCTCAGTACGTTGTTTTTTTTTTTCACAAGTAACATTTACTTTAATCGCTGTTAAATATTCGTCCACACTTACGGCTTGGCTCTACCTAATAGTAATAAGAAGTAAAAGTAATACTAAAAGCCTTGAGTGATTAGTCTTCTAGGCAAGCATGCTACATATTCGGCTGCATCATCGCATCCCATTCTATTTGATTATGATCATTTGCTTGCCTAAAAAATTCGAGTGAACTGGAGGTTATCAACCACAAACGGACGTTTACAACATAAACATAAAAACTTTCACACTCACAGCCCCACACTAAGTTCGATGACTTGTGTCGTGGGTGCCGGAAACATTCACGTCACACACACAATCACAACCAGAACCAGAAACACACATTTTCCTGGGGGAGAAAACTTGTGTTCCTGCCGGGAGTCGAACCCGATTTATGCTTAGAAGGCAAACGCCACCCAACTAAGCCAACGGACAGTTCGACGACGGGAAGGGTTTCTACCCGCACTTCAAATGTAAGCGATAGAAAACCTAGGCTCGCGACCTTACATCGAAGACCAAGAGTTAGCAGCTTGGAATCGACTAGGTTATCGTCAATGAGTCATTTGGCTCGTCGGTCAACACTTCTTATACCCACTATTTAAAATTTAAGAATTAAATGCTCATCTGGCAATGAACTTCCTTGGCTCCTATAATAGCATGTGCGTTAAAATATAAATTAAGCGCAAACCTTCAACTTAAAATTCTTATATGGCTTCAGCGTCAAAAATAAATATTCTTATAAAAATGCGCGCTTGAAACCTTTGAACCTTTCACTCCCACACGCTTTATACATTACTCCAAAAACAAAAGAAACCGATTCCCACTAAGTGCTTCCCTTACATCTCATTCTAACGAGCCAAAGATTTCGTTCATTCGCAACGCAATTTGTCCCGTACATGTACCGAAATGCTAATACGCATTATAATACAAGCTTTTAGACATGCGATGTGTAATTTTTCATGAGGACAATCAGTGGTTTCCCCCCTTTTCCTTGTCGACGAATACGCCGTATACGACATACAGCGTGTTGGTATTCGGAAAGTTTTTGGTTGTTCATTTGAATGAATGATGATGGCAATTCTAGCACGCGTCCTGTCTTACGCTCGGGACACCAGTTACCTTATGAACCACATTTTTTGTTCTATTTTTGCTAGATATGCAAGCATTTGACCGCTATCTCTGATGCGGCCGAAGATAGAACATGCTTGCCTAGAAGGTACCTATTCACTTTAGACTTGAAGACACCCAGATTGAGCCGTTCAGGGAACAGTTACAGGCAATGAGTTCCACTCCTTCGCTGTACGGATGATAAACGTAGACGCAAAACGCTTCGAGCGAACTGAATGTATGTCAACCATAAATAGATGACCTTTGACAGTTTGTCTTGAGGTAATTTAGTATTATAAATCCGAGAGTTTGTGTGTCAGTGTGTAAGTATGTTTGTTCCCTCTTCACGCTTTAACGGTTGAACAAATTTGGATGAAATTTGGAATGTACATAGCTTATACCTAGGATTACCACATAGGCTACTTTTTAACTTGATAATAGCGAGCGAAGCCGCGGGGCACGGCTAGTTTATAATATTTAAAGTCGTCTCGCGTCGTCGGAATCCTACTGTCTAGTTTGGGGTTGTGAGTTTGAATTTTAGATTCCAGTGAAGGTAACATCGCGATGCAGTCAATGGCGGTCGTGTATTGTTCTTTTACTCATGCTCGCCTTGCTTGCAACTCTGCAACTGTGCCGAAATACACCACCTTCAAGTAGAAAAATGTGTTGTGGTAAACACGCTAGGTCTAGATATAGTAACAGTCTTCACGCTGTTGAATTGTTTTATTTGACAAGCGGCCTGTTTTAAACATTCATAAAACACACTAAAATTGGGCTGACCTATCAGCTAATCATTATTATGAATCAGCGAATGTGTTAATAAGATTTCGAATTCCTTAACTCTGTGAAATGATCGCAGAGATAGACAAAGCTTCGCTTACAATTTGGCTATGAGGGTTGTACATAGTACACCCTGTACGCGTATACGATATATCGCTATATATGGCATCTTGTTGCTAGATCTACGGCATGTCGTTTACAGAGTTTTTTGCGAGGCGTTATTCGCGCGAAAAGTCGCAATAAGTGATGGGAAGATTAATGTCGCAAAGGCTTTGACACTAGACCTCTTTGATTACTTGTGTTGTGAGGATGCGTGTTATTTCGAGACCTCCCCCTATCGTCTAGAATATTTGAGGGTTATGAGTGTCTGTAAAAGATAGTGTGTCTGTATCGTATAGGTATTAGCTGTTGTGACAGTTAGGAATGACAATAAGCATAATATAAGTATCAACGCTAGGAAATAAAATGATTAATGTATCGTCATAAAATGTGGTAGAATAATTGCCGCCATGTTTTTTTCCACATTCCTTTGTAAAGCAAATCTGGCAGATAGAGCTATTATTCATTATTACCTCTTTGGGGCAAATGTGAATAATAGATTTTGATTTTGACATTAGTTTATAACTGAATTAATATGTTTTCCATTTTGGTAAATGTTTACTCTATTATTTTGAACATCGTCGTCCATTATCTCACACAGATTTGTTTTTTGCAGTTACTGAAGTGGAATTGAAAAAACATATTATAGTATAAATTTGCTATAATAATATGATTTCATCTATATTTATGTCAGAAAACTAATGAGGGACACATCTCTCGTTAGTATTGTGATTCAAGTACTTAGAAGTGGAAGTAGGGTAGAAGAAAGTGAGAACATCGTTTTTCCTTTTATATTTTTAACTTGGCGTTACCCACGATGGACGATAAATACTTTATAAGTTGTTTTTGTGCAAAACAAACGTTCAAATGTATATCCGGATTTTTATTGAAGTCACCTGACTTGAACGAGAGTGTTTTGTTTAGTGAAAACCGCTATAGCCTTTTTCTACATAAGTCGTCGGGGGAGAATTTAGATCCCCTTGTATTTAATAAGTTGAACTATTTCCTTTGTTTTTAAAGGTGCCTTATTCTAAAGCCAAAAATAAACTTTTAAAGGATTACTTTATTGTCCGTCTGTTTGTCCGTCTATCTTTTTTATAACTGCTAGCCTATTAGCATGAGCAGATGTAGTCGTTGTGAAGATATGGTCAAGGTTATTACCACCCTGCTATATATTACCCTTGATAGCCTATTCCTATAACAATAAAGTAGTTGCTAACCAACTGTCACTTTCTGACAAGTTTATATAATAAACGATTTTGAATTTTGAATCATTTATATTGTAGTTTTCAATTCTCTAAATCCTTCGGATCCACCATATTTATAATTGACAAATTGATTTATTGACATAATAGATTACAAAATTATTATCATGAATCCATAGGCTCCCAAACTAGTCTCAAACTGTATTTACGATTAAACGGACTCTCATTTTTAAGCTGCAATATCTCCGTTAACCCTATCAAGGCAATATTGGTCCAATATTCGGGTATGCGGCGGGCATTGTGCCTTCATTATGCCCAGGGCAGACGACGCAAAATGGGTAAATATTCATGAGAATTATTCGACAGATTCCTTTAGGCGTAACGCAGACTGACAATGATGGTCCTATCAGAATCTGTGTAAATTGGATATACTATACTGATGAGATATCGACGTAAGGTCGCAAGTTCTTGAATAGAATAGAATAATCATTTATTCCGACAAGCTTAACTATAATAAATATCACACGTTACAATAAAATGTTCACACTTTTTAATAAAAATTAGTAAACAGTGTTGTTTCTAAACTTTCTGTTATAAACTGATAAAGGTATGCAAGCTTAGCAGAGCCTCAGCGCTGGTTTTCAGCTCCGACCTACGTAAGTTGTGCAGAGTTTTCTTTCAAATCTCGTAATTATTCAACTGTTAATGTGTATCAATAGTGGATTATTAAATATTAGTAGTTCGTGAATGTACATGAGTGTATAGGCAAATCATATAAAGTAGAATAACAAAAAATCCACTCCAACTCCAATAAAAGTTCTAGTAAAGCCTCTCTCACTCAACTATGGCTCTTTTACTTGACTTTGACTGTCAAGTTACTAAAAACTTGAGAAATATTTATTACTTAACCCTACAAAAATGCAAATATTTTGTGAAGCCAAAATTAAAAAGAATAAACGACATTTATCTGCAACCGCTAAGCTTATTTCGCCACTGAAAGCGTAAAGAGTTCCCACTTTCATTTCACATGCTTCACACAAGATCTCGATCCTAACACTGGGTATAAAGCAGACACCTTTGTGAGGTAGATAGGTAAGCTGTAAAGGTATCGCAGTAATGGTAGCTACAACAGTATAGTATGGGTTTAGTAGGTAAACTTTAGTATACTTCAATAAAATCGGGGAGTCGTACAATCTTCAAGTCGCGAGTGAATAGGTATTTTATGCGAACAATGGTGCATCATCGTCAACGTTTAACACTTGGTAAGTTAGTGACCAAACGTTTGCCTATTTTTTGTTTCTATGTACTAAATTTTGTATTCTAAATGACTAATAAAGAATTTTGGTCTCTTGGGTATAATATTGACAGTTTCCTCTCTTTCTGTCAGAAGTTTATTCGACGGGCTTAATATAATATAGTCCTAGTACAAAACTTAAATTGTCAATTTATTCGTGTTAGTTATAAATACAATATGAAGGATGCCCGTAAAAGCGTTGAACATTTGGTAACCCACTTAAAACTTGTAAGTACTCTTCTATAAAGTATTTTTTAGACTCGTGTAATAGAGTACGTTACGTTACCCATGTTTGGTAGTAATTATTGGCTGATAAAGTAGTAAAAAAAAGTATTTTTAAGATTAAGTCGTTATTTGTCAAATAAAATTGAATGTAGGGACTTCATATGTCAATTAATTTAGAACAATTATTTATCAGGTACTAAGAAAAACCCCAAGATTAACATTCATTCATCACAGCCTGCGTACGTTTGCACACAGTAACTTGTACCACTCTAATTATTAAGTTTGACTTCTGTATATTTTGTTCTATGGCAGCTATCGCATAAATGGGTCTGAAGTGAGCTGCATTGTCGTGTTATCTGCTGCGCTGTGCTCGCGCCCTAACGATACGCGATAGCCAGCATAAGATGATCTTTTCAGCCGGCTGAAAAGGTATTGGATAATACTTTAGTGCAAGAGCGATTCAGGTTATCGGAGATCTTTGTTGATGGTTATACTTTACGGCGGGACGTTTAAAGTTCTATTGAGTGTCGTGAAATGGGAGAAGCTAAAGATTAATATCTACCATTTTTATTTAGATTTTTACTCAATTTCCAAGACAAAATATTTTGAACAAAAATAATATATTAATTTCAAATTGCGCACCATTGCTTCACCATAAACCACGGAAGCTGTATGTGCATGATTATTCTGTATATTATATGATAATATACAAAATATCAGATAAGATACTCATTCGAACCTACTCGTAACGTAGTCATCAACTTATAACACTGTTAAAAACACTACGTCATTGTCAGCCTGAGATTTTGTTTGTTCCATTAGTAGAAATGTAGGTAATGCCCACAGAAGAGGAGAAAATTTTACGTTTATTTCTCTCTCTTCTGTGGTAGTGCCACACAAATTTCAGCTTCAGTAAAGATACTCTTATAAACTAAAATAATCTGTCAGTAGATTAGCACTCGTCAGTTAGGCAGCCTGCTATCAGTAAGCACTACGTCACTGCACAACGATCCAGATAAACCAGCGCTTAGCAATTTTAGAGAAAGCTTCAGCCCCGTGATCCCACGTGTTCGATCCCAAATGATCCTCCGCATTCGATCCCGGGATCGGGAACGTATCGGTTTGAAATGCGATCTTGCGACGTAAGATGGTAGGATTATTATAAATTATACTGTTTAGGGTTAAAGGTATGACATATCTGGTAAAATAAGAGAAAAAGTATAAATAAAAACATATGTATTTTTCTGAAAATGTCTGTTTTTCAACTATATTTATGAATAATTGATTTTTATTTATAAAGCATTAGCCATGCTAGGCAGAACTGAAGTAGTAAATTTAGAAAGAAAAAATTATCGCTTAAGGCGAGGGTTGAAACTGCGGCCATAGGGTGTCATGCCCTATTGCTGTAACCGCTGAGCTATTCAATCCCTGCCTTAAGCGTTAATTTTTCCTATCTACATTTACTACTCATAAATAACGGTGCGGAGATACTAGTTAGCGAGGAATTCCACATTATACCTGTTATAAAATCAAATAATAGTTTGATTTCATAACTAGGACTGGTCACAGTATAAGATAATGGGATATGCGATGTCCGAAGAATAACTATATTTCATCATTTATTGAGAACTAAGCCCCAGTAAACCCCCGCAGTTTGTTGTGACTAGCATTAGGCTTATTCAATATATTTTTCTCGACCCAAATGAAACTATTATTATGATATCAAAATTCCACTTTCCCGTGCCATCATTACCGACGCAAGCTAGGCAAAGGTGCATAAATCTCAATCATAATTTGCGTGCGTCAACCGTAGGCCGGAGCGGACCAATGATTGATGGCCTACGCCGCCGCGCGCTCATTCCGCATTCAAACCGACCAACCGGCGCCCGACACGTTGCAAAATGGCGGACACGAAACTAAATTGATTAAAAATCTATTAGCTTAGTTTGCTCTCGACTCTGACGTCTCAATTTCTGATAGTGACATTTATTAAATTGCCCCGGAGATAATGCTATTTGGGGATTTAGTTTTGACGATGTTTCTAAGTGTCAATATTAATATGGGGTCATATGAGATAGGTGACAGATCAATTTATTTATATTTTTTTATAAATCATACATGTTTATTTTTCTAAACTCTGTCGGTAGGAGATGATCAAAAAGCTGACGATATTATGGCATTTATCCCTTCTCCTTGATAAATTCCTCTTAAGATAATATTCCAGTTCCAGAACTTTAAAACAGAAGTTGAACTGACCAGTGAAACATTATAGAACTGTTTCATATATAATTAAGGATTAAATTAAAAATATTTGAACTGTGATTTCAAAATTAAAATATGTAGTCTAAATAAATTTAACTGTGTGACAACCTTGATTTTATTTTTTATAAATGCGCAAGTTAATGATACAATTCTACAAATGGGATTCTTTTGGATGGACCAAATGTTATAATAGGTTTCACGCTTTCTAATCCCACCGGTACCATTAGAACAGGTAGAAACAGAAACCAAGGCATCAGACTCTAAAAGAGCAACAGAAAGATTAGTGAAGGTAAATCCGGCGCGTTCTTCGCGACGTAACTCTACCACGAATTTGCTAGTACATATCAGTAGCATTATTGTAATTTACTAAAATGTCAACTATTAGAAGAAAATCTATCGTTAAATACCAAACTGTTTCCGCGCAACTATCATTAAGAGCCAGTACCTTCGAAGCCCAGCGGGCTTACCGTCATAACAATCATCAGTTAGCAACTACTAAAGAAGTGGGGAACGCTAGCTAATCAGAGATAAAAAGAAGTAGAAAGTAAGGTGCCTCATGATACAGATTCCACTTACTTTAGATCTCATTTTAAAACTCCATTACACCTCCCTTCTCCTTTATAAAAAAAGATGAAATGTTACATTATAAAGTTTACATAAATATATTTTTCTTTTATTTTGACTCACCGCATTTCACATCAGGCAAAATAAAATCAAAATCTATTAACTACAGTAGTTTTATCGATCTTTTTTTGAATAAGTTTTATAGATAGAATGTATGTAGGTAAATATTGAACATGATAAATAAATAATCACATAAACGCTTTCACACTCACAACTCCACACCAAGTTCAATTACTTGTGTCGTGAGTGCCGGAAACATTCACATCACACACACAAACACAATCAGAACCAGAAACGCAAATTTTCCTTGGAGAAAATTCTTGTGTTCTTGCCGAGAATCGAACCCGATACACCTGCTTAGAAGGCGAACACGTACCCAACTAAGCTAACGAGCAGTTCTAATTATGAAAACGGTTATGATAACTTGCTTATAGCTTAATAATTGCAAGAAGCTCAATTTAAACAAGCTTCAACTGCCCTAGGGTGGTATTAATAAAACGTCCTGCTTCTGACACGTCCGAACCCAAAGTTCCAACCGTTATCCTTTCCCTCAACCGTCTTTATGCCGAATAGTTTCGCTTTATAATATTTGTGGCACGTCCACTGACCATCCCAAAGGAAGGACGACCTTAATTTATTAATAGATTGTTTATAGCCTTGCCAGGGGCCACCGCCTAATAAATAGATCACCCTTAAAATAATAATACGTTTTCGCTCCGAGCACTCGAACACGATATGAAGCAAGGTATTAATAGTAAGGACAGTCACGACAGCAATACGTGCTGGAATATCTATCTAATACCCCAAAATGTGCGTATAATACGTGATAGCTCTATTGGATTACGTATAATACCTAGTCGTACATCATTTCTAATGTCGAATAAATCCTAGATTATACTAACACGAGGGAAAAACAAAAGTAGAGGTTAGTTTTGTTGATTTTTTTTACAAGCTTTTATTTAGTTTCACCTGTCTCGTGGTCTATCTTTCGGTCTGTAATCAAATCTTGCGAGATAAATTAGACCCAATTTCCGATGTCCAATTGAACTCAAATTTGGTGTTTCTATGTATCTTCGTTGACAATACCATGACATGGTAGCATGGAGCTGGTCTGATGATAGAGATGAAATGGCCAAAGAAACTTCTGATCTAAGTAAGATAAATCCATCGAGTTTGATTCGTCTTGACAATTTCTCATATATTATTATAACATTTAAGTAATTTTTTATTTACAACAAAAACTGGAAAAAAAATATTTCAAAACTTTTTAAGGTATTACTTGTTTTCAATTCGAACCCAAACGCATTCACACTCACAGTCTCACACTAAGACATGTATTGTGTTGACGCTGAACTTAGAGATCTCGCTTTGCTTGATCAATTATGGATGAATAAATGGATACTGCCACGTCCATCCCCTACTGTTATTACGACAACACCAAGACATAAATTTTATGAGATTAAAAGGGTGACGCACTGTCGTCAGTTTACGAGCCGATGAAAATTTTGGTAGTTATTTTTATGTGGGTACATTACTTTATTGGTATGGAGCCCGTTTTATTTTGAAGTCCGTTTTAGGGAACTTAATGATAACTGGTGGTATTTGTTGAAATGTAATGTATTTGGCTATAAAACCCTTTTAGGTGCCAGTTTGATGGGCTTTGCTTAGTCATTTACCAGATAGTGGTGTCCCTTGAGATTGGGGAAGCCGTAAAAGTAAGTCATTTGAATAGTCGTATATTTAAAAAATAATTACTTGAATTAAATACAACATTACGTTCGAAGAATTCTATCGCAGATAGAACATTCAACATTAACGTTATAAACAGAATCACACCTTGAGGAAAAATGTATCTCCAACCAGAAATTAATTGAATTGTTAATTTAAAAAAAAAAAAAAACCATAAACGCTTTCACACTCACAGCCCTACACTAGTTCGATGACTTTCACATCACATGATCCCACTCACAATCACAACCAGAATCAGAAACACAAATTTTAATTATGGAGAAAACTTGTGTTTTCGCCGGGAATCGAATCCAATACCTCTTCTTCTCTTCTTAGAAGGCAAACTCTCACCTAACTAAGCCACTAGGCAGTTCAAATGCATACATACAAGATATGTATATATATATGTATTGCTTTTGTGCATGATGCATATCCAAGTATCGTATGTAGTTGATAGTTCCTTAATTCTATGGTTCTAGAGTCTCTTTGAGGTAGAACTCGGCTAGATCCTCAATGAACAGTAAGCAAAAACTGCGTCTTGACTTCACAAACTAAAGTAATTAGACGAATGCGCTCAATTCAAGTGCTTTTATTTCGTTGAGAACTTACGCCATGACAGATCCGCACTATAAGCGTTTGAGGTGACTTAAGTAATGAAGGAAGTTTATTATTATATGTTTGTGAATGGAGTCTGATCAAACATCCTGGCAATATCCGATTCGTACGGCGTAAGCAACATTTGTTGGAAGCTGGAACTAGAAGCTAGCGCGTCACAAAGTAGGTAATGCGGTGGAAAACAGAGACGAAGGTTTTGAGTTTTGATAGTTACAAAAGTTATAAGAACGTTGTACTTCAAAATATTATTTAGATATGTAAGCACCTTAAAGCTAAGGGTATATAGAGAAAAAAACCGATGTGTTTCAAACCCGCACCACTTTAATCGCTTAACAATTAATTTACAGCCAGTAAATATATAAATATAAACAAATGCAAAAGACGTAGCAAATATAGATAACTTATCGAAGTATTACTTACTTAAGCTAATTTGTATGCCCTAAGTTCTAATTATATATTAATTTCATCTCTTTTTTTGACAATATATATTTTTAAAATAGATAATTCGATATTCACTTCGATATACAGACAGGCATTTCTATAATTGTTAACCATATCGGGCTCCCATGATACAGGTTTTGCCTAGTTTGCGGCCCACAGCACAATAGTACTTTATTATGTCTTTCTTTGCCATATAAACACATTTTCAATTTTTCAGATTTTCATTATAATTTTCATTATACATATTATACTGCGATCTCACCTGATGATATAATCTGTGTCGGTCTGTTGGTTCAAATCGAATGTTACCCGCTGTCTCTAATAAATCGCTATTTGTCAAGTGTGTTCCGAAATATATTTTATATACTACATCCTACAGCTGTACGAAATGTCTTAAATATATTGTAAATCTTGTAATAAAAATCTGTGCATAAATTATACAAAACAAGCTGAGACGGTACAAAAATATTGATCACAGAAAACTGTAAAATGGTGTTATGGCTTTACGAAGTATGCTATGACTTCACAAAAAATATATTTACACATTATAACTTTATAGTAAGGACTCATAATCGTGCTACAAATAAGTTATTAAAATAGTCTAAGGATCTACCAAAAAATATTTTATACATTATTACTGTAAAATTTAGCTACAATTATATGAAATCTATATCAATAAAATGTTACTACCTATGTCCTTATATACTTGGTACTATCCAACCAATGTGCCCCAAACCGGTTGGGTTGGTTAAGACAAAACAATGCATTAAATATTTTTTCAATTTTAGCGTAGTAAGTAGCAAACGCCGGGTTTCCGCTAGTAGGCTATAAATATGTTTAGATCATAATTAACGCAAGCAAAGCTTAAAAAATCGACTTCGCTAAATTTTGGTTTTAGATCTATTGATTTCGATTAAATGTATATGGGATCACATATAAAGTATAATCTACTAAACAAAAAAAATCATCAAAATCGATTTATAATTGGCGGTGATATCGCGTAAATCCAAACAAAAAAAAACATACAAATTGAGAAACTTTTTTGAAGACGGTTGAAAATAACTGTTACTGCAATAGGCGTTAAATACTTCTATAGACGTACTGAATCTTTAAGCGCCCATGGCTCAATATCTAAACATAGCACCAGAGCAACTTTATGTACTGTTTACGTTACACTGTGGTAACACATTCGCTAAAGTTTGCCACTTGGGACCGTACGCGGACTGCATCCCATCGAACTACGATTCAATATATATTAGCTTCGGAAACTCGGATTTGTGCCCTTATTGTTTTACGCAAAATTCACAGGAATATGAGCTATTCCGGGATACAATTGACTTTGGAAAGATTTTGCGACGCTGCGCACTGCTGGTCCCATGGCAAATCTTGCAGTATATTTTGTAGAAATACATGTTTGAAACTATATGTATAGGTAAAGGATTACTTTTATAAAAGGCTACTTTTTATAATTTAAAATTAATACTTTACTTTTTTAATTTATAATTGAAATGTATATACATATATATATATATATATATATATATATATATATATATATACTTTTATTCATTTCGTAACCACTGTTTCTTTTGTGTATTACGCGATATCTCCGCCAATTAATGAATCGACTTTGATGATTTTTTTTTTGTTTGGTAGGTTATACTTCAGATGTAGTCCCATATAAATTTTATCGAAATCGATCAAGCCAAAACCAAAATATAAGTGTTGAAGGCGGAGATATCGCGTAATAAACAAACAAAAAAAACGTACAGTCTAATTGAGAACCTCCTTTTTTGAAGTCCGTTGAAAATGGATTCTACACTTTATTCTTGTGGAGGTTCTTTACGGGAAAGACGATGTGATATATTAAGCTCATCCTGCCATATTCCTTGGCTCAAAACCTGGAGCCAGTAAAATTCCAAGTAAAGTTTTATTCAAATCATATGAAAATAAATTAAACAAGTTACCAAGTCACCACATTCAGGCCATATAGACGGATAAAGTAACTCGAACACTGAGCACACTACAAACTTTCTATTCTGGTATTAACTTAGGATAGTAAACACAAACTTCTTTACTTTAGTAGAGATTAGGGAGTTAAGTGTATTTGTTCGGTAAATCTTGTATAAAACAATCGTTTGAATGAATTTCTTGGGTTGTGGTGACGTTTAGATTGCCAATGTTTATATATAACTAGCTGCGCCCCGCGGTTTCACCCGCGTAAGTTCCGGACCCGCGGGAATTCCGAGATAAAAAGAAGCCTATGTTCTTTCACAAGCTCTATACTATCTGTGTACCAAATTTCATTTAAATCGGTTCAGTTTAACGTTTGCACGTTCACCTTTTAAGCAACATGTTTCAGATAATGGGCATTGTACATGCCCGAAACTAGTCGGAAAATCCGACAAAAACCGCCGCGAGTACCAGCCGGTTAGTAAACATTAAACATGTTTCAGGTTCGATTCCCAGTGAAAGCACAAGTTTTCTCTTCTTACACCCTTTATATTAATTATATTTATGTTTAATAATAGGTAATAATTCGTGCGTGCCGCACTAATTAGCTTGAGACCATAAGTCTCTGACTATCGATGTTCAACCTCAAAATGTTGCCGTGATCAAATTATCCTGTCATCTGTAACAATATATGGGAGAGTCGGATTTAATTAATCATAAAATTATGTGCTGAAAGGGTTTGGGATCGCAAAGGATGCGCGATTGTGATAGCGGATGTGGAGTTGTGGTACAAGCTATGCGCTTAGCGTGCGCGTGAATATTAGAGAGCTTCTAAAAGCTATATCAGTAACTATTGTCAGTTATAATTTAGAATATAATATATATCGTTAAATATCACATAAGTGATTGGTACGCAACCAATTGAATATCTACTATTCTCTTTTTACATTTTTATACTATCTACCTACATTCTGAATTTAAGCCAAATTTGATGAGCCGTTATGGCGTGAAGAGAAAAAACACACATTTACACACGTACATACAAAATTTCACAGTTATAATATTACTGTGATAAACATTGTTTTAAAGAATATATAGAGTTTGAAATTATAATCTAAGAACTGTCTACAAAATAAGCAGTTTATTATGATGAGCGCTGACTTAGGCATTTACTACGGTGCAGATTCAGACCAAAAAGAAACTTAAAACGAATGAAGTTTTGCTTCCATTCTCTATTTGAAAATTATTTCAATGCTTCTTAATCAACATTTAACCTGGATAATACTTTCTAGTCGCAACTAATGTTGATTATTTTACGATAATATGTTTGCGCATGTCGACGGGGTGCGATATACGATTTAATTGATCTAGATCTCGTGATCGCCAAAAAACTAGCATTTAGATCTGATGATAGAGACAGTGCCAACCTTTTAATTAGATAAAATAATGATGAATTTATTGTGCAAAAAAGAATGCTATTATTCATACCTACTCAACCTATATTAGGGAGTTTTGCTATTAGTCGAACCACTAAAGCTATAACTGAACGATCGAATGATTTTGGTTTTGAGCCTTAGTTGTAACCTCTAAACGTTCTTCGCTTCCACCATAACTATAAACTTATTCTGGCGTAGATTAAACGAGACGGCAAATTGTGAAAAACAAGCAACCCCGATGAGGGTTAGACAGTGAGGTACAATTAAAAAGCGAAATATAAGCGAAGGATTAACCCGATATGATGAGGCGATTCCCGAGTAAATGTGGCGTAATGTGTTAAAGAAGGATTAGGTTGCGAGACGGAGTATTTGTAATCTGTGGTTTTGGGGAAAAAACGAAATGTATTACCTTTTTTTTTTTACTTCTATTGTAGGTACTTCTTACAAAGTGCCCTATTATAATTACAATCTAGCCAAACTATGGCTAATCAGTAATTTAACTTTAACTTAAACTGCTACATTGCTAAACTAAGAATGTGTCCATTAACACTTTTCTTATTGTCTCTATTTAAGGGTAATACTACATTGTTTTCTTCTCAGAGTCGCACAACGAGCTATGGAAAGGGCTATGCTCGGAATTTCTCTACGAGATCGAATCAGAAATGAGGAGATCCGTAGAGGAACGAAAGTCACCGACATATATAGCCCGACGGATTAGCAAGTTGAAGTGGCAATGGGCAGGGCACATAGTACGCAGAACTGATGGCCGATGGGGCCGAAAGGTTCTCGAATGGAGGCCACGGACTGGCAAGCCCTGTGTCGGAAGACCGCCCGCCCACAAGGCGGACGGACGACATAATGAAGGTCGCAGGAAGACGCTGGATGCAGACCGCTATTCTTTTTGGAAATCTTTGGGGGAGGCCTATATCCAGCAGTGGACTTCTTGTGGCTGAGATGATGATGATTGTTTCCTTAACAGATGTGCTATCACTATCAACTTTTAAGAAAATCCTAGGTATTTTTTATCTAAGAAAAATATTCAGTTGCTGCTAAAATTCCTGTGCAACAACATGACATTCTAGTCCTTATTAAGGGGCAGGTATACGTCAATGCGAGCATCTTTTCCACAGCCAATTATCACCCTTATTCTTTTGCGCATAAAGTTGCATATTGCGTAAATTACATCGTGGCGGTTACGCAAGGTCACGCATTTTTGATTTTTATGGTTTTATTCAAATTTCGTGAAAACGCGCCTCAGAAAAAAAAATGAGCCGAAGAAATAATTTGTCTAGTAAATATGCGTGTATGAAACAACTTTCACAGTTTTTGATATAAAATGGCAGAACAAAATGGTAACAAAAATTAAAAATTGATGTTATTTGCGTGAGATTTGATATATTTTTAAAAACACGCGTTTTAGATGAAATTCTGGTACCTTTTGTTAATCCAACCAGAAAAAGAGGTACGTATTAGCAAATTTTTTTATATTATGACCAGATCTAGAAATTGTAAATAAACTCATTGTTATATAAAATAAAATAGTAACTTTAAACTAGCTTATTTTGTAAAAACTAATGTTAAATAAATCTGATTGAAATTTAAGTTTCAGCGGTCAGGAGGATTTCAGAGGAGAGAGAATCTTTCTGGTAGTCAAGTAATTCTATTTTTTTTTCGTGAAGGCTACCGTTAAGATGTTGATGATGTTGCTATAATCCTATTATCTTACCCAAAATTTAAGATTCATAATCGTTTATTGACATGGGCCTCTAAGGCACTCATGAAAATTAGTGACTGTACTGCCAGGGAAAAAGTTTGATCCATGGCAAATAACATAAGCAGCTTTTTATCCTTATTCACGTGATCAAAACCTTGGAACAAAGATAGTAAGTAAATGATTACAAACAATAAAAAATGATTTTCGTTATGAATAATAATTATTCTACAAATGTGGTTAAGTCGACTACAATTATCAAAAAGCATAAATATCATTTGTAGTTCTTCACCTTTTTATTAAAGTTTTTATCGTGCATAGTGTCAATGTGTCATTTACAACGCTTCTAAGGACCACAAACTTTATAAACTTATTTAATAATACAACGTTATATCACAAACAGCAAACTTGTAACTCGGTTAACGCGATCATCTCGCACGATTTCTTCTTACAACTACTTAACTGCATTAAAAAAGAATTGCCAAGTGTCACCGTGGACTCGACAGTCTCAAGTCTAAGTTTCTACAATAAGAAAACCCCCGATAGAGTAACAAGTCGGGAAATTTTCCTCTAGTCGTTTTGCCAGCAGCTCGGGAATCGGAACGGAAATATCGACTTGAAAATTTCTAGTTTGTTAGTTCAGAATGACACTGCGGTCGAAGATTGGGTTATTTTTACTAGTTGCAACCGTTCGGCTCATGCTGAGCTAGCGTTCTCGCAATTGGAACATTTTAACTGGCAATCTGTGAATTTGAATTGGAAATCTGACGGTTAGTGGGTAATGCTTTTTGAAACTGTGTCACTATTTTGCATATCGCACTTACTTCAGGGCGCACCGTGTACTAGTTAGTGGGCGAATAACTGAATATACAGTGAGCAATGGAAATCTGCCTCTTCACAGAGTTAGAAGATAATTGGTTTGTGAAAAACTGTGAAGACATTATTATATCTTAAAGTTTAAGTCTGTACAATTTTTTTTATTAAATTAAAGTAATTAAATCATTCATAGTTAATCTGAGATAACTTATGAATCAACACACGATACTTAATGGAAATGAAAAAGTGCCCAATTTCTAGAGAGCTTTCAATATTAAAATTTTCTAATATGATTAACGATCATAACTAAATGCCATCCTTATTTAATTGAGAAAGAGCTACCATGTTAATTAAATACATTCATAAGCATACATATCTCATGTGCTGAGATGTGGACAGGTGCTTTGATGAAAGATCATTTAAGGGCATATGTCATAAGACAATCTAACCTTGTGATGTGACCGCTTTGGTTTACCGATTCGACCTTGTCTAGTAGTGGTTACAAGTTTTAGTCTCCGACCCGAGCACATTCCATAAACCTTTTGCTTTTCTCATGAGTAAATCTGAAATTCAATAATTATGACACCGCGGTGTTCTTGCTCATACGACCACCTCGAAGCTTCTAATGTTCTTTTACTTTATTGAAAATATCAAAGATATAGCGCATATCTTCAATATCAATGCATTTTCGATATCTGACTAAATGATGACCATCTTAATTAAAGTTTTCATTCAATGTATATTCGACACATTTTAAATAAAAAAATATTGAGGTGCCAAATAAAACGACACTTTTTACATTGAGTGCACGCCGAGACGGGACGCACGTACTTGACTGATGAAAGAACACCGACTGCTCCGAAACTAGTCTCGCAAATAAATCAAAACTACATTCATAGTTTCAATGTATAAAAAGTTAATAGTGTTAAATCTTATATCACCACACGAAGCAGCTAATGTAGTATAATTACTACATTAGCTGCTTAAGCTTTGAATGTTAAAGCGTCTATGTTATGTTTATGTAATCATAAACATAACATAGACGCTTTAACACTCACAGGCCACACTAAGTTCGATGATTTTTGCTGTGGGTACCGGAAACATTTACATCACAGACATAATCACATCCAGAACAAGAAACACAAATTTCCCCTGGGGAAGATAAATTGTATTTTCACTGGCAATAGAACCCGATATTCGTTGCTTTAAAAGCGCATCCAACTTAGCCTACGGGTAGTCGGGCAGTTCAAACAATGTATGTTCAAACTAAAATGTTTAATACTACCTTACCCTTCATACAGTATGTAAACTACAGCGCAGTGGTCACAGGTGCCAGAGAATATTGAATTTGGTGCATTAGTGTCACACACAATATTATGCTAATCTGCCTATCAGGCGGTCAGACATGACGGGCTAAAGTTTAATGAAAATTAGTGATGGCTAGATATTAGTGAAGATCCTTAACGTGTATTTGGGCTAATCATTTAACAGTAATAAAAAAATATATTATTAAAATAATTATTAGCAATTAAATTAATGTAACATGCTTTCAATGACTTCGTAATCTTGTAACGAAAGTATTAGTACATAATTTACTTTATTATGACCTAGTTTGTGTCGGATTCCTTATAAATAAGGCACGACAAAGTCGAATTGGTTTTGGTAAAATCTATATTTAAATGTAGGCACTAAACATCTGTCTATTCTCCTTGTTTTTTCTGGAAGGCACGGGTCTACTTTTCTAAGGTATCCTCACATACCTACTATCAAATAATTTCCTAACACTCAAAACCTTGGATTCTTCAAAACCTGCAGTAGATATGTAATATTCTAATAATAAGAAGTCATTAATTAACCATAACAAATATTACTCCATATATTTACACGTTTCAAAATGTCAAACTTAGACATGTTTCAACTCAAAATAGACGATACAAACAATAACGTTGTCATCAGGGGGAGTATCATGCAATTAATAACCCGATTCTATTATTCATCGCATTATACCGTTGAAATGAATCAATAACGAAATAAATTTTGACATTACCCTTGGGAGCTGAGGTCGAAACTAAGTAAAAGCTTAGGGATGACACCGATGATGCATCATGTTTTTTTATTCATAAAGGAGTACAAAAAATCCCTATATATAGATATTAGCAATACCCAGCCATGCGTTGCAATGCCACGTATAGAAAAACAGCATTTTACCTCTTTCACGTTTATGGTTACACTTACTTTAATACTATACTAAAACCTTACTGAATAAATTACTACCAATTTTATGTTTATGTTTGCCTAGTACTTTACCAAATCCGAATGACGTATTCCATTCCATGAGATTTTTTTGCAAAGTTTTTTTTGTAAATTAATATTAACCATTCTTTAATCCACCTCCAATCCACATAAATATTTCATAAAAATCGGTCCAGCTGTTTAGGAAAAGTTCATTCACAAACACGTAACAGAAGAATTATATAAATAAAGATGACTTAAATTAAATGCAAATGTATGTAAACTATATAGTTTTGTGAGATAAACATTAATTTAAAAATTCTCGTTAATTCTAATGTTACATACCATCGGTACAAATATAAAAGACGAATCCAATGTACAAATGATAAACGGCTAAAAATTATATTTATAGTTATTTCATAAAATCATAACATGAAATATGTATGAGATAAACCGTATTACATTTCACATGCTCTTATAAGCTGAAGAAAAATCATACTTCCCAACCACGTTTTTAATCTCCACTTTAGATAGCAACAAGGCCTATAAAGTGTCATGTAAATGCAGAAAACCGAAGCGACCGAGACGACCTGAGCGGGTGGGGTAAGCGAAGTGAGCGTATTAGCATTCTTATCGAGTGGCAGCCCTGCGATACTAGTGGGTGTCCCGCATTCAATTACATTGATAACATCACGCAACACCGCAATTACGATGCTAATCCGTCAATCGAATGCGAGTGTGTTCCAGAATTGGACCCCTTGCCATACAAAATGAAGGGAAGGAACAAAGCCATGTTTTACGTGAAATCTGAATGTGATTTTTTCGTTACGTGTTTTTGTTTGATGTTGGATTTTTTACTTATACATAAAAAAAATGTAAAAGTTGTTTCTTAATCATCCGGCAAGGAAAGTTTTATTCCTAATTTTCGAAACCAACCCTGTATAGAGGGCGAACGAAACACAAAAATAATGGTCGAGCCATTTTTAAGTTTTTGCAAGGGATACGCACGGCAATTGATTAATATATATTATGTTAATAGAATAATTAGCTCTCTCGGCAACAAAATAAAAGACTAAAAATCCTTTGGCATTGTTATTCTAAATTCCCATATTGATGGGATCGTCTCTCCAAAATTGTTCTGATCCTATACGTTATTGATATTTGACAAATAAAGTAATATATCAAACCACATTAGAGGGTCGTAAGGGACACGCGAAGTATAACATAATCTTGACCGATAAGGAGCGTGCACGGATGCCATTACAGTTATTGAAGAGGGGGTGGAAGAATTGACAGCGATGGGCGTTGCAAATGGATCTTTTAGATGACTGCATTATACACACGACCGATCAAACTATATTGTGACTTCGCGCTTTCTTTGTGTGCAGTTCACGCTTTCTTTGTGTGCAATTCGCGCATTTTAGAGCAGCTCATTTTGCGGTTTCTTTGTCTCGCTTCAATCTTTGATGCAATTTTTTAAGGTAATATAGTAGTTTCTTATGTCGAATACACATTGCATTAGTAGAATATGGGGAAAAAGTATCACACTAATGACACTAAAGTAACTCTGACGTCCTACCCAAAGGAAAAGCGTCGCATACGCTCGAAACTGGTCGGGAGTAGTTCGGTAGTATAACTCTATCTACATTATTGTTACTCTGTCCGTCTGTCCATTTGTTATCTCTTCACGGCTAAACTACTGGACCGGTTATGATATTTGTTAGAGAGATAGTATAGTCATACAGGACTTTAAATATTTTTTATTCATATTCTTGATTAGTAAATAGTAAGTGAGTCTATGTAACCATAGAAAACATAGAAGCTAAGATGCTGAGTGTGTTTTGTTGTTTTTAACTCTTTTCATATGTACTACATATATCATTATTATCATACTCTTCAGTATAGCTATATCTTTTCATCCTAAACTAGTTGATGGAATTTCATTCTCAGTAATGAAAAATGGAATTTCATCCTGGGGGCTTACCACGACCTCTTATAGCAGTCTTACTTTAATAATGCAGTGCATTTTCGTACTATGACATCCATAAAACAAGCTTATTTTATCGTAAAATTGCTTAGCAATTTTGATGACGTCACACTAGAACGTTCATTCAATAAGGCGTATTCCTGTCAGCTTCTTTTTGTTTGAACGTCTGTATTGTAAACTTTATGGTTTCAATTCGAGGGTTTGACGTAACATTGCTAAAATAGGTTTTCATAAAATAAAAGTTAAAATTAATTGATTCAAAGGTATATTTATTTAAAATTATTAGTGAAAAACTTATCGAACAAATACAAAATTTTATAAAAATACGTTATTTATTTCAACTGCTCGTTGGCTTAGTTGGGTGGCGTTCGCCACTCATGTAGGTACGTTTATGAACTATCAACGGTCAATAATTCACCATTATTCAATAAACATATATGGATAATCATGAACGTCTGCGGCGGAAAAGGCAATGTATACCTATATATATATATACTTATTATGTAGTCTAGCGCTGCCAGTAGGGTCGTTTGGTAGGGTCGTTTGGTAGGGTCTTGTGGTCTAGTGGCTACCTTGTCCGCCGCAGGCAGTCACGATTTTCCAAAATTTGTAATTCTTTGATATTTAATGTGCACCAATGGTGAATTATTAATCGTTGATAGTGTCGCGACTTTCGCGATATCAACCACAGAGGACGACACTGAAGCCCTCCATTTTTTAATCTAAGGTAAGCTTATAACAATATTACCGGATCTACTAGGTGGCAGCACTGAAGCGGAAAAGGGAGGGCCGCCATATTGGATATCAAAAAGGCTCATTTTACTAGTAGCTTTCGAAGAGTGCAGTGTTCCACTATTATTATTAATACTTGTTTAGCAAAGTTTCTATCTAATGGTTAACATATGACTATGTTTGGATTGTGGTGCCAAGGATGTGCAGGAGGAGTCTCAGTGCTGAAAGGAGGAAAGCTAAGTGCCTAGTCTAAGCTTGATGATTTTTATTATGTCTATACTGTTTACCCCTTTGTGTAAAGATTGTGTAAATATTAATTCTTACTTGATATAGCGTTGCCAATCAGGTCCTATAATATCAGAGAACGATTATTGATAATTGTCCCAAATGATCTAGACTTACTGTGTTGAGGGTAGTTACTGGTTATGTCCCCGAGATCGATAATTAGTGGCTCGTTGAGTGTGAGATTCCAAAAGGATTTTGGTGTATAAAGTTAGCCGATTGTTAGTTGGTTCTCTGATGTATATAATTTGTCCCTAATTGGTCACAATTACCTGAGAATAGGTTTAGTGTATGAAGATCCACATTGACTCCCTTTGACATAGTATTACTTTTCTGATCTCTTATCTTGAGCCAGCCCGTTGTGCGTCGTCCATGCGAAAGCGTGGACGAGCTTGGTAACATTGAGGGGGTGGAAGAGGGGGTGGAAGAGGGGGTGGAAGAGGGGGTTGAAGAGGGGGTTGAAGAGGGGGTGGAAGAGGGGGTATGGATCTGATGAAGAGGGGGTGGAAGAGGGGTTGAAGAGGGGGTTGAAGAGGGGGTGGAAGAGGGGGTATGGATCTGATGAAGAGGGGTGGAAGAGGGGGTTGAAGAGGGGGTGGAAGAGGGGGTATGGATCTGATATTGCTTCAGAGGCGAAGTCAATATATTGGTGCATGGGTACCCGCGGACTGCTTAAGATTCTTTGGTGAATAACTTGACTGACATACTATCACTGGACTCATAGCTTCTCCCGGATTAGTATAGAACGTAAGGTGTCCTAAGTTGTTCCTTACTTACTTACATACCAACAAGGAGTGTTGATCGGGTTCTTTCCAGAATCATCCTGTCACAGATCCGTCTCTGATGGCGTAAAGGTACATTAGTATCATCGGCGTGTATTTACTCAACAGATAGGAGAGCAGATAAAGGAGAACCCAAACGAAGTGCCAACACCAAGGACTTAGGTAAGCGAACCGAAATCCACACCCAAATCCCAACAAATTATTGATTGTTGTCCCCAAAGTGCTACACTAAGATGTACAACGCTGCGCGGGTCAGTGTAGCTGGTTAATAGTCTTTATTGTCATATATCAACAGAAAGACGCAGCGACAGATAGTCCGTAAACGTTTCTCATATACTATTTATAATAGAGCGGGATAGTTACAACCATATAAAGTCTATAAAGCCATCCCGCTTCATGCACTATAATTACTACAGTACGCTACTCCAGACCGATGTAGATTATTTTTTATTATTTATTTATTTACCTAACTAAGTAACTCTAACAACCCAAACCACTTTCACTAGCCCAAATTAAATGATTGAATATACACATAGGAGCCGCTTTGCGTTAAAAAGAAAACGTTTCACAAATCTTTTGGAGAAACCCAAAAAACTCATTCTTTTATTTTTTTTATACTCGATAGGCAAGCATTTGACCACCATCTCACCTGATGGAAAGTGATGATGCGGCCGAAGATGTAGCATGCTTGCCTAGAAGATACCTATTCACTCTTGACTTAAAGAGTCCCAGATTATATCGTTCAGGGAACAATGACGCGGGCCATAAATTCCACTCCTTGGCAGTACGGATATACAAATGTAGAATCAAAACGCTTCGAGCGAACCGGAGGTATGTCAACCATAAATGGATGTCGTTTGCCAGTTTGTCTTGTTGTTGGATGGTAAAACGGGCATGGGGGTTTTAACTCGTATAATTCCTGTGTGCACACTCGCCAAAATGTAGGTAGCCGATAGAATACCGATAGGCTTGCGACCTTACGTCGGTGACAGAGACTCTGCAATTTAGACTCAATATCAAAGTCAATGATTATTTTTGCTCGTCGGTCGATGGACTCAAGAGCTTCAAGCTGGTACTTGGCTGATCCATCTCAAAGGTGGCCGACTACATAGTGAGTCGACATTTTCTACGTGTTTCAAGCTGTATACAACATAAATAATGTGTAATGCTCACGATAGTTTTAATTTTCATAGGACACATTATTCCCTTTGCTCCTATTCATTATATCATATTAATGATATCTTTCGCAAGTTAAGCTACTTTATCCGTGTTTAAGAATAATGCAGTTTTATAATAAACATCTTGCAGAATAATAGCAGAGACCTAAAAACAGTTTTGTTACAGGAACGTTTTGTTGCAGGCTTAAAATATCATTACCTTTTTTTCATACCATGACCATACAAACACATTATCGTTTTAATCACGCTAAAAGAGTGAATGATAATCTATTCCTGTGAAGTCATAGAACAAGACATCGCATATTGTTGACCATAGAAAATAATAGACTTTATCCGAGGCATGGAAACTGGCGGACACCCATAGAGTAGTATTATATATTATAAGTGAGTCCCACGCACGCAAGGAGTTTGTAGCTAAAGTAATCGTAGGTTTGTTTCCTATCTCGATGCACGCACGGCTATCCAAACACCAATACATACTACATAAGCCGAACTCTCGCACAAATATTCGGTAAGTAGGTAATAATATTATAATGAGTATGATAATCGAAGTTACTATAAAATATACTGAATAGTTATACAATAGCAATATTCTTACATGCTTACGTAAAAAATCTATAATGCGCATAGGTATTATTAAATTATCATTTTAAGGGGCAGGTATACGTCAATGCGAGCACCTTTTTTAACCACAGCCAATTATCCCCCTTACACTTTTGCACGTAAAGGTGTATATTGCGTGAATTACATCGTGGCGGTTACGCTAGGTCGCGCGTGGCGATCTTTGATTTTTAATGGTTTTATTCAAATTTCGTGTAAACGCGCCTCAAATAAAATAAAATAAGCTGAAGACATCATTTGTCAAGTAAATATGCGTATGTGAAATAACTTTCACAGTGTTTTGATATAAAATGACTGAACGAAATGGTTACAAAAATACAACTTGATGCTATTTGCATGAGATTTAATATTTATTTCCTTTATATTTACGAACTTTATGAATATTCTGAGAAGAAGGCATCATTTATCGTATCACACAGATTACGACAAATATTTTTATTTATCTGGTTTTATTATGAATGCCGAGTAAAACGGTTACAAAAACAAGCGTTTTAGATAAAATTCTGGTATCGCCACCTTAAGCAAAAATAATTACGCGCCGCGCGAAGCGGCGTGCCTCATCTGGCGCGGCGCAATAAAAAAAACAACTTATGTTTGGCGCGCTTTTCGTTAAAAAGTTCTTATAACTAATTTTACGTTTACCTAAAGTCTTGTTCGACAACATATGATTTTATGAATGTTATTTAAATATATGAAATAGCAAGAAATTCCTAGCAACAGTAGCTACTATATCTTTAATCAAAAAGCGATTGAATATGGTAATAAGGTACCTCTTCAAAGTGCATTTTTTTGTATGAACTGGTTATTGTTATAGGATCCAAAATAAACAAGACATTGATTGTATCTACCATTGTTTTATATATATATTAGATTATTTAAATCTAGGATGCCAAATAAGGTTAGACAGTATTTACAGGGTAGGTGTGTAGCCACAAATAATTGTACACAAAATATTTTCTTTATGTTGTGTACCTATATAGGTAATTAATAAGATACAAGTACCTGTCTACTAGATATAAGTTAATTTATAACAGAATAGATAGATAGGTATGTTAGATAATTCGACGGGAAATGTAACAATTTATAATTATGATGTAAAACAGAAACCAGAAACGATTTATAATTACAATGTAAAAAAGAAAACTTCAACAGAATAATAAACTATTAAAATTAATTGTCACCAACGAAGTCTTTATTTTACGTCATTCTATATAATATAACACACACACATAAGTATTAATAGATCACTGATCGTCTATAACTTTACATACAAATTATTGTTCGGTAGGTACACTACTTTTAACATAATTTCAAGAAACTCGTAATCATTTCATTTAAGATCTTCCGATCAATTTTTAGTAGTAACTAGGTTTTTTACAGTTTTAATCCACTATTCATACACTTTTATGATAATTCAAGCCTTTTTATTGCAAAAACATGTTAAAAAAGTTCCTCTTGAGTAACTTTTTTAACATTGTTAAATTTGACAGAAAAACAATATTGCTTTCTGTCAAAAATCACCTCGTGGTACAAGCTGAATGAACTTATCAGGGTGACGTCACAAACACGGAATAAGTAAGATTGAAATGTTATAAACTCTATGATAAAAAATGGTCATGGTATGAATCAAAGTAATATTATTTTAAGACTACAATAAAACTTTCCTGCAACAAGATTGTTTTCTAAAAGTTGGTGGTAAGCCCCCTGATCTAACAAAGTAAACTAACCTGAAAAAATTACAATTTAAGATGCGAAACTGCGGAATTATTCGCTTGTATGCTTTAGATGCTAATATTTCTGACAGACGGACGGACGGACTGACCGACGAATTGCTGAACCTAGTTGACTTAGAAACGCGGACGAATTACTAACTAGCAATCAATGTCAATCAATTTACGACACGACATTTTAAAACATTTAGATGAGTTAAAACCAGTCCTTCACTAAGGTCAATAATATCTTCACTCACATTAAGTTGTTAGCCATTTATTTTCTCGCCAATCCTAAGTAATTGTTGAATTACACCTCGCGGGGACTTATTCTGTATTCCTATCGGTTTATAGTACATCAATATCACTGGATCCCGCTTCAGTGCCGCTTTATCGACGAAGATATTTTATTGTGTCGATAAAGCCGATTTGCAAGCCCCGAGGGAAGCCGATGATGTAATGACGTGAAATTATAGGCAGTGTATGGACATTTTTTCACTAAGTAAGCGGTACTTTATTAGCTTTTGATGGGCGCGCTCTGTTGGACGATAAAACGTCGAAGCGATATCGTTTACTTAATTTTATTTATGGCACTTGTAGTCTGATATTATAAATTCGTGATTTTTAATTACGATATGTGATTAAAAAGAGTTGCTTTAGTTGCGTTAGCTTTAGTTTAGCATGGTAGAAAGTATACTAGTGTTGTATGTTTGAAATATTCTGAAGAAATATATACTATAGCAACATTTGCTAAATTATAAATTATCTTTTACAAATATGATTCTAAGTCTGTGTTTATCATCATCAGCTCATTTCCTTCCTATTGCTGCCCAGTCTCTTACTGGAAGATAGATGAGCCATAATCTGTATTGTTCTGTATTGTAGACGTAAAATGTCTTGACATTTTTGTAACTTTTAGACATGCCTATTTTTTTTCAGCGTTAATAAAGCAATAGTATATTCCGCATATACTTCGAAAAAATTACTGGTGTAAACACTAGGCCAGTATTCGAACCAGGCTGTGCAGGATTTAAAGTCTCACGAGTTACTTCTGAGCGAGTAACTCTTTGTCTCTTACTTACAACAAATTGAACTGGGACTCATTTGTTTGAACGATGAGTGTACCTGAAAATAAAAATGAAATGTTATAGCATAATTAAACCAAAGCAAAGCTTAAAAAAAAAAGACTTCACCGCTTATATTTTGGTTTTGGCTTGATCGATTTCGATATAATTTATATGCTACCTATGAAATAATCTACCAAACAAAAAAAAACATTCCCACGTAACATACATGCAAAAAAAAACAAATAGTCGAATTGAGAACCTCCTTTTTTGAAGTCGGTTGAAAAGAAGTCACATTCATAAACTGTTCTAAGTGATAGCTTTCAAGGATATTACATCATTTTAATATGAATGCTTAACCGAACTTTTTACCCTCATAAAATTAAATCCACTAGCCCATATTTTACGCCTTAAAAATGTTAGAAGCTCGCAACCTTTTATGTGACCGTTTACTACCTATAAATAAGGTCACCCATTATTCTAGATAAAATGCCTTTAGCTCCGGGACGCTGCTCTAATAATTTTAAAAGTTTTGTAATGACCAAGCGAGCTGCCGATAACTTAGATAATATTGACTTTCTTCGTATATTTTCGATGAACTAAAATTTGGGACATTTAAAAACATGAATGTATCTTATATATATATATATATATAAAAAAACAAAACGCATTCACACTCACGGCCCCACACTAAGTTCAAAGACTTGTATCGTGGGTGCCGGAAACATTTACATCACACACACACAAATACACCCAGAACCAGAAGCACAAATAACCCTTGGGAAGGAATTTGTGCTCCTGCCGGGAATCGAACCCGGACGCACAGCGCAGAGGGCGGAGAGCTGTCCACTGCGCCAACTATGTGCTCATTAAATATGTACTAACCGAGCCCCGCGGCTTCGCCCGCGTTTATCAATGTAACGAGTAGCCTATGTGGTTTTCTTAGGTATAAGCTATGTATATTCCAAATTTCATCCTAATCCATTCAGCCGATACAGCTTGAAGTGAAAACAAGGTCCGTAGGAGGTAATTTTTTCCTACCTACAAATTAGCGTTTTCCCTGGGCTACCTACAAATTAGCGTTTTCCTATCCGCCACATGGGGACGCAAATTCTGTAGGAAATCGGTCTACTCCAAGATGAAATCACATACTTTTGTAAGATTGTATTTATTTCCACAAACTCAATGAGTGACATAAACACACATAAGTTGGTTCCCATCGCTAATGCAGAAGTTTCCAAAGAAACGTCAGAAGTTGCCGACTTTCTGATGCGCAACTTCACACTTTGTCGAGGGATGAGTACTATTTATAGTTTATCTACTCTGACTGCTACGAGGAAATTATTTATTAGGGTATATACCTACAATATTTTATTACAACATTTAGGCAAGCGTTTCATCAGTATAGTAACTGTAGGTAAATGGTGATGTAATCGATATGCACGTCACAGTGCATATCGATTACATCAACTTCACTTAGCTACCAGAATATAATTTGGTACTTGGCAACAGTTTCTTCTTGGAGATGGTAAACTACGATTCTACTTATAAATGCCAAAGAGGTAATTAGACAGGAAAGTATTATTAAATGCCTTGCCACAATGTATTTTATAAGCTTTACAAAAAGTTAAGGCCATGCCAGGGTTCGAAACTGCGTTCGCCAATCATCAACCAGCTATAATTTCTACTCACATATTAGGGCTCCCGGAAGAAGCCTTAACTTTTTAAATGTTATTTAATTACCGTATTTACCAACGGGTAAATGCCGACAGCATGATACGTATCTTGTTATTGAAAATGGTTTTAATGTATACATACATTTTAGTGTTATTTATAAAATATCAATAAAAACGACTGCCAAATCTTTTTCACAACATAGGTTCACAATTAAGTAAAGAATACATTCTTCACTCCCACTCTTCCTTCAGGAAGAGTAAGTACATGTTATGCCGTCCCCACTTTGGGAGTAAAAAAAGAGTGTGATAGGGTTAAAAACGAGTTTTTCCGCGAAAGTGAAAAATGGCGTTGTAGATTTTGTATAATTTTCCAAAACCCGTGATTCTTCGAGTGGTAATGTGTAATAATGGTAGCTTATAAACCGTCATACTTCGTAAACGTAGTAATAGTGTAGGCAAATGATACCAAGTAATTTTCGCATTAGCTCCAAAGCTCCAGTAGAACTTCTAGTAAAGTTTCTACCACTTTACTAGGGCATGACTTGACTATGACTGGACCTTGACTCTTTCACTTGACTTTCACTTTGACTTTGACTGTGAATTGTGACTAGGACTTTCAATATGAAATACACTTGAAATTTATTATTACTTGACACTGAAAAAATAAGTGTTAATGACGATTTAAAAAACATTTATTAGATAGAAGACATTTGTCCTATTATAATCTAATATATAAAATTCTCGTGTCACAGTTTTCGTTGCCATACTCCTCCGAAACGGCTTGACCGATTTTGATGAAATTTTTTGTGCTTATCCGGTATCTATGAGAATCGGCCAACATCTATTTTTCATCATCATCATCATCATCACTTTTCAACATTATTAACGCGGGTGAAACCGCGGGGCGCAGCTAGTATCTTATAAAAATTTTACGTCCTAAATTCATTCTCATTTAATATCTATTACAAAAGCTTTTATATCTTCAGCTACTTCATATTTACTCGTCTTATATGACGCCTGTCTCTATCTAATGGAGCAAAAATATCTTTGTGACACTAATTTGGGGATAAAAGTGTTTTTGTTGGATCAACTTTATCCGACACGTTAAAGCCATTATCGCAACTAATGTGAATTGAGATTGCGCGACACAAAGGCTTAAAGCAAAATGAGCGTTCAACCAAAAAAAATATGACACTATATCTTTTGACGTTAAATATAAAGCACTAGCAGTGTCCGCGACTTCGTCCGCATGATTATTGGACTTTTAGTAAGGATCCCTAATTTTTTTGAAAATGTAATATAGCCAATAATAATATAGCCTTCCTCGATAAATGTACTATCCAACACTGAAAGTGTACTATCAAACAAACTCTTCAGCTTTATAAAGCATAAAGCATTAATATTTTGGCTTTGGCTTTAAAACGAACGATATGTATAAACAAGCTATTTCGAGGCAACCATTCGCTGTATACGTTTAAAAAAGCAGGCTAATCGATACTGTGTACAATACAGAGCAGTACAAAAAGGCTGGTTCCTACGCAACGTAATTTCCGCCGGCAATGGAGCGTGAACTCTGGTAAAATTTCGCCGAAAATTCCGTCAATCGGCGTTATTAAGCGGACCGCGAAAGGCACATGTTTTGTGAGACTGTTCCCGCTGGTACTAAATAGAAATGATGAAAATTTTGAAAATAAATTAATATACAACATTGTTTAGAACGTGCCATTGAAGCTAAGTTCCATTATTGTTTTTTGACAACTAAGTTGCCGTCATAAAATCTTGTAATATCAGTTAGTAGTAAGCAATGCCATAACATACTAGTCGTGCTCTGCGGCTCGCTCGCTATTATCAATTAAAAAAGAAGCCTATGTGTTAATCCTATGTATAAGCTATGTTCATTCCAAATTTCATCCAAATCCGTTTAGCTGTTAAAGCGTGAAGTGGGAACAAACATACTCACACACTTATACACAATTTTTCGGATTTATAACATTAGATCTGTTGGAATTCATTTTGAATTGGTAAACTAGAACAGAGGTTAATTAGCCCTCTACATAATCCGCACTTATCCTGAAGAAGGCTTTAAAATGAAGACGAAAGAATTGTCGATCTAAACATTGACAACGCGTAAGTCTCGCTGATTCCTGTTTTAATTTTAATTTAATACTTTGCGATTGGCATTGCTTTCCAAATATTGATAAACCAATAAATATCACAGACTTTTTTTTTTTTTTTTATTTGTGACAGGCCTTAGTGTTTGACCACTATCTCACCTGATGGTAAGTGACGATGTGATCGAAGCTGGTAAACACACTAGACCTGGAATACGCAGACTATTTATAATGGAATGATAACAAGAATGTAAAAAGTGACATAACATCACAGCAGTCATGATGTCTCACTCTTACAATCGCTGCCAACCGTATAGTAAGTGAGAGTGAGATACCATGTCAGCTGTTTTCAGAAGTATTTATTTGCGTGGTGTAATATTATTAGAGTCGACCATTCAAATCGAGTAGTAAAGAAATAAGTAACCAAGTAAAATAGGTTCATTCCGATTTAATTAAGTTCTGATATTGACAAGTAAGTAAGTAGCGTAATTAACGGCAATAGCAGGAGTAAAATATCATTACATCAGTCGTCAATCCCAGGTGTGTTCTTTATTAAATCGGGTTATATTGTTTTATAATTATGACAAAATTCAATAAGGTTTGCCGTTGCTCTAATCCACTACCCAATATTATCTCTACCTGTTGCTGTCGGTTTCTTTTTAAATAAAATAAAAATGAAACTTATTTTTGGTGGGTTTGTAATTTTTTAATTATCTAGAGCCTAGTTCTGCCAGTTTTTTCATTTTGTATCATCTGGCAGCAAATTACAAAGGTATGTAATGATATTACTATATTGAGAAACGATAACAAGAGGAAATTCCCATCATTAATATATTTTCCTCGACCACATCATTACTCACCGCACTTATCAGTTATAACAAAAATAATGTGGATCTAAAACCATTTCTTCCGTTAACATAATACACTTAGCTGCTTGGACTTAGTTCACGGTCGCACGATTTTTTTATCGTTCCAACAATGGGAACAAACGCATGATGTATAGATGTCTGCGTGGGATGAGCGAGTCGTTTAACTTTCCTCTTAGTGGCTGAAATGGGACATCGAAAGTATTTTCAGGCATTAGAAGCGCCGTAATGTTCTGGATAAAGATATATTACATTTATGAAAGTACGTTTCGAAAAATAGCTTTGTGTTTTATTAAGAGTCAAGTAGTTCTACTTTCATTAATATTTATTTGGAATTCGGCTACGAACAATTTATAATTCGGAGTATCAAATCAAATCGTTAGAATACATGTATAAGATCTTAATGTAAAAAGTGACACAATATATTCAGTACCATAGAAATTAATCAAAGATTTCTGGGAAGGTAGTTTCGACCCAAAATCTTAGAAAATAATATACTTTACCTAAGCACTACCACAAAAATAGTATAGGTAACATATTATCAGTTAAAGATATAAATTTGTTGGTTATAATAATACGATAAGTTACTGTCCATATGTGTGTAGAGTTTTGACTCTACATATATTCCTTTGGGAATGTGTAAGTATTTCATGTACAAAAGGCAGGCATTTACTACTATTCCTTCTAATGTAAAGCAATAATGCAATGTTGTTATTTGCTCTAAAATCGAAGTATCTCAAATAATACCTTGCATCCCTGCATAGTGTAATCTGAGAGAACAACATATATGTCACCATACAAAACGTCTAGGTTCTAATAGCAAATTTTTAATGGTAGCTTACTTATTCAGTAATGGAATTAATGAGGAGCTACTTTTTAAAAGGCTGATACTATTTGTATGTTTATCATCAAAATAATTCTTTTAGCTTTTTATACCACTACAGAAAATGCACACTACATTACACCTTCAAAATAATCCCAAAGGCCTCCCCGATGTTTTTCACGTTTGGATAGACAAAACAATCCGAAACGGACATGTAAAAACATCACATACACTACGATCTAAAAGGTAGGAAATGCATTTGCAAATTAGATTCTAACCCCCGCTGAGTCGCTATATGCAGCGGTTATTAAACGCGCGAGTTTTTAGCATTTTTGAAACAATTAGATTGAAATGGGTTTATCTTGTATAGTTTGGGAGTTCTTATGGCCTTCTTTCGTCTTTATCATCAGACTAGCTCCATGCCATATCATTGTATTGTCACCAAAGATACATAAGTACACCAAATGTGAGTCCTATCGGATATTAGGAAGTAGGTCTAATTTAACTTGCAAGATTTCATTACAGACATACAAATAGATAGACAACGGAACCGTTGAAACTAAATAAAAGCTTGTAATTATGTATGTTTTACTATTAAAATTTTCTTGAGTTTGACACATTATACTTTATATAAATGAAACGACTTGACTCACGATTTAACTTAGATTTACATCCCCGAAACCTAGGTCGCAAGAGTCGACCTTAAATCGTGAGTCAAGTCGTTTCATTTATATAAAGTATTATGTATGTTGGATGTGTAAGCAGTGTTGTGCCTATTAGTACCGGACAAGTGCTTTTAAATATTATCTATCATAATAAATTATTGTTTACTAGGTGTGCCATGCGGCCTCACCGCGCGTTTTTCAGAATAATTACTATCATAGTCTTTTATTATTTATATGCCACTAACTTCAGCAAGATTTTATTAAAACCCATTTGATAAATTTATCGCGATTGAATTACAATCAAACACAAATCCAAACTTTTGTATTTAAGTAGTAGAAATTATACTAAAAATTATATTAAAACTAACCAAATAAAAGTTAAACTAGATATTAATATGTTCAAAACTAGTTATGTTAATGTATTATGTTAGTGCTATTTTTGTTTTTGTATTTTAAAAAATTTTCAAATTTCTATATATATAATCTATAGTGTAAAGTGTTATTGTTATTATTATTTTTTTTAAATTCGTGTCTAACTCTGTCCTGATGCGCGAGATGTCATGCATGGGTTCCGCCTGAAAACCAGTTACTGGGTAGGTAGGAGGGTTCTGCCCACCTACTTACCTAGTTATATGCTGAGTCGGGACCTCATTCGTGACATCACGCGGCGTTATATTGTTTGTTTTTTGTATTTTTTTATGTGTTTTCTTGTTGTTTTATGTACATAATGTAACGTCGCGTGTTGTCTCGAATAAATCTATTTTCTTTCTTTCGTTCTTTTCTTTCAAAACTTAATCTAATAGCCAGTTGGTAAAGTAGCCAAAATGCTGGTAGCATTTCCACGTTGAATGGCAATGCTCAATCTCTATCCAAAATATTTGCCAACATCTTAGTCACGTGTTGCTTCGACTATACTATTCTACTATAAAGAATTATCAGAGCGTTAGGCCCTGATAATTTTTAAAATAACTTAGACACTATCCAAGCTTTTATTAAATTTTAACTAATTATTTTAGACATTACCATTTAGATCACAAGTAATACCTATACAGCAGTTTTAAAATCTTATTTTTAACGTTAAATAAATAACCGCTGTTGTAGAGGCCCAATAAATCCACCCTCTTGCAAGCCTCTGGCATTATGGTGTCTTCGACCGCTTGTCTTACTTTATTTAAGTAATTTAAAAGTTCAGAAAACATTTTAAGCATTGATTAAATTTTTATGACAATTTTTTTACTGTGATAATTCATAATCTTAAAGTTATAATTCTAATAAACAGTAGCGCTGTTTGTTTTTTTTACGGTTAGACTGCTGGACCAGTTTTTATCAAATGTATTAGGGCGATAATTTAATTCATAGAGAAGGATGTATTTTATTATATTGAGTCGTCGATTAAAATGAAAAAAAATCACCATCAACGTAAGCAAAAGCAGAGCCAAGATCCTAGTCTATTTACAATTACATTGTGAAAAAGTAATGATATTTACTTTTTTACATGTTTCGTTTTAGCTGCTACACAATTCACGCATTCGGTTAGAATGGATGGCAATGTGGGCGCACTCCGTTCGAGGCAATTGAGTCTAGTATGTAGCACCTAAAACTAATAATAATATATATCGATTACGTTCACAAAATAAATACTTCAGTTACATTTATATAATGGGAAAATAAAGTTGACAGATTATCATATAGTAGCCATGCCCCGCGGCTTCGTCCGCGTTATCAAGTAAAAAACTAGCCTACAAGTTAATCCTAGGTATAAACTATGTACATTCCAAATTTAATCCAAATCCGTTAAACCGTTAAAGCCAGATATAATCACCAGAAGTGCGTGAAATAATTCCTTACACTATACCACTTAACAATAATATTTTAAATGCGAAAGTTTGTGTCTCTGTTTGTATGTTTGTTACTTCTGCTCGCTGAAACGGCTGGACCAATTTTGATAAAATTTGGTATGGAGGTAGCTGACAACTTGGATTAACACATAGGGTACTTTTTATCTCGAAATTCCCGTGGGTCCAGGAGTTTCGTGGTTAAAACAGCGGGGCGCAGCTACCCTACTATAAAGTCTGGAACATCTGCCTACATTTTTCGATTCATACCCCCTCCAGCAATAAACAACTATAGCCTGTGTGTTAGAAAAACAGCAAAGCTCTGGTTTAAAACGGCGGTAACTGGTTCACACTCGATTTAGCAAGAAAATTGCGTCTCGATCGCCCTCGGTTCTCCGCCAGAATCCTGTGTTTTACGAAAACATTTGGAATAAACAGTGAGAGTTCTTTTTGTGTTGTACATTTTTTTGAATTCTTAATAATTTTTATCAAAAACGGAGTATTTTTAACTTACGTCAAAAAAAGAAATTCTCAATTCAACCTCAGCAGAACTTTTTTTTAAGGGAACCGATTTTGATGGTTGGAAAGCTGGTGCTTCCAAAATGAGCTCATTTAAATTTGATCAATATCTGAACGATCGTTTTTGAGTTATCTTCAATAATGCGTATTTAATTCATTTTTTCTGATCAAGATAAAGCCGTGAAGTCAGTTGCTTTAAGCTTTGCTTGCGTTTAAATTATATCATTATCAAAAACTTGAGTGTTTTTTCATGGAGCAACTTTACAAAAATATGCAGTCTAGTTGAACTGATCAGTTAGGTATCTTTTCGTCATCCGGCCATCAATGATGAGCTGTTTAATGAAGGAACATTAACATCTGCATTTATTAGTTTAATGCTAAAACTAGTTATGCCTAACTGATTACAAGATTTGGTTGTATTATTGCTATACTGCATTTATGTAGAACTTACAAACTTAAAAAAAAAGATTGTAAAAGGGATTTAGAACTTAGTTGTTACAGTCTTGCAATTTTTTTAGAATTTAGAATATTTAGTAAGGTCATGTATCAAAACTATAATTTGCTAGAACTAAGTTAGAAATCTTGCACCTTGAATTTGTAGTTTTGTTAAATGGCCATTCTAAAAATATTTTTGACACAAGATTCCTTTTTATGCGTCTAGACAAAAGTTGTTTAGAAACTTTTCAAATGTAACTAGCACTGTGAGCAGCAAAAAACATTTGCAATAAAATTGTCGTAATCAAATTTTATGTTAATGCTACGTTTCACTTGTCTCGGTTCAAAATTAATAATAAAATGAAACGACCATACATTCAAAGAATGAAGAGAGAATGAAAATTTTCCTGATGATTTTATATTATGGGTACTATAGCTGCTTCTCGTTATTTTATCCATGTTGTTGATGGTGTGATAAGTGATAATAATGAACCATACCCAATGTGTTCTTTCCTATCACTATGGTACAGGCGACGCGTGATCAAATTGCTGGTACTTATTTGACTCAACGACGTATTAGCATTCCAATTCAGATAAGCAATACCGATAGCATGATGGGAACCCTACCCACTGGTCAAATAACTAAACTAACTAAACTACATTACATCTAAGCTCGATGTATTGTAGGTACGAGTAACTTAGGTGATTGTTCTATAGATGTTTTTCGGTAAAATAGGCAATCGGCCCGTAGATAGAAGCTTTCTATGTTCAACATTACAACTAATTCGCAAAATTTTGATTCTATGACAAACATCCAACATACGAATATCAAAACGAAACTTTTGCTTACATAGCAGTGAGATGGGATGTGATAGATGAGCTGAAACGTGTGGTTGGTTGTCTTGTGGTTGTCTAGACTAGCATTGGTGTTGACTGCTATTTCAAATTTCATTAGATATGTAAAAGAATTTTCACGTCTTCAGAATTGAATAAAGCAACACATCAAATGGGATCGTTTTATATATAAAAACGGAGACGCTCCGCGCGTTTTGCGCTCGCTTAGTCAACTAATATTTCTTTCCTATTCTGAGACCTAATACGTCCCTTCTACTAACATTTGACCAACATTGAAAATCATCAAAATCGGCTCACAACGAAAGAAGCTATAAGGTAACTTTTGAAGTATGGTAAACGAGAACATCGTCAAATTAGGCCACAAAATAGGCATTATTGACGATATTTCAAGAACTGATCAGATCTTGATGATCAAATTTAAATGGGATCAATTAATTAGAAAGCAACATATATAAAACAAAAAAAACGAAATCGGTTCACGTGGAGAGAAGTTATGAGGTAACACACATAAAAAATAAAAATACAGTCGAGTTGGGTACCTCCTCTTTTTTGGGAAGTCGGTAGAGAAGCCAGTCCTATTAGTAAAATGTGCATGGATTGAATATTATGTCATTTTAGTTATCAATTAATGGCTAAAACAATATAATATCCAATCCCCTTCACCCTTATTCTATCAGAATCAGACTGGACTAATTACATTATCGTTAGTTTCGGTACACTGAACCGTTTACTGTTATGGACATAACAGACCAGTTGCCCTTACCACTGCTTATACACTCGAATAGAACTGACAACTGACTAATGAGTAGTGAGTGTTCTTCTAGGCGACTGAATTGAGCTTAGTTTTGACTATGATAGATAATTGCATTTTCTATGGACCATTTTTTAATTAACTTAATGTTTAGCCTGTACTGTAAACTGCCCGATGGCTTAGTTGGTGCCATTTCGCCATCTAAGCATATAATATAGGAATATTATACATAAGTACCTGGATAACCTAGCTTTGCTTGGTTTTTATTGGTAGAAAAATAATAATAAAAGAATAATTTGAAAAAAAAATCATCTGGACTCGAACCGGGGTCTACTGGATTCAGAACCGCCCGATTTCCCACCTGAACTATTATAACCTTGAAGATGGTGGTGAAATTTACCTTCGTATTCCAATGATATTGCAGCAGTTTTTTAATGCCTGAAAACACGGATAAATCGACGTTCACGGATAAATCCCTGAAACTCCCTGAATATTAAATTTCAAGAAAAAAATATCCGACCTCATTATATAAAATTATCCCTCTCTCCATCCAAAGGTTGACTGGAAGAGGTCACTTTTAGCGATAAGTCCACCCATTGTACTTTAATTTTTTAAGATTACCCCTGTAACTAACTGTATTTGGTGTACAATAAAGAATTTTCTATTCTATTCTATTCTATATACACAAGAATTACTCGTTTATTAGATACGCATACGTATAATACGCAGCTATAGGAATTATCGTAGGATAATTCCTATAATAGTGATGTATACAGAGATTTTCATAGCACGTAGTCACAAAGCTTTGACCCAGCTACCTTATTGAAATTACAATCGTAGTTTTCACGTCAGTTCAATAACAAAGGACTTAAGCAAAAGACGTTAATAAAATGTTGCTTTCAAAATAAACGTACATCCGTTTATACGATTTACAACAACTCTGTAGTCGCGGTAGTAACTCACAGCTGTAATAAAGCATTATTACATAAGAATATATTATTATTGTTTATTTTAAGGAGACATTACATTGAGTTTCACGTTTCTAGTGACGCACATTTCAGCTTAGTAGTTATAAACATGACTGTGAAGGAACGTTATTTGAATAAACTTAACGATTTCACACTTAAAGCCCCACACTAAGTCCGATGATTTGTTTCGTGGGTGCCGGAAACATTTACTTCACACACACCATCACAACCAGAACCATCAGATACAAACATTGGAGTAAGCTTGTGTTCCCGCCGGGAATCGAGCCAGATACCCCTGCATACCACATACCCTACTAAACCAACGAGCAGTTCAACTGATTGTTACTAGCGGTAAAAAAACGTATATAGCGTCTTAACTAAAGTGTCGCCTTATCCAAGTCTAGTGTTTAATAATAAATGGCTTCTTAACTTCAGTCCGCCCATTAATTATAGCGTTGAAGCTAACATCAGCGAGAAGGAAGCAACTACTTATTATCCTCCCGAAAATTACCTAAAATTTCCTAAGTGTCATCCAAACTTAAGTGGCGTGAAATGGCCCCTGTTATTGCGTTATGTTTAAGCGATGCCGGTTTTCGCAAAATGGAAAAATTGGGTAATTACCACGAATTTGGGGAAAATATCGTATCGGTTACCCTAATTGGTTAAGTACGCCAGTAAGTAGGGGGAAAACGCGAGCTTTGGCCCCTTTTAAATTACGCGCTTACGCCAAATGTGGAATACAAAAAAGCATCCTTTTCTTTTAAATGAGTGAATTCTGTAATGGTGTTGGCTAAATTAAACACATGTTATAACCATGATACATTAGATAACTAAACATACTACAGGTATAAAATATCTGCAATTGGGAACATGCTTGACATTTAAATATTACTCATGTATATTTTTTTACCGACTTCCTAAAAAAGGGGGAGGTTCTCAAGTCGACTGCATTTTTTTGAACGAGAACATCGTCAAAGTCGTCCACAAATAGGCATTATTAACGATATTTCAAGAACTATTGATCAGATCTTGATCAAATTTAAATGGGACCAATTAGAAAGCAACATATTACAAACTAAAAAAAATATTTCGAAATCGGCTCACGTGGAGAAAATTTATGACGTATAACAAATAAAAAAAATATACAGTCGACTTGAGTACCTACCTCCTCCTTTTTTGGGAAGTCGGCAAAAAAGAATGTAAGCCAATAATTAAATAATTTTAAGTACAATATAATCAATAAATTAATTTGAATTGAGCTATAGGTGTATCCCAATTACTCCTACAAGGTAGGTACACCTATATTTCAGCCCCAAGTTCATCGACCCCAAATATCCGTAAAGCCAAACAAATGAACCGACCGCGTTAACGACGCACCTTCCTAGGGGATGAAAGGGGACGAAGGGGGAAGATTGGCGCAGAATCGGCAATAAGTGCAAGGGTAACTGCAACCAATCCACTGGAATGGACCACTGATTTATTAAGGGATGTAGGATACTGGAAGAGCTGTTATTTTTGTATATGATTATTACAGTCGATTTTCCATGGGTGATAATACACACAGACTCTGGTCAAGGAGTTGAATTCTTGCATCTCTATCTTTACATTTTATAAGATAAGATCCTGTTTATCTCTATCTTTACATGTTATAAGATAAGATACTGTTTATCTCTATAAATAATTTAAACGCAAATAAAGCTTAAAAATAACTACTTCATCGCTTTATCTTTGGAACCCTCGATCAGATTAAATGAATTAAATACACATTCTTGAGGATAACTCAAAAACTACTGATCTGTTTTTGATCAAATTTAAATGGGACTACAAGGGATGCACCAGTTTACAAATAAAAAAAACATCAAAATCGTTTAACCCAGAAAAAAGTTATGAGGTAACACACATAAAAAAAATCGAATTAAGTTCCTACATTCTCCTTTTTTGAGTCGGTAAAAATAAAAACGCAGAGGAGGCATGAATAAAAATTTATCAATAGAATTATTTACAGTGTATTTTTTTATTTATTTAGTTTCTCAGTTATACTCAATTATTTTGCCAATACTCTTACTATATTGATTAATATTATACAAAGCTTAATATTATGAATGCAACAATGAGGTTGTGGCTTTGTCCCTCTTTCAAACCCAATTTGATTACGAATTGGATCAAATAAACAAGCAATTCTTGTATGTATGTATATGTATATAATCTGAATCTCGGAAACGGCTCCAACGATTTTTATGAAATTTTGTATGCAGGAGGTTTCGGGGCGATAAATCGATCTAGCTAGGTTTCACTTTTAGATAACGTCATTTATTAAAAAATAACCATCATGGTCATCCAGGTTCTATAGTTTTTTATAGTTTGTGAGCCTAAGATTAGAAACTTAAACTAGCGTATTTATCAAGAGCTGATTGTCACTTACCATCTTATGAGATAGTGGTAAAACGCTACACATAAAAAAAAAATTATTTATGTTTTAGGATAAATTATGTATGAAGAGAACTGTACACAAAAAAGACATTATTAACCTGAGTTACCAGACTATTAAAAAAAGGAATTTTGTCACAGCAGTAAATACAGCTGTTTAATTCTTCCTTAAATTTGACCCTTGATTCCTAATAGTTCTCAGAGAGCGTCCAACATTGTTTGCGCTGTCAGAATAAATGTGGCCATTATCTTCGTGAGTTATAGCTGGGAGGATGGTCTAAGGAGCGCTATATTTCAGCGTCTGCTTAATCGTAAGTGGTTAGGGGCAGCTTTCAATTTTGGGCAAGAAATAGTTCTAAGAACGTGTGTAAAATCTCTGTAAAAAGATTAACGTAAACATACTCATTTCGCATATTTTATATAACATATCGCTTTGTTTTAAATTTCTAAGGTGTCATATAATTTCTCCTGTTTTTAACAAATAAATGTGTGTTTCTTTAATATTTTTGGAGTATTGGCTTATATGTATTATACTGTTGCAATCATAATATACTTTTGCATGATTGTAAATTTGCGAATATGCCATTAGATAAACTACAACAATTTTTAAATCATGTTTGAGTTATTCCACTTAGTAAAGATAAAACCATAAATATTGCAATAGAATTGTTTCACAATATCTTGGCTCCATTTTAGAAATCGCCTAACTATAAATTCGATACCGTATCACCCCAACACTTGGCACTTCCAATATATATTATCTTTGTCGACGGCACGGGCGCTGTAACAAGTCTGCGTAGGCACAGGGACACAGCCAATATTGTACCGGAGAATTTACTACCCACAAGATATTCAACCAATTGATTCCTAACTGCCAGCCCGTGAGCACAGCCCAAACTGCCCTATCAATAACAAATTTTACACCAACAACTTTATATTACACTATAAATTACCCCACCGCACCGTTTGCGTCATATCAATGTGCGATAAATTTAAAACCAATTCAATTTTTTAAATAACCACCAATAAAATTAATACCACCGTATATATCGTCAACGACGTATGCTCAATATCGGTTATAATAATGAAATATCGGATCACCGAACAGAAACAATTTGTCGATACCAAAATGTTAATAATTAAAGGTAGCTATTTCAGCAGCAGCAGAACCATTTACATTCTGCTGTTTCTTTTTAATCCGCGCTATAAAACCGTTTCTTTCCCGTATAAATTACTCCAGCGCCTAGATAACTCCGTCGGTATCGCTAAAAATCAACCACAACAAATCGGGGTTTCATAAAAGAGCGGAACAACCGAGCTTCGGTATCGATAAAAAATATAAATGGAACCGCGGAACGGCCGACGTGATATGTTGGGATTAAGCAACGAACATCAATAAGTAGCTTTCAAAATTCCGCGCACAGCGGTACACGAGAGACGCGGGAAAAAATTGAAAGGAGACTCAAATATGTCGTCTGAATATTAAAAAGTAAAATACTGAATAATGCAGTGGACGATTCGCGAATGGTATAAGAGAGTAAGATGATTGGCGGAGCTATTTGCAAGCCATTAGTTACGTTTAAACGTAACGAAATTTAGCAATGTAGCACGTCACTTAAGTTTGGATGGTTTCTGAGGCGTGAAGAGTGTTTGTTGTCGCAAATTTTACTAGACAAGTTTGAGTTTTCTTTAAAGTGTTGGCATTTTTCTTTCAGTTTTATCGCAAATCCCGTACATTTTAGTATTTTTTCAATAGAAGAAATCTTTGTTGTTAACATACTTAAAAAATGCATGAAGATTTAGACAAAGAATAAAGATAACTAAATTTTTTTTTGCTGGATAAGCAAGCATTTGACCACTATCTCACCTGATGGAAAGTGACGATGTGGCCGATGATGGGACATGCTTGCCTAGAAGGTACCCATTCGCTCTAGACTTGAAGGCACCCAGATTGTACCGTTCACGGAACAAACACGCAGGCAATGAGTTTCACTCCTTCGCTGTACGTACGAGGATGATAAACGTAGAAATGAAACGCTTTGAGCGAACTGGACGTTTGACAGTTTATTTTGTTGTTTAATCAGTATAAATGAAATCTGACTCATCCTGTAGTTCTGGTAGGTTTTATAATCTTTTCTACACACATTAGTGACAAAGTCAAATTGACAGTCTTTTTGAACATAGCGTGTTTTGAACTCCCATTGGGAGATAAAATGTGGGGTGTTATAAGTTTTTAGTGTATATCTGTTTGTCTGTGGCATCGTAGCGGACCTACTCCTGTTTAGTTTTGTTATATTTGAAAAGTGACTTAATCATAAGTGTTCTTAGCTATGTTTGGTGAAAATCGGTGCAGCTGTTTTCCAGATAGAGCGTCAGGAGTATTTCTAAAATTGGGATTTTGCCACTTTTTCAGTGAAGAAATTCAGACGTTTAAAAAAAATAATTAATGCTTTTGGATACTAAAATACATTCTTGTAAATCAAACTGAAACATTTCATTCGTTCAGCCCCTCATTATGCCAGCAAATACGACTACCAATAGGATAACAATAACTTGCTACGTTAAAGCATTTAATTATTTTCAATAACAAGGCTAACTTAAAAAGTAACTTATTGCATTACAAACATATTATATGTCTCTTGCTACATATTTACCCACTTCCGCAAAGCATCTGCATCGCTGCTTCCGCCAAAGTCATCGTCGTTCCGTTTCGAAAAGATGCATTCAATAAAGCTTAAGTGTGAATATAAAACGGTATAATGGTCCCCGGTGGCTGTTTACTGCCACCACTTACTACCTCTAATGGACTGTGTGCACTTTATTGTTCAAAATTGCATTTAGCGCGAGCATGCCGGTACTTGTTGGTAGAAGTAGCTAATCTTTTAGATTTCGGGGATTTGCAGCAAAGATTGATAGAAGCAATTTATCTAAAGCTGTGTCATTCATTAGCAGATATTTTGGTAGAGCGGGTTTATTTATTACCACCAAAGATAAGCAAAGGAGGAATTCCTTGCCTGAGTCTGTGTTTCCTGATAAATACAATATGGGAGTATTTAATGCATCGTCGACCGCATCGTCACTTATCATCAGGTGAGATGGCGGTCAAACGTTTGCCTAACTTGAATAAAAAAATAATAATAAGCAAAATAAGCACTAGCTACTAGTATGTATCAATGAACCGTAAGCATTTACCTGTTTAAGTTTTATTATGCTTTTTAATGGTATTGGATCTACTTGAGCATAGCTGTAACTTTTGAACTTCAGAGATTTACTAAAACTATCTCTTACATTTCAGGTTAAAAGCTGTTTGACTCTGTTAATGGTACACTAGCGCATATTAGAAGACCTAATATCCTAAACAGGTAACCTAAGTTAGGAGTAGTATCGCATACGCTACAGAAACACAACACGAAATACCTTCTTGTCAAATACGCAAGAAAAAAAAAATAGGTACATTACATTCAATTTCTAAAGCCCCAGTGAGCCAAAACATTTAAACTAGTCGACATTTCTTTATTTGCAATAATTTAGCACTTTTGTACTTAGCTACTACATTAGGTCTAGGTGTATATTTTTTGTGTGAAAAAAAAAACATTATTTGCAAACATATTACTAGCAAAACAAATTAGAGGGCTATAATGGTCAATAAAAGTAAAAGCAAGCGATTCTCTAATTAGTTTTATGATTTATGGCATTAATTTAGTTTATTACCATTTTATGTTTAGTTATTACTTGAACTTTCAATAGTAAGTTTCTTTCTACATAAAAATTACAGTGACCAGACAGAACCGTAGAGTCGCCACTACAATATTTATTAGGTAATTGATCGAACAAAGCGAGATAACTCTAAGTTGATTTGAGTGTTTCCGTAATTAATCCGTCTGTCCGTCCGTCCGTCCGTCTGTCAGAGACATTTACCGTCCTTGAAATTCTCAGAAAAGCTTCTCAGCTTTACATATAGCTGTGGCCCGAAGCAAAAATTTACAATTAAAATATCTATTTTGGCTAACACAATATTTTTTTGTATCCGTGTAGGTTTGAAATGAACTTTGCAAGTAGAGTACGAAATCGTCTATTTTTTTAATCCGTGTTTGAAAAAAACAATGTGGTAGGCCACCAAAATTACTATTTTTAAACCTTTTTATCCGAGGATCTATCTCAAAAACGGCTACACATTTAAAACTGAAACTTGCATATAATATCTAGCTATATTTTTTTTCAATCATATCCTCTAATTATGCTACGCATACCAAAAAATAACAATTAATATTATGAAAAAAAGTAAACGTCGATTAGGCAAAATATAGGCGCGAGATATTAGTTTGGGGCAAACGACTAGCTATTTTACGTCCATTACAAAGATTTTCAACTTCAAGTAAACTTTAAACTCTTTCTTAAGCAATAGCAAGACCAACATGCTCCAAAGTAAACACATTTACAAGTCTAAACAGTTAAATAAGTGTGTCGTTAAAGCTTTACTGCCGCTGTTTCTCCATTCCTGTTTTGTCTTTAGTAGATACAGTATTGTGACGTCAGATAAAAAACGTGCCCCGATGCGCCCATAGGGCTGTACGGATGTCGTCGTTACTGGTGAATTGTGGGTTCCAGAACGCGTTATGTTCTAATGTGTTCGTGTGCATTCAAGTTGTTGCAGTTATTATGCGGCATCCTTTGTTTACTTCTTAAAGGAAATGGATGCATGTTTGGAAGTAGCTGTGCGAGATTAACATAAAATAAAGATACCATACGGAGATTAAATTAAAAGTATAAGAATAAACTAAAATAAAACATGGACAGTGCTTCTCTGTCCATGCTTTGTCAGGCGCTTTTCTTATAGTTGCCGGATGGATAATTGCGGGGACGCGGGCGCGAATGCCTCCCGTGCAGCGGTGCCTGCGACCGCGTCTCTGCTTACCTATCCGTTCGAACCGAATGGGGCCAGTGTGTTAAAGCCATTATTAATTATATAAAATTATGTATTTTGAATCACAATGCAAATAGCGTACTTACCACTTTTTTTCTGTCATTACTTCAGATAAGTAGGACATATAAGATCAATATTATCACAGGTAAGACTGTGGACTAGTGGTTAGTCTATCGTACCGGCCTATTAATTGAAACAGATAAAACAGGTCATGTGCTATTTTGACTCTCACACCGGTTCCTTGAAAACTTGCATATAGATAATACGTCCAGAAGATTGTGCATTTTATTTCCATTTTTAACTAAATAAAAAAAAAATGTTTTCGTTTGCATTACGAAACCAAAAAATTATCAAAAAGAATGAAGGGCTTTTCATGAGAAATTACATAATGCTAATACAACGATTGTTCGTTCTGTTAATGTAGGTGAAGCTAGCACAACAAATGAAATCGTAAATCGTAGGAAAAAAATGTGACCGTGAAAGAGACAAAAATAATTTCTGACATATAAGCAGCCTAACATCATCATGGAAACTAAACCCTTCATCATTCACCCTTCACCCTCTCATTAGTTCGAATTTAGAGGCACGTAGCTGTAAAAAGTTAATGATTTGTGAAGACCCCGAGTAATTCTACGTTTAATTACAGAGATAATGAAGACAGTATCCTAACTGGCATGATTTAGGGGCACAGATCTGATTAGGAGAAATAGGAAAATTCTGCGATCTTAATTATCTTTGTTAATAATTAAGACTAGGAAAAAAAATTTAAACATATACAATTCAATAAAAGTCGTATAAAATCCCTTGTATGGTTACGCAATCAGATTTAATGAACCGGAGAAGAATTAGCATAAGATCGTTATTTATATACAATGAATTAATGATATTTAGTTTTTACTATCCTCGACCATATTACCGCTTAGATACCAATGGTTTACAAGCCTAGCAAAGATTAAAAATTAAAGCTGTAAAGCCTACTTGGGATCTTTTCAACGGTAACCAATACAGCCGGAAAAAAAACTTTCACCTTAATTCTATGGGTGCCCCCTTTACATCTTCATTTATATCAATTTAATTGTTATTTTTGGCTTTGTGCCATAGCTTTACATATTCTCTGAGAATTTGAAGTTATTCATTTGTATGGTTTCGGCGCTAAATGCCTCTGACAGACAAATGGACAGACGAACGGATGTACAAAGTGCTGAACCACTCAAATCAACAAAGAGATCTCGCTTCCAATATTATTTTTAATATCTTTTATTAGTAATAATTTAGATTAATATTTATGTCTATTTCCGTTATTTTGTGAAATAAACTACGTGGCCATGCAGTCATAGATAATTAAATCGTATTCTTAGTCGTATAATACAGTCTTGAACGAGTAGGTAAACCACAGTATAGTAAAGAAAAACAATTGAAGACCTCAAGGCCAATAGTTAAGACGCCACTAATCTACTAAACATTTCTTACAGACTGAAAGATCCTGTGCGTACGATTGAACGTGTAGCCAGCCTCTACTCCACTGTTTTTACTGTGCCCCAGTTTAATTGTCAGTTAAATCGACCGTGTGAGGGTCTGCGTGACTGAGATAGGACAAATTTTGATACGTTTTGGTCCAACGAGCTAGTGGGGTTCAATCTATCCGGGCCAATGTCAAATTGTGTGGGATAGTAATTGTCTGGGCCTCTCGTCCTTTTTCGGGGATTAAGCTAGTCTGATTTATTTTTGCTTTGAATAATGTTTGCTGGATTCTGCGGTATAGATTAACAGGCCTGAATATATGGCACGTAAATATATTTAGGGAAGATAACGAGTCGATGCGAGAGCTGAGACAAAAGCGAATGGCTAAATCGAAGGGAGGCTTATGCGCAGTAGTGGGCTATAACAGGCTAATGATGATGATGAAATATATTGAAGTTTACGCTCGATTCTTTATTCTTTCTACAAATTGATGGCAAACTTTGGCATGAGTGTGGTATGGTAAATGCTGCCACTTACGGGCAAATAACGACCTTTTCTCAACGTTTTCCAAGTACAGACGTTTGGGAGTCTGCAAGTCTTGAGTGAACAAGTATCTTTTAGGTAAGCATGCGACATCTTCAATCACATCATCGCTTTATATCAGATGAGATAGGGCCCAAATAACTTGTTCCAGAAAAATAACTGTAATTTAATCTGTAAATTTGATGAAGTGATGAAGAAAAGGAAGTGAAAGAAACGTAGAAGGTAAATGCGTTGTTACCTATACATATAAAGTGCAGTGAGTATGTGAGTATACTGTATAGAGCACAGTAGTCTAGCACAAGTGAATCCAAATAACTCTATTCTTATATAAGTAAATATCAAATATTAGAATTAAGTTTTAACCGGATCTGACGCTATCTTGGCTTGAGCCGTGGCCCGCATTCGATATGTTATCCGCATTACATAAACAATATTTTCTCCATCTTGGCAATATTTCATCTCCAATGAAGGCCTCTCTGTTTATATAATGTATATTATAGTATTGGCACGGAAGGAGCCTAGCCTGCTACGAATCTTGGCAGGACTTTTATTTACATTGTTCAGCCTTTTTACGAGAGTGAACTCGTATAGTAATAACATAAATTTGGAATTTCTTTTTGGCATTTTTATAATGGAAAAGCTTTGCCCAGAGCCAGGATTTGGGGATGATAACAATGTTTCTATAAAAAAAATCGTATATTTTACTTGTTATCTTTAATTCTTCAAGCGGTATGTCAGCGTCGACTACAGCACGCTATGCAGATGGCTTGCCCTTTTTTGATAGTAAAAATACCACTACTTTAAACATAAACACAAAGAAGTGGTATTTCGCTAAACAGACTCGTATGACAACTCAATTTGTTGGTAGAGTTTTATATGTCCAGCCAAGGCTGTCCAGCAAGCCCACAAGTGGTCAGCGGGTGGTATTTAATATCCCTCTAATCCTTGGGAGCTAACCTCTTACCGCTCCAGTTGGCGCAGCGGCAAATCTCGGCGAGCGTGAACAATCCCATGAGGGGTTTTAGTGGGTTCGAACCCCATACACCCCCTTCCTTTCACCTTTGGGAAGGAAAGGAAGTACTAGGAATTATCCCCCCCAATAAAAGTGGGCAAATCTCTGCTCTCTGCATTGTGGTCCTGCGTTCGATTTCCGACAGGAGCACAATTTACCTTCCCAAGGGACATACGTGCTTCTTTAGTCCTGGGTAAGATTTTGCCTGAGTCGGCGTTTCCTGATAAGAACAACATGGGAGTCTGGAACATGGAAGTTACGAGTGAATAGGTATCTTCTCGGTAAGCTTGGTCCATCGTCGACCATATCGTCGTTTACTATCAGTTGAGATTGTGCTCAAAAGTTTTTCTATCTAGAATAAAAAAGTGGTTGTATTGCTTTTGTATGTCTGGCGGATTTCCGGTTGTTCTCTTCTACAGGTCGCAATTTACAACCAATATGGAAAATTTTCAAAATGGCGGAAATATGGAGGTAATTACTCATATGCGAGGTCTTCAGCTCACAGAGGCACTTGTTAGTTCTTAACGAGCGTTTCTATTTGCGTCACCTGGGAATGCGCCATGGAGATTAGGCTTCCCCGAGGCAAACTACGGTATTACAATATAAACAAGGTATGTTGTACCCGAGTCAAACGCGGCCATCGCATTATTCCCAAATCAACACTACCCGCCAAACAGCAGCCACCGCCGATAAATCGCCATTACCATTGTTGACGAGGAAGGGTACTCAATTTGTTATTGACCGTGTCAACAATCGGTTACTGTCCAATCATTAATCACTTCCCAATGCGTGTTTGGAAATTAATCGTGATCAGTTAAAACTGTCGTGTTTGCTAACCTGCTTGCATAATTGCATAAAATGCTTATTGTACATCATTAACGTTGGTGAACGTGGTTGCCAACAAAAACCCCATTAACATCCGATTTTACCAACATTTAAACCCTTTTCAGACTATTATCAGAATAAGAATATGAATAATTCAATAAATAAATTAACTTTTTTGTAAAACTGTGTATCAACTTCATAATATTCACTGAAACGTCAAGTTAGAAGCTGTTAACGGAGTTAGGTGTTAAAATCAGGTATTTTACAAACCTTTATTTAACTTGCAATGTTTGTACCTATGTATACAGCTATGTTTGTTCGGGTGGAATCTTGCAACACATATTATGAAGCAGATATCTTCAACCGATTGATTTGAAATTTTGTGTTCAGGTTTAGTTTGGATGATAATGCATTGTTAGCTGTGTGACGTCATTCTAAATAAAAAATGGCGGACAAGTAATGTTTAATGCCATCCTACAATATGAGTAGCAAATGAAAGTGCTTGAACTAAAATCCAATATGGCGGACATCCAAAAGATTGTTTTTAAAAAGTTTTCAGAGATGTTATAAAAAGAGTTATACTGTATCAATGTACAAAATATAAAGTAGACAACTTAAACAAAACTTATTTATATATTACAAGTATGGACTAAAATATACAATCCACGTATGCTCAGGTTCAATGTGACGTAATTGTTTGAATGCCCTAGCCTGTCCTTTCGAGACCTAATTTTGTTCGCTTACCCGAAAGACCTATCCAGCCAATTGAATTTATACAAAGGTTTATTGTTACTTTATAAGGCGACAAAGGCACATTAATATATGCTAGCTAAGGTTCATTTAAAGCTATTCGAAGTTCTGAAATTTTGAATTTAGGTTTTATTTTATACCAACGTGGGCGAAACTGCGGTTAATTACTTTTTCCAAATGGAAACAAATAAGCGAACGCAGTCACCGACGAGCGAGTTTGCCAGTACCAAAAGCTAGAACATACTATAACAAAAAAAAATACTTTCAACGGAGCATACCGGTTCGCTCGAAGCGTTTCGTTTCTACGTTTTTCATCGATACTGCGAAGGATTGGAACTCGTTGCTCTCGTCTTTGTTCCCCGAACGGTATGATCTGGGAGTCTTCAATTCAAGAGTGAATATGTATCTTCTAGGCAAGCATGCTACATCTTTTGCCGCGTCATCGCTTTCCATCATGTGAGATTGTGATCAAATGCTTGCATATCGAGATACAGAGAACAACTATACAGGGTCATTTATAAAATACCAAAATCTCTGGGGACATAATTATTTTCAATCATTGAGATCAACGACTTTCACGGTACGGCTATAGTTCCCTAATGTATATCCTGTTTGATAATTTTTAAATATTTTTTTTAATTATTATATCTAGTAACAGTAAGTATTATTAAAGTAAGGCCTGCTTTATCACTGCATGTCGTAACAGCTGTCCCTATCACTACTATTTTATAACTAGCCGTGCACCGCGGCTTCGCCCGCGATAATTAAGTTAAAAAGTATTCTATGTGTTATTCCGGAACCTAAACAATCAACATTCAATATCGATTTATTCGTTACGGAGAAACGTGGTAACTACGAACACGCCCACAAACTTTCGCATTTATAATTTAAGATGGATTATTTTGGAGCATCTTTTCCACAACACACCGAACTGTCACTGGCGTAATTTTTCGTCGGCAATTTCGGCCGGGTCAAACTAAATTCCACGCGCTGCGGCCATAATATATTTTCAGCTTCATGTAAGCTAGGAAACGGCTGCAGGCCGGTTTAATTATCCGCATTCCGCGTGGACAAATTGTTCCGGACCCGGGCCGGATATTAATTTCGATACATTGTTCCCGCGGCCGGTGGAGCGACGTTATTTTCAACGGAACAACTTGGGCGCTGTCAACGGAAAAAGCAAGGTTTAATCAACGATTGGAACCATTTGTATATTTTGGGGGAAGTAAGAAATATTTTTTTTTTTTAATTCTTGATAGGCAAGTATTTGACGGCTATCTCACCTGACGCAAAGGGACGATGCAGCTGAAGATGGAACATGCGTGTGTAAAAGGTACCTATTCACTTTAGACTTTAAGACACCCAGAACCATTCAGGGAATAAAGATGACGCAGGCAATGAGTTCCACTCCTTCGCTGTACGGATGATAAACGTAGAAACAAAACGCTTTGACCAAACTGGAGGTAAGATCAACTATAAATGGACGACATATTCTCAAGGTCTCAAGGTTTCTTCCTATTTATTATTAATTAGGTTAGGAAGCTAATATCCTTATTATTTTGTTGGTAACGCAATGGCTAATAGAGGGTTGGGGCCACGTGTTATATAACTAGGTATTTGAATCTTGAAGTTAAATCAATGTAAAATTTGTCACAAACTCTCAAAGAACAAGACTTACAATACACACACGCATAAAAACGCTTATTTACATTGACCACCTTTATTTATCTTCCACGAGTAAGTAAGAACAATTTATATCAACGTCGTAATTATTACAGGTAAAATTACGTTTTGCAAAAGCAATAACGTAGAAAGCAGTACGGGATCTCACATGAAATGTACAAGGTTGGATATTTGCTCGAGCGAAGCTAGAACTCCAAGACTTTGGTTCAGTACTGGCTTGGGTTCAGTACTTTGTGAGAGGCGTCTAGCGTCTAAACCATACAAGCAAATAAATTACGATATGAAATTTATTTGTTAAACTATGGCCCAAAGCCAAAAATGGCAATAAAAATTTATAAACTTTAAGGGGCATTTATGTAAGTGGGGGCAAAATATATTTTATTTCTTTTTCTATCCGTGTGGGATATTGTTAAAATGAGCTGTTTTTAAACCTATTTTGTCCCAGAGTTTATCTCAAAAAAGCTACATATTTAAAGCTGAAAGTTGCATATAATGTCCGTTATATCCTCTTATAACAACAAATACAGAAATCAAATATTTGTTACGAAAAAAATATATAATAATATTATAAGCAATAAACACTAAAAGTTTTTCTCTACTAGTGACAATGTGCGCGCGAGATCTCTGTTCTGAACGAACGACTAGTTGAATAGTTATTCATTTACAAATTGCATTTTCTAAAGGCACAGACGAGATATAAAAATATAATTGTAGGTAACTGTGATACTGATCTCAGTACATACATATTATCTTTTACACCGATAAAAGCCAAGTTCGTCGTAGCAACAAGGAACTCGAAACACATAAACAAGTGAATATTATGACGCTATTAGCGTCAAAGATACGGAGGCGTAATCTGACAAATGCTCCTTGGGGATGAGAAGGCAGCAGGTAGAGGTAATTGTAATTATGTACGTATACCTATTACTTTACGCGGGGATTTCTGGCTCTTGTATTTTGGTAATCTTTGCCTTCAAAAATATACTTTTGTACGTTACGTTTGAGTATTTACTTTAGGATTATCAAATTGTTCAATTATTTGCTTTCACACATAAACTTAATGAATGTGTAGAGTCCTCTAGAGCTACATTTATATAGAGCTATCCAAAAGTAAGTCAAACTGAAACTTTTTCTCTTCTCGTTAATTATTAAACACTTTTAAAATATTAACTGTCGTGGAATATAATGTATGGCTAGTTTTGTGAGATGTTTTTAAAAATGTAACAGGTTTAGCTATTCAGGCGTCTACAATTTCTCTTATATACCTTCCATATCATTATGGAAGGTACGTAGCCTCCCAAATATGTTTATTCTCAGAAACGAAGCTAAAATACTCTCACAACATACCTATAAACTCCGCAAACAAACAACCAACTAGATATACAAATGCGTAAGTAAATTGGAAGTACAAATACGTTCCGCTTGGGCCCAAGCCCGGTTACATAACTTTTCGTTAAGCCACGTTAAGCGTTAGGCACACTGCTTTAGATTGCCACCGAACATTGCCGAAATAAATGAGCCCGCCTGACGTAAACACAAAAACTTGTACGAGAAATAAAACTTTTGAAAGAAAGGCTCGCTTTCCGTGATTTATCTACCCATTTATCATCCTCGACACTAAGAAAATATGTCACGCAACCACAACCAACGTTCAACGTTCGCGTTCACAACGCCCCTTAACGAATATAACATTTTTGTCATCTCTAAATCACGTGACTTTTCCACTATGCCGGCTGCCCTTAGAGACGCGCACACTAGCAAAAAACACAAGTAGCGCAGAACAAAAGGAAAAAATGAGAAAGTGCCTTTCGTCTGTCATGATAAGGAGTGCATGGGCGTGTTCCGGGCGTTGTTATAGCCCTGTGATGCGACGAGCCTCTCCCAGATATTCGCATTATTTTTTCAACGGATAAGTCGTTCTCGGCACTGTTTTTTACACGTATTGGGGGAACTCCCCATGCGTAACGCAGTTAAGATATCTGCCTGATTTTTGGAAATTAATGACGCTGAAAGCGTTGTAGATAACGGATACAGTTGTCTGCAACTGATAAATGATAAGATATGGATTGGATTGGATTGTTGCTTTCCTTCCCGTTTTCGTTTCGTCAATTTGAGACTATTAATTATCATGGTAGATTCCATAGAAAGATAGAAGGGCTAGTCTCTGAACCTGACATTATCGAGGAGGCTATGGGGCATAGACTTCAATGGTTTATCTACAGAGAATAAGAGAAGACCTATGTTAAAAAGGCGCATCTTGGAGTTTCAAATGGCTGCCGTCCAGCTACATCACTGAAAAGACGTCGTGGAGGCAGATTTGCGTGAACTCCAAGATACTAAATTGAAAGAGAGAGCGAGACCGAGACCAGATGCATGCTCTTGTGTCAAGCCAATATCCACATTGGTTCACTGCGCCAGCAAAGTAAGAAAATGAATACGATTGCATAAAAAAATACTTTATATGCTGACAACCGCCATTATCGTCTTCATAGAAATGATGTTACTGCAGTAGCAATCAATACATTGATAATTAATTGCAAATACGTCTATATCTTGCTGAAAACTATAAAAACGTTTTAAACCAACCGTAGAAAATGTAGCACTAAAACTAAACAAAATCTCGCGAAAATCATCGCTCCATATTTGCAAAGCTCATTGGCCGACGCAGCGGAGCGTGGCGTGCATAATGTATCGAACGACCCGGCTTTGTGTGCCATATTTACAACCGGGCTGTGTACAGGAAATTGGATTTGTAAAGTGAGACATGCGTTAGCAATATAAATAATGTTTTAGTTAACTTGGACAGGGCTTAAAAAGCTACAAAGAGCCAACGTAGAACTACAAGTCGTTCGCCCCGAGAAAAACTTCTGAGGGCGCCTCTCTGACTCTCTGAGGTTCTATTACTTTTCGTTATTCCTCTCCATCTTAAGGTCGACTGGAAGAGACACCGCCGACGCCGCCTATTGCTATACTTTTGTTATTATTTTCTGTTATTCCTATTTGTGTTCTGTTCTATACCTAAGTGTTAAATATACAGTATATCTATTCACCTACCTGCTTATTATTTGGTTGCTAAAAACGTAGCGTCAAATTCATGTGCATTAGCAGATAAATAAAAAAATACAATCTTTAATATACTCTTTATTAACAAAAAGTTACTTTAAACATCACAATAGAATGTTTTAATTACTTCGTTCGTGAATAGCAGATCGTTAGGTTTTGTAAATTTGATGTAAAAGCAACATAAAATACCTTTACTCTGTAGATAAATTATGTAGCCTAAAAAGCCTACAATGCCTATTTACGCCCACAAAAGTGAAACTTAGGTACGAACTCAGTAAAGCCGTATACAAAGCCTATATCAGCTGTCAGAGGTGTCAAACCGTGAAGGTGTCCTAATGAGGCGTGAAACCTTCTAGAGCAGGTGTTACGTGGTGACATTTTTATAAATACTATAGAGCCTGCATTTTCACAAAGACTATAGGTATATATAAATAAATAAACGCTTTCACACTCACAGCCCCATACTAAGTTCGATAACATTGTGTCGTGGGTGCCGGAAACATTCACATCACACTAACAATCACAACCAGAACCAGAAATAAAAAAAATCCATGAGAAAAAACTCGTGTCCACCAGAAATTAAATACCCCTTAGAAGGCTTACGCGCATCCAACTGAGCTAACGGGCAGTTCAAGGTATACACAGATCTTTTTACGCGACTACTGGGTATCAAAATGTAGAGTTAAGGTATTAGCATCGTATGTATGTATGTCTAGTTTGTTCACTCACAGCGACCAAACAAACGAACCGATTATATACGATTTATGGTATCGTTGAATGTATCTCAATTCTACGGGTTGCTAACAAAATTACGTCGGTGATAATCCGTAAAGTGGTGAAAAAAATGATCGTTATGAAATTGATTTTGATTATTATACTTCGCTGGCTCAGCGACCCAAAGTGGGCCTTGGCCTCCGAGATAGGAGAACGCCATTGGTCTAGGTTCTACGCAACTTCTTGCCAGTTATGGTTTATAATAAAGTAATTATTTTATTAGTTTTGCAATTGGTCATATTAAAATTTTCAGGTGGGTCCAAGAATGGTTTACATTTAAAGCAGAATAAATATAAATTCACAAAAAAAAACATCACAAACTTTTTCTCATGAACGGGAATACGTTTCTCGGATTTGATAAAGTACTAGGCAACCATAAACGTGAAAAGGTGAAGTAAAATACTTTTTATCTTTACGTGGCATTGCAACGCATGCCGGGTATAGCTGGTTCATAATAATCTAATATATAAAATTCTCGTGTCACAGTTTTCGTTGCCATATTCCTCCGAAACGGCTTGACCGATTTTGATGAAATTTTTTGTGCTTATCCGGTATCTATGAGAATCGGCCAACATCTATTTTTCATCATCATCATCATCATCACTTTTCATCATTATGAACGCGGGTGAAACCGCGGGGCGCAGCTAGTATATTATATAAGCCTATAATGAGATGTTTGAGTTTAAAGGTAAGTCTACAAGAGGTGAGTTGAGTTCAGTATCTCATTGTTATTGAAAGGTGAAAGACGAAACATAAACTGCAAAGTGCTTTAGCGGGCGGCGCCGGCGGAAATTATCGTTTTTGACACCCCTCCTTTATCTACGTCTACATTCAAAATTCAGATACAATTTGACCTTTTGAAATGACATTCACATACCTCACATTGTGATATTTTACTGTGTGTATTCGCCATTATGACAAGGATAGGTGAGGTAAACAAACTGCCTGTTGGCTTAGTTGGGTGCGCGTTCCTTCTCTAAGTAGCTATTGGGTTCGATTCCCCGTGGAAACACCCAAGGGAAATTTGTGGTTCTTATTATGGTGTGATAGTGTGTGTGATTGTTTCTGGCACCTACGACGCAAATTATCAAACTTAGTGTAGGGCTGTGAGTATGTGGAAGCGTTTATTTTATATTTATGTAAACGTTTTGACACTCATAGCCCTGCATCAATTTCAACGGTAATGCCGATGGCAGGTTGAGTGCGCAGCAAATTTAACATAATACGGAATATTTTATATAATTTTTTAATTCTTTTTATTGACTAGAAAATAAATATGTACAACTTTTGAGGTTACTTGCTTATAATAACTTTTTTTCTATATAATAATTGTTTGATTTCCGTATTTTTTGTTTAAGAACAACATATAACGGATGTACGTAAGTTTCAGCGTTCAGTGTGAAGGCGTTTTTGAGATAAGGCCCGGGACAAAATAGGTCTAAAAACAGTGACTTTGGTGGCCTACCAAATCGTTATATTCCTACATATATTTTTTTATATCCGGTTTCGTACTCTACTTGTCAAGCCCTTTTCAACGATACCCCACAAGGGAATACAAAAAATATTAAAATATTTTTATCTTCACTAACATGTATGAGAGCCCCATTAATAATTTGATTTATATAATTGACATTTCTGGTTATGGGCCGTAGTTTGAGATAGCATGAGAATTTGAAGTCATTTTTTGTAGATTCATAGTAGTTTTTGGGAGATTGCTGAATTTGTCACCTTATAAAAATTACATACTTTTTTTTATGCTCTATGGGCAAGTATTTGACCACTATCTCACCTGATGGAAAGCGACGATGTAGCCGAAAATACATGTTTGCCTAGAAACTACCTATTTACTCTAGACATGAAGACTTTCAGTTTATACCGTTCGGGGAACAAAGACGAGGGCAATGAGTTCCATTCCTTCGCAATACGGATGATAAATGTATAAGCAAAACGCTTCGAGCGAATTGAAGGAATGTCAACCGTATATGTTGACGTTTGACAGTTTGTCTTGTTTGTAAATGGTAGAACGGGGGGAATTAACTCGTCTAATTCCTGCGCATGCACACTCTCCAAATGCAAATGGTAGAATACCGATAGACTTGCAATTTAGACACGACTAGCTTATCGTCGCCAATGATTCTGTTTGCTCACCGTTTTGCTGAACGTTTTTAGCTCGTGTGCTTTCCATTTGTTCAAATAAAACCTTTGAATCTGCGAGTTACACAAACCGCAATTGATACAAATATTGTACATGCTAGTTACATAAACCCACGAGTTGTCGAGAAAGTGAAAAAATGTCTATGATATATTTATTTATATATAAAACTTGAGATTCTTGGAGTTTTAATGTGTAATAATGGTTAATACTAAGTGAACGTACATGAAGTTAGGTAAATTATAAAATCGTATTTTTCAAAGCTCTAATATTAATTGAAGTTCTAGTAAATAATAGCTCACTAATAGAAAAAGATGTTTACCACCTTACTAGGTATGAATGACTATGATTGGACCATGATTATTTTATTTAACTGTGATTTGTGACCAAGACTTCTATTAAGAAATATGTAAATACACTTGAATTATTTTACCACTTCAAACTGGCTAAATGCACAAAGTTGCAGAGCCAAAATAAAAAAAAGAACATGAAACTACATATCTGGAGGTCTCGAGGTAATAATGATTTTGTAACTTTACAAACTGTAGGTTTGTTTCCTATCTCAATGACTTAAAGTCATAGAAAAGAATTTACGTTCTATGATAAGTATCTCATAGAAGTACTCTGCGTACTACGTGTCAAAAAACATCATTGATTGAAACCAAAGAGAATGTTAGCATTTTGCTTGGTTGAAAAACAGTGACACAAAATCAAATCAAAAGTTATCAAAGACTAGCCAACTTATTCGGCATCCCCCGGTCAGATAAGTTATTCTTATCTATATAGTCTTCTTATCTTAGGCATAATCTGACGGATTCCGTAGTAACTGTTATACGATCTGTGATACAGAACCCGTCACCACGGTAATAGTTACTATGCGATCGTTGCAGTAGAGAACCATTTATGACTCATAACTACTAACGATTTCTATTCGGCTATTCGTCCAAACTATATGTAATTAAAAGCTAATTGTATCAACATAAAACACATAAGACGATTAAAATCTTTATTTTGATACGGATTTGAATGTCTTAAAAAGCATTTATGATGGTTTTCTTTTTCAGATGTGTAACAATATTTTTTTAGGGATTTTTGTAAAGCTATACTTAGTGGCCAATATATTTAGTAATATACCTTTTATTCGCTTTGGAGCCAATTATTTTTCATTTCATTCATGCACTTGTATGTCCAACTGTTTAGTCTGCGTACGGCGATAAAGCGGACAATTCTTTTATTTTTCTTTGTCTTATCTTACAAAATTACTATTTTGTACTGAAAACAACATTTTATTTAAATAAATAAAACATAGCCACGGATGGCACTCGGGTAGTGACGAAAAATGCAATCGAATCATTAAGTCCGAAGATTACCTTTTACTAACAAACTTACCTTGTTATAATAATATTAGTGTAGAAAACTTCTCACAAGATTAGGAACACTATCTTTGCAAACAGTACTTATCATATCTTATTTATCTCTGGTACTTATCTATTTATTTCTAACTTGTCAAAAAAACATTTATACGTTTTACTAGTCTTAATAATGTACCGTAGTGCTTCCCAACGAGGTAGGCTCACCGTGTTTTTTAGTTGCGGATCCAAACCACTAGATTTATGGGACGTACATATCAAAAATGGTTACGTGTCCAGATTTTTGGACCAAGATATCAAGTCATCGGTTGTAGAAATTGGTGGAACTAATGTTAGTACAGCGTATATGATATGTCCAAAAGGAAATAAGGTGTTGGGAATATCAATGCCGTATCTTGTAATGATAGTTAAAAATTTGAAGAAGTATTTCTCATTTGAAGTAACGGTCCTTGACGAAACTGGTACAAGACGGAGGTTTCGAGTGTCTAATTTTCAAAGCACTACTCAGATACAGCCACTATGTACAGTCATGCCTATCAGTCTTTCCGAGGGCTGGAACCAAATACAATTCAACTTGCCTGATTTTATGGAACGTGCTTACAAAAAACAATTTATTGAGGTACAGAAGCTAAAGATAAACGCCAATATACGTTTGAGACGAATATATTTTACTGAAAAGCTCTTACCCGAAGAAGAACTTCCTCCGGAATATAAATTGTTCTTCCCTCTGGGGCGAAGCGGTGCCAAAAATAAGAAAGCCGTGAAAGAAACACCCGAAGTAAAAGTTGAAAAGTCAGTTAGCATTCAGGGGGTGAAACCATTATCCAAAGCACCTTCTGCCACAGCTGAGCTTGCCAAAACGCCGTCAGGTAAAATAGAAGCCGGCTCTTCACTAGAGAAGAAAAAATCAGAAGAAAAAGCACAAATCACGAAAACTACATCGGTACAAAACGTAACCGAACAAGCTGAAACGGGCACCGCACCTGAACAAGAAAAAGCAGGCGAGACTGAACAGGCTGTGCCACATTCCGAACCTGGCGAAATTTTTGAAAGTGAGGGTGATGTCGAACCACAGACAGAAAATAAAGATGAAGTCGCTGAAGATCCTGAAGCCAAAATAGATCCTGAACCCATTCCAGATTCTGAAACTACAGAAAATCCTGAAACCACTCAAGATCATGAAGCCACTGATAATCGTATAACCACGATTCAGGAGGAACCAGAGAAGGAAGCCGCAGAAGCTGATCAATAAACAAGCACCAATGAAATAAGAAACATTTTTAATTGATTTAAGCGTATATAGTTTTATTATTATATATATATATAATATAGTTATGTTATAACGCGTCAGTAGGTATAGTATAGTCGAAAATTTGTTATTAATATTTCCTTTTCATAATAACTAAACGTTAATGTAATTTTTTTTTATGTTGTTGAGTGACTAGACGCAAGTTGCTTGCCTGATAATTTGCTTATTTGTTAGATTAATTCATTAAAGATATTTTTAATATTTTTAGGTTCTTGTAAATAAGACATTTGAAATAAAACAATATAATTTTAATAAAAATTCTTATATTTTAAGTTTATTCTATTAAGCTTCGGTCACGATTCATTAAGCACCTTGTTTTTAAACCCATTTTAAACTCATTTACTTCTCCAACCGTACTCTGTCAATTATAAGTAGAGTTGCAGATGAGGGAATAAAGGAAAGATAATTGATACCGATACTTTTTTTTTTATATTATTATGACACAAACAATAGTGGTTGGCAATTGGAGTATGCTCTGTTCTTTTTTTTGCATAAACGAAATATATAAATAGCTTACGAATAGCGTGTTTTCAGCATATCCTTTGCTCGAGCTGAGATGGTTGTCGAGCCGGAAAAAGTAGTAGTTTGCGGGGTCTTATTCTAAATTTGTACAACATTTATAGCTGATTTATAAAAATAAAATAAAAGTTAAATAAATAAAAAATGTGTTTACACCTAAAGAATAAATAAAAAATAAAGTAATAATACTGGTAGCAAAAGTCGTTAAAAAAAAATGCTACTCAGGTGTGTTTATGTTCACATATGTAATTGATTACAGTAGGTTTAACATAGATATCGTTACACCTGTTATATGTACCTAAATTTTTTTGTCACACTGTTTTTATCTACTACTCCATCTACTTTACGAAACGGTCGTTTGATTGGTATGTAACTACTGTCTGTTGCTGTACGAAGCTAGCGTCGCGGCCGCAGCCCGGCCAGTACCGGTCACCGCGCGCCGCTTGCGATGACGTAGGTAAACAACCGATGCGCGCGCGTATTCAATGCACAATTATATTGACATGTTTTCGTTATTCATATTTGTTTACATTTTATTCATAAGTTCTAGTTTATATATAAAAAATATCTTTAGTAAGATAAATAAAAGAACATTATAGGGCACTAGCCACATGTCCGTTCAGTATACTCAGTATATTAAGTACTACATTAATTATGTTTTGAGATTTGTTTTTTTTCTCACTCATAACCCACAGTAAGTTCTATGTCGTGGGTGCCGGAAACGTTAACATCACACACATAATCCTTGGGGAGAAACTTGTGTTTCTGCCGGGAATCGAACCCGATTCCTCTGCTTAGACGTCGAAAGCTCACGCGACTATTGGCGCCAAGGGGCCGTTCATGTTTATTTATTTATTTATTTATTTAAGAAACACCAACAGTATACATATTACACATTACAATTAATATAACATTTTATAAGGCTATGACATAATATGTCATAGTATATGTTCTGATACATATACCTTTTACAGGTGTTTACAACATTCATCGATTTGTAAGTGGTTAGACGGAAAATAAATAAACTAGGTAGGTACAAAAAACTTAATAGGGTAGTTGACAAACTTTGAAAATTTTCTGAACCATTTGCTGAAGGCAAGATAATTATTTAACATTTTTTCTAAAATGATCGAGTATATAAAGTGAGAATAAGTAGGTCCATACATATTTTAATTATTAATTTAATTGTACAACATACAACTAAATAAATAGTATGAGTAATGAAGTTTGAATAATACTTTTAAGCTTTCAGCTTATCACTTAAAAACATATTGAATGAATTGTATATAACAAGATCAAGTGCTACATTTTTTGTTGTTAGATTTAACTACCCTATCGTGAATACAGTAAGCACGAATGTTGCTATTATAGTTTTAATAACATTATAAGTACATTGCGTATTGTATCCATTTAACAATTATATTAATTAAATAAATAGATAGATTACAAATATATAATAATATAGTTATATAAATACACATAATATAACACATAATATTTATTATAAGTCAATAGCAAATATACGCGACATAAAATTAAAGATAGCAATAAAAAGAAAGAGACAACTAAACAATAAAATTCTGCAAACAATAGACATCGGAACTCTAATCACTAGTCTTGTTTTCATTTAAAGACTTGATCAATTTGGTCTTAAACACATTCAATGAGTCGTGAAAAATGTCTAAATCACTCAAGGATGAGTTAAATTCATTGTATGTACGACATATTCTTAGAAGAGGAGAGTTATATGCCAAGTTTGTTTTGGCGAATGGTACCTGAAGGATTTTTGTGATCTTCTGGCGCGGATAGTGATAAGGAACGTTGAGGGAGATATCGCTAAGAATTGATGGACAATCTATATGGCTGTGAATCGATTTATAAAGAAATGAAAGGTCTCGAATTTTTCTTCTTTCACGCAATGTATGCATTTTAAAGAAAGTTAAACGATTCTTGTAGGGACTTCTATGAGATATTCCTGGACAAGAAAAAGCCAACGATCTTGTAAAGGCTCGTTGAATGCTTTCAATGCGTTGAGAGTGCGATGAATAAAAGGGGCTCCACGCCACGCTCGAAAACTCCAGACAGCTACGTACCATAGAGTTAAAAAGTATAATTTTAGTTCGGTTTGATTTGAAACATTTGGTATTTCGCCTTATGAAGCCAAGCTGCTGAGCCGCCTTCTTGACCACTGAATCAATATGAGCCTTAAAAGTTAATTGGCTATCCATTAAAAGACCCAAGTCACGTACCTCACTGACCTCCTGTAGAGGTATATCATTCAACGTATAGACAGAATTTATGGCATTTTTCTTGCGTGTATATTTAATATAATAACATTTTTGGACATTAAGATGCATTTGGTTTATGTTACACCATTCTCTTATGTGATTTATGTCACTCTGCAAAAGATTAATATCTGCATTACAGTTTACTGATTTATAAATTTTTAGGTCATCCGCGAATAATTTAAAACTACAGTGCTTTATATGCGTAGTGATATCGTTGATGAATATCGAAAAAAGAATAGGACCCAGATGTGACCCTTGCGGAACACCTGACTCGGCATAGTATATTTCCGATTCGTGCCCATTAACAAAAACTATTTGTTCTCTTTTATCGAGATAAGATTGAAACCAGTTTAGACAAGACCCATGAAAACCGATGAGTTGTAGCTTCTTAATTAACAAAACATGACTAACTTTGTCAAACGCGCTGCTAAAATCGGTATATACCGCATCGATTTGTTTACCCTTATCTACTTCTCTAGATAGTTCGGAGACAAATCCAACTAAGCTTGTTTCGACAGAACGACCTTTCTTAAAACCATGTTGTTGCTCGGATAAGAGGTGACACGAATGACGGGAGAGAATGGGACAAATGAGTGCTTCAAATAATTTGGAAAAACACGATAAAATAGAAATTGGCCTGTAGTTTTTTACGTCATCCACGTTTCCTTTTTTATGAAGAGGAATGATTTTTGCCTTCTTCCATGCATCAGGATGTTACAATGGAGTTGCGCCAAGTTATAGATAAGACTATATCAATTAGGCTAAGACTTATATTAGAGACTTTCAAAGTCTTCGTTATGTCAAAACAGTAGAGAATTTGGCATAAGGAAGTTTAAGTTTGTACTTTGTGGTTAACTCAACACGAGATTAACTTAATATATTCAGAAAGGTATAAGGGCATATTAAGTCTTAGGGTATAATAGTTTAGGACCAAATTTAGATAAATTTAACCACGGACGCACGTCCTTGTCGGTTAAATTATCTAAAGGTGTTAAATTATTTTTTTAAGTGGATTTAACTTTATTTTTCAAGCTTTTATCTAGCTTGCAATGTTACTGTATGTTCGGATGGACTCTTGCAACAATTTGAAGCAGATATCTTCAACAGATTGAGCTGAAATTTTCCATTCATGTTTAGTTTGGATGACAATGCATAGTTAGCTGTGTGACATAATTTTAATCCAACGCGGCGGAACACCCAAAATGGCTGAAAAGTTATTTTTAATGCACTCCTGCAATGTTAAATGAAAGGGCTTGCTGAGAATACTCGAAAAATAAAGTGACGTACATACGACAATATCTTTGGCGGACTTCAAAAAGCTTGTTTCTAAAAAGTTTTTCACGAGTAGCCTATTATTGCTGACGTTTAATGTTAGCTCCGCGGATAATATACAATACCCGTAGAGATAGGAAACAAATCTACCGTTTGAAAAGCACCAGTATCCTTGATAATACAATATACTAATAAAATATACTGTAAGCGACTACTGCGTGCACATGCATTATTTTGATTAATTTAGGCAGTAGTTTAAAAAAAAATCTACATACCTATAAGATTATACTAATAAGTAGTTAAGAAATTAAAGTAATTCAAAAAAAGTTTTTCAATTTTGTATTTTAAGAGGAGGAGTTATTCAATTAAGTATTCTGTATATATATTTTAATTTTTTTATTTGATCCCATCTTGCTGTTGTTGTCAAATTGTTTAGTGATGTAATTATTATTTTTCTTACATGAAAGTGTTATTGATGTAAGATGTATTATTTCTAAAATGAACATAATGCAGTCAGCTTTCTTTAGTTACTGACAGAAATAGGCGATATATAAAATTTTCTAATGGGGTGGTGTTTGAAAAAGAGTTTTATTTGCATAACTTGGGAATTATAGGGTTTTATAACTTGACTTTCAAGTGATGGTGTAGCTAGTAAAACAATAGCCAAGTATGTTACTATCAAATTAATTCATCAAGCTTTAATGAAGTTTAAAAGCAATGTAATTTCTCGTTAAAAGGGTCAAAATCATCAATCAACATCAATAAAAACTTTTTGCATTTGTGAATAAAACTTGGATGTCATTTACGATTTGGCATTTATTTATTATTCATATGTCATATACGTCGCTTACGGCTGACGCAACCAAAGTCGTAAATATTTAATATTGTTGTTGCATTGAATATCAATTTATCATGTTTAAAAACTCATATCAAAGTGGATTGCTGTCAATATTTTACAGCTGTGGCTCTAATCCCTTGGTATTATGGGAGATGGAAGTCAACAACGGTCACATCAAACGACTTACAGACAACGAGGTAAACTCTATTGTCCTGGAAATTGTGAGCACCAACGTCGCCACAACATATATATCATGTCCACCAAACGGCAAATACTTGGGTATAAAACTACCATTTTTAGTTATGATCGTAAAAAATCTTAAGAGGTACTTCTCATTTGAAATCACCATCCTTGACGACAAGAATATGAGAAGACGATTTCGTATCTCTAACTTCCAATCAACCACAAAGATTAAACCGTTCTGCACGACCATGCCTATCGGTCTGGCAGGAGGCTGGAATCAAATACAGTTTAATTTAGCCGATTTCACTAGGCGAGCATACGGCACACAGTTTATTGAGACTCTTAGAGTGCAAGTGCACGCTAACGTCCGATTACGGAGGGTTTATTTTGCTGAGCGACTCTACACAGAAGAAGAGCTGCCTCAAGAGTACAAGCTTTATTTACCTCTTGAAAAGGGAAAGAAAGCAAAGAAAAAAGAGCCCGAGGCTGGAAAGGAGCCTCCAGCTTCCGCTGAAGGTGCACCAAAAGAAGGGGAAGGTGGACATCCAGTAGGGCCAGTGACAAGTAGCAAGAGCGTGGATTCTAAAAAGAGTGGCACAAAGGTTGGCAAAAAATCTTCAGCTGCAATCACAAAGAAAACAGAGACACCTACAGCAGGAGAAGGAGGTGAAGAAGGAGGTGCAGAAGGAGGTGGAGAAGGAGGTGCAGAAGAAGGAGGAGCGGGAGAAACAGAAGCAGGAGAACCTGGAATAGGTGAAGAAACAGGAGAAGCTGGTGAGACAGCTACTGACATAGCAGCAGGTGAAGAGCCTGAAACCCCAAATGTGGAAGAGCCTGCTGAAGGTACAGAAACAGGTGAAAATGTAAATGAAGACCCAGGTGATGCAAATAAACAAGAAGAACAAGTAGATGCAGGAGATTAGGTCCTCAAGAAACAAGAAATAATTAAATTGTGATGGTATCGTTTAATTAATGTTTTAGCCGACTATCAACAGAAACCGCTTTTATTTCGTCATGGCCTGTGTTTTAATAAATGACTACACAGTTATAATTTATGGTCCTCAGCAAAGTAAATGATTAAAATGTTGAAATCGAATAAGCAAATTATTCCATCAGATATACCAAACATGTGGTTATGAAAAAAACGGTTTTGCTTTTGTAAAATTACAAGCTTTTGCTAGTCTGTGACATGTATACTTATATTTAGTTATTGATATCCATATAGGGATATTTTAGTTCTTGATAATTATATGATTTTATCAGTCTATATCTGTTTGATTTAAATATAGGTACATGATAAGGAAAAGTATAAACTAAAGCGCGTTCTTAAGAATGATTTTGAATTATATCATTTATCAAGTATACAATTTAAACTTTATACCTGATTAATTCTTGTGTAAGTTTATTATAAATCGCAATTTTATTTAAAAGCCCGATATTTCTGCCAAGATTTTGAAATTTGTTTGTTGAATTCTGTCATTTGTTTATTAGCTTAAGTTTTTTTGCTCCTTTTTGCTAGAGACCAAACGCGTGCGTCGATTGTGATGATTCTTACGCCATTTGATATAAAAAATATTAACTAACATAATAGATGATCGTCGTAAATTACGTCATGCCTGATATTATACATAGGAGCCTCGTAGCGTTGGCTACAGCTCCACTATGCATAAAAAATATTGACCGCGTCCGGGCATAGATCCGCGAGTTTTAATAAATACTTAATAAAATATGAATAAAATTTGTTATCTCCCACATAACTGTATTTTAATTTGCCTGAAATAAATTAATTTTAATTATATATTTGATATCATTGCTTTGGAAATATTTAAGCAGTAACAATCTCAAAATTATTAGTTAATAACTACTTATTTTGTAAAAATTAGTTCTGACTAGATAAATATTTCTGAAAACTTTGGTAGTCTTGTCGTCCCAATTTTTTTTCATTGTGTAATTAAATTTTAATATAAAAAAATAAAAAGTTGAAGATATTTTTTAGGTATTGTATTTATAAATAAAAAATAGATCAATACACAACTGGTTTCACCAGTTCAATATGCAAAACCGAGTCATAAAATGTGCGCCGTTGGCATCCTTTAATAGTTTATGCGGCGGTCTATGGCGCGAGATTCCGCCCATTATTCAGGGTGTGCTCCTGTCAAACGATCGGGTACATCCGGGGATTTATAGTCTATGGCTTGGAGTATTGTGTGTATTGGATTTCGAGATTTTGACACTGTTTTACAGTTAAATTACTTGGTATATTTTTCGGAATTTGCAATGATGAAGGCTATAATTAGCTTATTATTTTTATAATAATTTAATAAAATTAGCTATGATTACCTTCATTAATTGTATTTTTTTAATTGAACAAAAACTAGCCGCTTATCTGATGGAAAGCAATGATACTGCCGAAATACACTGTCCCAAAAACTTATTCACTTTGGCTCACACTCCAAGATAATACTAATTGAACTGCCCGTTGGCTTACATAATACAGAATATTATAAAAAGGGTATAATACGAGTAGTAAAATACTTACAAGTATAGTAATCAATGTTTTGCTCATGAATAATCTGAAGATTTTACCTGAAAAAGAGAAAAAAAATAATTAATGTTGAAACGATTTTCCCGGTACAGGTCATCTTGGTAGCATTAGAAAAGTTAGACACGAAGAAGTTAACATAACTTTAATGAGAATCGTCTGATAATCAATACAAACCAAATAACGCATGCACATAAGGGATATTAATACGTCGACCACAAAGCAAGACCGGTGGGTGACACTTGTACGGTTCCAGTACCAAGGATAGTTAAACTTATAACTTTATAATAATTAAACGCAAGCATAGCTTAAGATGCAGTTTAGATGTACTAAACACGCATTATTGAAGATATTTCAAGAACTACTGATCTGATCTTAATCTAATTTAAAGGGACCAATTGGAAAGCAAAATCTTTCAAACAAAAAAACAATTCAATATCGGTTCACGTGAAACAAAGTTATGAGGTAACACACATAAAAAAACCCTCGTCTTGAGTACCTCCTCCTTTTTTGTGAAGTCGGTTGAAAATGTCGCGCTACAATTTTTTTGTGAACGAAATACTTGCTAGTTTCAACGGATCACTTTACTAAAGATTCTTATTTGAGACATGAATGTTTCTAATTACATATTCATCATGATACAATGTTGAAAATGTTTTATTATACGAAAACTCTAACAAAAGGAGATGTCAATTATTTTTTTTTTTACAAGTACAGTAAAATTTTTCATTATATAACCCACCCTGACTGCAGAGATGCCCATGACGCTGGCAGTATTTCCACGCTGGATAGCAATGACCAGCCTTTGCACCAGAAATGAGCTGGAGCTATCGCGCGGACCAAATTTTTGGCTTCGTCCCCCAACAGCCCTTAGTCTCAACGGCGATGGGTATAAATTATATTGTGCCGTCTACTTAAGCCGCATTTTAGACGCAGAAAAACCAAAGGAGATAATAATATCTCTCTCTGTGAGGAGTTGAGTTTGAGTCCAGACAACTAGCTATTTCATATGAGCATTAAACCAAAAATAATATAATTTTGCAATCGACATTTACTAAATATACAAACTCGTCTTAAAAAGTAACAAACAGAACCGACCCTTTTAGCTTACGAAGTATTCAATATAATGTTTTTTTGTAAGAACTAAAGAAACTATGATAAAAGGAAGTTCTTGTAAAGGAGTCCTTTAATCATCGACGTAGAATAAGGAAATTGAAATGCGAGAGGGATTCTTGACCTTTATCTTCGGATTCTTTTGACGAGTTATCTCTGAAAATATACAATCTTTTCGGTGTATAAATCACGTCTATGATATTTTATGACGACCCAGTTGGCGCAGTGGACAGGTGTCTGCCCTCTGCGCCGTGGGTCCTGGGTTCGATTCCCGGCAGGAGCACAAATTCCTTCCCAAGGGATATTTGTGTTCTGGTTCTGGGAGTAATGTGTGTGTGATGTGAATGTTTCCAGCACCCACGATACAAGTCTTTGAACTAGTGTGGGGCTGTGAGTGTGAATGCGTTTGTTTGTTTGTTTGTTTTGTTTGTTTGTTTATAGGATCTTATGAATACTAATTTTGGTACTTCCGTTTTTGTATTAGAAAAAAAAAACTTTTATTCAAAGCATACATTTGACCATTATCTGACCTAAAGGTAAACTACGATGTGGTCTATATATAGGTACGTGTATATTTTTGGTTTGGATGCAAAAGTTTTGTTTTAGATTTGAATTATTAATGCTTGTGTTTCTTTGATTATTAATGGGTACCAAAGGAATAAATATTGTAGACAAATCGTACAAAATAGTGCAATAATAAGGTTTTCATCTTTACCTACATAAGTTAGAATTGTCAAATATGAGACCATATGAGAGCATTGCATCTCGACTGGAATTTCATTTCCATAACAACAATTATATATCAAAGTAGGAAATATATGAAACAAAAAAAACATTTTCTCATGGACAGGTTACGACAGGAATACGTCACTCAGATTTGGTAAAGTACTAGACAACCATAAACGAGAACGAAGTAAAATTCTTTGTTTCTTAACAAGGCATTGCAACGCATACCAGCCCCCCGATTACCTATCTTGGTTGCACGCGGTTTCTATTTGAATTAAGCAAAAATGAACCTTATTTCTTAGGAGTTTTGTCAATTTAGTATTGAAACCGTTTGCAACAAAGATAGGCAATCGGGGGGCAGGTATAGCTAGTAACCCTATGATTACCTATTGTCGAACATCCACACATTCACGATTATATCACGGTATAAAGATATTACACAATTCCTTGCTTTACATAAATGCTGTAATAAGTCAGCATGCACAGCAAGCGATAAATCGCGTGACTGTATGGGCATGGAACAAGTGATGAGAGTAAGCGGGTTTTGTAATAGGAACATGTTTAAATTTCTTTTATAAATACAAAAAATACAAAAATTGTTTATTTGCAATGAAACATATTACAATGGCTCCTTAGTTTCTATTGGTCCCCGCACTAGGGCTAGCCTGTATCGCGGGCGACCGGAACCGATTACTATATAACACTGGTAGATGTGGAGAACTAAGAAATAAACTAACAAGAAATATACTATATAAAATTATCTAAATAGGCCTTATTAATGTACGGATGTTTGATATACTTATAGTTATTGAATAATAGACTGCTTTGAGCTTATGAACATATTGCATTTTTTTTAAGACGATCTACTTTCGATTACCTATCGAAATATTCTAATCGAAAGTTTTGTCAGTGCAGTTAATAATAATATCTGCAGTGCTATGTACTTTACTGTCTTTTCATAGAATACCGAGGCTATGAAACTCGGTATCATATAAAAAGATAGTAATGTAAAAAACTAAACTAACTTCCTAGTAAAGGTACCTTCTTATTTTATATTAAGCGCAATGTATTGAGTACTGCGGCCAATTTTGGGATCCGAGTACCAGCTTAGAACTCTTGAATCCATTGACCGGCGAGCAAAGCGTCTCATTGGAGATATAAGCTAGTAGCCTCGGTCATCCAAGAAAAATAGTTAACTTAGTTGAAAAGTGGTTCAACGGTGGTCTATCGCTTACCTCATCAATAAAACGAATGAGTATAATTCACTTTCCACCACTTTGTTCCCTGAACGGAATAATTTGAGTCTTCGATAGTAAACAAGTATGCTCTAGGTAAGAGTGCTATAATCTTCAGCCGTATTATCGCTCTCCAGCAGAGATAGTGACTAAACGCTTGCGTATCAGCCAAAAACATGTGGCTGGTCTGACTAGGTGTATATAAATGTTTTACACTTATATAATTATTTACTGTTATTCTAATTTGTTTTCTTTGTTATTTTAAGGTATGTAATAAAGAATATATCTATGCACATGATACAAGTCTTTGAACCTGATGATTTTTTTTATTCTAGATAGATAATAAGCACTTGACTTTTATCTATATATGTTTGTTGTTTGTGTGATTAATTAATAGGAGTGTAGTCCACCCTTAGTCCACAACCCAAAAACAACTGCAGCTAAGCAGTCTGTTGCTTTGGCTTCGTTATTAAAGTTATAATTTACTGCCGTATTATTAAAAATTGTCTGTAAATATGAATATTATTATCAACAATGATGAGTTAGGTAAACAATATCCTGTCTAGAGTGGTTCCGGAAATTAACTAGAAACTAAGGATATTATAAAACGATATTATTTCTTACACTTTTTAATTTGTTTTGACTTGGCACACTATTTTCATTGAGCAAAAAATATTTTTTACAATTTGATTTTGCTTTTTGTTATATTTACTAAGTATCGCATCTTCAAATTTTTAACTATAACATAGTATAATTACTTAATTCTAAATATAATTGTGTTGGAAAGTGTTTTTTCTTAAAAGTTAAATTTGTGCTTGTTTTTGAGTTATCCATATATGGATGAGGCTACAATATTGCAGTTAAAGCCTGCAGTTTCGTATCTCGATGAATTGAGTAATGCTATCCATATTGTAATCACCTTTTTGTGTTATAATGAAATGGGCTTAACAATCAATTCAAGAGATAACAAGAATAAAAAATCAATAGTTCTAAACCGAAACGCGATAGACAAAACAATTTCTCCTTGCACGTGTACTACGCTCATTCTACCGTAGGCGACTAATTTTTGAAGTCGTAAAATTTACGACAAAAGGGGACATAATCTGCCGAAGTACGGTCCGAGGGAGACGTGATGCGCCTTCCGAACAAATGTACCGTCGGGAAAAAGGACTTTCGAGAGGAAACGTTCGTCGAAATGTTTCCGCTGTTCTTTCGATTGGGAATTGTTAAACTGTTTAAAGATTTTAGGGAACTGTGGGGTTAATTTGACGATAGAAAGTTTTTGTGATTGTTGTTTACGATGATGTGCTATTTTTTCTCTCTTTTACATTTTTGCACGCGGGTACGATGCCTAGTTAAATAAATGTCTGTGTGTAATTATATTTTGCAGCCCTTTGATAAGTTTCATTGGTCAACATTTCATTATTATATTTACTAGCTTAAACAGTGATCCGAATATATTTTTTTCATGTTACTGATAGTTTGCTACTACAACACCTATTGGTAAGTGCTAAACCAAGCTGCTATTTACGCTAGATATTAAATGAAAATTCCGGATGCTTGAATACGGATTGTTGGTTGGCGACATATTTCTGGAGTATTTTTGATTGAATATTTTAGTTTTTTTTTGTACAATATATGCTGACATTTGATCTCTATCTCACCAGATGTTAAAAGACAACCCATTAATATTAAACTATATATTTTTCTATGTAAATTTAGATTCACTTTACATGTGACTCTTTTACTTAAAATTTACGACGTAAACGCAATACTTTAGGGATATATGCTCTAATATCCGGATAAAAAGTTAATAAAATAAAGATCCATTTATTCCCTTTCTATTAACGAAAATTCGATCAAAATCTCTAACTCTATTTTTCTGTATTTTTTTACAGAATTTGTTTGCTATCTGTACCTTACTCAAATTAAAGGAGCCAGCGCTTGCGGATGCAGATTCGATTACAGAATGAGAACGTGAGATGTAGTGTGCGGAAATGCAGCAAAATACAAAGGAAATTAAATTAAACATAAGGTTTTTTTTGCACGGATAAGTTATCTTTATGCTATCTACGAATCTCTCTGAATTGCAATGCTAATACGTTGAGCCAAATAAGAGCAGAATAGCAAAGTTGGTTCCTGTAGAAAGAACGGATCTCACTGTAATCGTAGGCCTCGAAGGGACCTGATTCACTACAGCCATGGTAAAGCCTAATTTCTTAGAACCCTCGTCTCCAGGTGGTGGATTGGACATCGCTTGTTATGATGCCTATAGAGTATAAAAATTATTAAGATAATATATGTCCACTGAATAGAAGGACATTCACAGGCCTGCACTAACTTCAAAGACTCATCACGGGTGCCAGCAATATTTACAATACACACGCACAACCCACAACCCTAACCAGAAACACATTTTTTTCTTGCGAGAAATGTTTTGTTTCTTTAGGGAATTAAATAAAAAAAACGAAAATACCCGTTGCTTGGAAGTAGACGCTCAGCCAACTACGTCAACGGACAGTTTAAACAAACAAGGTATAATAGAACTTCTTGCACGTACTCTTGAGGCGATACGTCTTTTTCAATTTGCAGTAGAAGGATTTGTGCGCGTTGAATGAGCGAGTTTCCAACTAACCCTAACTAATTACCGGGTATATGAAATGTGCTACTTTATTACCCAGGGAGACGAGCACATTGCAATCGTACGTAGAACTCTTTTTCTTCATTCAAAATTCCGGATGGCACTTTAACTGTCAGTAACACGTGTTGCTTCGATTTAGGGGTTAAATATTTTCAGTTGTAAATAAAAAAGTACTAAAAAGTTATATTACCAGAGAACTTAGCAAGACGAATCAAACGAGCCCAAACTCGGTGCGTTTATTTTGTTTTGTTCAGAACTTCCTATGGTCATTTTCATTGTCTCCGAAGGTACATAAGTACAACATGTTTGAGTTCAATCGAACATCGGGGTTTAATTAAGCTTGCAGGATGATCACATCTTGCAAGTTAAATTAGTTCTGTGTAATCATACAGACCGACAAATAGACAAAGGGACAGTTAATAAAAGTACTTGTAATGACTTCGAATGTATGACCAATCAAGACTCGTTGTATAGATTTGCAAAATTGAGACAGATCGGACTTAGATCGACTGGTACTAACTCAGAATGTTAAAATCTGTTATACACTTATACATTCTGAATTTAATGGACAAGTGTTATTAAGATGTCTTTTCCAATAACCATTTTTAACATAATTGTTAAAAATTTCAGGATATCTTCAAATCTTATGTCAGTAACTGCACAAAACCACTTACCACGTCGGATATATTGAAGTAACAAAGGAGGTATTGTAGTGATCATTGAACATTGCGCAGACAGTAAAAAAGGGTTTAAAAACTTCGTAAATAATAACAGACAGCCTTTATCGGCGGGCTGCAGGATATGCCCTTTAAAAATATTGCCCTAGAATAGCCGGTGGAATCGGCTCATGTACGCACAAGATAAACGTCATGTCCGAATTTAAACATGATTTATGAGGCAGTATTTTTGGAGTATAAAATAAAGATTCTACGCGTTTAATTGGTATCAAAAATGTAGAATAAAAAAGGTCTGGGTGGCGTGATATGGTTCTGGATTATATAAGAATTATATTATAAAGTTATCCAAAATATTTGATCGAACGAAGCTAAATCTCTAAGTTGACTTGGTTGGTTCAGCACTTTTTACGTCCGTCCGTCCGTCCATCCATCCGTCTGTCAGACGCATTTAGCGTCTAAACCATGCAAGCAAATAACTTTAAATTCTCAGAAAACATGTAAAGTTATGGCCCAAAGCAAAAAATGGTTATTAAAATGATATAAATGAAAACATTAAAGGAACACCCGTACACATCAGTGGAGAGCCATAATTTTTTTTTCTACCCGTATATTTATTATTAGAAACAGCTTGATAAGTAGAGTATGAAACTTTTATTTTTTATCAATGCTGGATAATAACAATTTGGTAGGCCGCCAAAATAGTAAAATATATATATCCTCTACTTGAACAATAAATACAGAAATCAAACAATTATTATTATGAACAAAAGTTATAAGCAATCAATCTCAAAATCTTTTTTTAATAGGCAAAATGTAGGCACGAGATATCATTTCGGCGCGGCCGACTAGTTTGCTTGTTTCAGTAATCAGGATTTATGTCTTATGTTATTTTTTTGTTACTAACTTGATAAATAGGTTTTATACATTTTATACGTTTATATTATCACAGTTATTATATATAGCCAGTTCTTAAACAGTCGATTTTACAACATGAGTATGTTCAGGCGAGTAAAAGAAAATTCCCTCCCAACATGGATTTAATCGCAAAAACTCCAACGGATATCAAGCCTGCTGAAGGATTTGAATAGCGAACACTGGAAAGTGCGAAAATTGCGACGCAGCTATGAATGCTAAAAAATAAATATATTTGTGAAGTATTTTTATATTTGAAACTGTTTCTGACACTTTTTTTAACCATTTTACACACAACATTTTAATTTTAATTAAAAATAAAAAAGTCTCGCGTGATAAGTTTTTTTATATTTTTGAGCTAGCCTTGTTGTTCAGTTGTTGTTGTATATGCCACTGGAATGTTAGTAACAGCAACGAGACATTTTTCTCAGTGTAGGAGTCAAGACAATGATTTATTTCGCTTCAGTATAAAAATATTTCTGTTATATCGCAGACACTATATATTCTGTTTCTGCTCAACACAATGTCTCCAACAGCAAATGGTTTCAATTAGCAGATATAAAAATAAGAAGTCTCTGTTCTTTCTCACAGTTAGTGCACTTAATAACGTGCGTCCAGTTATGAAAACGCTTCCACTCGTTATAAATACTTGTGGCGTTATGACTTCTACACAGAAATCGAATATCTTAGGAATGATGATTCTTAGGAGCAAAAGTATGTGTACCATTTTTGTAGATAATTTTATCCCTCATGAGCGGGCCATCTAAAGAACAAAATGTCAAAGTAGCTTATTACTGCAAATAATTATTGCCGAAATCAACGAAATTTCATTCAAATACCTTAATATTTGAGTTTTGTTCCTTACTCTTCGAGAAATATGGCAAATACCCCAAAAATCTAAGTAAACGACGCGTGATCTTACGTAAACCAATTTGTTCTCCCCAAAATGCGCCCTTATTCAGTTAGTAAAATGTTCGACTGCTGTTTGAAACGTTTACGCATTGATCATAAGAGTACCTTTATATCAAGTAATAAGATAAACAACCAATAAAATAAAAGATTTTTGTTTATTTTTTTTACCACATTAGAAATTCGACTATATTACTATTCGTAATCTACATATTTAATAGTGTATCAATATTGGAAATGTTAATAGAAATCGTAACAGTTTGCCTTTTTTTTTTTTTTTGACAGGCTAGTGTTTGACCACTATCTCACCTGATGGTAAGTGACGATGTGATCGAAGCTGGTAAACACACTAGACCTGCAATACGCATACTATTTCAGTAATATTGTACTGTCAACATTTTAAGTCTGATTGTTTTTTTACAAACAATTTTTTATTCCAATTCATTTTCTTTATACAATGTTTTAATCTCTATTACCGTATTTTACCTACAGTCAGTAAAATAAAGTACAAGATATAATTGCTTCCCATAAATGAGTTTATATAGTTATAGGGAAATCACTAAACAACTGAATCCATGACATACCACTAAACTAGTTGAACCGGTACAAAACACAACACAGGATGTTCTGTAAATATATTCACATTAAAAAAGCACACACCACACGCCCGCGTTGAATATTCATGCCGTACCGGAGATTGTATCGCTTAATAAACACCCTGTATGCTAGTCCCCTCACGTGCACCTAATGACCTGGACAATATTAATGAGCGATTTTAATTTTCATTAAGATAACGTAATTGTTTGTATGATTTTAGGTTCGATCTGCTTAGTAAGAATACCCAATACATGAATACCCAATATTGAATACCCAATAAAGTACATGTTTTATGTATACAATATTGAAGATGTTTTTGAATATTGCATGCCTACAAGTCTCAATAAGTCATCAATCATTTAAGCTGTTACGTGTTACCGAGATAATATCATAGATATAGACATATCTCAATGAAAAGGACAATGTCGATTCTTTTTTAGGTTTCTGTACCTAAAAAGAAACCCTCAATACTTTGCGCTGGCCCATTTTAATAATAGAAACCGCAATCACTTGATCGAGAGGCATACAGGAAGTCACTGTAGAATGTGGTTGACATTTACTAGAAAGTCGGTAAAACAAACAAACAAACAAAAGCATTCACACTCACAGCCCCACACTTAGATCAAAGACTTGTATAGTGGGTGCCGGAAACATGCACATCACACACACACATTACACCCAGAACCAGAAGCACAAATATCCCTTGGGAAGGAAATTGTGCTCCTGCCGGGAATCATAAAGGTTTAATTTATTTCGGATCCGGAACGTATATATCAGAAAATTATATCCTGATTTTCTATGTATTGCAGCGCTCAAACAAAACATACAAAATCTTAAAAGAAACTACTCCGACAGGTAACAAAATAATCCACAATTCGTAGTCATGTGCTACGGAAGCTACGCTGTTACGATTCTACGTGACTACGAGACGTAGCGGCGCGCTACGACATGCTACAAGAGTACTATGCCATGTATTATGAAGTGCTACACGATGTCTACAAAAGATGAGATAGTTCTACAAACTCGTGTTCATCCTAATAAATAAGAATTTTATCTTCTCTAGGAAACAAAGTGCAGAATTCACGATTTTATAAGACGATTGAGAGATGTTATTATCGAAGAGTTTCAGAAAGTCAGTTCTCCTTCGATTTTTACTTATTTGGAACCATTTTCAAGAGTTTGATGCAAACATTTTATAGGAGATATTACTACTTTATAGTTTATAGAATGTGTGAGTCCGTATAATTTTCTTTTAAATGTATTATTGTAGTACTTGTGACCCGCAGTTTCAGCCGCAGTAGACAAGATAAAATTACCTGTGTACATTCTAAATTTAATCCAACCTTCTTCAGCAGTTGCAGTGTGAATGGAAACAACACAAATAATATTTTAAATTTATAATATTAATGTGATATTTTGGATTAACACGTTTTTAAGCTGGCATGGTCACACCTAGAATTCATATTTTATAGCGCACATTTACGCATGTAACAATGCCAAAATATCGGGCTTAAAACCAAAATCAAAATGTACGTAGCAAATATTCCATACCAAACATTAATTGAAATGTTTGTTGATAATAACAGTTGTCATTGCCATTAATAATAGATTGTTATCATTTACAGTAGTTGAAAGTACAAGAACAAAAAATGCAATGGCAACACTTTCCAACGTAAATACAGACACGCTCAGTATAAAGGATATATGCGCAAGTAACAAACAAATAGACAAACATTGTGTTGCCAGTATGTTGACAGTTTAATTTCGCGAATGAATTGTTGTGTCACAGGCGATCGGTCAACAGGGTTAATGACCCAATGACGTTTAGCCAAATTATGTATGAGGGGTCGACGCAAAGCTTTTTTACGAGGGTTGATGTGCGTTTTTGAAAGAGATGTTTTTGAATTTTAATGTATTCCAATTGGGATATGAAAAACCAAATAATATTCCAACCTTTGTGTATTCCTGAAAGAAATGGCAATATTGTTGGCATTTCCACCTTTCATCTAGAAGAACGGCGTCGCGTCACCCATTTATGGTTGAGATACCGTTCATTCGGACGAAACGTTTCGCGTCTTCGTTCATTTATAGAACAGCAAAAGAATGGAACGCTTTGCCGTCGTCTGTGTTTCCCGAAAGGTACAAATAATAGGTATTTACTAAGCAAGCGTGCTCCACCTTAGACTACATCGTCACTTTCCATCAGGTGTGATTGTGGTCAAACGTTTGCTTGGTCTGTAATAAAAAAAAAAAAAAAAAAAAAATGACCACAGGAATGGGATATTTTGTAAGAGTGCATGCTAATTTCAACCGTGTTTCTTATTTGATATGGTCAAAATTTAGAAGTGTTTGATCATAAAACGTGAGTAGTAAATACTGCGTGTATAACTTGAGTACAGAGCGAGCAAAATAATTTTAAAAGGCCACCATTAAACAAGTCAATGTACTAAAAATAAAAAAACTCAACTGTAAGCAGGCTACTTTTTGTATAATTTTATGTAATTCCCTTTATGTTGATACCCTATTCGATAAGCTTGGTTATTTTTTTATAATAACGTATTACTATTTTGCGCCAAAACTCCGCCATATTGTTTTTTTTTTCAAACACCTATCTAAGTACACTTCGGTTTATAAGGCGAATGTCAAACTGTCGAAATCCATAAATAGGTACGAGGTAATAAAGAAATTTAATATATACAAAATACGCACGAAAAACATAACCCTTCCTTGGCAGTCTGATAAAAAATAAATTTACATTTCGTCACGGTAACCGCTTATTGATACCTAAATCCCGACTACAGGTACACTCTGCAAGTACATTGCCCATATCTGTGCGGATATAAAATAAGCTACTAGCAGACTTGACAAAACAAACAAATACCTTGAAACTTCTAAAAAGCCTAAAACGATAACTAATAATGAAAGCATACTACTCTGAATGAATATTTAAAAGATAAACTATAAATTATGTAAATAAGATTAGGTCCTCTTCTCTTCTGAGTTTCTAAACCCGACAGTGTTCATTTTATAAGACCTTGCGACCTTTTGGGATGTAGCACCTAGTACCGTAAACATGGAGGCAATGAAAAATCTGAATATATTCTACTCAGTGATAAAGATTAAAAAAAAAAGATTTCGGCTTCGGGAATAAACGGCTTAGAATAACCCCTTTATCACTCACTCTTAATTCTCTTTTAATGCATGAACATGTATGTAGAAAGTAGGTATGAACCTATTCTCTTGTCAAACGTACTTTAATATTTACTATCCTTACACACTTCTTTGTGAAATTAATAAAGATAAATAGTAAAAGTTGCAAGGGAAAGATAACATTACAATATGTAAGAAGATAAACAATGATTAGGGAGTCAAAATAAAATCAAAACAAATTCAGCAATAGCACCACACCCGTCGCGTGGGCGATAGCATTAGTGCGGTTAGTTTCCGTAAAAACTGCTATAAATCAGAAGGGCACCAGCCCTGACTAATTACGGTTTAATTCAGGAGTACGGAGGTATAAGGTGGATACAGTTACAAAGGCTTGGACGCTTATTTCTATCTCGCAACAAGACAATTCATTCAGTTTACTTCCTGTGACAAATCTAAGTATTTTTGTAGTGAAAACGTCTTAAGCGGCGTTGTGCACTTTTTTGGGATGGGTAAAAATGTTAAACTCGCGTCAGGACACGTGACCTGATCGAAAATTCGTAGGACGGAAAATTCATAAGACGAGGGAGAGGAAGTGATATCTCCCTCTCTTTCAACCGCGCGCGCGGCGAAAAATAAATTTTCACTTCTGCCGGCACTCCCGGAGTGCAACCCATTGTTTTTTTATATGTTTTATACTTTTTTGGGTAAAAGGGCAGTTGGGTGACTATGGCGAAACAAACAGGAGAGTTACTATTTTAGTACCGTATGTCTATTTATGTATTTTTTCCTCACAGCCAAATTATTAAACGATGGTAACGTAATTCAACGATACTATCGTTGAGTTTGTCTCAATTTTACAGGTATCATAGGCTAGTTTTTTATAAAAGACAAAATGGCGGTCTTGGTCCTCCATAAAGTACTGACATAAAATACATACATCGTCATGGGTATCAAATGAAAGAACTCAAACGAACTAAAGTAAAGCATATACATTTGTTTTTTTACTATAATTAGTCGTTTCGTACTCAAACACAAACTATCTCTAAATATTATTCTTTGAACCCAGTTCGAAGGTTACTGTTACAATGAAGGTTTTGGTAAAATAGAATGACGGCATAATAGTTACCATATTTTTGATTATCTTTTTCAATATTGTTATTATGAATAAATATTTAAACGATCATTGAGTATTGAATAATTCGATGATAAGTATTTTATTCACTGCTTTCCACATGTATTGTTTAATACGGACAACAACCACTGGCCTGAAAGTTAGTTGATAAATTCGAGCATGTGTGTCGTGGGGTAAGCGCTGTTGCCGTCGATTTGGTTACTGATATAAATAGGGTTAACTTTTGTAACTTTGTGCTTTTGAGGTTATAAATAACTTGAGAAAACAGGGGTTAAATGTAGTAATTGAAGAGGATTTGCAGAATTAGTTTACAAATTTTCACATGATATTGTAATACAAATGCTTCTGTTTGATGAGCTGTGTGTAACTTAACACATAAACCAAAACTGTAATTCAGTCAGTTGTGAGTCAATATGTTCATTCAGTCAGATGAATTTTGGGGTTATTTAACAAAACACATTGAAATTAATTCTTAAACAGATCATGACTTATGTATTTATAATTGCTGTATAACATCTCTCTCTAAATATATATAACTCAAAAGTGACTGACTGACTGACATAGTGATCTATCAACGCACAGCCCAAACCACTGGACGGATCGGGCTGAAATTTGGCATGCAGGTAGATGTTATGACGTAGGCATCCGCTAAGAAAGGATTTTGATTAATTTTACCCCCAAGGGGATAAAATAGGGGATGAAAGTTTAGATGACACTTTGTCAATTTTAAAATAATACTTCTTAACGCGAGCGAAGCCGCGGGCAAAAGCTAGTATAATTATATATTTTTTAATCTATAACTATCTGCAGCTAATTAAATATAGACTACTCATTCAAAAAATAAACTTACGTGTATGGGTGTCCGCTAAATATTTTCATATACATCGTTTTAATTGCCGTTATTGACTTTGGGGCACAATATCACATGTTCTTTCTGAATTTGAAGTCATTCGCTTGTATAGTTTAGACGCTAAATGCCTCTGACAAGTGGCCGAACGGACAAACCTAGTGCTAAACCTCCCAAATCATCTAAGAGAGTTTGTTTCGCTTGGTCAATTTAGTCACCTAAAAGTTTCCTTGCGTAATTCTAACATTAAAAACAATGACACTGTAAATTGAAAGTCTGATCCTCAAATCGTTACCAACATCTCAATTATAAACTCTAATAATTAAAAACATCGACAGCAAAGAGAAACAGTCAATCATAGGATTGAAACTTCGCGAACTATAATTGAAAAAGTTAACATTTTATACCTAAACAGCGATCAGAGAATTTATTAAACCAATTAAAAGTTGGCAACATTAAACGAATCAACGCACAACAAATTTCATTGAAAGTAAGCAAAGGGTTACGTTTATACAAATACGAGATTACGACTCATTGAGTTACTTGAAATTCATAAATGCGTTAAAAGTTTTACGAACAAGTTTTCGACTCGAAGATTCATTCATGGTTTTGAACAGATATCAATAAAATTTCGGTAAAATGTTAGAATATTTATTATCTTCCAATGAATCAATGTTTTGGTAAGTACACATACATACAATAATTTGTCAAACACTTTAATGTCACAGTAGCAGATTTTGTAAAATCAAAACTTCATGTGTAGAATTTACTGTAAGTTGTTAAAGCTAAAAGGCATAAATGGTTTTTTTTTAATTATACATAGAGATTATCAAACATAATTTAAACGCAAGCGAAACCTAAAAAAACTGACTTCACGACTTATAATTTGCATTTTGTTGATTTTCTCAAAAAGCGCTTAATAGATATCGATATAATTTATATGGGACTATCTTTGTAGTTTAATATATCAAGCAAAACAAAAACATTAAAATAGATTCACAATTGGCAGATTTTTTTTACGCTACCAATTAGTAAAGTACCCAAAATGCTGGCGGCATTGCCACGTTGAAGGCAATGCTCAATCTCTGTCCAAAATATTTGCCAGCATTTTGGTCACGAGTTGCTTCAACGTCAAACGCCCTAATAATTATTTGAAGGTTGTATGTGCTCCCGGTCCCCCCGGTCCTAATGTCTCAACCCTAAAAGGTACAAACATATAACCACTATCAAGATTACTATATCTGCGCCTTTTGAGATTCTCTGCTGATTCAGCCGCTACACCAGCCTTATATTTAGTTCCAGTAAGATGAGAGAGCCAGGGTACCTACGCAAGTTGCATTCCAAGCCAAAGGCCGTTCCATCTTCCACGGAATCAGGGTCATACCGTCTGGCCTTTTACCATCATCAAGTGCTAGACTATTTGGTTCCAAAATAGCCGCACAGATGGCGGTGAAAAGAGCCCGACGTATGATATCACATAATTAGCGAAGTTACTGCGTAATACATACAAAAAAAACTTACAGTCGAATCGAGAAACTCCTTTTTTGAAGCCGGTTGAGAGTGATGAGTAATTGATGAAAGAATATTCCAGCCATGAAAATTGTTACGTATTTGCTGAAATGAATTTTTTTTGGTCATTTTTCCCCAAGATATTAAAATATAATAATAACGATCAACCTTTTTTCATGAATTTTTAATATATTTCGTTTGTGAATACACATATTGCTGGGAATAGGGCTTAGCTTACACGTATTATTGCCGCTAGTGTAGGCCGAAACAGTATAAAAAATTCATTATAAGCCTCCATTTGCCATTTGAATGTGAAACTTATTACAACGTGAGTAAGTGGTAAATCGCTAAATAGGAACATCCAACTCATTTTCCGCCGACATTGAATATTCTGCCATGTTTGAAGGAAAAACAAAGTGTTAAATTGCGTGGGGAGTCGCCTTTGAGTCGGCGATGGTTGAGGGAGTTTGATCTTTGTGCTGTGGTATGAGGGAGTGTTTTTGTGTGTCAGCGATTGGTGGGTGGTGTGTTGTAGGATGAGGGAGGTTGGGGTGACCGCTTCCTGTAACAGGAGACACGTAGAGAGGATGTGGGTCAAGTGGAAGGCTACAAAAGTGTGAATGTTGCGAGGCGCTCACTCGCGACTCATGTTGACTGCACTCGGGCAAGATTAAACTGGATTTGCATATGCACGGAAATATTTGTGTCATTGGTACTGGTTACCAGTATTATGCTGTTGACTAGGTTATAGAGGGTCGTGTCTACACAGTTCAATAATGTTAAGTATGAAAATAGTTATGTCTAATTTCTATTTCTATCTTCTAAAGGTCTGATAAAAACTATATCAGGCTTTTTCAGTTAATGTAATTTAATACAGAATTGAAAAAGAGAGAACTAGAGGTAGAAGACAAAACAACCGTGAAATTAACTCAAAGTTTATTAATATGATCAAGAGTCTTATTATTTGAAAAGTAAAGGTATCGTGAGTATTACACAGAATGATTCAATGTTACACGTTGACTGACTTAGTTGTTGACTAGTTTAGGTCAAATTAGTCGACAGCAAAGTTAGTCGTTAGAGTTACATAATATTTTTGCATTGTAATGATATAACATATTCTTAGTTTAAGTCATACTTAATTACGTTGAAAACTTGAGTTAACGAAATGTTAAAATTTACAAATGTATTATCTTAATTTGGTCTTTTTCTAAATTGATTTAATTTAGCAGTGTCGCTCATAGACATTGTATATTGCATGACCTTGAGCCCTCGCGAAATTTTTCCCTAAATCAAGAGCTCATACTAATTCATCTCATAAATCACCAGTGATTATGATTAATCTACCAACAACTTCATTCGTATTCCTGGCGAACCTCAAAAATAGATGCGACACGTATTTTTCGGACGTGTTTCCGCAAAGTTCCATACTGGTGTTGTAAGTGTGTCAAGTGTATAACGCTACTTGCATTGTTTCTTTCGTGTATTAAAAATTTACCGGAAATAAAAATTGAGTTCAGGAGAAAAGTATAAATACGTATACATACTTAGCAGGATGTTGATGAATTTGCTTACTTTTTACAGGCGTTCAAAACAAGAGGCGCTTGCCGGCTATCAAAATGTATGTTCCCGTATCTTAAAAACAAGGATAGAATACTATATTAAAGTATTCTTGACAAACCTATGAGTGGATGGATATATGCAAAATACTGTAATTTAAATAATCACCTGAATTAAAATAAAGCTAGTGACGTGCGTGCTGTGCTGCATGAAAGAAAACCAAACTGTAGAGCACGTTGAAGAAAAACGAAAAAAGACTAAATTGTGTGATGGGCCATCGGAGTTGAAAACCACTCCAAGTCTAAAACACAGTACCATCCTTATTGTCATCATCACCGTCACCTATCAACACCCATGATAGCGAACTTCATATATTCTACGTGTGACTCCCAGCGATCCAAAGCCATTCTCCGATATTTCTAGAATTTGGTATGGCTTATAGGCATAATAGGGGGCAGGCAATTGCACAATACACCTTACGCGGCATATCAATGCAAACTGTAGTAATAAAAATGAGAATACTATATCCAAAGTATTATTAAACAAAAATAATTGATCGAGCGAAACGAGGTCTCTTAGTTGGTCCGCCCGTCCGTCTGTCAGAGGCATCCCGTGCTAAGCCATATAAGCAAATGACTTTAAATTCTCATCGAATATGTAAAACTTCGGCCCAAAGCCAGAAATGACAATGGTTTGAAAAAATAAATGTTGGAAAATAACGATTTGGTAGGCCACCAAAGTCACTGTTTTTAGATCTATTTAGTCCCAGGGTGTATCTCAAAAATGGCTTCACACTGAACACTGAAACTTACGTATAATATCCGTTATATCCTGTACTACAAACTGTAATAATTTCAAATCCTGTAAACAATTATTATGTAGAAAAAAGTTATAAGCAAGTAACCTTAAAAGTTTTTTCTCTATGAGGAAAAATGTAGGCGCGAGATCTCAGTTCGGCGCGAACGACTAGTACATCAGTAAGTAAAACATAATTCACGTGAAAATGTTTACTCGACTTTCGGTTGAACATGGTGCAATCATCTTTATCATTCCTGATGATGAATGATAAAGATGATAAACTGTTCGCAATCAAGTTTTGGCAATTCATTCGAATTATGAGGGTTCAACTATAAAGTGCAGAGTAGTACCAGCTTGAATTGTTAGCTAGTTAAGACTAAGTGGCAGGGCCTCAGTCATTGACACAGGGTAGCTAGTCTATTTAAGCTTTATAGCTTATATTTCCGACAGTGTGCCAATAACCACCAGTGTGCCAATTACACCAGTTAATCTTCCATTGCCCTTTCTACCATCGGAAAACAAGACAAACTGGCAAACGTCATAAATTTATGGTCATATATTAACATACAACATATCCGCGTAATAAACATAAACGTTTTGCTTTTACATTTATCATTCGTACAGCGAAGGGGTATATTTCACTGCTCTCACCTTGGTTCTCCGAACGGTATGATTTGGGAGTCTTTAAATCTAAATTGAACAGGTAACTTCTAGATTTTTTAAAAATTCATGATAGGCAAACTTTTGACCACCATCTCACCTGATGATAAGCGACGATGTGGTCGACGATGGAGCAAGCTTGCCTAGAAGATACATATTCACTCGAGACTTGAAGACTCCCATATTGTACTCATCAGGAAACACCGACTCAAGTAGTTCCATTCCTTTGCGGTTCGCACAATGAATGTGGAGGCAAAAAGCTACTACATATGGCGATACTACATCTACGGCCGCATCATCGTCTTTCATCTGAGATAGCGGCCAAATAATTGCTTATTAAGAATAAACAATCAGAATAATTCATAACAAAGAAAGTGCAATCTTACCTACTGCTTCACACCACTAGCTGAATTTCCAACGAACGAAATCATAATAATTTCATATTATTTGAAATTGCTCCGCGCACGGAGCCGTAAGCTCGGTTTATTGCGTGCATTTCGGCGGATTCTGCGAGCGGAATTAACTCGCGAGTTAACGTGACATCGTAATGAGAAGCGAGAAATGTAACCTTCAGGTATATGGTCAAATAAATATATGTGAAAGAACATTCGATTCTATGAAACAATATGGGATTGAGTCTAAACTTAACTATTTTAAATGTTTACCAAGATTTTCTGAGTTTTACGTACCTATTTTCTACCGACTTCACAAAAAAGGAAAAGGCACTCAAGACAACTGTATTTTTTTTTATGTGTTCTACCTCATGACTTCGTTCCTCGTGAACAGATTTTGATATTTTTTTGTTTGAAAGATGTTGCTTTCCAATTAGACCCATTTCAATTTGATCAAGATCTGATCAGTAGTTATTGAAATATCTTCAATAATGCGTGTTAAGTAGTAAGTAGTAGTACCTACATCTAATCTGATCCCTGGCCCCTAAGATGAGTGTACCGGGATGACTTCAGATAGAAAGATATGACAAGAAATTGTGAAGCGAGCAACATCAACTTTCAATACGAGAAGACGACCATGAACGCTGTCAAGAGCGAAAAAACTTCGAATTAAGTTTTCCAAACCGGCCATTCCAATTCATGGCTGTTTCTCTGTGTGCAAGTTAACAATATAACTTTTCATAAGAGCACATAAACGCAATCAAAGTCTATAATTATTTGTCTACAGTGTTTGTTAAAAAATAAAAGATCTCCAAAATACCATCTCAAATATTTATATATATATATTTAGTAAAAAAGTACAATGTAGATTTTTCGTCTTTACACTTGGTGTTGTGGTAGATATGACTACGTGTTTTATCCTGTAGCCTTTTTGTTTCCAGAATAATTTGAGCAAATGGTGGTACATAAAAGTCGCGAGCACTAGCAATGTATTGCTGTTGAAACGAACGGTAATATTTTATTATTACTACGAATTAAAATCGAAATCAACTCTCGCAAATTCGATATTCAAAACTTGGTAAATAATAACCGTTCTATATTCGAAGGGCTTCGCTTTTCGCACAATTAAACGCAGCGCTTAGTCCCTTCGCTTCCGGTCGGGTACTTCCGGTTCTCTCCCTACAACGATGACTGGCAATATATTGTATTGATTGATGAAAAAAGAGTGTTATTATTGTATATGGAGAGTCTTATTGAGGAACAGTATATATTGGCAATTGATGAATAATGAACATTATTAGCTAACTCTTAATAGGATTCGCCTATGGCTATTAAGGTATTCACATACATACGAAACGAACGCTTTCACATTTGCAGATCACACTAACTAAGTACTATGCTACATTTTCAGCCGCATCTTCACTTTATTGATCGAGCAAAACGAGATCTTAAATTTAACTTAGGTCGTTCAGCACTTCTTCTGTACGTCCGTCCGTCTGTCAGAGGCATCTAGCGTCTAAATCATATAAGCGTATGACTTCAAATTCTCATAGATTATGTAAAACTACGGCCCAAAGTCAGAAATTACATTAAAATTATATCAATAAAAATATTAAGGGGGCGCCCATACATGTAACTGAGGAGCAAAATATGTGTTTTTTTTTATCTACCCTTGTGGGATATTGTTGAAAAGGGCTTGACAAGTAGAGAGAACGAAACCGATTTTAAAAAAATCTATGTTGGAAAATAACGATTTGGTAGGCCACCACAGTCACTGTTTTAAGACCCATTTTGGGGGTCTATCTCAAAAACGGTTTCACACTGAACGCTGAAACTAACGTATAATATCCTTCAAATAAAAAGTTAAAAGTAATTACTTTTCTATGTGGCAAAATGAAGGCGCGAGATCTTAGTTCGGCGCGAACGACTAGTATCAGGTGAGATAGTGGTCAAATGCTTGCCGCAAGTGCCGGAAGCAGTAATGTTATACACATACAAAACCACAAATATAATAAAAAAAAACCTAATATGATCCTGCGGAGAAACCAATTCGTTACCAACAACAAAGACTTGCCAACTGAGACAGAGTCGATTATTTTTTTTTGTATAGGTTAGCTAGCGTTTGACCATTATCTAACCTGATGGTAAGTGATGATGTGGTCGAAGATAGAAAATCAGTCCAGGTATATCGGGACATATAACGTTTACACGGCGATGGACCACCAATGGCAAATCCGTCAAGTCTTATTTTTACTATTACGCCACTTCATTAAAGATCGACACTACACATGAGGCGAAACAAATTAACATCACAAAAACAAATACATATCGGATAAACATATAAAAACTTCAAAATTAATGAACATCGGGAAAACAGGTGTTAGTCAGAGTAAACAAATGAGAATTGATGTTAACAACTATTATTGATAGTTTGTTGATTGTATTTGACTAAAGTAAATCATATAATAAGATTTTTTGTATGAAACTTGGATTAATACATACAAGCAGTAGCAGACGCTAGTCAACAGTTTATATAAGTAGAAGCACTGATCTTAATTACCTAGCGGATACTATGTTAATGTACGTAAATCTTGGAATGAACTCTCGGGATTTCGCCGGGAAGCTGTCTGTATTTGTCTGCGTAGTTTCTATGGTAATAACAAAGAGAAGAGATCGATTGTTTGCAGGATTTATTTTGTTTTTTTTTATTCACGATAAGCTAGCATTTGACCACTATCTCACCTGATGGAACGTGACGATGTGGTCGAAGATGGAGCATGCTTGCCTAGAAGATACCTGTATTCTCGAGATTTAAAGACTCCTAGATTGTACTTAAAGGGAAACACAGACTCGGGCAAAGAATTCCATTCCTTAGCAGTTCGCATAATAAATGTGGAAGCAAAACGCTTCGTACTCACCCTTGGAATATCAACAATAAACCGATGTCGCGTGGCTGATTGTCTGCTTGTCCGATAGTAAAAGGGGGATGGGGGAATCAGATCATGCAATTCCGTGGCACACTCTCCGAAATGTATCCTATTTATTCTGTAATAACATTTCACTGGCTGAGTTTTATCCGTATAAGTGGTTCAAGCTTCTTAATAAAGGTATAATATAAGCTCATTGTTAAAGGTATATCGTAGGAAGATTCAATTGCACTGTCACATCGGCAAATCACAAGCACACATCGACCAATTACAAGCATTAATTTTATTTACATTGCCCTCCCCCGCTTGTTAATTATGAAGAGTAATGAGGAAGCCTTCAACTGGTTATATAATCTTTGATTGCCCCACAAATTCTTCGCCCAAATAATTGTATAACAGGTGTCAAAACTAATTCCCATCTCGTCGTTATCATTATTTTTATGCTTTTATTCGTTTTTATCATTGGACAACAAGACGCATCGGATAATAGATTTTTTTTTGTGTGGAATGCCTCATATTTGCTCAAAGCGTTTTGTCCGCACATTTATCTTTCGAACAGCAATCCTTTGCTGGCATAGCACGCGATTTTCTTTGCTTAACGGAGTAATCTGGGAGTCTTCAAGTCTAGAGTGAATAGATAATAAAAATAAGTTACGCATTCTACATCTTCAGCCGCACAATGGCTTTCCATCAGGTGAGCTAGCAGATGAAAGCTTGTCAAACATAATAAATAAATAACTAATATTCAATATGAATGTGAATGGATGAAATAGTATATAAATAATATGAACTTGTGTAAAAGACTACTTGAGTCAAAGAGGACTGAGTGCAGTAATCACCTAACAGAGGAGAGTGTAAGAAGAAAACATGTCATCCACAAATAAAGTGGGATAAGGGCAAATAGATGTTGGTTATGACTTGTAAGTAAGAAAACACATACAGCAAAATATTTGTACTATCCAAAAATTGCCTGTTACAAATTGTTTTTTGTGATAGGTGGAGGACTTGTACAGCAATTAGTATTTTTCGTTTTTTATTGTTTTTATTTTACTTATAATATACACTAATAAGTTCTATAATTTACTTGCTTATTGATGTTCAGAAATATTGTATTGTATTGCAGAACAAGCAAGAAAGGTTAATAAATTAGACCCGCGTAGCGTTCTAAAACTGATTTCTGACCTTCTTGAGGCACAACCAGGTGAACGTAGCAAGGATAAAATTTATTCTGATGATGTGGAATTGCCTGTAATTTATTAATAATTAATTGCAAGCTTCGTGACTGCTTCACAATACAGCATTTAAATTAAATAAAAATTGCAGTGTAAATCTCAACACAGGCATTTTAATCTTCATTCATATTCCATAAAACAAAAGTTTTTTTATACTTGGTAAATTCAAGCGTTCCATGCGGAATTGTATTGTTTTCCGACACTTGAGAAACGGGCGCGACTCCGGAAAACGATAATGAGGGAGCACTTTTTACGTCTACCCTCACCCCGGTTAAAATGAGGTCGGATTACAGAATGCATTGTGCGCTCACCCTTAAATAAACGCTGGAATTATAAAATTGTTAAAAAAAAGGTTTTTAGATGATATAGTTTCTTTGTCCCTTAAAAAATGTCGTATACCGAAAAATTAAACTTGTAGACTCGCGTACAAGAACTCAAACACTGGACCAATATAAACACATTAATTACATTTTTTATGCTAGATAGCATTTGACAACCATCTTACTTGTTGAAAAGTTGTAATGCAGATGTACCATACTTGCCTAGAAGTTATCTAATTACTCTATCAATACATAAACTTCTACTACAGTTCGATTCACGGCAGGAACTTCATTTTCCTTGCCGATGGGTAATTTTGAGTGTCATGTTCATTCGCATAATGTTTACAAGTCATAAAGTTTTCTGCATACATCATTAGTCATAACATGTTGTAGTCAAAGTCCTAATATAGGTGTGACGACGAGCGAAGCAAGGAGTAACGTTAGGTTACTGATGACTACAACGCACGAGTTGAGCGAGCGCAGCGAACCTGCCGCGGCAGCGGCCGGCGAGACGGCAGAAAGTAATTAGTCTACATTTTTTCTTGAGAAGTACCTATAAGTAGCAGTAGCTAATAATATAGCGTGATATTATGGTCACGGCGTAAAATAATATAGCTATCAAGAGGTAGGGCTTAATATGCTTATAGAGTAAAATTATATGACTATCAATAGGTACTTATGGGAATAGTAATACTAGGGACAGTGATGAATGGAAAAATATTGTACCTATGTAGTAAATCCAACTAGTACTGTTTTTGACTACAGTATCATTCATTATGTTACACATTCATTTACACATCCATCATGGAAATCTGCAATCACTGGTTATCGATCATTTTGAAACGCCTTTATTGCACTTCTAGGTATATAACTAACAAACTGGTTTTTTTTTTATCTTCAAAGATACGCATATTTTTTTTTTTTTATAAATTATATAGAAAGCGATAAAAAAAATATAGAACACTTAAAATAGCAAAACGGACGCTTCTGGCTACACTGAATCTTGACGTAAGTGTCTGCGTCTTTAATGTCAATAACTTGTCATCCATCTTCACGGCAGTGGACTCTGACGTCACAGAAAGATTGCCGCGTTTAAAAATATGAATACTTAATAAAAAGTTTTATACATGTGACGTCCAATCTTTTAAAAAAGAATGAGGGGCGGGTTGTTTATTTTTTGACTGGAAGATTGTACTATACAAATTAGTTATAACGGGTTACAGCGTATCAACAGGCCTCATTTGATTTTAGCGTATGTTATGTTTCTTTAGATATGGCTACCCAAAACATACAAAAACTCTAACGTTGTCAAATAAAACCAATCCAAAACATTCAACTCCCTAGAGCCTTTGCCTCACACTTGCCCACACGATCCAAAAAGGGATCCACCAGCAGACGGGCTTTATGTCCCCATAAAAAATTTATAGGTGCCCCAGCAAGCGAAAAATTGAATATCAAATCAGCTCGATGAACTTTTAGGCTAAATTTAATGAAGTGAGCCTCAACGTGTTTTGAGGGACGAGCTGTCTTAACGCCCGTTTGAAATACAGATTTAAAATCGAGTTGAGAGAACGCTTGTTTTTTTTTTGTTTATTGACCATTTAATTCAAACAAAACTGACAATATTGATGAAACATAGAATGATTCTTAGTTTTATAAATATTATTATATTGGATCATGCTAAAAGTTTGACATGCTAAATATAAACTGTGAAAGTGAGCAACGGAACACCGCATCATCTGCCAAAAGTAATCCACGGCTATCTCCCAACTAAAACCAAGTTTAATGAATCTTAATATCTGGTAAGGAAATATTTCAAGATGTTAGGAGCTCTCGCATTTAATGTAGCGGTATAAGATAAACGACATGATTATGGTGAGATCGCAAGATACGCTCATATTTATGGCCTTTTAACCCTTCAAAAGTAATGCGAGAAATTTCATGTTTTTGCCACGATAAGGTTTAGTGTTTTTTTGGTTATGCATTTTAAGATTTATTTCAGCATAACATGTAACGAATTTCTTAAAAATGTTGTCCATGACGACCCAGTTGATGCAATGGAAGTCTCTGCCCTCTGCACCGTGGGTCCTGGGATCGATTCCTAGCAGTAGCATAATTTTTCTCATCAAGGGACATTTATGCTTCAGGTCCCGAGTGCGATTATGTGTGACATGTAAATATTTCGGGCTCTTACGATACAAGTATTTGAGCTTAGTGTGGGCTGTGAGTGTGAGTGCGTTTTTTTTCATAACTGATGCCAGTTTTGACTACTTGTGCTTAAGGATGGTAAATCTCGCAATTGTGATGATTGCAGATGTAGAAGATGAACCACGTATTTTATTATAATTCAATGTGCAATGAAGGTCATAAGAAGATTATAGTTTGGTAAAAAAAAAGTCCAGCCTGCCCTACGTCAAATCCAGCATAAGCAATGTTGACTAATTTGTAAACCAACATTAATTTTAGTTAATAATGATTTGCTATCTAATACTGTAAGAATCTTTGTCCGACATACTGACAGACTGACTTAGAGACAGCGCACAGCCTAAACCGTTGGTCGTAGAGGTTTGAAATTTGGAGGGTAGATTGGTCTTAGTACATAGAGGTATACACATAAGAAAGGATTTTTGGAAATTATACCCCTAAGAGGGTTAAATGAGGTTAAAACGTTTGTATACAAGTTCTTTGTTATTGAACTTATAGCGATTTTTTATGAGTAGTTCATTTATTAAATAAAACTATATTTTTTTTTGCCAGGGGTGCATTAAGGTGGTGCAATGGGTAATCAAAGTTCATGTTCAAAGTTTTTTTATTTATGAAGGCAAACTGATGCAAATGCAAATATTTTAGTTGTTTATTTAATTTTTAAATAAAAAAAATGATGTTATCAATATTTTTTGGCATAGGTACATTGAGGTCGTGCAATTGGGAAAGTTTATAAGTTTTTTATTTATGAAGTTAATGTGATGATAATTGTATCTGAGTAGTAAAAAAAAAAGTATTTTTATTTATAATTCATTATAGTGATTTAGAAATAGCTATTGCAAATATATTATAATCACACTAATATTGGCATCCGAAGTCCGAAAGTTTGTGTTTAAATGTGTTAGTCTTCTTCTTCATGTTGATGAAAGGTATAGGTAGTACATATAAGTAGCACAGATTATTTGTTTTGTCCAGAAAGTCTTACTACAAGGCTATTTCCACTTGCATTATCGGATCAGTGGAATTAACACAACACAAAAATAAGTATAAAACTAAAGAAAAAATAATTATGTACATATTTTAGAATATATATTATACGTGTAAGGTTTTAATTATGCACAACTGAGATTTCTGGCTCTCCTCACTAGGATACTATGTGTTGTTCCCAGCTAGCTTCTTCATTTTTGTGTACAGCACACCAATATGTATAAATCCTAAAGTTTATTGGGAGCTGTGATAGCTGAGCGACCGTCCTATTAAATAAAAAAAACATCATGAGGACGCTAAGCCCAGAATGAGACTAGATCTCAATTATTAGTAGCAGGAAAGCCATTTGGTGCATGGCTAAGGATTTTCTTCTCGAAGGTGAGTAAAAAAAACATAAATGTTTAAACATTTAGGTTAATAATTGTACTTTAGCCGTTTGATTAATTTCCGTTAGTCAGCCGTTGCATTTACTAAGTCACTAATTTTAGTCAGCAGTTGCAGTTGACGACCCAATTGGCGCAGTGGACAGGCGTCCGCCCTCTGTGCCGTGGGTCCTGGGTTCGATTCCCGGCAGGAGTACAAATTCCTTCCCAAGGGACATTTGTGCTTCTGGTTCTAGGTGTAATGTGTGTGTGATGTGAATGTTGCCAGTACCAACGATACAAGTCTTTGAACTTAGTGTGGGGCTGTGAGTGTGAATGCGTTTGTAAATGGTGTGGTGCTGCCCCAGGCGGACTCTACAAAGGAGTCTTATCACTATTAAGTCACTAATTTTACTATTTGGCTGCCATACAATATACACTCAAATAATTTAAATAAAAATAATATCTGAAAATGTAATATTTCATAAATGCACTTAATTAATTAATTAAATGTTGTATTTTATTGTTAAATGTAAATGCGGAATATTTCACTTTGGCATTCCCAAGCGCTTTTTATTAATTTAATTAGAGTTCATTAAATTATTTATCTTGCGTTACATTAATTTTTGGTCGTCGCGTCGTTGGTGAGAAAATGTTATGAGTGCTACCATTAATTAACTGTATTTGAAATGAGTAGGATATACATTTTTATTTTCAACATTTTTTTACTTTTACCTATTCTGTATTTATACAAGGTAATTTGTAAAACACCAAAAACCTCTTGGAACATAGTTTGATAAAAACTTACGCACATTTAAAACTATTAAATATAATTTAAATAATTTCTATTTAGTCTAGTCAGACAGGGCACGCGTAAAGGGCGCGCGGTGGGCTCGCGTACAGGACGCGCGGACAGGGCGCGCGGCGGTTGCGCGCCTGGGGCGCTTTGTATATCCAGTCCCTGAGGCGTCAAGGGTCAACTGGCGTTGGAATGCATATAAAGAAGCGCGCCGCGGCGATGCTGTTCTTTGCGGGACAGTGTTGTTTAAACAACTATTAATTAAAGATTGTATAAAATACATCATCTCAATTATTACAGAAAAATTGCATTCAAAAGAAATTTGTAGAAATAAATGAGCTAAGGGTTAGAACATGAATCAGAGCTTGAGAGCTTTGTGGCATTTTATAAATAACTGGAAATAAATTTTTTTTGTTCAAATTTAAAATTAAAATCTGTTATTAATGGGCCTCAAAGAGGTATTCAGTATAGTTAATGACACTAAGTGCTAGGATTCAGATACAGCTATCTCAAAAAGATTCTCAGATAGAGATACTCAAGAATTAGGGAGGTATTCTATCCCGCTAGATTTCATCCACTATCTCACCTGTTGCTAAATGAATTATTCCAAAGTAGATATCGAATAGTTCCAATATAACATCATCAATAGATACTGACGTCAACAAACAGTTTGATGGAACCAAGTTTGTACTGTACTTAGAATTACTTACAGTTGTTTACAACAAATACAACAATTAGAACAAGATCGAGATAGAGAAGATGAGCATAGTACGTATTAAATGCCTGTATTGTCACCTACTGGTTCTGTGATTTATCTAGCAGATTATTTAATATAAACCTAGATTTATTTACATACTAAGTATATCATACACAAACTTGTAAGGTTGACCTATATGAGACGTGTATTGAAAATGTCTTAATGAATTTTAAACCAAATAGCTTAACTTTAAAGCATTTAATCACATAAACAACCAACCCAGACTAAAAAACACAACAAATCATAACTCTATACAATTTCATTCAGCATCGGATAGATGGCAGCACTCAGGAAAATGCCATTACTTCTGAGTTCTTACCACCACTACCCTCCTTTTCGCCTTTTTTCATTCGCAAGGAAATCGTTTAAGTTAACTCGTTTACTGAAACTTGCCTTGTGGCCAGGATTACGGAGATAAAACTTAGTTCGGATGCTTCTATTAAGGCCCGGTTTAAAAAGTATTTTAATAATTTGGCGTCTATGATCCCGAGGAATGAAAAGTTTGTTTGTGTTTGGGGTGATTAATTTAAAAATGAAAGTTGATTATGCAAATGACGATTTGTTTTTATAGCATCGTGATTACGGAGTTTTAGTTAACAATTTAGGTGGTGATGGTCAAGGCAAATTAATTTAAAATTAATAAGTCAGCCTAATATATAAAAAGGTATTCATAAACGTGAAAGAGCTAAAATACATTTTTCTTTCCATGGCATTACAACGCAAACCAGATACAGTTCGATATAAATAAGGCGTTTTCAGTTTTTATTAATATAGGATTTTAATTTGCGTACATTGCCTCAAAATGTCTATGATTTAGAAACGACAAACAGAAATCGACAACTTTTTCTCTTCTTCGCGTTAATCCGTAGTGGTTTTTTTTAATGTTTGGTCCGTATAATGCGCATCTAGCCAGTGTCAAGAAATACATGGTCTCCACACAGTTCCTTTCTGTAAACACAATTTGTGGAATTCAAATGTTATCTATCTATACCTATCTATATTATAAATCCGAAAGTTTGTGTTTAAGTATGTTTGATCTCTTATCACGCTGTAATTTCTAAACGAATTTGAATGAAATTTTGAATGTACAAAGCGTTAGAAGAAAACGTTAGAAGAACGCTGGCCGCTTACCTACGCACATGCTATTGATGCTGCAAAAAATAGTCGTTCGGCGTTCTTTTTACGTGACGAAACCTATACCTAGGATTAATACATAGGCTATTTTTTAACTTGATCAACGCGAGCAAAGCCTAGGTGCACGGCTAGCAGAGCATAAGACAAAGAAGCACTGTACGTAACACAATAAAAATATGTATCGCCAATAAGTATGTATCAACTATAACAATATCCCAAGTGTCCTCAGCAGATGTAGCGTAAGTATACACTCTAAAGACACTCGAGACATCTCTCGCGACATCGCTCGCTCGCGCGACACTAATTAACGAACGCAGACAATTAAGGGCTGACACTTGACAGTGGCTTCGGCGTCTTAATATTTAAAGGTTTTTGATGAGGTTTTAATATTAGACGTTCCTTTAGTTATGGTTTTAATTAATTGGGCAATTAGGAGTATAATATATGTTGGATATCTAGTTTTTAACTATTCTTATAATGCGAGGGCATATATCGGGTTCGATTCCTGACTGAAACACAAGTTTTCTCCCCAAGGGAAATTTGTGTTTCTGGTTCTGGCTGTAATTGTGTGTGTGATGTTAATGTTTTCGGCACCCACGACACAAGTCATCGGACTAAGTGTGGGGCTGTGAGTGTGAAAGCGCTTATGTTTATGTTTATCTCAATTGTTAATGAGTGACGCTGTTTGAGGTTAAGGGAGGTAAGCACACAAGGCTTTAAATGGGAAGCCTTTTTGAGGATAACTATCAGAATAATGTGCTTGTTGACAAATTTAATATATGAGGGTGGTAAGCTACTTTTGTACGGTACTGAGTGGAATTAACCGACTACGCAATACAAGTTTACTAAATAAAACTCTGGCTGGCACTAAATTGTAATGGCCAAGCGTGACTTTTACCATCAGGCTCATCTCGTTTCCCAATGAAATAAAAAAAAATCGTCTACCACTAAAATATAACAATAACATCCTTTAAAAATATTAATTCCATAACAGTTTTAACTAAATATCTAAAAACAAGATTAACAAGATTAAAATCGAAACTATTTTTATTAATCCGGGCAACCCACAATAGAAAAATTCACTATCTTTTCAATGTTTACCAACGAGTTCCGTTCAATCCAGTCTATACACTAAAAGCTCCGCATCACAAAAAGGCCATTTACCAAAACACCATATCAATCAAAATACATTCCATTCACCCCGATCAGTTGCACAGCATTCCCGCGTATTGGCACAGCTGTATGGCAACGGATCCATAAAAAGACCTACCAAATTGCCACTGAATATAAATCATGGAATCGTCGCAGCCATCAGATTCCGATTTATTCGAAAACGCACGAGCGTTTTATGAATTCCGTTACGTCATAATACCGTGATATGCTTTTCCGTTTTGCGATAATTTTGGATCACGTTTTGATGGAATTTTTGTTTGATATTTTTCTATGATGATCGGACACACTTTCTACCGAGATCTTGCATTAAGAAAGATACTGAAAATTTGAGATTCAATGAATGAATGTAATACTTTTTTTGGCACTACAAAAATATAAAAAATAACATAAATAGACGCAACTAAATCAGCTTACAAATAAACATAAAAATGATTATTAAACAGAACAATAATATATATAATAAATGCCAAAAGGGTCGTGAGTCAGCATTTTTGCCAAGTGTAAAAATAGACGCTAAAATAGAGTTTTTTATGGAAACTATCGCAATTGTTATTCATTGTGGTACTAACCGGCCTGCTTTCTTCCTACTCCCAAAAGAAGAGCGTCGTAAACGTTCGAAACTGGCCGGAGAATTTTAGATCTCTATCTAAATTTCTATTTCAAAAAAATATTAAAAATCTTATAAAAATTTCGATCTTACTTCAGTTATGATGGTAAGCCATGTCGTATGCCTTCAGATGGCCTGAAAAATCTTGGTACCAATACTGACCCACTAGTCCATTCAACAATTAAGTAACAAACTACTTTTAAGCGGGTATCGGGTTCGATTCCCGGTGAAACACAAGTTTTCTCCCCATGTAAAACTTGTGTTTCTGGTTTTGATTAACGCCTTTATGTAAAAAAAAATTAACAGTCTAAATTAAATCCAGATTTTAGTTTTTTTATTGGTTGGTAAAACATAAAGTGGCAAATCGACCACGCGGTTGAGTATTTCGAGGTCGAGTAATCAACAAACTCCTTTCTTCATATTCGATAACTGGACATCCTTCTCATACCTGAAACAAAGAGAAAACAGTCATTATATATTATCAGAACTGGTACGTCCGATAACAACGTCTAAACTATCGTTTTCACTTAGACTAAGGTCGGTACAACACTACCTGCCCAAGCTCTGGTGCCGATGAATAAAAGAAAAACTTGCACGTGGTGTCGATTAATAAAGAGGCTTCAATGACGCAAATAAAAAATCCTGCGAGAGTTGACATGAAACAGGCAGTAGGTCTAAAACGATTCCGGGGTGTATTAGTCAAAATGTCAGAACGTCCAAGGTGTTAGAATGTCCAGATGCTACAAAGACAACTAACTAGACAATATGTACAAACGCCGAAATGTCCAAGGTATAGTGGTTTTGACATTTTGTCGTTTTAGCAACTGGACGTTTTGGCATTCTGTCGTTTTAGCAACATGATATTATATAATGGACATTTTAACACCTTAGACGTTCTGATATTTGGACTAATACACCCTGGAGTCGTCTAAAACTACGTGCCTAATCCTACTCACGACGTTTATGAGTAAATAAAAATTCTTCACTTCTACTCTACGTCCAGGGAATATACACGATGTGCACATGCCAATTTAATGGAAAAACGGAAACAAAATGATGAGATCTCACTGTTCGTTGTGTACTTGTTATCGACATACACCTCCTAGCGATAGCGTCGGAAATAAAATCGATCACAAGTATATCATCGGCAATCACACTAATGTTATAAATCCGAAAGATTGAGTGTAAATGTGTGTTGTGAAAGTTTGAGTATAAATGTTTGTTTCTACTTCAGACTTAACGGATTTGGAATGCATACATATTATACCTAGGATTAACACATGCTATTTTTAAATTGATAAATGTGAGCAAATCCGCGGGGCACAACTAGTATTAAATAATCGACAGTAATTAAACATTTGTTTTGATAACGACTATCAATAGTCGTTAAGCCATGTCGGATGCCTTCAGGCGGACTGAAAGAGAATTTCCACTAGAACTGCCCACTAAGCTTTTTTTTTTCTTTTGTCTTTATGTCTAATCTATCAAAAAACAAAAACATAAAAAGCGTCGGTCGGTCCAATGTTCCTCTAATATGACAAGAAAAGAAATCAGAGATAAAGAAGAACCGCTTCTACTCAGTATCTTTCAGAACAATAAACAAAGATAACACTTTATGGCACGAGCGTTGCCCAGCGCAAGTACAGTCGGCAACAAAAGCGAACGGGAAAGTTAATCGCATTCATTAGACGTGGCTGCATCCAGAGCGTTTTGTCTGTGATATAAGGCTGCTGGATGTGGCAGTTTATTTTTCCTTTTTAATATATTTTTTATGTTCATTGTTTATTTGGTAGATCTTACTATTTTGTAAATAATAATTGATGTTTAATCTGCGACAGCAATACCTAAAATTTTTGAGAATAAGTGAAACATTATTTTTATTGATTGGACACACTCAATAATGTGCTTATATACATAAAATAGTATAACATTTATTTCCCACACCTAAACCTCGCTCAAAATTTGAATGTTTTCATACCATGTCCAGTTGCAGCTATAAACCGTTATTGTATAATAGTAAAAATGGTTAAAAAGATTTATTTTAATCAAGGGCTAAATATTTCAATAGCAAATTTGTATTTACTACACACTAACCTGATACACTAAGCTGATCGAACAATAAACCACGCTCATGCCATTTCCAGTTACTTAAGTGGCAACAGAAACTTATTTGTCCGTACAAACATGTTTGTTCCCGCAAATGCCTTTGATATAATCTTAACGTCTGCTGCTTTACCTGCCGTCAGCAAACTTAGTAGACTGTTTATAGCACTTCCCAATCCGGTAGTTTGGAGAGTTCTAATTCTGCGTTAATTACGTGTGGCAAATGAATAAGATGATGACAGTAAGAGCGTTTTTAAGATTTTCTTATAACAATATCATTATATCTTTTTTTTATCGGCCAATCGAGTAACGCATCGAAAATGCGCAAACGGGACTCTATTGCTAAGAGTAAGTAAAGTATATGTTTGTCTATCTATTCTAACTATACTTTAAAAAAATTTTAGTTATGAATTATTTGTTGTAAGATTAACGAAATATTGTCGAGAAATTGCACTAACAATGCATACTCGCAAATGTCATCAAAAGCTGAGTACTTGACCTAAAAACACGAAATTCCAATAGTATGCGAAAATTGTAAGATTTAGTTGGCGCGGTACACAAGTTTTAGCCCTCTGCGCCGTGGGTCCTGGGTTCAATTCCCGGCAAGAGCACAATTTTCTATCCCAAGGGAAATTTGTGTTTCTGGTTTTGGGTGTGATATGTAATGTTTCCGGTACCTACGATACAAGTCTTTAAACTTAGTGTGACGCTATGAGTGTGAATGTGAAATTATACCATCAGAATTTACCATTAGGTGAGATAGTGTTCCATTGCTAGTATACTCGTACCATAGTGCACTGAAAAGAATATGGTTATTTTTTTATTTTCTTCTCATGTGGGGTATCTTTAAAAAGGTAAATATAAATGCTCAATTAAAGCATAAACATCTCTATCTACATACAAATAAATTTCAGAATTGTGTTTCGCTGCGTACAATTATTTGCACATGGATGTGCTGATACGAACGGCCCTGCACTTCGAATTAGGGCCTATAAATCTTTCCAACGTATTCCACTGTCCGTTATTTGCTGACCCTTATCTATATCTCTAGATAAATTTACGCGCGTAGAGTGGTCCAAGAGAGAGTGGGAAGATACCAAAAGTAGCAGCTAAATAGTAGAATAAATTTTTAGTTCAGAAATACCTATACAAAAGGTATCCACTATCAAGTTAGATTTATAATCCTAATTCTATCCTCATAATATTAAACAAAATCTGTGAATATGTGTGTAATGTGTTAGTATGTTTTTACTTCTTTGACTTTTACTATGTAGTCAAATATTTGACCAGAGATGAAAGATGTAAAATGCTTGCCTAGAAGATAGTTTACCTAATCACTTAAACCTTCACTTAAAGTGTGAGTTAAAAGTAATAATATTATTATTGACAGCAATTTTTGCAATGTAAGCGCAAATGGGTTGATTTGGAGTAAAATCACAGTTCACAGTGCAATAGTAGGTATAACTTCAACAAAGTACTTATATTGCTTTTATTTTAAAAGTAGTTTGAAATTTCGTCCGCCCAAGAACAATTCAACTTTGAATTAGGCCCAATAAATCTTCTCAACGATCCGGCTGTTTGTTATTTTGACCCCTATAACTGTTTATTTTTATTTACGAGCATTCTGGAAATCATAGTAAGTTTTAATACTTCTGAGTTTATACTCAGACTAGATGAAATATTTTTTATGAATTATGAAAAGAGTAAGGCAGGTTGTTGGTAAACGATTGTCTGTGTTACTCCCCACGGTTCTCCTCCACCATAGACTCAAGTTTGTGTCTCAAATATCTTGGTTTTGGCTAGATTCCTGCTTTTCGTATGTCAAAAGAGGTTAAGTGTAATTTAAAATGTAATACATAATTTTATTTTTTTGTTATAGTAGTAGGAAATATTTTTTATTCAATTATACTATAAATAGTAAACTACAACATTAGCAATATTGGTAATTTTTTTTTTTTTTTCATTTCATTTCATTTATTACACACACAATTATAACAGCATTACAGCCCTAGCCAAGACGATGTTATAAGGAAATACATAGCACTTAATCAAATATACATATATATAGTTTGTTTTTTTGGGGGCTGAGTCACCCACGTCCGTAGGAGGATACCCCTTAAGTCTGACTCCCTACACGTGGTCCGCGGGTGGTGCTAATCAGGTGACATTTGAGAGGTGGTAGAGCATTTTGTGAGTTGCTCGCCTGGCTTGCTACCAAAGTAGCTTACCACCAACAAGTTGAAAGTCTGCCGCCAAGCCAAATACGGTGTTCCGGCAGTTATCCTTGAGAGCCTGCGTATTCCAGGTCTAGTGTGTTTACCAGCTTCGATCACGTCGTCACTTACCATCAGGTGAGATAGTGGTCAAACACTAGCCTGTCACAAATAAAAAAAAAATAGTTTGTAATAAAATAAAAATGTACCTAATTTTCTAAAACTTTCTGTACTGACTCTGTGAATTGCGGCAGGGAGACATTAAAAATATCTAGATCATTTGATACACTATTTATAATTCGTATTGCCCGTGACAAAGGTGAAAACTTAAGTAAGTTGGTCTTTAATAAAAATGTGAATAATTGTCTTATAAAGTGTGATATTTAAGTTTGTCGGAATTAATCATTATTCTATTCTATTCCATTCTAACTAGAAATTCCGGTTTATGACTTCTTACATACGACTTATTTGACAATGCAGTAGGTAGATGGTACCGGACCAGTAGCAAAAGATTCCCTACATAAATATCGTTTATAATATCTTTTATGCTAGATAGAGAGATAGAGATTATATCATTCAGTACTCGGGTAGCTAATTAGGGCCACCCTAGTACTAAATGCAATTTTGCCTCTTTCCATAAAAAAAATCTTTCTTATTTCTGATAAAAAGATGATATTTTTAATCAAACGACAACTTTTACGGGTTTTTTTTTTACTAAAACTCACTCTCAATTTTTTACAAAACTCACAATTTCAACAAGACACATTTTCAAAAATAAGACGCCTCACCGGCTGATTAAAGTTGGCAAACTACACGGTCTCTTTATTTTGACCTATTTTCTTGCCTTGACTTTCCCCAAAACAACTGAATCCCTCAAAGAAATCTCTAATATCTCCTTCATTATCTTTCCCTGAAAAATAGCCTTTATCCACCCCCAGGTGGGGTGATTTGCGCGGCTATCTCTGATCTTAATAAATTACGAAGATGCAGCGGAAAATTTTGGCGGACGTGACACCGTGATGAGATATTTGACTTATCTTGATAGGGGATCTGAGGACAGGCTTTCCTTGATGTGTGAGTACCACAAGTATGTTGATGTAGTGATTGGATTTTGTTTTCATTTTTAGATTTTCTTCGTAGTTAAGGTCTTTTGAAGTGTTACGAATATACATGTGTGATTTCCGCAGAAAGCCGCCACACGACACACACTTTAAGGCTAAGTGCGAAGTTACGATTGTAAAAGCGTGTTGGCCACAGATGCTGAAACTGCGTAGCATGGAATTTCGTCTCGATTAATTTGTCCTATTATTCAATTGCTCATGGATCATGGACCGAATGCTGTATTAGGAGCGTTTCGTGAGGTATTATTTCGAAGTAACATCAAGGGAGTTCGTACTTCGTGCCTTTAAAAATAAAAGGGATACGTGTTTGATGTTCGCGGTTTGGGCATACAAATTTAAGAGGTCACAGGCGGACTGGGATCCCCAGTTACTGGAACCGCGGTGGTCCCACAATAGCGTGTATATGTAACATAATAATCTATATATATAAAAATCAATGCCACTTTACGTTGTTATTTTATAACTCAAGAACGGGCTTACCTATCCAAACCAAATGTTTAGGCTTTGTTCGGACTATTTAGTAGATCGTTTATGTGAAGTTTGCACAAAATCGGTCGAGCGGTTCTTTATTTATCACACCCGGGCGAAGCCGGGGCGGATCGCTAGTATAATATATAATGTTTCTGGCAAGATCGGAGAATCAAGGTTTAGAAACCATTTAAAGGGTTGGCATGTTAAAAAAAAAAAGGTCGTACTACCAGAGCAATGCTTAGCAAACCATTTCGAGGCTTTTTACCGCAAAAGTGAAACAATTGCGTTGTCGATTTTGTATTATTTCTAAACTAATTCTTCGATTGTTACTATGTAATAGTGGATTATTAACTACACACGTATACACGTACACGTGAATGAGTGTATAGGCAAATAACACAAAGCTGAAAAACGAAACATTGAAAATAACATCAGATAACCATTCAAAATGTTTCTTTGTATTATTTCATTTCTGAAAGCTAAAAATAACTCGTTTTATTAACACCTAAATAGCTGCAAATGGTGAGCTTTCCCAACTTTATTACCATAAACATGTAAACACCGCTCATATGGGCTTCTAATTAGAGTTTCATTTGCAACGTACTTTTAAATGATACTAAACAAGCTATTAACTATCTAATAACGTAGACAGTAAAGTCGTAATCGCACCATCAATGGACATTATCTAGAGATGATAGCACCGCATATTTCACTCTCCCTTGTTTACTGTTACTAACCGAAACAATGGCAGCAATAATAATTACACCACACAGATATGAAATAGGTTCCTATTGTAGGAAAATGGTGAAAATGTTACCCAATAACTTGTTCTGTAATTGGATTACGGGGGTGGGTTTTGTGTATTGTATAGGAAAGCGATATAAACTATCCCCTGTTAGCATAAAGTGTAGGCGCATGAGGGTAAGAAGTTATTTCAGAGGCCGTGCCTTTGTCATGTTTAATTTTTTATTAGGTTTGCTTTTGTATATTTACAGCCCTGTAAATATACCTACAATTACGTTTGCGTTGTTGCGTATACTTAAATTTATAATATTACTTGAATTTTAAATTTCACCTAATAATTGTACATTCCAAACATCCTCGACCACATCATCGCTTACCACCAGTTTAGATAGTGATTCAACGCTAGCCTGTCAGAGGTAAAAAAAGGTTAGAGATAATAACCTCAACACTCAAATTACGTGTAAAATTAACACAAATTACTGTAATATATAATATACATATATAAAGATATTATTATTTATGCAGGCTATATTTACACATATGTATAAACAGACACGATCTCACAAATGTTAAATGTTCCCTTTTCAGTTTATTTGATGAAATTTTGAGTATAATTAAATAAGGATAAAAATTTGTCTATGCTAAATCTTAACGCATATACTACTGACTACATAACAAACTATTATAATAATTAAATCAACGTGATTATTTAAACAAAATCTGTTCACTTTAGAATACTATAAGTAATTAAAGTTCTACAAGTACTGTTCAATTGCTTTATTTGGGTCACTTAAAAAAACATACTTCCTCTGAAAGCTTCATACATGTCTGTGCAATAAATGTCCGTCTATTTTAAGTGTAATTTATTCTTAAACATAAATTCTGCAGTTCTAATAATAATGCAAATAAGTAAAGAGAGATAAAGCAAAAAGTCGATAAAGTTCTACAAGACAGTTTCAATCCTACTTAGCAAGTCGTCTGCCTGCAAGCGTGTTTGAATAAATGATCTAAGCCTTCGGCTACCAGTTGATATCTACATTAAGATTCACAAGGTTCAACTGCTGGTACCCGATAAAATATTCACTAATACACCCAAAGGGGTAAGACATTTATTATATTGTAACAAGATTCCTTTAGGAACAATGTCCATCGTATTCGAGGCCGAAGAGCGCTTGGGCCTGAGTTAGTCGGGAGGAATCATACGACAAATACACAGTAGCTCATCTACGCTGATAAGGAAATGTAAAACAATTTTTTTATTACCAAAAACTTGTTATGATTGGCTTTTCTGGGACCAATGAGACACTCTTTAAAACAACAAATATATATCTCACAACGTACCCTGAATATATGTGGTTCCCACAAAATATAAAGTCACAGGATAGCAATATAGGCAATTTCATTTACTTGGGTGATATATATTTTTTCAGTTTCAACGTTCATAAAATTTCCATGGGACCAATCTGAAAATATATCCTTTCTATTACATTCAATAATATATATATATATATATGTATATATATATTCAATAAATAATTTTACGAATCACAGAGTTCTGATGTCCTTTTTTGAAGTCTGTCAAAGAAAGGGTTTTAATAGCGCGCATACTTTTCAAAAGAAAGATACAATTGGAACGATTATGTGATCCTATAACACAGCTTCGTTATGCTTCAAAAATTACCTACAAGTAGCTACCTACGCTCTTGCTGAACGCGCAATCAATTTTTCTATATATTAAGTATCCTGTAGTACCGCTGTACTACGGTATACATTTTGTACTCGAAGGTACGCTTTGCTACCTTCCAGTAGAAGAAACTTTCGCCATATTGCCAAAAACTAACCGTGTTTCTAGGAGCTAGGCCTCACGTACTTACTAGACCCTGACACTTCATAACGATCAAACGCAATGTGTGACACATCAATAGCAAATATATATTCTTCCATTTTTCGATATCTGCCTCTATCACGGGTAAGATTACACACGAGTCGAAACAATTCTAGTACCTAGCTGGATAATACCTAAAACATGACAAATTGTCGAATAGTAGTTTATAGCACCTACTAATCTCCGCTAAGATGCAGTTCCAGCGCTTTTCCTAAACTGAATCAAACTTGCAGTAGCTACAACACTGCCTCTACCGTTGCGAATAGAGTATTCCACGGATGTCCGTATTTGTTTTCGAATCACGTCCGCTAGGGGGCGTGGAGCGGTAAATAGAGGGGTGCGGGGTGTGAGGTAACGGGCGAAAAATTGCGTACTACCTATCCTTACTGAATTAGTACAGCTGTGTAAATGAGACCGAGGAGGTTTGCGAATCCGCAGAGATTGCACTCTAACAATTTCTTCGGTGAGATAATAGGTTAGTTGTAGGTACCTGTAAGTAGGTATAGGATAAAGGTGGAGTGGTAAACGTTGAGTGGTAGGAGCTAATTGGATTGGTCCGTTAGTTGGGTAATTCGGTAAATAGAAACTGTGTGATGGAATAAAATCGTATCGCAGTTTATTTAGGTTGTTATTTTAGTTTCAGAAACTGTGTTGAATTTGTAGAAATAGAATTAGTATATTCGGTAGAAAGGTAAATATATTTATAAGCTTTCAAATTGTTCCATTTATGTGTTCTAGAAATATGTGGTGTCTCAAAAACGATCCCATTATTTAATTACTATAAAAATTTTACGAATTATTCGTACATTCGACATTATAACACCCACGATACAAGTCTTTGAACTTAGTGTGAGGCTGTGAGTGTGAATGCGTTTGTTTGTTTGTTTATAAAGAAGTACCGATTATTAAAGTGGTCGATTTGTATTAAACTTTTTTATGATAGGCTAGCGTTTGTCCTCTAATTTACATGTACTTTAGATAGTAAAAATAGATAGAGATAGTGGAAAAACGTTTCCTTATCATAAAAACTACTCATACACACTACTACTATATCATAAAATGTACCTGTAATTAATACTTCAAAAATGGCTACGTTATTGAAATCTTATACGTTGAATCCATTGTCAGATTTTCATGTTTTTATATATATATATAATTATTTATGTATGACTAGTCGTGCCCCGCGGCTTTGCCCGCTATTATCAAGCTAAAAAGTAGCCTATGTGTTAATCCTAAGTATAAAATATGTATATTCGAAATTTCGTCCAAAGCCGTTAAAGCGTGAAGAGGGAACAAACATACTTACACACTCACACACAAACTTTATGATTTATAATATTAGTACGATTTCAAGAAAGCACACTTTTTTTTAACTTTGATAACCAGCAATGTACAACGACGTGCAACTGCTTTTTTAACCCCTAAATTACACATTCAGTTCTAAGCCACACGTAGACGATTACAAGCAGGAAACTCTAAATAACACCACGCCAAGCTTAAAATTCACAAAATTCTCGACTCCTATCTTAATCACAAAGCAGTTTTGTTCCCGAGCTTAGTACGTGAAAAACACAAAGGGAGCATAGTCGAAATGCTAAAGTTACCCTTAAAGAACCGCCGAGGGGCTGGTAACATAACAATGAGCCGGCCATGTTTGATTTGTGCAGAACAAAGGGGTAGGACAAGGCCTGAACAATGGAAGGGGTAGGAGCTTACGCGATTTTTCATGGGACAGTCTAGATGGGACGAAGACGAAGAAAGTGAATACCTTCACTGACATATTATTGATGAACTTTACAAAGTGATGGTAGTTGGATAAAGTTCTCGTAGCCAAAATCAGCTTAGTTATTTGTGATCATTATGGTCTCTTAGTTTAGAGATATTTATTACAATTGCATGGACAAACTTTTTGTAAGTATTATGTATTGACGACCCAGTTGGCGCAGTGGACAGGTGTCCGCCCAGTGCCGTGGGCCCTGGGTTCGATTCCCGGCAGGAGCACAAATACCTTCACAAGGAATATTTGTGCTTCTGGTTCTGGGTGTAATGTGTGTGTGATGTGAATGTTTCCGGCACCCACGATACAAGTATATGAACTTAGTGTGGGGCTGTGAGTGTGAATGCGTTTGTTTGTATTATTTTTGAATGTGAGTGAATAAATTATTGGTCATAAACCAATACTTACTATTTTTAGTAAGGTTTATGTCCAACACTTTAAATAATTAAACGCGAGCAAAGCTTAAAAAAAACCGACTTCACCGCTTTATCTTCGGAACTTTGATTAGATTAGATGTAAGTACTAAACACGCATTATTGACGATATTTCAAAAACTACTGATCAGATCTTGATCAAATTTAAATAGGACTAATTGGAAAGCAACATCTATCAAACAAAAAAATATTCTAAATCGGTTCACGTAGAACGAAGTTATGAGATAACACACATAAAAAAAAATACAGTCGACTTAAGTACCTCTTACTTTTTTGTAAAGTCGGTAGAAAAATACAAATTTTGATAAAATTTTTTCATATAATTTAGGCCTACATCAGAATTCTTTCGTGAGCCAAAAAAGTGGTTTAAAGGAAACCTAGCTCATCCGACACAGAATATTTGCTGTTTTCAAATATGCATATACGTCGATATCGCAGAAACTGGCGCTTGAGTCAAATAGGCTTTCAAATCTCAATATACAAATAGTCCTATAAAATGATAATTGACTAGGAAAGAACATTTTTATCTTGCGTTACGTATGTTTCTGTATTCTATTTCATAATTTAGATATATTATTGTTTATGTATGTTTATCGTATTTTCTATATTATTATAATTATACAAAACACCGACGACCAATTTAATTGCTTTACTCCTCTACATCCAAAGATTGTGTGGTAGAGATCGTTCTTAGCGATAAGACCGCCTGTTGTTATACGTATTTTCTAGTTTACTATTTCTTGTCATGTATTTGGTAAGGTGTTCAATAAAGTGTTTATCTATCTATCTATCTAAATACGTTAAATACGTACATACATATATCTTTTAACGTCATACGCTCTTAAAGTGCGTCTTGCACTTAATTTTACAAAGATGTGCATTACATCTTTTTTTGTTATTGTCCATCTAAGAGAAAATATTTTATTTCAATCATAGAGTGTACGGTTGAAATTTAATAGAACATGTCATTTTTTATCCATTTTAAAATTATTTCAATTTAAAATTAGTATCAGCATAGTCTATTCAAAATCCGGAACACAGTTTCATCGAGGCATAGAATTTAATCCATCCGAACGGGCCAGCCGTATAATTGTGTTCTCGAATATTCTCGATCTCAGTGTGCGCCGACCCTTAGCGGACCCACTTTAATGACCGCCGGCCCTTATGTCGCTTTATTAGGATGATGCGATTTCGATATATTGGAAGCAAAGTAATTATAATATTGTTCTAGTTGGACAAGATGTGAAGAGAAATTATGGAGAAAGTTACGCAATATATCCTGAAGATACCTTAAGTTTACTTCGATTAGGAGATTTCCATCGAAAACATAGCTAGCGATATTTTATAGTATGTATATCAGTGATATTTTACTACCCGTATATAGTACCTTGTTCTACGACTATAAATATGAAGAGAGAACTTGAGTTAATAAGCTTAGTTAATGAACTTGAGTTAAAAAGCTTTGGATGGTAAAGAATGGATTTTGATGATGGAGTTAAATTATTTTCGCTAACATTTTTCAAAGCTTTTATCCTTAACCGGTTCTTCTTCGAGTACCAAAACTACGGGTAAGCAAAACAAAGAGTTATGCTTTAAGCAGTATACAATGTATGTATGTTCGTTATGTCCTCCCAGCGTCCAATCTATTAGGCTGGGTTTAAATTGGCGTCTTTCATACTAATGTAAACAAAATATCGATACATGGAATATATTTAACATAATTCAAGACGCCAAATGAAAGAGCCTGAAAATACAATTCCAATATAAAACAAATCTGGTAATAGAACGCAAGTAAACATGGTTAACAAGAATTTAAGAACATGTTTAATTCATGTATACATTTACAAAATTGTTTGCTGTCTCGCACGGTCTACGAACTATGGACAGCATTGTATAGTTAATAGATTGCTAAGTTTACCTCATGTGATATATTTCACAAGTATCAGAGAAATCTATAAAATAATAGAGGTGGAATATGTAAATGCACTATATTTAATTCTCATACATTTTGTATGACTTCATTCTAAATATCATGACTTTTACGTATATTGTGGTACATTTTATATCAACTTAATGTGTTATTTTACATATAAAAGCATTGAATTGTTGTAGTATTGTACTGTAGTTTTGAATGCAAAGCGTACTTTTTACAGTTTGACATTTTATTTAAGACCGATTTTCATAATCTTACAGTCTGTTTTTTTTAAATATATTGTATAAAATATAAATCTATTATTGGTTGTAAGATAACTTAAGTAAGAATATGTTGTTTAATATAATGGCTGTTGATATTGTGAAATAAATAAATACAATTTTCTGATTTGAGTTCTTGAAATTCAGAACAACGAGTTGTATGCAGGCTAGTCATTAGACATAAGAAAGTCTAATAACAATTCGTTCTGTATCGATAAAGCTAAGTTTATTATATTTCAACATCTCTAATCGATATAAACCAATTTTTTTTTTCTGTTGTGCATTTAGCCTTTAAGCTTTAGAAGCTTTAACATTAAACGTAAACGCTGTCACACTCACAGCCCCACACTAAGTTTTATGACTTGTGTCGTGGGTGCCGGAAACATTCACATCACACACAATCACAACCAGAACCAGAAACACAGTGTTAAGTATTATATACTCCAAGTGTATTTTATATTAATAGTCAGAAGTTAATGTCAAGTAAAACAGTCAAGGTTCAGTCATAGTGAATTCTTGCGCTAGTTAAGTGATAGAAACTTTACTAGAACTTCTATTGTAGTTTTGGAGCTAATGCGAAAATCACGTATTTCAACTTTGTATGATTTGCATACACATATGCACGTTCACTAAGTATTAACAGATAATAATCCACCATTATTACACATTAACACTCCAAGTATCACAGGTTTTGGAAAATTATACAAAATCAACAACGCCATTTTTTCACTTTCGCGGTAAAACCTTCACCGAGATTTTCTTTGTTCCAAAATTAAACTCCAAAGTAGCCCGTCACCGTAACTTGCCACAGCATGCAAAACATTAATTCGCTTAGCATGTCTCCAGCCAGTAATCTAACAGGTACACTAGCCGACGTAACAGCAGATTTATTACTCTGTGGTCTACAGTTTAGGCTCTACGGTGTGCGGTGGCAATATGTCATAATTTCTTGAGACAGATTATATGGGTAGGTATGTGTGCGAAGAGGACAATTTCTTGCGTAGATAACTGTGTAGCGTTCTAATTGGTCTGTGAACTTTGTACGAAATGGCTATGTACGAGTACGTTGAGCTGTCTTTTTTAACCTTATGTAATTTCTGGATTATTGTTCGTACGTTATTTTTTTAATCATAATAGGCAAGCATTTGACCACTATCTCACCTGATGGAAAGTAACGATGCGGCCGAAGATGTAACAAGCTTGCCTAGGAGATACCTATTCACTCTTGACTTGAAGACTCCCAGATTATACCCATCAGGGAACAATGACGCAGGCACTGAATTTTTTTTTTTAATAAAATTGATTATAAAAGAATTATTATTATTATATATTATCAAAGAAGATTTATTTTTGTCAGTTTGGAATTAATTTAAAGATTCACGAACTGGAATGGTGTTTATAGAATAAAAAAGTAAAAGTAATAGGCAAAGAAATGAATGAATGTTTCATTTATTGGTAAGTCAATTGGAATTTCGCTTATATTAAAAATCTTTAATCGTAAAGTAAGTAACAATTTGTCTTTTCACATCCTGCGTCATACGTCGTCTCTGTAGTTACAGAGAAAATACATAACTAGGGTTCATTTTAAATTCGAACATCAAAGAAACAATAAAATCTACATCAATTTTAAATTATTTACAGAAATAACATCCATAATTATACAAGAGATTTTCTGAAATCAAAAAGTTGGATCTCGCTAATATGGCGACTCGCTTATAATTCAACATCCTCTTCAAAGCTTATAAAAAACCAGTTGAAGAATAAGAATATTTTTTATTCACATACATATTAGGCAAGCATGTCCTATCTTCAGCCGCCTCGTAACTTTATATCAGGTGAGACAGTGGTCAAATGCTTGCCTATCCAGCGTAAAAAAAACAGCGAAAACACTTTTCGAGATTTTTTATAATTTATTATATACAACATACCCTAACATGGCAAGATATGGTGCTGTGAGGCACCCGCGTACTAGTTATAACGTACATTTTAAATCTATTCAAATATTTAAAGTATGCTGTATAGTTCGATTCCCGGCAGGAGCACAAATTCCTTCCCAAGGGATATTTGTGCTTCTGGTTCTGGGTGTATTCGTGTGTGTGATATGTAAATGTTTCCGGCCCCACGATACAAGTCTTTGAACTTAGTGTGGGGCTGTGAGTGTGAATGCGTTTGTTTGTAGTTTTATTTTTAACAGTAATTGTCACGATAATCTCAAATGTTCAAACAAAATCTTAGTTAACTGTGTTTCCTTTAGAGTGAAAAATTATAATAATAAACAATCCTTTTTTCTAATATCGTCGGTAGCATGAAAAAAAAACGATATAAAATTTTCACAAACGACCAAAACTCAAAACAGATGGCCACCCTATTGGTGACGTTGTACGTGCCATGGGCGTTGCCTGGCACGAGGAGTACGAGTGACAGGGTAACATACCCGAAATTATTCATGGCCAGCCCTGCGAATGTACCTTATGTAGCACGGTAGGTACTAGCAGCTACAACCACATGAGTTACAGCTGGATCTGACAACATATGGTATTTAGGTCATGATAAGTGAGACTTGGGAGTTATGGGAATGCTGCCGTAGAGACTTTGGGAGCTGGAAAAGCGGTAAATTGGGAACGATATGATGATGTTTCCGAACGCTTTAATCTCGTGGTCAAGTTCAGAATAGGTGTTGTATATACGAGCATTAGCATGCTCGAAGATGCAGCCATCTTCATTGCATCATTTTTTATTGAGATTACTAGCTGCGCCCCGCGGTTTCACCCGCGTTGATAATGATGAAAAGTGATGATGATGATGATGATGAAAAATAGATGTCGGCCGATTCTCATAGATACCGGATAAGCACAAAAAATTTCATCAAAATCGGTCAAGCCGTTTCGGAGGAGTATGGCAACGAAAACTGTGACACGAGAATTTTATATATTAGATATCAAATATTGTGTAATGGAATCCAGGTTCCTTAATTAGGATGAACCTGTTTTTTTTAATTGGTAATCCTTTTTTTTAGGATAGGCGAGCATTTAACCACTATCTGATGATGATTTTTTTATATGGAATACATATAAAAAAAGCTTGCATGCCCTGAATACGAAATAATAATCCCTTTTAATATTTGTAAGTAAAATTTTGTCTGTTTGTTTGTGTACGCTTTAATAAAAAAATACACAAAGCCTGCTGAGGCTTACTATTCCTGCGTATGATCTATTCATTCACAGAATTCACAGAAAAATGGATTGTCCGTTTAAAAACGGAACAAATGTAGTTATTAATTATTTGCTTAAAAAAAAGTAAAAGCAAATAACCATAATATATTTTTCAAAACGATACTAAAAGTGAGTAAAACAAACGAAATTTCTAATTCCTTACACGTTGAATGACGGACTGCAACAGAGCGCGAGCAGGCGAAAGGTTCATACTATTTTCATTTACAAGAAATGAATTGTACAAGAATAGATTTTATAAATATAAAATAAATAAACGCTTTCACACTACGTTTTGAGACTTGTGTCATGGGTGCCGGAAACATTCACATCACTCTTACAATCACACCCAGAACCAGGAACACAAAATTCCCTTGGGTAGAAAACTGTGTTTCCGCGGAATAGAATCGAACCCCTGTTGAGAAGGTGGCGGTTCAATCTTCAAATATCGCTGCCATAAATCGAAACCAAAACTAATTTAATACACAAGTACTTTGTGCTGCCGCAAGTACATATACGCACCGCAGTCCTACCTCAATAATTAACTTAATTCACTGAAGCCCCTTCAAACCCACTAACCATATTTCACATAATTTGCGTATTAGATTCATTATCCATAATTACAATCATGTTAATTGACCGTGCCTATCGATTTGCTATAACTCAGTGGTATCAGAACTATGTCTGAATAATAATATGTATGCAGATCATAAATTGTACAAGTTGTGATGACGGGCGGTAATGAAGTCAATAGTGTAAGTTGTAGATGTGTATTAGTAATTAGTTGGAATAATAGCAATTATTAATCTAATATAAATAAAGTGTTAATGGAGACATTCTTGGATATTTTGAATCTAGCAGAATAAGTTAAATTAAAGGTACTTATTAGCCTAATCTTGGCTAGATTGTAACAAAGACAAGATTTTACTTACAGATATTGAAAAGGAATATTATTTTGTATTCAGGGCATGCAAGCTTCTTTATATGTATTCCATATTAAAAAATCATCATCAGATAGTGGTTAAATGCTCCCCTATCCTAAAAAAAAGGATTACCAATAAAAAAAACAGGTTAATGGAGACATTCTTGGATATTTTGAAGCTAGCAGAATAAGTTAAATTTAAGGTAGGTACTTATTAGCGTAATCTTGACTAGATTGTAACAAAAATAGGAAACACGCTATCGTGACCTAAAATAGTAAAAAAAAATGTATACCTTTAAACGAGCAATTCTTGTATATATATATACCTATATATATATGAGTGTGAAAGCGTTTATGTCTATGTTTATATATATATATATAATCGTAGGAGCCGTTTCCGGGATAAATATGTTTATAGGATATTTATGTTTATATATATATAAACACATAAATATCCTATAAACATATATATCCCGGAAGGGCCGTACGATTTTCATGAAATTTTGTTTGCAGGGGGTTTTCGGGGGCGATAAACCAATCTAGCTAGGTTTCATTTTTAGAAAACGTAGTTTTAACGAGCAAAGCTCGGTCATCCAGGTACTATTCATTATGTTGCACATCTGTCTTTATTTATTAGCTTTCTAGAAATTTCTTACACTTTTTTATTCCTAATAGTGATCGCTGCTATTACATTCTAGAAACACCTATTACTTAACTTATGCCTGTATTAAGAGATAACAAATAATGTTACATGAACATTGATGACAACATGAACAAACATGTTTTGCATTTAGACCAACAAGAAGAACTGATGCCGCCAGCATGATAGGCTCGCTACCTAATGGTAGTGGGCTTGAGCACTAGTTACCTATAAAATTAATGACTTGTAGTACCTACTTTTGTTGTATACATTTTAATAAAAAGAAATAGGCTGGAAAATTGCATAATTCTAAATTTAAAACGTTATTGACTAACTTTTAATTTGAAATCTAGATTCAAGCCTTTGAATGACTAAGTGCTTACCTATCAAAATTTACTCATACGCTTCATTTATTGATTGGCCGAGGCTTCAAATTGAAACCGCTTTGAAAGGTCAGAATTTCAGAGCTTGGTGACCTTCTCCTATTCACAAACATATGTTCGTAATGTAACTATCCAACATTTAACTTAATACCTAGTATGTAACGCCATCTATCTCACAATGTCTCAACTAACCCCACTTCTGATCTATCGATCCCTCTGCGGCGGTAGCTTTGGCCCATAAATTATAAATCCCGGCCAGTACAACTTTATAAGCAGTTTGGATTACGTATGGACATAAATTAAGCCCTTAGAACACAAACGGGACTAAATGTTTATATAAATGGCCTGTTATATTGGCACTGTAATGGCAATGCTTGAATTTAAATTGCATTAGGATAACGTTGAGTTATGGCTGATTTTGATAGCTTAGGATCAAGTTACATATGTATATCATTCTGGTCTAGTGATTGTGAATATTCAATAACTTTTTTTTTAATTCTCGATAGTAGCATTTGACCGCTATCTCACCTGATGGAAAGTGACGTTGTGGTTGAAGATGGAGCATGCACGTTTGCTGTTTTTGAATATAGAATTTATAATTGAAACGCAAGCAAAGCTTAAAAATACCGACTTCATCGCTTATATTTCGGTTTTGGCTTGACCGATTTCGATAAAATTTATATGGTAAAGTATATTCTACCAAATAAATAAAACATCAAAATCGATTCATAATTGGCGGCATACGCGATATCGCGTAACATATTATTTATGTACAAAAAAAAACTTACAGTCGAATTGAGAACCTCGGTTGAAGGTGTTGATGAAGTCGGTTGAAAATGTAGAATTAAACACGTAGAAAATGTAGAAATGTTAAATTAAGAATGTAGAAAAATGTACAATAATAATTAAAATATGACCATTTCCTTGTTTTAATCTAAAATGCTGTTTTATGTTACATTTTCGAAAGCAGCAATTTGCGAGGTGGACGTGACAGCAACCACTTCGCTTCAGAATGACATTGAAACTATAGTTGTTCTAGACACCAACAACACGTAAGTCACGCCAACACTCGGTTTTTATTTTCATAATATTAAAAAGTTTTTAGTAAAATTAGCAATGATTAGAAAAGCCTTGAAAACTGCATCAAAATCTTATAATGGACGTATGGACAAAACTCACGGTTTCATATAAAAAATATCATTTCCTTTAGGTTACCTAACAACACATGATAACATTTATGATTTACAAGTAAACTACAGGCTTATATTTCAAAAATATCTTAACAATACTTGCAATATCGCAGCGGCATACAAAAACTACAAATATAATGCCAGAAACAGCCACCCGCTGGCAAAATATCACAAACGTATTTCGTGAAAAGATACGGAAATAGAGAAACACAATACATTGGCCTAACAAATGTCTTATTATTCTTCGGAAGTCAGGTTTACGCGTAGTGTTGCCAGAAAACGGATATATGAGGATGTACCTTTTACAGGCAAAATTTCCACCGGATCAAACTTTTCGGGGTCTTAAGCTGAAGCGTACGCCGTCTGTCTGTCTGTCCTACACATAAATAAACTTATTATTGAAATGGTAATTGGTAGCCAGCAGCAATAAAACATAAACATATAACTTTTAACACTCACACGAGTTCGTTGACTTGTGTTGTGGATGCCGAAAACATTCACATCACACACACAATCACAATCAGAACCAGAAACTCAAATTTTCCTTGGAGAGAAAACTTGTTTTCCCGCCGGGAATCGAACACGATATGCTTAAAAGGCGAACGCATACCCAATTAAGCGAACAGGCAATTTCATACAGAATATGTGTTATTGAAACGGATATCCCATAAAAATTTTGAACATAGGTAAAATGCATAGAACGTTTCAATCATGATCATCACTTTTCATCTTTGTCAACGCAGGTGAAACCGCGGGACGCAGCTAGTAAAAAATAAAATTTTAAGATGTTCCCTTTACAGGAAACTGGTTTTTTTTAATTTATGCTAATGAATAAGAATAAAAATCAATTGCCGCATGTATCATCAATATAAATGTTCGTAATAACAATTCTCAGGACAAGGTTTGTATAAAAATCCACCAGAAATTGCAACCTTACGAAGTGGAGGCGCGTTGCTAGTCCTGAACAGAAGACTTGGTTGTTATTATAGTGAAATCCTTATAGTAAATCAACAAATAACAAAAACAGAGCTGGGCTTGCACTTTAATGTGGGTGTAAGGAACTTGAACCGGAAGCGAATTAAACTTGAATTTGTTTGTATTTTATATATTTTTTTATATATTTGTGAAATCGTTTTTTTGTGTCTTTTTTATTTGAGTACTAAATTTCCTACGCGTGGCAACACTAGCGATGCGTACTGCGTACAACATTTGTCAAGATAAGCGAGGCGCAGGTAGAGATACGGTACAAGTCTGGAAACAGATTTACACCTATGACTCTGGCCACCGCTGTCCGGAATTTTGCTATTTGGAGAATTTACACAAAAATTTAAGATTAAAAACAGGAACACTAAAAACGTATTCTAGACGTCTTTATACTACTAATATTATAAATGTGATAGTTTGTATGTATGTGTGTACATGCCGAACGGATTTGGAATGTACATAGTATTGTGGCTACTTTTTACTTGATAATAACGGGCAAAGTCGCGGGGTACGGCTAGTAAAATATAAGTGTAGAGATGACAGCTACAGAAGCTAGAAAAAGAGTTTGAGTTGTGTTAAGCCCTCATAAATTAGGATAAGGGCAGTCAGGGAGATGATGAATTATGAGCATGTCCATTGATATCGGGAATATTGTTGTTTCGTTTCAGATCGGGAATTTATTTAGATATTTTAGCGTAATTATTGTAGCACTATTAAAAACATTTAAAACGTCTTTTGTTAACATAATTAAAATAAAATACCTCCAACACAATGTCAGTCAATTTTTGTGAAGTTTAAAAGGGCTTTATAAAGAAAAAAAAGGGCTAAATAATAAATATGAATTTCTCAGATTAAAGGGCTTTTAATCTGAGACACTGAAGAATATGAATATTAATATGAAAATAATGTTCACTAACTAGCCTTTCAAATTTCATCCAAATCAGTTACATTGTGAATAAAAAAACACACGTGCTAACACACTTATTCAAGACAATATTAGTAGACTTAAGAAATATGCATATTGAATAATAATAAAAATTTTATGCCCATCTAAACCTTTATTTTCTGTAGAATAAAAAATAAAAATTTGTATAATTTATATTAATGAAGAATAAAACGTAATCAATATAAAAAATTATGATATCAAAGAAGTATAACAATTATATACAACTGTAGAAAATTCCTTCACAATTAATTATATTTATATGTTTGTAATGAATGCCAGTTGCTTTGCAAAGTTACCGTGGCCTATTTATGATCAATTTTACTTATAATTAACAATAATTTTTATAACAAAACAAAAACTCTACTTATTCATTAATTAAACCAGCTCAATCTTGCTGAATTCTCAAAGAATTTCAATCCACGTTCACTGCAACGTCAAAAGCTGAAGCAAGACCAAAACAAGAACATTGATCGCAATTACCCCCACGTTATAATTAAAGACTACAAAGTTAATTGGCGATACTCAATACCTCACGATAATTAAAGAAAAATAACTTAAGTATCTCCCCAGAGGGAGGTCAAGGAGCGCTTTTGTGTCCCTGTTTTAACATTTTATTCACTTTTCCATTTCATTTAATTTTGCTCTGTCCCTTTGGTCGTTTGACCGGCTTGTCACCTCAGTGTTAATTTATTCTTTGGCTAGAAGGATTAGGATGGATTCACGCTTCTATGTGGGTAATCAATTTTGTTTGGATGTGTGCGTCCCCGATGTTTTTGGGTCGTTTGTTACTCTGCTTACAAAGATTTTTTGGTTGGAGATTGGGTTACGTGGAACAAATATTACATACTTAGAAATTATTTTTAATATAAAATGCATTCCTGATTGTAAGAAATAATTAACTGTATTAAAAAAAACAACCTGATCTAGAAATATTATCCTAAAACCCGTTGAGTAAAAAGTATGAGAAAAGGATTTGATAAAAAGTACGTATATTCTTTTATGTTTTAATAGTTTATTTGCTATACGGGGCGGAGACAAATCTAACGAATCAAAGATCATAAAAATGAATTTCGTTTCTGAGTGGTGTAAATCTGAGTTAAAAATACCGACTTTGTTTTATTTATATTTAATATATGTATATATAAAGAAAACTGTTTATTATGTATTTTTAATAATACTGAAGAGTAATTTATATTAAACAACTTACTCAAACTTGTTACCATTATTTAATACTCCTAAATATAATTAAGACTGAGTGGTGATTAATAAATTAAACTAGAACTACGCTATATTTTCATGAGTATAATGCGGGTTGATGGGACGCCCACAAACTGCCAGGTAACAGGAGGATCAAGTATACATCTATTTATAACCCATTGACAAGGTAAGCAACGTTGAGTACGGCCAATATTTATATCAGTGACTGTGTTGTATGATTCTTCCGAGTGCACTCAGTTATTTTGCCCACCAAAGGCACGGTAACGGTTCATTAGATCACCATGTCCGCATTTGTTATGCTCGCTTGCTTGTCATATAGACTAAAGGGCAGCCAAAGTGTCAGGATTTTTCAGGCCTCCTGAAGGCATCCATCATGGCTTGTAGCTTAACAACTGTTGTCTAACGACTTGTTAGTCGTTACCGGGACTGACAGTTTATCGTGCCGTTCGAAGCACGGTAACACTCAGTTGAAAACTCCACTAAACGGTCACCCATCCAAGCACTGCCATGATTGAACATTGATGCTTAGTCTTGTCAATCAGTCACCATTAACCAGGCGGGTCGCGCTATGAGTGCCACCGCATTTGTACCGGACTCTGAACCAAAATCAAACTGTACACTGAAATCCTGTATCAAATGTTTGTTATAATTGTGACCATGTTACCTTAAAAACTTATATCATATATTTCACAAATTACAAAAAATACATTACAGTAAAAGAAGTCACTAAACCTAGATTATCTAACCCATGCCCCTACAGTTGCTTATGTTAACATAGAATTTTGAAAATGAGTTCCCAACTATAAAATTAATATCATCCGCACTCAGAGACACGTACGTTAAACTTGATTTGAATTTATGTACGTCTCTGTTAGCAAACAGAATTATCTCGCCGTCTAAATAACACCCAAATTCTACTAAATTCGTTTCAAACAACAACGAGGGTAAATGTTGTTTCGAAGGTTACTTATAGACATCGAAATGTTTTAGTTAAAGTTTAAGTTGGAAAATATATTTTCCATAGAAACTTAAAAAATACATAGATTTATAAAATAGTAGATCCGAGTTTACACCACACTCGGTTAATAAAATAACGACGATTAAATTGTAACTCCTTAACTCTCGAGATTCGAACATATAAACATAAACACTTTCTCACTCACAGCGCCACACTAATTTCGATGACTGTCGTGGGTGCCGGAAATATTAACCTAATCTCACCCAGAACCAGAAACACAAGTTGTCCTTGTAAACGTGTGTTCCCGCCGGAAATCGAACTAGATACCTACCCGGTCTTAGAAGGTGAACGCTATTTTATAACGCGGTTGTGAGCAAACATGTTTTTAGCGCAATTGAATCCATGGTGTTACCTAAACCTTGCTATTAAATGTAGCAAAGCTGCAATGTTCACAAAATAAATAATCATAACAAATGCAATATATTATAACAGTGCAATGGCTATTAAGCTCAGTGATCTCGAGGTAAAACTATACGTTTCTAGTAGTGTCAACCTAAATTTGAAGGGTTTTCTAGTCTAAAAGTTCCACTCAACCTCTTGGCTTCAATATGAAATCGGCTCGATGTTACGAAAATATTGTGAAATCAGGGTTCCATACAACTTCAAAGTTATAGTAATATTATAATTAGTTATAGGTTAAAATGTACTACATATTACGTTACATACAAATAAAGTTAATGTAGAGTGCCTAAAATACGAAAACTTCTAAAATACCTATCTCATCTCTAAAGAAGAAAGGTATGTGAATAGATCCGTAATACTAGTCCTTCGCCAGCGTTAATTAAGTTTAAAAGGTATCCTGTGTGTTATTCCGAAACCTAAACCACCTACATTCAAAATTTTATCAAAATCGGTTCATTCGTTACGAAGATACGTGGTAACAAGCACCCACGACACAAGTCATCGTACTTAGTGTGGGGCTGTGAGTGTGAAAGCGTTGTTGTTTCTGTTATGTTTAATTAGAACGAGTATCTCAAAAATGGTCATACTTTCTTTTCAAGTATGTTTTACTGTGGTTCCAATTTATATATTCTTTATGTTAAGTTATAATAATTTTGCGTAGGCAAGAAACTCCCTAAAAGCTGAAATCACGGTTGAATTGTTAGAAAAGTACTAACTTTATTAAACTGGAAATTAAAGCCTACTTAATCGGAATCAGATAAAACCAATTAGGAAATTTATAGTCTAAAAATGTTTAAGAAAATCCTCTCTTCGTTCACCTAATCAATTACTTGGGCTTAAAGGATTAGATCGAGATTAATCGTCTTCAGAATTTAAAAATAGACTGTTTGGAACTCAAATAAAACTCAAAAATTGTAAGGGCGATGTTAATTCTAGGGAATGGTATAATTCAGGATATGAAGCAATGATACTATGATATTTCAACTGTAGAAGTGTTATCTTAGTCCTTTCCTTTAAAATGTCTAAAATCGAATGTAATGTGCTACGACATGTGCTAGGTACATGCTAATATAGCTACACTACAGTCTAAGAAAGTATATTTAATACATGTAAGATTGCTCTAGTGAAAGTTGTTGAAGTATTATCATTTACAGCAATTTCAAAGCAAGATCCGCCTGGTCAATATCAAAAACACTCGATTAAGACGCGACGTATTGCCGGACTAGAAGAGCATAACTGGTAGCGATCACGGCAATTGCCTTGAACTTGTTAAGTCAATATGGGTGAGGGCATAATCCATCTACATGAATACACATGTATTATGTACATTTTCCACGAACTGGGTGACAACGTTTCCAAACAAAATATATATAATATACTCGTATTTGAGCGTGAGGATTACCAAACAATACTAATTGGACGATTTTTTCTTACTACAGGTAATATCACAATTTTCCGTGTATTTCGAATAACTAATCAAAGAGACGGATGCTCGTCTCAGTTGCTTAGCAATGTTGATGAGTAATTTTGGGATGATTCCCTTCACGTTCGTAAACAATAATGCTCGACATTCCGACAGAAACTGAATCTGAGTAGATCTTAGAATGTTATAGTGATTTGTTTTTTTTGTTTGTTTTTATATCATTATAAGCCACGCTAGCCAGAACTAAAGGAAGTCAAGCCCGGCTTCGAGTGATATCTTTCATTTCTAAATTGACTACCTACTTTACAGTAATTTGCTTTGAATTATTTTCTATGTGTGGTCCTTATATCAGACATAAACGGACTGCACTCTTTTTATTATTATAACTAGCCATGCCCTGCGGCTTCGCCCGCTATTATGAAGTTAAAAAGTACCCTATGTGTTAATCCTAGGTATAAGATAGTTATGTACATTCCAAATTTCATTCAAATCCGTTCAATCGTTAAAGTGTGAAGAGACAACAAACATACTTAAACTTTCGAATTTATAATATTTATAGGATACAAGCTGTCCCGGCGACCTTTGTTCCACCTAACAGTCAATGAATGTGCATTTTTGGGAAGCCATACCCGGCATGCGTTACAATGCCACGTGACTATATTATTACCTCCTTCATGTTTATGTTTGCCTAGTACTTTACCAAATCCGAGTGACGTATGAGAAAATGGAAAGCATGTCGAAATGTAAAAAATATAAAAAAATTTACGTTCCTATAAAGTATCCTATGTCCGTCTCCTGGTTCTAAGCTACCTCCCCTCCAATTTTCAGCCAAATCGGTTCAGCCGTTCTTGAGTTATAAATAGTGTAACTAACGCGACGTTTTTTTATATATATAGATTAGTAGGATAATATTTATAGGGGATTAGCGTGACTTACGCGTTGTCAATGTCTAGATCGACAATTTTTTCAGCATCATTATAAACGATAAAAAATTGTCTCGCTTAAATTTCATTACTCAAGCTTGCGCTCAAGTTTTTATACAATTGCAATATAGGTTTTATTGTCAAAAAATTGTAAAATGAAAAAGTAAGTTAAAAACGCAGTCGAGTTTTTTTACTTTTTAGTACGAGTATGTTGACTTGTTACCTAGAATATTTTTATTTAATTTTAAGCTGGATAGGCAAGCATTCGACCGCTATCTCACCTAATGGAAGGTGACGATGCGGCCGAAGATGGTGTCCCATCTTTGATTATGCTTTCCTTGTACAATTGCCGCATTACAGCATCGTTCGGTGCTCAACATCTAAGGTATAATTGTATAACCATGTGGTAACCGAGCAAGCGAGAAAATTTCCTATTACCATGAAAAATCCGACATGCAATAACGTGTACACAACAAAATACAGGAATAAATTACTGTGAATTTAATCCCAAAATATTGGCAAAATAACTTTTTTTTATTTTACCATCCAGCATATTGTTTCGGCTCGAGCATAAAATGCATAATTCTTCTTTATTATGCTCAATTCTCGTCATGCAATTTCGATTGTGAAAATTATGAAACTGCAGGGTATTTTTTAATTTACTTTAATATTTACTATAGGTATCCAATCATATCAGTAAACTGGGTTGTAAACTGGGTGGTGTGATTATTTGCACGGACTTTTACTACATTTTTTATGCCAGCTCTTCACTTGCCTCTATTTGCTTATAAAAAGAGGTAGAGCTAGGCAGTCCATAAGCGTTTCTATTTATTTGCACAAACAGGACTTAATGAAGAGCCGGCTTTATGTAGTGCTTAATTAGATGGAAACTAGCGTCTCACGTTATAATAAAAAATGCTATTGCTTGCAGTATATATTGCGCTTAACAATTTGGTTAAGAACTCTACAGCCGTTTGATTAAATTCCGCCATTTAATCAACAGCCTAAGCATTCACTTTAGAGGCTTGCCTGCGATATATCGTACATCTTCAAATCTATCTATAAAACTTATACCCTTGTTCAGAATATGACAGAAATTTTACGCCTACTTCTTATAAATACAAACATACAGTCACGCCCCTTTCCCATTGGGGTAGGCAGAGACCACATCTCTCACCTGCTACAATCCTGAAACACATCTTTCGATTCTCCTACATTCATGAGTCTTTCCATACATGCTCGCGGCACACACCGCCAGCGTGTGAAGCGCCGTATCCTCCAGCGCCCCACATTCGTGGCAGGCCGGGGTCGACTCCCGTCTCGCGATTTAGTGCAGGTACTTTCCGGAATATCCGTGTCCGGAAAGCACCTACACCAATCGGAAGTTAAGCCACCCAAAACGCCGCCGCACCCACCGAAGGACCGGGCGGATGGCTTCCACCGTCCACTGCCTGAAGATGACGGTGGAGCTAGGTCCTCCATCCACCGCCGCAACAAGGCGGCCCGCGCCCACATGCGGGTGACCTCTTCCCACGCTGGGGAGTCACCCAGGATCTCCACGCCGCCAAGTGGTACACTTATTTATTTATTTATTTATAACAAAAATTGCCTACTGCACTTACAGTCGTGACCAAAGCGTGCAGCAAGCCAGCAACAATTGGAGCTCGAATACAAAATAGTAACTATTAACTTACTAAAAAATGTTACACATTCATTATAAAATACTTTAGGCTTACAACAAAATACGTCTAACTCTGATTCTTGGGCAAGTAGGGCGTTGAGCAAAGAAATAGCTTGGGACGTCGGAGCGAACTTCGAGGTAAGCGTGCGGACGTTCGGACGCGCAAACAGACGGCGCACACAGCACGTGCGCGAACCCCGAACGCAGTCAGGTACCATCAGCGACCACCGAGAAAGGGCGCTGGAATTATCGATACGCCCGTTAAGAAGTTGATAAAAGTGCATTAACAATGCACACTTCGGCGAGGACCTCCGTTTGGAGCTCTCAGGGGGGTCAACCGATCGACCTTTACCAACTTACCCATAAATAACTCATAATTAAATAGTCTGCTTTACAAATAGAGGTTAAATACCACAGGAGAGCATATTTAAATCCACACACGGACGCGCGACCACAGTGCGGCAAACTTCGAAACTAAATTCAAACGAGTGTCCATGTCAGTTTTTAAAACTGAGCCCAGTTTTGCTTTTTATAACAAAAACTGAATTCACTGCATATTTTTCGTTTTAGTCATTTCCACATCTTAAAATTGTGGCTTTATTTTTAACGTGAGATTTTTTTCTAATTTTGACAAAACTTGGTTAATTCTAAAGAAAAAAAATACGTTTAACGTGACAGGACCAAAACTTACAGCAAATTTTTATGTAATAGCTGGTATAAAAACAACTGTATCCTTTATTTACTTATAATAATAGTTATTTTATTCGTAATGGTAAATAATGAATGTGTCATAATAGTTTCTGATTAGTAGTCATTATTATATTATTATTCATGTTACATTTATTTCGGAATTTCAAAACAAAAATACTTCCACACTCACAGTGACTCAGTAATTTCAAAGACTTGTATACTTGTTGACGGAAACATTCGCATCAGATACAGGATACACAATCAAACCCAGTGCAAGCACAAATTTCCAGTCGAAAATGTGCTCCTACTGGGAAAAGAAGCCAAGATTCACGGCGTAGAGAGCAAAGACTTGCCCACTGTGCCAACAGATCGTAAACATACCTTAGGGAGTAAGAAACGTGTAGTTTCTTAAAACCTGGACACTTTTCTAAATGAAATCCAGCAAAAACTCAAGCAAATAAGTCGAAAATATTCGTATAAGTTACCAGTTTTTCTTGGCGCGTGTTTATCCTGACAAATGGCGGCGGCATTATTGCAGCCTACGTAGAACGGAACGTAAGACCGTCCCGCGGCAATGTATTATTTTGGTTTGTTTTATTCTGTCCCGCAAGATCCGTTGCGGGATTGGAAATATTTTTGGTGATTTTGCTTTGTTTGCTTGTTTAATAAACTCGAATTTTTTGTACGTAGCTACATTTTTGGACTTGTGACAGCGTGGGCGTCATCGTTTCCAATGAGATTCAAACCAGCCACATCACCCTATAATAAACAATATAATTTTGATAGTTATGTATGTGTGTTTATTCATTCTTAAAACTGCAATATTTGAACGTATTTTGATGAGATTCGGACACCCAGGTTTAAGAAGAATAAAAACGTATTTACATTATGGCATTAGCAACTAATATAATGTGATTATGCGGTCGAAGATGTTACAGGCTTGCCTAGAAAAGTTATTTGGTTACGTTTTTAAAATCACTCAAATCGTTGATTCTATCGTATTTAAGTTAGGCGCAAGGTAACATTTACCTGATTGGACAGTTATTTATAACCAAAGCCTAGACTCTCAAATATATAACGTAAAAAGTTAACCGTTTGCCAGCTAAATTTTCTAAAATAACTGGACTCTAGCATTAACATATACATAATGGCAGTTTTAAAGTTGATAGAAAAAAGATTATCTCTATCTTTATAGAGCTATGTTCAAATCTAAATCTTTTAACATTCTCCTAATATAAATTCCATACCTATTAAGGCTCCAAAGCCACTCTACTTCCATTACTAAAATTGAATTCACTAAGATTGAATAACGTAATGCACCCGCTGCATCTCCTGACAGCTATTCTTTCCCTGATCCGGAGTTTATTCCGGCTTAACACCTTAGGAGAGTTACTTTGCATGATGCAGTTAAGAAATGCAAAGTTGTTTCCATTCATCAAATGGATTAGGAACGCATTTACATGATGCGATAACTTCGCTAGGCTTTTAGAGATGATAAGGGGATTTGCCTCCACGCCGTTTGCTTAGCGTGTCCCTTGCCTAATTTAATAGTTTCATCTCGATGCCATCAGAAAGCCAACCCTGTCCGATGTCCATCACCAGCAGAAAGAGAAGCATCGAGGTTTAGCCGGTGCGTTCATCTGCACGTATATTTGCTTGATCTTTCAATGGTTCACACCATATGGCATTTTATAAAACTAGTCTGATTACTCTACCAGTTTAGTATTGTCACCTTCAAGTAGAAAATCTATAGTTAAGCATCTACGGTCTACCTGTGCTCCACTGAGATCCAGTACCTAGTATATTGGTTTAGACTACGAAACTAAAAGAAAGAGGAAAGATAGAGTAACGATTTCATTGACTAGTTTCGGAACAGTCGGTGCTTCTTCATTAGTCGAGTACGCGCGTAGAATGCGAGAAAAAACCGTGAGTGAAATTGTTAAATCCTTAATAAGGTAAGATAGTGGTCGAACAAACTCTTTGCTTCCATCAACCTCTTATTATTGTCGATACTTGAAAATATTTTTTCTCCTTCAGATATGGTTTCTTTAAACGAAGTGCCTGCCAATTCAAAATGCCAACACTTCCAGTTACTAACCAATTGTATACAGGACTTCAGTAATTCGCCTAGGGATTTCCTTTGTACGTTGAGTAACTGGAGTAAAAACCTTTCTAACGAATCGATTGACTCTACACGATCATAATCAGTTAAAAAATGCGTTTCTAAGTTATTAACATTACTTTATTATAAAATACTTGATTTCTTCTTTTTTTTACTTTTTTGAGTCTTCAGGTTATATTATTTGATGTGACAATATATAAAGTTTCAAATATTGATTTTATGTATCTCGTCGCAATTTTTTTTCCATTTGGATTAGCGGATATATAATTTAACGTTAGATAGTTTCAAGCCCGATATTTGTTTGTTTACCTCGATTTATCCATCCTAAAAGAAAGTTAGGTCATTGTAAAAAGGAAATCTTTTAACTGCCCGTTGTTTTAGTTAGGTGGGCATCCACCTTCTTAGCAGAGGTATCGGGTTCAATTCCCGGTGGGCACATACGTTTTCTCGCGAAGGGAAATTTGTGTTTCTAGGTTCTGGGTGTGATTGTACGTGTGATACAAATGTTTCCGGCAACCACGACACAAGTCATTGAGCTTAACGTGAGGTTGTGAGCGTGAAAGCGTTTACCTATGTTTTAAAAACAGAAATGGAGCAGTTTTACAATTAATAGCAAAGCTTAGTAATAAAAGTGGTCCGTCGCCGTTATTTGTATGCAGAGCACAAGGCCGTTCCATATCAGAATTTGATGGCACCAGACACTTCCCAATATCAAATATTTGTCGAGTCCTAGTTTCGGCCACCGCTTCGCTTGCCACTTGACAACTCTGACATAATCCGTTTATCTTGAAGTCCTGGCCGACCCTACTCCCTCGCAAATTGAATCGATATAAACTGATTGTATTCTTTGAGATTTAATTGTTTTCCGAGATAACGGAGAAGATTGTGAAAATTGCGGTTGTAACGGTATTTCATATTTTCCGGTACAAATTTTGAATTGTGCAGTTGTTTGTCTCACTTATGATTATGTTTAATTAAGTATTTGTTATATATATATCACACTATCACACCAAAATTGGAAAGGCAAAATTTTGTAGGTGTGTTGTTTGATATTTCCTTACGCTTAAAAGGCTTGACCAATTTTGATACAATATAGTATAGAGTTGACACTCTGAATTAACACATAGGCTTATTTTTAATCCAGAATTCCCACAGGTCCGAGACTTACGCAGGTAAAACTGCGAGGCGTAGCTATAGTTGTTAATAATATATGATCTGCCATAATTATGCTCATGTAAAACTAATCTGCAAAATACTTCTGATTGATTTATTTTACTATTTCAAGAAGATGGGCCTAGCTGCTTTCTTCTAAACAGCCAGGCCCATAATATGTGTTCCCGGCGCGATTTATCTCATGATATCAGCAGATATCGTGACTGTTGTGATTTAAGATAATAATACACTTTAAAAAGTTCAAGTAGACAGTGATTTTATCTTGACGACGCTGACGATAAAAGCTAATTATTTTTATCCCTGATAGGCTAGCGTTAAACTGCTATTGCACCTGATGATAACTGATGATGGTAAACTTGCTAGACCTAGAATTACTAGATTTAAAGGAAAGCTACCGGAACATAGTGATTATAGCGACAGATTTATTCACCTTTAAAACATTTTATGATAGTATTTGTTAGTTACATTGATAAAGAAGATCTAGCTATACTACGTAGTTTTAAAATTTTTGTTTGTCCACTCAAACAGTCCATTAAACATAACTTGATCAATTAAACGTAAACCAATTTACCTATAGATGTAACTTACAGTATATTATAATCCGTATACCTAATTAAAATGGGCTATCGCCTCCCGGGACTGACCAAAAAGCATAATAATGTCGAACATCCAACGGAGTGACCGCGGCATAAATTATTTCGCGGAAATGAAATTTCACTGTATGTTTCGTTGTTGTCGGAATTAAAATGTGTATCACGTTTAAGAGCGTCGTGTCTCTCGGGATGTTATGGTGGAGTTAGACTGGCGTTTGTTCGGCTTTTGTGTATGTCTTAGGTTGTTAACATCTAACCAAATCAGGAACTTGTAAACTATATCACACTCAAGTTCTAGTGAACTAAGTCCGTGGACTTATGTCACGAACGATAAAGACATACAAAACTAGACAACCATACCTAGATTCTAGTTTGAAGTGTAAATATGTGGTAAGGTTGATTGACTTCAACAACGCAGGTGAAGCTGAACTACTACTCCAAAAGCTAATCGAAGAAAAACGTAAACATAAAACAATTTCATATTTATTCAACTAGCTTCACACTAGGATTGATGACTTGTGTCGTGAACGCCAAAAACATTCACATCACACACACAAACACACCCAGAACCAGAAACACAAATTTCCCTTGGGGAGAAAACTTATGTTTTCACTGGGAATCGAATCCGATACTCGTTGCTTAGGCGGACGTGCACTCAAATACGCCAACGAGCAGTTCAATATGGTTTATTAATTTCCTTGATGGGGTCTATTTTATCTACAAAAGTTAGTTATTTAGATAAGATACCTTTCGGAGACAACACTGAGAGATTTATAAAGATTTATTTACTCTACTAAATTATTAAGCAAAGAAAAAGCCAAATACCCTCAGGAACGTGACTATGAGGTGTCACGTACAAAACGGCAATTTGACAGACAAGCTTGCGCCTGTCCGTCTAAGTACCATAAAAACGCTCGTGTGTATAAGTCTTAAAACCGCCCTCGTCTCTAGGGGTGCGTTAATAATGGTAAATGTGCATACCACCGAATAATGTGAGGTGCAATTTGTGGTCGACGGTAATGAGTTCATTTATAAATAGGAGCTTTGGAGTCCCTTTAATTTTGGGTTTTGATCGTACGGTGACATGAAACCACATCGCGTTCAACAAGAATGCGATGTGATTTTATAACTATTTTGATGAATTAAAAGGAGTGTTATGATTAAACCACCATGTATGTATCTATGTATGTACGTTTATTCCCTCACAGAGTCTGAAAAATAAACCGATTGTTTATTTTTTAATTTAATTTATTTTGAGGAAAAACAGCAGCTTACAAATCCAATAATTTTAAGGTTAAGCATAATAATACAATGTGCGAATTAAAGGTCCTCACGGTTAGAAAAATTGTAAACACATTTTTTAACCACAGCCAATTATCCCCCTTACACTTTTGCACATAAAGGTGTATATTGCGTGAATTACACCGTGGCAGTTACGCAAGGTCACGCATGGCAGATCGTTGATTTTTTATGGTTTTATTCAAATTTCGGAATATATATAAAATGGCGGAACAAAATTACGTTATAAAAATACTAATTGATGTTAATTGGATGAGATTTGATATTTTGTTCTTGATATTTATGACTATTCTAAGAAAAAGGAAACATTTATCGTATCTGACAGATTACGACTTGTTTATTTAATTTTATTATGAATACCGAGTAAAATGGTTACAAAAACATGCATTTTAGATGAAATTCTGGTATCGCCACCTTAAATGAAAAAGCTCTATAAAATGGTTCCAACTTGCTATATATATAATAATGTATATTAGTTTGTGTATGTTTATAATGTGTTGTTATTATTTATGTAGGTTTTTGTATGTATATTATGTATGTGATATTAATAAGTATGTATAAGTACATTTATTAATTTAAATACGTGTCGAGGTACACCACCATCCCTGTTTGTAATATTTTTATCATCTCCCTTTGATTGTCTGGAAGAAATCGCTTTGAGCGATAAGACAGCCCTTTGTGCTCCTATGTTATATTTAAGATTTCTTTGTAAGTGTTATTTATTTTGTGTGCAAATAAAGAATGTATCTATCTATCTTGCTGCGCGGACGAAGCGGTACGGTATAGTAAATACATCCAACTTAGGATCTTACACCAAATAAGCCAGCTTCAAAGGTATTCACCACCAACTAATTTACATGAAACCGAAACTATTTAACTTATTAGTTGTCTGCGGACGTGGCCAGACAATTTTATTATCAGTGCTTTCAATTCTGAATAGATAAATCGCTGCGGCGGGCCTCCCGGTGCCTCCAGGGCAGCGCGCCTGTTGGCAACCGTCCAGGTACAGTACCTTCAAATGCAGTCTGAATAGTCTAGACAGAGTGGTTTGTATAATTTTTTCCTGGTAGTGCTTAAAAGTTAACAAACACGTAGATATTAGATCACCTTAAAATATAATAGAATAGAAAATTATGGTTAAAGATCTTTAATTCTCAAAAAATAATACAACTCACTTATATGAGAAAATATAGAAGTTTTATAATAATAATAAGTTTATGGCGCTTGGAACTATTAAATACAAAATAATAATCTTTACATCACGTGTAACTTGACAAGTATAAATGTAGCTTAAACATAAACGCTTAAATAAGCTTGTAAACTCATATTAGTTTCCTAATTTTATTAGTTAATTCTTAACACCAAATAAAGTTAAGTTACAGTGGTATTTAAAAAAAAACTAAAGTACAATTAATGGACTTATTACTAAGAGCAATCTCTTCCAGTCAACCTTCGGATGGAGAGAGGTATCATTTAAAAAAATGAGGATATTTGTGAAAAAACACAATCATACATTTTAATACAACTTACATATATACCTATCTATATACATTAATACACACATACAATTAAATGGACTTAAATATAATAAACAATATGCAGTTATTAATTAATGTCTGACTCCAGTTTCTTGTTAGGTACCTAACAAGTGTTAAAACCTTGTTTTCGAAGATGGCTAAAGAAGCCGTCACAAGCTCAGCTTCTTTCTAGCTCAGCTGACAATTATTATTATATTTTTTTAGGTGTATTAGCATACTTTTAGAGTCGTTCTTTAATTCGTATCTACGCATGAAATTGATTTTTGATCAACTTTCAATAAATTTTCATACAATTTGATATCGGAGAAAATGTTTAGATACCGATATTTCGGCACTGTTACAAGCACCGCAGTCAAACCCATTAGAGATTAGGGATTATTGATTCCATCAGAAAAAATGCTTGCCTTTCTAGATAGACAAGCATTTTTCCCTGATGGAAAGTGACGATGCGGCCGAAGATGGAACATGCTTCCTATTATACAGCAGGTTAATTTGTTCACTCTAGACTTGAGGACACCCAGATTGTTCCGTTTGAGGATGATAAACGTAGGAGCGAAACGTTTCGAGCAAATAGGAGGTATGTCAACCATAAAAAGATAACGTTTGACAGATTGTCTTGTTGGGAACATTCCAACCATATACACAATGACAAATCAATATCATATAATCTTCCTGAGGAAAAATACGTACTAATATGTATGTGGTACTTGTACTTGACTGTACCACAATACCTTACAGAAAACATTGACCTTCCAAGCATTATAACACTCATGTAATACAAGATCTTATATAACAGCAATAAGACTTAAAGCAGCATGTTCCAAAACACTTTGAATTCAAATGTGTCGCTGACTCCTGTTTCCAATATTCTACGTCAATAAAGTGGAATAGCCTGTGCTCAAAATAAGCCCGATTTCGAAGCATCGTTGTATGATGACCGGACAGGTGCGCTTTGTTGCGGTTTGATAACCCTTTTGCATAAGCTTTTATTTACCGAAGTCAAACCTGAGGCAAATAGAAGGGGTTACCTTAAACGACAAAATATGCTTTGGAAATTCACTTTCATAAAGCCCTTTTTGAACGGTCTTGTATGAAGGAATGTAAATAGCTAATACCCAGTATTACACATATTAGGCTACTCTTTCACTTAATTAAAATGTTTTATTATATTAATATTCAAGTATTTATTTAAACTCACGGGTCTACGGACCTTTGATAGGCGTTAGCGGAGTCGTAGTCGACGCTAAGAGGCCTTTTGTTCAAACTAACGACGGACATGTCTTGTGTAGAAGTTGACGCCGTTTTATGCTTGCACACGTCTTTACAATAATTATATTTTATAAACTTTGATTATTGCCTTACTTTGAAGCTATATTTTATTAGGAGAGCCAACGAACCATCTTTTCACATTTGACATTCAGGTGAGTCGATGATGATGAGGCTTGTCTATAATCTAATATTTAAGATTCAATGATTGTTGGATATGTAAAAAAGTAGATTTTTTTTGTCATAGGCTTTGGTTTGACCAACAGGCAAGAATGTGTGAAATTTTAGTAGTTCCTAGTCCGGTGACGATGTGGTCGAAAAAAGTAAACATCTAGAATGGGCCATGCAAAGCCTGTAATATATGTGTAATCAGCACTCAAACTGTTAAGACACTCAAGTATAGCTGACGGAGCAAAATTTAGTTATAAGCGAAAGATGTTTTAATGATGTTTTTTTTAACCTTTTTTGTAGTGGTAGCTATCTACGGGCCAATTGCCTGTATTTTTATTATTATTAAAAACTAAACTAAAACTATATATATCTATACAGCAGAGATCTAAGTTACCTACAAAGCAAAGAGCTTATAAATAACTCAAGTGCTTCACTACAAGTGGTTAGCTTTACATTTTTTTTTTTTATTATTTGTTACAGGCTAGTTTTTGACCACTATCTCACCTGATGGTAAGTGACGATGTGATCGAAGCTGGTAAACACACTAGACCTGGAATACACAGGCTCTCAAGGATAACTGCCGGAACACCCATAATTCTGGCGGCAATGCCTCTCTAAATTGTTATGCTTATACGTTAAGATAAATAAGTACTAGTATTTTGATAACGCGTTGCCACTCATGTCGATTGTTTAAGTTTGATACCTACTCATAATTAGGTTGTAGGGTAACATCTCCAACTCCACCGAAGAATTACGAGAAAGCGTAATATTATATCTCATTGTAATACAGTTCGAGTCTATCTCATCAAATCTACTCTATTTAATATAGAAGTTACTACAAAATAAAAGTAAGGGACTACGTAAGCCCTGATCGTTTTAATAACAATTTAGATTCAATGAGACCTATTAGACTAAATACTCCGGGTTGAAGGTTCATTTTACGAGGACATGAAAACCACTGGGAAATTGTGATAATAACAATTTTCCTGAAAATTACCAGCCTTAGGTCGGAGTAATTACATCATTTGACTATGATGGTAAACTTCATTTGGTTATAATAGAGGACTGTGTGATCTTAAACAGGATTTGTGATGAGGTTCAGACGGACCGACTTTGGATACAGTTTGAATTGAGCCTTAGTGCTATTATTTTATTCGTGATAGCAGTTCATCTTACGATGGAAATTAAACTTTTATATAAAAGGGAAACATTTTATTTATTCATCATAGTGTTTCACCACTTGTTGTCACACAAAAAGATTGCGAATTAAAATTTAAAAACCCTCTTATAAAAAATTTCACCTTTAAAATATATTATTGCTTAGACGAGAATACGCAGTCAATATTCAGGGGACGCTGCCTACCAAAGATTTAATAGGTACACTAATATTATAATGTAAATAGCTATTTATTTTTACAAATTTTTAATTTTCTCTGAGCATGCTGGGTAATATTAAATTATTTTGAATTCCAATAGCTTGGTTACATTGTTCTTAACCTTATTTAATTCACTCAGCTATCTTAATAATCGTTTATTTTCAGCATCGGATAAAGAAAAGAAATCCAAGTCATCAACCGCAATAAAAAACTCCGGACTCCGGACAGTACCAAATCGTTCCGTATCCGGTTTAAAGAAAAAGGTTCTCTATAAGGCGACTTCCTCAGTTTCTCGGCTCCTCGGCTCTAATTACGGCTCTGCACAAAGAGTTAACTTCACAAAGAGGTGCCTGGTTACACTAGCCCCACGAAATTGCTGAAGTAACCGCTCCTAACTACGTACTAGACAATTTAAACGAGTAAAAACTACCAAGCGCTAAAGCCGCTAAGTTACAAAACCGAGACACGCGAACTCTTTATAAAATGTTTCAAGATTTCAGATTCGAGAAAATCTGTTAGCAATTTTTCACAACTTAGTAACAATAAAGTACTGCAGTGGAAGACGAAGTCTCAGCAATAATCGTACATAGACATAATTCCACCCAAAACAAGAACACAGAATACGAAGACACCGATGAAGTAGCAGGTTGATGCAATATCGGCAAAAAATCACAAACAAATCTCAATCTTATATTCAAACCAATAAAGCTCAAGAAGCTTTTCAATCCGGATGATGTGGTGATAGCACGAGGTGGGTTCAGGTGATCCAGAAACGGTTTAAACGGAACACGATGTCAGAGAAAATTGGACGTTATTAGCTGTTGTCAGGGTGGGTATTCTATTGGCGATTTGCTAGATCCTTGCGGAGATGACCCGAGCCCCATAACCCTCACCCTTGGCATTTCGCCAGGGTACTTATACGGAGACGGACGTGTCTGCCTCCAGCCGTCTAGTTTTACGGCTTTTAGATAAATTACGTTGCTGAAAAAACGAAATCAGGAAATATTCCCAATATTTTCTTTCATGATAAAGCGGTGGTATAAATCTACGTGCTTTCACTCGGAATTTCGGTAATCGTTGTAGTTTCGTTTCGGAAAGCTGTATTTCTTTTGGATGAGATGAAACTTTTATGAAGCATTAATTTAGCAGCTTGCGAAAGTGTACTGTTTCAATTTGAATTATTATAATATCTCGGTTTATTTATTTTGATTCGGTTATAGATAAAACTACCTTCAGAGTATAATATGCAATGGTTGTAGTAGAAGAATTATATTACAACAAATTAAAAGCAAGCTGCCTAAAAAATATTATATTATGCAATTATATCTTAAGTCGATCTAATCTTCGATCTTAATTATGTTCAACTTTAATATTATAATTTGTCAGACTTTCTTCAATTCTCTAAGTAGTCAGTTTTACGAGTAAATGAGTTTTTTCTTATATTCTTTATTGTACACACATTGATAAACAATTTTACAATAAGACCATAACAAAAGATGTACAAAGGCGAGATTAACACTTAATTTTTTTTTTAATTTTTTCATCGATAATTTTGACTTTTTGAATTTATTTTGATGTTTCGTTAAATTGGCTTTAGACACCGTAAATAAATACAAACAGATAATAATGTTTTAATAATAATATGCTACTTAGCCAAAATGTTTATATATTTGTTACCCTCAGAGAATTTATATGTTACGCGCGACTTTCCATAACCGCCATATTTATATTTCACTAAATGCGCCTCTATTATCGCCTGTGATAATAATCGTGCTCAGACTAAAGTGCAGCCTAACTATTGGTTAAGTTAAAATTGCACCAGTACATATTCAAAGAAATACATTTTCTAATAGCATTGAATTCCGTGCCCCGTCACATCTGCCCAAGTCTATTCAGACGTCCAAATACTCTTAAACCGACTGTATCCACCGACCACGGTTTATTTGAATTCATACTCTCCATTCTATGAGTTTCTTTCGGTTTTATATTCGCTGTGTGTTATTTGAGCAAACACATTGCGTCTAGAGTTGCACCTGTCACGGAGATAGCTGGAAAAATAACATTTTCAACAACTTCGCAGCGGTTGTATTCCTCGCACAGCGATATAACAGAATTAATGTTCCTCTCATGTTTATTTTACTTTAAAGCTCATAAACGCTGAGTGTGAAAGAAGCTACATAAAACGCAATTTAAGCTTCATAAAACAACGCTTTAGTATCTTGAAAAGAAAGTTACGAGATCTAATTTCATAGCGATCTGTTTGTTACTCAATATAGTGTATATAAGCCTTCCAAATTCTCATAAAATAGTCGATCTAACCCTTCCATATCAACCCCGATTCGCCCCACTAAACATTAAACTGTATTAACTAGTTAGAGCAGTTAAACTAGATTCTAATTACCGGCTCAAGTGATTACAGGAACACGGTGAAAAGCAATAAAATTAATGGAAAAACTAAGACCGTTTGACTTACAACCTCCTGCCATAAAAAGTAAATGACCTCTTATACTAGGGCACTTAATATTTTGTGACGTGTTCCAATTAAAAGGAAAACTGTGACGGCCCCTCAACTGTTGCCCGAACAGTGAAATACGCCTTTTATTGTTCTACGCACAATGGGGCTTCGCGAGAACAAAGTAGAGGGTCATTATTTGAAAAGAAAATAAGTCGTTTTCATTAATGAAGTTAAAGTTTAATTACGTTAGTAAAATGATCTCTTCCGAGTGACGCCGTGGTCCCGCGGTCACTGAATCTCTATGTACCGTCAGCAAAAATGACACTGTTTGCAGCGATAAACAAAAACGCAAAGTAAAACTTACGCTAGTAGAAAATGATATATATGCTAAAATGTTTATCAAAATTATGCTAAAGTACGGCTAAGAGCGCACATGTGATAGCTTTAAAAGAAATGCAATATCGTTAGTTCGGTACAAAAACAAAATTTGAAATTCTCTGTGAGTCCAGCCATGTTTTCAAAATAAAAGTCCATCTATTATTTAATTTAGAGATAACATCTGCAGACAATCGAGCGCCAGTTCTGCTCTCAGCGGAATATTAAGTTTACAATATGTTTGGTGGAACAAGCGCATTTGCTGAATGTGTCCATTTGTGTTCGTAACAGACAAAATGTTTGCTGTATATTATGTATGTAGGTACAATATACCGAGTAGTGTAGTAACAAAAGAACTACTTAGATTATAGAACTTTAATTTATAGTCAGGTTATAACAAGATTTGGGTCAACATTTTGATTGTCTCATTGAAGGAACTTACAAAGTACACTTTATTTTAATAAACTGTCGATTATATTTTATTTGCTATTTTATGAATGGTTATTTATTTAAAATAAATTATGAGTTGTTATGCTATCTCTACCTTTTTGTCGCATAGCTCTCATACAATTAAGTATGAAATGAGTTAATGATATCTGCTAGTTAAGTGCAACAATACTAATAATAATACCAATGACTTTTTGTATTAGGTAAGTAGTTTAGTTAAATCTGTATTTTGATTAATCGAGAAAAATTTTTATTAGTGCAACAAGTTATTTTACTCGGTAATCAAATGTATAGTACGTCATATATTTCACACATTCTTTAATTTTGTAATTGGGTCTGGTGATATATTTGTACAGCAATCAGGAGTGGTATAGTTGGGTACGCATTCAATGTCTAAGCAGCGGGTATTGGGTTCGTTTCCCGGTGAAAACATAAGTTTTTTTCCCGAGGGAAATTTGTGTTTATGGTTCCGGATGTGGTTGTGTGTGTGATGTGAATATTACCGGCACTTACGACACAAATCATCGAACTTAGTGTGCTGGGAGTGAGAAAGCATTTAAACTTATGTACTTGGTAATTTCAAAAAGCGACGCTATGTATTGGTAAAACATAACGATTTGTAATGACGATTAGGGACTTCGAATTACAATCGGCTGCATAAGTGTCAAATATTTTTGAAAAATAACCTAATAAATTATCTTTCAACGTCACGAACATTATGATTATGTACAATAATTGCCAAACTTTTTTTTTTGTAATTATTATTTCATGACCAATATTATATTTCTTGCCACATACAGGACTACAATTAGTTCATCCTTAAATGGTACTATGGAATATTAAAACTGCAATAAAACCTCTTAAGCGATATCATATAGACAACACTGAAAATAAAATGGCATTGTCACCGTCTAAATCAAGAAGAGTATGTCATTCGCATTGTAAAGATAGAGCGATGAAGAGATATTATATTGTTATCTCAAACTAAATAACGCAACGATAAGTGTATTTATGACAATCTGAAAAATAAAGCATGAATAATGATATAAAATAACATCACTTATAATAAGGCGACAAGTTTTTAACGGTTGTTTTTTAGAAAAAAAATCTTTGTATGAAATGAATAGTAAAGTTTTCTCAAGGTGACAACACCTATGCCTACGCTGACCTCACGTGCACGTGGTGCTCCTGTCAATCAACGGACAACGCTCAGATGACTATACAGATAGAACAAGCATTCTCATGGAGCGTTGAAATATTAGCTAAAGCTTAGATAAGGACGAAGTGAATGGTTTTGTCGGATTTTCCGACTAGTTTCGGGCATGTACGATCCCCATTAACAGCCGGTTAGAAAACAATAAAAATGAATAACAGCGATAGTTTTCAAACTCAAGGAGTAAATAGTGCTTTCTACCCAATTTAGTGAGAATACGGGAAATAACGTTGACTGTACTATAATGATGCAAAACTTAATTCTTCGAAAATGTTTTGAGTAAAAACGTCATAAAATAATTTTATTTAATCTTTCGTAGAGACAACTTGTTTACACATAAAAGTTTTCATGAAACTAAATTATGCAGTTATTTAAATCAAATTTACAAGGCATATTGTAAATTGCCATAAAACTATATTTACTTTTAACTTTTTTTTTTTTATATATCTTTCGTAATAAAAGAGATGATGTAATCTCTACAATCTATAATTAATAGTTGTTTAAACAACTCTGTCTCGCAAAGAACGACATCACCGCGGCGCGCCTCGTAATATGCACGCCAACGTCAGTTGACACTTGACACCTTTGAGTTAACAGAGAAGATACTCATACTCATACTCAAAAAATGGAAAAAATGTATTTTAAAATTAATATGAAAAATCATAAAATAAATTTTGAAATATTTATAGAAGACCACGAAAAACGTTGGTCTTAATGATTTTGGATAATGTCCCTGGGAATAATGTCCCTAGAGGTTTTTGATATTTTACAAATTACCTTGTATATATGTGAATAACATTAGCCTCATAGAAACACTGATTTATTAAGGTTGTAGTTTATAAATCAACTCTAGTACACAGCTTACATTCTAATGAACAAAAAGCAATTATGCCAGCCTGCGAAAAACATCCCCAATAAGTGTCAATTTCTCACAAGCAATTTTTTGCGGGTTGATAAATTCAATAAAATGATAATAATATACGAACTTGGAGACGCCATTATTCGCAGATGCCGCCCTCCAAAATTAATGCAAACGACACCCACAAAAAATGATATAAATTGCGTTTTGACCTACATATAAAAGAAGTTGCCGAGATAAGGAAGCTCGTCGAGAAATCTTATGATTTCGCATGATAATGTGACAACGGGGTGGGGTCGAGGGAAAGTTAGAGTACATTTGCTTGAAGCCCCAAATTCACCCTGAAACATCCACGTTCAACAGTCTGCTCGAGTCCAGTCTGTATTTGCAGCGTAAACAAATTTATATTCGACGCACACTCGGCTGACAAAGCCGTTCTCAGCCCACAAGCACTCTACTGAAAGTGGTCAATAAATGCAACATTCTATGTAACTTACCCCTCGTACAATACAAATGACTCCATTTAAAGAGAATCGTTCGATTTTGATCCCTTAAAAACGGGCTAATATTTACAAATTCAACGTTGAATAGCTGTTCAAACTATGACGTCAGTGCACTATTTGCGAGGGTGCTAGTAAGTCGATAACAGCGGAATCTTTCCGTACGGATTCATGAAAAGGCATCTGTATTCCGGTCGGTTTTGCGCTGGCTTTTTGATTTTTTTTGGGCGATGAGTGAACGGCCTCGGACTAAGATTGATGTCGGTCCGGGTCGACTCTATTTCGCTGAGACGCGTATTGTTTTTGCTTATCGGTAAACAAGGAAAGCGGGACGTGATTTCGTTGTTTAATGACGCAAAAGGAAAATGAGAACTGAGAACTCACGTATTTTATTAAGTAATATTTACAGTGACCTACTCGTCGGCATTGTTTATCTAGAGCGTCTTTTTAATAAGATTTTAATAGTATCTCTAAACCGATAATTTGAAATTTACATAAGTACTAAGTTATTATACTATTCGTTTTTTGCAAACCACTGTTATTAACATAACAATAGTTAAGCCGGGACCTGGCGATTTAGTGGAGAATAGCAGCTAACTCAATAACAGAGATTTAAGCAGAGTTAACTTGTGTTGGTAAACTCAAGCTTCAAAATTATGGTACATCATTTTTTGTAAGACAAAACAACAGTTTAAGAGGCATAAGTAGACAGAACATTCGTCTACATAAATCTGAGTTTCCTAATTTCATCATCACAATCATTTTTCAAAACGATCAACTCGACTCCGCAGTGACTTTGTCTGAAAACTTTCCATAAAACCAGCATTCCTGGACTTCGGAACTTTCTAGTGCCAGTTTTACTAAAAACACTAAGTACAAATGCTTTTTTTCTCTTCCAATTAGTCCATTTCCCGTCACAGCGTTTTAGGAACATTGGCTACGAGTTGGGAGTTCCGGAGGTGCCTTTTAGATCCCAATGAATTTTTAATAGCCAGGGAAAGTGTTAAAAGTTGGCCGGTGAGTTATTTCAATGGTTGTAGAGTTCAGAGCGATTTATTTGACTAATTACCGGATTACGGTATTTGTTGGATGCAGTTTGTTCCTTATAAATATCACGTGTGATGATATTGTTGAGAATAGTTTTAGTGACATTATAAAAGGCGATATAAAGGAATTTTACTTTTTAATTAAAATAATATAATAAATTTATCATAATTTATTATATTATTAAATAATCAAGGTTGCAAAAAAAAAGGAATCCTAAATAAAAGAATGACACCGAAAACAACAAAACACCGTTTGTATTTCTCTTGTATCGTTTCAGCAACAAACTAATAATAAATATAATTATTATTAATTGGTTACTCTTAGCGTTGGCTACGGCTCCGCTAATGCCTTACAAGGTCCGGGCATGGACCCGTAAGATAAAATAAAACTTGGATTATAATTACCCTTCCTTGGCAGATGGGTAGATAATAAATAATGTTATATAAAATTTGTCTCAATCTGAACTGAAAAGTAATATGGCAAATAAAGTCTCGTTGTATTAAAGACCTTTGTATCCATACCAATAGAGCTCAGTTTACCATCAATCAATTACCTGTTTCTTTAAATGTTCTCTTTATTTTTTATCAGAAGTATAATAAATGTAATAAAAAAATTACATGCACATGACACAACATAAAAACATTTAACAACTATTTATTACAGTTGAAATAAAGCGTTTCGAAACCTACAAAGTTACATAAACCAAATTTAAATACACTCACCTAGATTCTCCCACAATTATATCAAAATTACGTCCCACAAAACGGAATGATACTCGTTCCATCCTTCATCTCGTATTCCAGAGAGGAGCAAAAAACCATTCTCGATTTGGAATGACGATTCCATTCCAAGAACGGGGAGTTATCACAAAGGGTGGGGCCGATTACGTTGATTAGGTACTACGCGGACAGGTTTAAATGAGGTTTCAGATGTTATAAGAATATTTTAGGCAAATCGTTTGAAATATGTTTGCAACCCTATTTATAACTTAATATTTTTTTAAGTTACATTGTAACAATAAATGTATAAGCACTACCGACACGAAGTATATAATTAAACGAAGGCAAAGCTTATAAAAACCGATTTCACCACTTATATTTCGGTTTTGTATTGATTGATTTCGATAAAATTTATATGGGACCACTTCTAAATTATAATCTGTGGAATAAAAAAACATCAAAATCGATTCATAATTAGCGTAGATATCGCGTAATATACGTACAAAAAAAAAGATACAGTCAAATTGAGAACCTCCTTTATTGAAGTCGGTTGAAAATTTGGGACAACTAGACTATAAAAGGAAAAATTGTGTTTCTAGTTCTGGTTGTTATTGTGACAAACGAACTTAGTCATCGAACTTAGTGTGGGGCTGTGAGTGTGAAAGCGTTTTAATTAAAAAATAATTATTTCAGGAACATATTTTCTAGTCAAAATTACATTTATTACTGTCTACAAAATAAAATAGTTACAATCAAATAATTTTGTGATATTAAATTATTATACTTATTACATAACAGTACAAGAATATTAGTAGTTTTTCAGTGGACCAACTACATGTTTCCCCAGTTTTAATCCGCAGCAGTCCATCTGATAGCTCACTTCGTAACAAAATATGAACTTGCCAACCAAGTGTCCCCTTTTCCGACCGCAAATCCACGTTCGCGATTAAAACGGGAAAGCTCCCCTTCGAAATCAATAGTCGAGGTTACAAGCGCGGAAAATCAAAGCGACAACATTCCTTCTCGTGTGATAACGATGAGTTATATTTTTCCTTGATCCGAACAGGAGCATAGTCGACATTCGAGCTAGGTGTCAGGTCATTGGACATAAGAAAATGTGTAAATCTAGTTAAGCTTTGGCGCTTTATTGTGCTTGCTCAGACATTCTCAAATTTCTCTCTACTTTACAGCAAAAGTGAAAACATGGCGATTGTTGATTTTATATTAGGTACCTATTTTCCAAAACATGTGATTTTTCGAGTGTACCTAATATTCGTTTATATCCCGTTAATAGTTAGTGAACGAAGAGTGTAGGCAAATCATACAATGTACAAAATGTTATTTTCGCTTTCGCTCTAAAACTCGAAATGGAAGTTCAAGTAAAGTTTCAGTCATTTTAGTAGGGCATGACTTGACTTGACTGGACCTTGACTCTTTTACTTAAGGTGGCGAAACCAGAATTTCATCTAATACGCGTGTTTTTGTCACCGTTTTACTCGGCATTCATAATAAAACCAGGTAAATAAAAATATTCGTCGTAATCTATGTTATATTATAAATGATGCCTTCTTCTTTGAATATTCATAACGTTTATAAATATAAAGAAAAAAAAACTCATGCAAATAAAATCAATTTCTATTTTATAACCATTTCGTTCCGCTCTTTTATATCTAAACACTGTGAATATTATATCAAATACGCATATTTACTAGATGTATGAGTTCTCCAGGTTGTTTTTTTTTATTTGAGTCACGTTTTCACGAAATTTTAATTATACCATAAAAAATCAAAGATGGCCACGTGTGACCTTGCGTAGCCGCCACGATGTAATTTACGCAATATACACCTTTATGTGCAAAAGTATACGGGGGATAATTGGCTGTGGTTAAAAAAGGTGCTCGCATTGACGTATACCTTCCCCTTAATTGTTCCGTTCCGTCTAGTAGCTAGATCTTAATACTTAGATTATAAAATATTACATGCAATAAATACACTAGAAATATTTTATTACTTGATACTGGCTAAATGAACAAAGATTGCGGGCCAAATAAAAAAAGATTTATCTTGAGTTTAAGTTCGAGTCGAAAGACTTCATAAGGTACATATTAAACTCACATTTTTTCTAATTAAATTGGAAAGTATATTCTGGTGTTAATTGAGGAGCGACAAAACTAATAGAGAACCCATCAATAACTCTTATTTTTAGTATTGTTTACAAGTAAATTAATATACAGATATAACTGTCTAAACACAAGGCAACCCTACCCCGCCCGCCTTATTTACTACCATGACCCAGATACAGTACACGGTTAATATTAACCACATTTTTGACATAAAGCACCTTAACGTCGCTGAATGAAAAGGTCCCAACTTTAACAGGGACATTATAGCTTTCCCATATTTTATGGTACCTACTTATATGTCATATAAAATGTCCATATGAGTATATCGTACAGCGGTTATGATAAAAATGTTAGGTGTATTTGTGTACCACCTGCTTAACAAAGTGCGGTGGGATAAGCATTAGAACTTGGTCACTAAGCGACCGTCTGACCAAAATGTTAATAAGAGATGAACCATATCCGAAACGAAATGTTCATGGTAGATAGATAGATGGAAAATACTTTAATGATCCACTTTACAAGATAAGATAAAACAAAGGTAACAAACAAGCTTATACGTAAAGTATTACAACAGGGGGCCTTAACACTAATAGCGATCTCTACCAGGTAGACATATATTTACAAATTATATACCCACTCGTCTAACATCTGAATGAAAAAAAAAATAGCGTGATAGTTAGGAATACTAAATAATGTATCAACAACTTCGTGTGAACGAATAAAGTTAATTTATTTCTTATAAACCTTTTCGGCAGAATCACTTTATAAGTTTTTTACAAAAAATATCAATCAGATGACATCGGTTCATTATCTCTTAAGTACAATCTTCAGGCGTCTTTATTACGACTGCTATATAACAGCTTTTAAACAGCAAGCAAGAAAGAAACGATCAAACCCTTTTATTACCTTTTAATAACTTGTACCCGACCAACCAAATCTATTAAGAATGTAAAATGTAGCAATGTAGAAAGATAGTCCAAAATAACAACTGGAACCTTATGAACAGGTAGTTGTTATTAGGTGATAACTTGCTTATTTTGTAAAACGGACGTAATTTAAAAACTAAAAAATTTGTTACCTAGAACTTTCTAGTAGCTGTCACAATATTTTCTCCGTTAGTAGTCTTCAATAATGCTAAATATACGGTTCTCTATTTCTATTACCAATGATTACCTATCTATTATAAAGCATATCATCATAATTTCCTTTGCTTTTTTCTACTTAGGGAGGACGGTCTTCTTGTAGGAAGAGTAAGAGAAAGAAATGGGCTTTACACACTCCCTCTCACAAGTATTGGTATGAGTTTTTAAAACCGGAAATCTTGGGAACGCTCGTTTTAAGCCACTAGAGCCTCATTCGTGATGCAGCGTATAAGGTCTCACCTAGACGTGGTACCTTGATCATCTGCTTGAGCTGCTAGTTATCTTACCTCCCTTATCCGCCCTTATAGAAGCTTTATGATAATTTGATGTACTAACACTTACAAGCCTTAAATTGCGGACGAAATCATCTCCACAGCGTCTCATTTACCCAGATTAAAATATCCAACTGCTAGTCCATCTTGGGTATTTACCTGAAAAAAAAAAACAATACCGTTAGATAAAAGCGTCCTAAAGCGCCGAGATAAAACCAACGACAACAATAAAAAATCTTTTGAATAGAAAAACATCGTGGCAGTAGGTAAAAAGACACAGTAGTTTAACTAGGGCGTTTCAAGAAAGTAGTAGAGATGTAGAGACACGACTACTATCACCTGTTCATCACATAATTTTATAAATTCAATTTCAAACAATATATCTTTGAAAAGGCTTTCGATGAAAATTATAGAAACTCTAAACCCTGGAAAAGAATATCTTTGCCTGGGTGGGTTACAAGGGACGCAGCTTGTACATAAAATTAGTCCGATGCTAGATCTAAGCCTTTCTTTATGAACGCTAATGAGCTCAGTCTTCCAGCCAGTTGCAGGCCACTTACCGTATGTTTTAACATAATCTGACTACAGGATGTCCAACTACTAGACCAATGTATGACTACATTGGGGATGGCAATATAAGTGAAGCAGTAATCGATGGTACTTACTCGTGTCATAAATAATATGTGTATTTGAGTACATTGTTCATCGCGGCTATGGTATAAATGTTAGGTATACTTGTATGCCAGCTGCTTATTAAGCATTAGAAGAACTTTATCAGTAGCCTATCAGATGGGAAACCAAGCCAGACTATGGGAAAACTAAGATCGTTTGTTTTGGGTTTCAAATGGTCTAACAGATTTGGAGCGCTAGTGGAAAGTTTAACTACTTCTTGTCTTGTTTTACTATGGCAAAAGGCTGAATAAGCTTTGGACCAAATGAAAATACGAAATTCATTACAGGCTCGACACCCGGCGATATCTCGCAGTTTGCGGCAGCCGCTGCCACTAACGGTCGCTGGTGATATCGGAAATCGTTAGCTTTGCTTCGCTATGATTGGTGGTGCGCCAGCATTAACGTTGTTGATAGGGGTGTGCTGCATTAAAGGAAAGGAATTGCAATAAGAAATCAGTGTTGGTATCGATATAGCACGTATAAAATGTTTTGGTATAAGGAATTGATTTTAACCATACTGATTACGCATAACATTTATGGGAAACGTTGTCAATGTGAGTATTTTTGACATGAGGTATTAATGTGAATAGTGAAAGTATTTGGATGAAATTAAGTGCTCATAGATTTTGGTTAAAATTGAATACCCAGATAGTCTAAAGTTTAAAAACTTTGAAATGGAAAAGGATATACAAGTAGGTAAAATTTTATGCTAATAAAATACATCATTGAGATAAAATTTCTTCAGGCTAAACGTTTAAACGTCATGTAGCTGCAGGTGTTTGCCTAAGAGCACATTTTTTCAAAAAGTATTTGATCCCTTGTTTTTAGCGTTGAAATTTATCAAAGGTTACGAAACTGGGACTATATTAAGCGTCTAAGTTCAAAACACTCGAGCGCTCTAATCAATTTCAAAGATTTAGAGAAAATATGTCTTTAGCAGGACCCTGAAAACAACGCACTCTTAGTTTCGGGGCATGAGTATACAAACTATTCTACAACGCGTTTTGCTTTCGCATTCATCATTCGTATTGCAAGGAATGAGACTCTATGCCTTACTTTTTTTTTGATAGAATAAAAGTTATGTTTCAATGTTATATTCGGCTTAAAACACGAAAATTTCGACTTACTAATTTGTCCGAAACTAGTTGACTACAAAGTAAGTCGAAATTTTCGTGTTTGAAGCCGAATATAACATTGAAACATAATGTGTAATACTCACGATAGTTTTAACATTAGAATAAAAGTTCAATCTAGAAGTTGTAAGTCGCAATTAAAAAAGAATTTTCTAGGTAAAACATACTCTATCATCACCGGCAGCATTGCCTAAAATATCAGGTTATATACCTAATGGTCAAACTTTACTTATCGTGAAAAGAAAACAAAAACAATAGGTAGAGTCCTGTTAGTGGCACTACGTCACGTTGGTTTCCATTTTTTACCGCGGCCGTTTGGCGAACCCAGTTAGAAAACTCATGGTAGAGTCACTTGACGTTCTACATATTGCGGTCACCACGCCCCCTCCAATTAAAAACTTTGTTTCACGTAACCAAGCATGCAGCCTACCCATTAGGAAACAGTTTCAAGGCATGAACGAGCTGCATAGGTTTTTTTGTTACGGAAGAAATTAAAAGTGTAGATTGCAGCTATAAAAGTAAACAATATGCATAATTAAACCATTATCATAATGGCTCATAATAAAAACTAAACGAAATGTAGGTATCTCTGTAACGGTACAAAGTAATAACAGAATACGTAAATTCATTCAGCTGTAACAGCGTGAAGAAAAAACAAACATACTAACACACTTAAACAAACTTTCTTTTTTATACTATTAGTGCGATTTAATAATAACTTTTTGATAATTTTGCGTCACAATACAATACAAAAGCTCTTTTTTCAACGAAATTAAGTAGTAGAAATATATCGTTTGTACAAATGCAATGGGCGGACTTTTCGCTTAATATAAGTCCACCCATTGTTTTACATCTCTACATCTCTTTTGTCAACTTTTGTCACACCCAGAACCAGAAACACAAATGTCCCTAGGGAAGGAAAATCGTGCTTCGAACTCAGGAACCGCGGCGCAGAAGGCGGAGACCTACCCACTGCGCCAACTTTCTTTAAAACTTTAACTCCATATACTAATAAGTATTGTGTTAATAGGAAAAATGATTTAAGAATTGCAGATAAATTAACACCAGTGTTGCCAATAACTGCAACAGCACGCCACACCTGCGTAACTGAATCCGTAGCGTGCTTGTAATGAATAGCCCAATTTTCCGCATTTTCGGCCATTACCGACATCCGGGCCGGTGATGTCCGCAAATAACGGCCCGTATGTCCGTTTGTGGATTTTTGTACGTTTTGTTTGTGGGTGGTCGCAAGGTGATGCGGGTATTTTGGTTGGTTTAGGTCAAATTATGAAGTAGAAAAATGCTTGGGAAATAAATTTCTTTGTTTATTTGTTTGAGTGACGATTTTGAGCAAATATTGTATTTTTATATGAACGTATTGCAGTCCCAGGTAGAACTGTGTTATACATACAGTTCCGGGTGACTCGGCAAATTTAAATTCGGGTGTGTAGCTACCGTCAGACGAGCGTTTTTATTATATTTTTTACTAGTATGTGACACTAATCACACCAATGTTATAAATCCGAAAGTTTGTGTATTTGTAAGTTTGTAATATTGTTTTCTCTTCTCTGAACGGATTGGCTGAAATTTGGAATGTTCATAGCGTATACCAAGGATCAACACAACGCTACTTAAAAAAAAAACTATTTATCTCACTTCGCATCGACTAAATCGAAATATTGGCAAGAATGCTTTTGTTTTGAAGGTATAGGTAGATTTCATCATAAAAATTTCCCACTTCTAGTGATTATGCGCCTTCTATCAAAAAAGAGAGTCTAGGCCTTAATCAACCATGCTGCAGAGGTGTTATGTCCTAAAAGCCTCCCTTTGTAAGTCTTTGAACATGCCAGTTGGCTCACGAATACTGGCAATCTACCCTTAGTAGAGAGTGTGCAAATTTTGAATGTATCATCAAAAAGTAATCGGTGTAGGGTTGAGTAGGATGCGTGTACGTAGGAAATTAAGCCACATGAGTTTTCGCTGAGCCACCAATCCTCGACGAAATTCTCCCATCAGTTATACAAATTAATAACAAACTTCCACTCCCCGATCTATATTCAAAAACTTGTGGCGGCGCATATATCGGAAAAGTTCACAATGCTCATATATTGCAATCACACCCAGAATACAGACTTAGTGAGAAGACTTAAAAGAACTTAACCATTTGAACTATTGTAATGTTAGTATATCAGTGTAATATATAGTGAGAGTGCTGCAAAAGAACACATTAACAAAGTGTCTTAAATAGAGACAATAAGAAAAGTGTTAATGGACACATTCTTAGTAATAGCAATGTAGCAGTTTAAGTTAAAGTTAGATTACTGATTAGCCATAGTTTGGCTAGATTGTAATTGTAATAGGGAACTTTGTAAGAGGTACTCTAGAAGTAAAAAAAAAAAACATCCAGAATAAACACAAATATCCCAAATCATATGGTGAGGACAATTGTGCTGCTGCAAGGAATCGAACTCAATACTATTGAAGTACCAGCTGAACTGCAACAAAGCAGTCGATTAACGTTCGTCTCTTTCAAGAACAGATTCAAAAATTTAATATAAACGCTTTCACACTCACAGCCCCACACTAAGTTCAATGACTTGTTCATGTAACATTCACACACCCAGAACCAGAAACAATTTTTAATTGACATGGGCCTTAAAGAGAAAAAAGCAATATAACATACATATGAAAGTTAATGACTGTAATTGCCAACTTCCAAAATGTTTATTCCAAAAATATTTACAAAAGTAGAAACAAAAACATCCATAAGAGTAAACATTCCAACTTTATATTGGTTTGTGGCATTTTCCCATTTCAGTCGTAGTGTTGTCATTGCATAACGTTTCTGCCAATTTATTCGCAATGTAATTATAAACGGTGACAGTTCCGACAATTAGTGGGCTTCAAATGGCTTATGGAGTTAAAAGGGCCATAGGCCGTGTTCGGGAATTTATCTCTCATTCATTGTGTGGCTTTACCTGACATGCCTGAACGAAATGGTTGTTGTAATATCTGGCTATAGTAATTGAAGTATTTCGAACTAAGCGTAGACTTTAAACCGCTTTCGACATCTTTTTCAGCAGGCTTGGGGATTTATACGTTCATAGTGAGTATTTGAGCATCTGTGCATCGTAGCAACCAAATGACCAATTTTGGGTTAGTTTTTTTTTAAGGTGAATTGATCGAGAGTGATCTTAACTACGTTTGGTGTAAATCGGTGCGGCCGTTTTCCGGAGCGTCGGAGATGTTTTCTATCGACTTCACAAAATCGAGGTTCTCAATTCGACTGTATGTTTTTTTAGTATGTATGTTACGTGATAATTTCGCCAATTATGAATCGATTTTGATGTTTTTTTTGTTTGGTAGATTATAGGTCCCATATAAATTGTATCGAAATCGATCAAGCCAAAACCAAAATATAAGCGGTGAAGGTGGTTTTTTAAGATTTGCTTGCGTTTCAATTATTTTATTTGACATGTTTTTATGAGAGTTTACTTTGCGCGCTTTTATTTTCAAAATTACATTATTTTGATTAACCTCGACGTTTCTGACCCGGTTTTCTCAAATAAAAGATTCGCAGTTCATGAAAGTATAGAAAAAAATATCATGGAAAGAGTAAATCTCTCATCTTTTAAATTATGTTTAATTGCACAAAAAAGATCCAATAAGACATTGACATGGTATCTCCAAACTATACATAAATTTCATTTTAAAATTTTATGTTTGCATAAAGATTCAAAAATGGAATTTAAAAATCTTTCCAACATTTCAATATTTATACATAACTTTTGTTTATCTCTAGAGGTTACAGTTACAGTAACACCGAGAAAGTTTTAAACTTTGACTTTTCATATGTTACCAAGATCCTGTGGGATTATGCGAAGTATAGTATTATTTATTGCAGCTTGGGGTTACTGTTTGGGTTTTCTTATTTAAGTTATATTTCAGCTTTATTTAAATTTAATTGTATTTTCTATAGTTTGATGTTGATGTTGATCCAAGTAATAATGTGAGTAATTAATTTTTTTATACATTTTGACTTATGAAAGTGTAAAGATTTATACAGAATTATAACTAATGTCTAATTCTTACATTTAAATTGGTCAAAATTACGATCCATTTTATGCTGAATTTTGTTACAGCATTTAAAGGGCATAGTTGGGAGAGCGTCCGCCTTCTATCGGTATCGGGTTTGATTCCCGGCGGGAACACAAGTTTTCTCCCCAAGCAAAATTTGTGTTTCTCGTTCTGGGTGTGATTTTGTGTGCGCTGTGAATGTTTCCACCACCCACGACGCAAGCCATCGAACTTAGTGTGGGGCTGTGAGTATGAAAGCGTTTAAAAATATATGACTAAAATCCTTACTAATATTATGAATGCGAAAGTAACTCTGTCTATCTGTCGCGCTTTCACGCCAAACTATAGAACCGATTTAAATTAAATTTGGTACACAAATAATCTAGAGCTTGGGAAAGAACATAGGCTTCTTTTTGTCTTGAATTCCCGCGGGTCTGAAACTTACGCGGGTGAGACCGCGGGGCGCAGCTTGTAACACATACAACAGTCATAATTAAACGCAAGCAAAGCTTAAAAGAACCGACTTCACCGCTTTTTCTTCGGAACTTTGATTAGATTCAACGTATTAAACATAAATTATTGGCAATTAATAAAAAACTAGAGATCAGATCTTGACCAAATTTAAGTGAGACCAATTGGAAAGCAACATAAATCAAACAAAAAAAAATTTTTATCGGTTCACGTGGAACGAAGTTATGAGGTAACACACATTTTGTCTTAAATATGTAATATAGCCAAAAAGCTGTACTAGACTGTTCTAGTTATTCGAACCCAATTGCACAAACAGCGAGCTTGGAACTTTTGAGCTCATACATACACCTGTTTTAATAGAGCTTACAAAGTTTGCGATACTCAAAGTTATATAACTTTAGAGTATATTCATTGCACATTTCATCGTGTTACAAATAATATTGAGTTCGAAATTCGGATGTTTTAATATGTGCGATAATAATCAAAGATAACGTTTATAGAAAATCTACGTGGTGTACCTATACTTGTTGTTAGTTTAGAAGTTCCCGTCAGAATAATAAAAATCAAAACTAGACCAACATCGCTAGGTCACACAATTATTTTCTTTAAGACTCATATGATATCAAAATTTAAAATTACTTAAAAATCGTAATCTTAATAAGTTAATAAGTATTTGTAAGTACATTTATTAATTTAAATACGTGCTGAGGTACACCACCGTCCCTGTTTGTAATATTTTTATCATCTCCCTTTGGTTGTCTGGAAGAAATCACTTTGAGCGATAAGACCGCCCTTTGTGCTCCTAAGTTATATTTAATATTTCTTTGTAAGTGTTATTTTTTGGTGTTCAAATAAAGAATTTATCTATCTATCGTATCTGAAAATAAGGTTGACGTAAAATAACCGTGTTATCATCTATATATATAAAAGAAAGTCGTGTTAGTTACTCCACTTATAACTCAAGAACGGCTGAACCGATTTAGCTGAAAATTGGCAGGTAGGTAGTTTAGAGCCAGGAGAAGGACATAGGATACTTTTTAAGAACGTACATTTCTTTAAATTTTTTTTTTACATTTCGACATGCTTTCCATTTTCTCATACGTCACTCGGATTTGGTAAAGTATAGGCAAACATAAACATGAAGGTTGTAATAATATAGTCACGTGACATTGTAACGCATGCCGGGTATGGCTTCCTAAATATGCACATTCATTGACTGTTAGGCGGAACGAAGGTCGCCGGGACAGCTAGTTATCAATATATAAGACAAAAACAGGCACCGTAATATGACAAATCAGCCGCGAGGGAGGGCAATAAATAGCATTATTATCCGATCCTCCGACAAATTCTTAGGAAAGTTCCCGTCGCATGGAATATTTGTGTTTTACAACTCACCTTATTCTCGCATTTATAGCCTCTCTGATTTGATTCCATAGAAAATATCACAGTTAAGAAATATTCGTATGCCATACTTTTAAATAATAAACGGGATTTATTTAGAAATTATGAATGGGACGCGACGGCAAGTGCACTGGCATCTTTTATACAAGTTATTCTTGTAAAAACATCATCAGAAATTTAAATGTTTCAGATGTGCCTAAATTTAATAAGGACTTTATATACAAAACGCCCCAGAAGCGCGACTGCCGCACGCCCTGTACGCGCGCCTCTGTACGCTGCTGTTGCCACTGTATAAATACCCTGTCCGCTTACAATACAATACAATACAAAACACTTTATTGCACCAAATAAAATTACATAAAAAACAATCATATTATTTATATCTAAGTACAACGGGCGGACTTATTGCTAAAAGCGATCTCTTCCAGTCAACCTTTGGATGGAAAAAGAGAAAAACAATATATAAGAACGTAGGTCGGTCGCTTAGTATATTTTTTTACACTAGACTTCACTAGAGCCTATACAAAAACGTTGACATCGCGGGGGGAAGCATTGCAGGCGCTTTGTATATCAAGTCCCTTAGACGCCATACATTTTAACTTCACACTGCCCGGGTCGCGCGCATGGGGCGTATATCAAGACCTAGGTATATAAAACATACTTCGACACTGAATTACTGATTCCTCTTTTAAAATCTGATGTTTATTAACCGCTATAATACATATATTATTCAGTATCGCTTTTGAATAGCTAATACATTTTGATATATCAGCTTAAGAAAGTATCTAACTTTTCTTCAAGATCTGTGAGAGCAATTAAATCATATAAAACATTTTATATGAATTCTTCTACTGCTAGCGATTGTAGCAGCGATATATTACATAGGTAGAGATACGTACTACGCTTATTAACGCCAGTTTTGATAATAATTAGAGCTGTTTTAAAAAAATGCCTACTTATAAATAATAATAATAAATAAATCGGTATATTTTGCTCTCACAACAGGTATAACTAAACCTCAATTTTGTTGAAGTACCATGCCTTTCCTGTAATAATTTAAGTAAAAACAAAGCTATAATTTCACTGTTTTTAACTTTATCAACAAATCTAAGACAAGATATAGTTTTGTAAAAAAACGGACATTATTTTCTCACTTACATAGTGTCTAACTCGAGGGATTACCTAATCCAAGTCCCATCTCGTAACCTACATGTGACTTATTAAAAAACTGATAGTTTTTTACGTTCGGCTGTTTTAGTAGCACACTGTGACAATTCTAAACAGGCAACTGTGAGTTTTGCCTCTGGGCTAAGGATGGTAGGACCATATTTTTGTAACGAAATGGGACTTGGATTAGGTTATCCCTCGAGTCTTCGAAAATCCTTTTCCGCAGTGACTTGTGTGAAAATTAGTAAAGAAAGATTCTTTTTGGACACCATTATTGTAACAACAGAAAATAATATTACGATTAATATATTTAGAGTCATAATAAGTGCTCTTATTGCTGAAAGTAGTCTCTTTCAGACAATGGTAATATATTTATTATGAAAAATTCAAATAAAATGTTTTTAAACAATTACTAAAGTAGTTTAAAATCAAAGAAAATGAAATTATAGTACATCACTAGGTTTACATATACATTTATAATGTTTTTCACGCTTTCACAGCCCCATATTAAGTTCGATGACTTAAGCTGTGGGTGCCGGAAACATTCAAATCACACAAACAATCACAACCAGAACCAGAAACACACATTTTTCTTGGGAGCAAACCCGTGTTCCCGCCGGGAATCGAATCCGTCCCCTGCTTAGAAGGCGAACGCTCACCCAACTAAGCCAACGGGCAGTTCTGATAATAACATAATAATTAACAATTGTTTGGTACATGTTCTTGGCCAAGAAAGGACTAAAATTTCTTTTTAAAAATATTTTTGCAGTTTTAAAACTACGAAAATATTTATTAAGAAATTTTATTTCTTAAGACCTGGGAGAATGCTACATTTTACGACTCGAGCAGCATATTAAGTCGTAAAACACATTTTAATTATATCGTCGCTGAAGCATAAACTTGAAGTAAGCATTAAAAATTGCTCTACACAAAATATAATTAAACACAAGCAAAGCTTAAATAGTTAAACGCAAGCAAAGCTTAAAAAAACCGACTTCACCGCTTATATTTTGGTTATGGCTGAAATTTTATCGATTTCGATAAAATTTATATGCGACCACCTCTGAAGTATAATCTACCAAAGAATAACTAAACGCAAGCAAAGCTTAAAAAACCGACTTCACCGCTTTATATTCGGAACTTTGATCAGATTTAACGAAGTAAACACGCATAATCAGATCTTGACCAAATTTAAATGGGACCACATGGAAAGCACCAGCTTGCAAATAAAAAATAAAAATTATCACTATCGGCGCACAAAAAAAGAAGTTATGAGGTAACTTTTGAAGTCGGTTAAAAACGAAAACATCGTCAATCTAGTCCACAGAATACCCATTATTGAGGATAACTCAAAAATTCCTAGTCAGATCTTGATCAAATTTAAATGGGACCAATTGGAAAGCAACATCTATCAAACAAAAAAAAATTCAATATCAATTCACGTGAACAAAGTTATGAGGTAAAACACATAAAAAAAAATATTCGACTTAAGTACCTCCTACTTTTTTGTGAAGTCGGTAACAATCATAAATAAGTAAATCAATTAAACCTGTCTTGATTAATATTATGTTTTTTTCTTCTGTTTCATCAAAATTCAAACCCCTCGACACAATTAACATATAAGTTGTATTACTTACCACGAAACGTGCGCTTTTACTCCACATTACAGTATATTGAACGACTTTCTCAAACGGCGGCGACACTTAAGCGCCCTTACATATCATATACGAGCGAAAAATAAAAATAAATTGGAAAAACGCATTGTATTAAGTGCTCCCTGCACGTTGGCCATCAAGCAGGATCATAACACCACCGCCTGCGGAGTAAGGGGAGATATTTATTACTAAGATTAATGACGTAAGCATTCATATAGGGAATACGTGAAGGTTTAGTCGCACTGAGGCTCGAGGATTGAGAGGAGTGGAGCCAGAATAGCATCCTACTATCCTACTTATACTATAAACTAGCCGTACCCCGCGGCTTCGCCCTCTATTATCAAGTTAAAAAGTAGCCTATGTGTTAATCCTAGGTATAATATATGTACATTCCAAATTTCATCGAAATCCGTTTAGACGTTAAAGCGTGAAGATGGAACAAACATACTTACACACAAACTTTCGGATTTATAATATTAGTAGGAAGTAGGATCCCAAAGTTTCTGTGTAAGTATGTTACTTATGACTATGACCATGAGTTTTCATATGAAATACACTTGAAATATATATTTACTTTAAACTGGCTAAATGCACAAGATTGCGAAGCCTAAATTAAAAGAAAAAAAAGTCTAAGAGAGAATCCGTCGTCACGTGACAAATGCCTCAGTGGGTTTCGACTTTACATGTACAAGTCGTTCTGTACATAAACAGATTTATGGAAGAAACACGCGAGACAGCGTGATTGGTTTCTTTTGTGGCGTGACGTGTGAATACAACGTTGGTTATTTACGGTAAAGGTTATATTTTGGGTCAAAAACACTAATGTCGATTGTAAAGTAAAGACTTTATATTTGAAGGCTAAAATCCTCATTTTAACGGTCCTCCGAAACATTCTCAATTCGAAAGAATATTAATTTTAATTGAATGCTTTATCCAAATCTGTCCACCATTGCATTCAAAGAGTATGAAAAACATTACTATGTATACACAAACATAAACATTAACGCTTTCACACTCACAGCCCTACTCTAAGTTCGATGACTTGCGTGGGTGACGGAAACATTCACATCACACACAATGACAACCAGAACCAGAAACATAAATTTTCCTTGGGTAGAAAACTTGTGTTCCCGCCGGGAATCGAACCCGATTACCCCTGCTTAGAAGGCTAACGCCCATGAAACTAAGCCAACGGGCAGTTCAAATAATGAGTAATCATTTGATATTCAGTAAAATATAAAACCTCAAACAGAATTTTTCAATCGAATAAATTATAACAGAGTTAAGCTGTTTCATTAGATTGCTCAAAGTGCTGTCATGGCGTCTGAATCCCAGTGGACTATGTATAAGAATTCGAAGTAACGCCTAACTTTGCGCTTAATTGAACAGTCGAGTGTCGCTCACACATTTCGAGATTTATTATAACAGAGAGAAAAATATTATATATTTTTGTATTACAGGGAAATATTTTAATTATTCATCACTGTGTTTACCCCCACCACTTTTCGTCACACAAAAGGTTGTGTATCAGGATTTCAAAGACATGCCATAAAAAGTTTCACTTAAAAAAAACAATATTCTTTCGAATATGAATCTTTTGAAACCTTCACATTAACTCTTTTACTTTACAATCGACATTAAAATATAACCTTAAAAACTTCAAAGATATTGACTTTGTACTATATTTGCTGTCGATTGAATTATAAAATGCTCTACTCTGAAGTGACATAACTTTTCGTACAAAATGCTCTTAACGTGCACAGGACATACGAGATTTTTTTTATAATTATTTCATGACCATGGATGAGTCCTACAGTCGAAGTGTTTAACAAAAAATAACAAATTCTGTATTTCATAATAGAAGTCCTAGGGCACAATTCACAGTCAAAGTCGAGTAGTCAGTCATAGTCAAGTCATGCCCTAGTAAAGTTGTAGAAATTTTACTAGAACTTCTATTGGAGCAAAGGCAAAAATCACGTGTTTCTCAACTTCGTATAATTTGCCGACACTTATGCACATTTACTAAGTAAAAACGGTCAATAATCCGTCATTATTACACATGAACACTCGAAAATCACAAGTTTTGGAAAATTATACAAAATCTACAACGCTATTTTTTACTTTCTCGGGTAAACCTCGGACATACGAGTCAATAACCAGTGTTACCATTTGACTGATATCGTTGGTTTTAGTTTCCACGCAAAAAAAAATGTGTTTGATTGCGACCTGTCGCTTCTAAATGACACAAGCGGTGTTTTTTTTATTTCCACGAGTTAACGCTAAAAGCTTAGCGGTTTCCGGCGAGTTTGAAACAGGAACACAATTTCCGAGTGCTTTTTGTGTACGGCAACTTTGTCCAGGGTATTTTTTTAAATTGTCTATGAGTTTGCGTTGGCCGCATTTTTACCACGGCTTTGATATGGATGTGGAGTATTGTATTTCAATTTGTTTGTATTCTGTTTTTGCATAAAATAATACATAACTGTAGAGTTTGCATTTTTTATTACTATAGGAAATGAAGTCTTTGAGGCATATTAATAATATAGCAGCAGAAACACCTTGTCTTGCTTTTTGTATATATATTGCGGATTGTAATAAAATATAAAATAAAAATTAATTATTTTTTTAAATATTTTTTTCAAAATTTAAAAAAACAATATTTAATTTTATTGATTTTTAATCATGCTTTCGAACTGACATTTACCGAAGAAATGAGGTTACATAACTTATAATAAAGAAGTTTTTTTTTATAATTTTATAAGTTTTCTGAATTAAAACTACAGCAGTAATGGTTTGACGCTATTGGATACTTGGAATTTCTAAAAATCAACTCACCATGTGTATCTCTACTCTTATTTTGGAGTGAAAACAAAAATCTAATTAAGCTAATCAAATTAACTTGTACGATTTGCCTACACTTTTACACGATCACGAACTTTTCAAATTTAATAATCCACCATAATTATTCATTAACACTCAAAGAATCCCATCTTTAGAAAATAATACAAAGTCGACAACGCCATTTTCACTTTTGCGGCAAAAAACAAATTAAAATTTATTTTAGACTCTGAATTTATTTCCTGACACATCACAAAGACTAAACTTTGTTTTACGCGACCGCTTAAAACCGATCGCAATATATCTTGATTCGAAAATATCGATAGTAAAAAGGAAAGTTGGGATCGTTTCCACCAATAAATAATACCATAGTGCAACGTGGTATCAGTATGGACAATACGTACATTTTAGGATCAGAGTTTACTTGTATATCTCGCCACAGAGATACATTGAATTACTTACAGCGTCCACGTACATCATTACAACGCTAATCTAATGCTGATTCAACCGCGTTCATGATGATGTTAATTCTAGATCTAGCGTATTTAACACCCTCGACCACATCTTAACTTACTATCGGGTGAGATAATTGGTAAACATTAGAGATAACTATTTGGCAGAATTAAAACTATATTTGTGCTATATTAAGGTCATATAGTGGTCAGTAGGTAGCTTGTCAAAAAATATAAAAATAATGTTCTAACGGTTAACAATAATATGGTAATGCTAGATAAGGTTATAAATACTGACAGTATTACATTTAAATACAAATAAATATATTATTATTATTTATGATTATAAAAAGTTCAGCATATCACAATAGATTGTAAGTGCAGTAAATACAAAACTAAAGTAGACTAGTAAAACTACTAAAACATCCAACCTTAAGGTACGATTCCGAATTCCGATGCACGCAGCAGTGCTGCCGCAGCACTATTATCTATAGGTTTATAATAATCAGCGTGGCAAACAGCACTGCTGCGGAAGACTGCTGCGTGCTGCCGAGATCGGAATCATACCTTTACATTACAAAAATATGCTGCAATTTCATAAACAAAACAATATCTAGTTAATTTTATAGTAAAATGTTGTATAGAGAGTATTATCTGAAACAATAAGTAATCAAAGCATTTCCCTTACTGTCTTTACGATTTCCCATAGTGTACCGCAGGGTGTCGGCTGCAATACATAAATTGGAAAGACTTTTGACAGGAGATCGGATAAGGCAGGGGTGTGCAGGGTAGAGGGTGGGAGGGGGGTGGTTTTGGCGTTTTTATCGCGATTATAATCGGCTTTAGTTCGGACAGAGGGGAAGATGACAGCGTTCTGCATTTTGTAGCAGTTGGAGCATTGTCTGCCGTGGGTATATAGGATTTTTAATTTTATTTTGGCTTGGCTAGATGGATTACGGATGCCTTAAATATTGAGGCTAATAAAATATAACCTACTGCTACGCACCGCGGTTTTACGAGATCTGCGATCTGAGATCTGCGAGAATTCCGGGATAAAAAGTATGATGAAAGTTCGCGTAAGTCAGGGACCTGCATGATGAAAGTTAATCCGCAGGATGTCATGTCAGCTACCTCCATACCTCAAATTTCATTAAAATTGAAGCAGCCGTTTGAGCGTGAAGAAGTAACAAACACACGAACACACTCACAAACTTTCACCTTTATAATATTAGTGTGATTTCCGATTCCTGAGTATTATGATTTCTTCTTATTCAAATTTCAATAAAATGTCTAATCTAAAAATATATATTATTATTTAATAACAGTTATTATTTGTATCAAGTAATAAAATTCATGTAGTTTGAAATTAACTCACCACATTCCATAATTATTGTTTATGCCCTCTTTTAACATAAAACTATTATTTTAAACATTAAATTATATAATAAAAAATAATAAAGCTTATTCAACAATAAATAAAAATAATGGAATATTATTTTCTAAGATTTCTTCTTGTGTAAGAGGCAATTAAACGTCTGCATCTACAAAAAATGTTTTTTTTACAAAAACATACATACATGCAAACAAAAATAGATTATTTGTTTTTTTTTTGTTTTATCATATATATACATATATATAAAACAATTTTTTACATAAATGATAAAAAAAACAACCTCGATCTCACCTGATGTTAAGTGACGATGCGGTCGACGATGGAGCACGCTTGCCTAGAAAATACCTGTTCACTTTCAACTTGAAGACTCCAAGATTATACTGATCTGGAAACACAGACTCTGGCAAGAAGTTGAAAGTACTAGTGGTACTAGTTTGTATCGCTTAAAGGTACTAGTGAAAGCAACAATTTAGTTCAAACAATAGCTACTATTTGGCTCTACATTTTCATACATAAGCAGAGTTTCACTAATGCTCGTAACTCGCACAGACGCAGTCCTATCCTACTAATATTTTAAATCCGAAAGTTTGTGTGTAAGTGTGTGTGTAAATATGTTTGTTCGCTCTTTACGCTTTAACGGCTGAACGGATTTGGAATGTACATAGAGTTTATATATAATTACATTATACATTTATATTTAATTTTGCATGTTTTTTAATATTTAATAAATTATTATTATTATTTTATTTTTTATTAGACATTTAATTAATGTAATACTATAAATTGTTATTATTATATATTTGTAATTGAATTTTAAAAATATGGATTAATAATCTGAAACAAATAAATTGAATTGAAAAAGTAGCCTATGTGTTAATACTAACACATAGGCTACTTTTAACTTGATAATAGCGGGCGAAGCCGCGGGGCACGGCTAGTTAGAAACAAAGAGACAGATATCAAGAAACCACGACGTCCAATTTCGAACTACGAACCCGTCAACTAAGCCTTATATTAATAGAAGCTAAGAATGAAAAGCAAATATCAGCGAAAACCTGACAGCTCTTTTGTTAGTGAAATGGCGGTGGTAACGTCAAGGTTTTGTTACGTTAAGAAATGTAAGTGCAGTAATCAATTTAATATGTTTACTAGTTGTACCCCGCAGCTTCGTCCGCGTAAAATCATTATTTATCGGATCAAATAGGTATCTATAGATTCACAAATCTAAACCAGTGTAATCCACACACAAATAAATTCATCAAAATCGGTCCACTCTTTCAAAAAACCCCCATAATTAATATTGGAAAATGATTTTTTTTCATAACATTTTTTTCTTTCTATGTTTTAATAGTTATTCTGCTGTAAATTATTCTGCAATTCGGGACAAAGACAAATCCAACAAAGATCATAAAAATCGGTTTAGCCGTTCTTGAGTTATAAATGGTGAAACTAACCCGACTTTGTTTTATATATATAGATTGTTATTTTATTACTTATATAGGAATCTTACAGCTAAAATCTTGTAAATTGTAATTAGAATCTTGCACTCAAAGTTGCATTGCACAAGATATTTATTACTAGCACTGCCCCGCGGCTGCGCCCGCGTTAACTAAGTTAACATAGTAGTCAATGTGTTTATCTAAGGTATAACGTATAACCTATGTAAAAACATTCCAAATGTCATACAAATCCTTTCAGCCTTTCAGCGTGAAGATAAAACAAACATACACACGTACACAAAGTTTCGCATTTGTAATATTAGGCAATAAGACTTTTTCAGCTTACGAGAGCTGCAAATAAAAACTGCATTATTTTATAAAATTATAAACACAGTTGTTACTGAAATGAACCTTAGTTTGTTAGCTTCAGCTTTTTCTAGAAAAACATTTTTATTTAAAGTTGTTTGCTATCTCAATGGTTTATAAGTGCACAGTGAAATGAAAAGTGAATAGAGTACTTTGAATTGCTTTTATTAATGGTGTTGCCATTTTACATTCAGTAACTAACAGATAGATAGATAGATAGAAATACTCTTTATTGAACACTTTAGATGACAAAGAACATAAATAGTACAAAGTTTTTAAGGTAAAACAATAAGCGGTCTTATCTTTGACAGCGATCTCTCCCAGACAACCTTTGGATGGAGATGAATAACGCAAAGTTTTGGTCGTCAAAAGTTTCATTTAGAACAGTGCTTACGAAACGAATATATAAATATATATGTATATACATATCAATTACAAATTTACATATACGTAGGTACAGACATACTATATTATAATAATATATAATTTTATTTAACAGTAACAGGTGAGATAGTGGTCAAATCTTTGGCTATCATGCATAAAAACCTGTTTTGTAGGAAAATTGTAGAGAATTTTACAATACAATAGAATCTTGTTTTAATATTACCAGTACCTACTTATATACATTTTTTTTTTTATTTTGACAGGTTAGTGTTTGACCACTATCTCACCTGATAGTAAGTGACGATTTGATCGAAACTGGTAAACACACTAGACCTGGAATACGCAGGCTCTCAAGGATAACTGCCGGAACACCGTATTTGGCTTGATTACATTTGATAGATATGACATTAATTTTGATTTAAACTAAAAATAACTTATAACGTAAACAATTTTACATTTACAGCCCCACATTAAGTTCGATGACTTGAATCGTGGGTGCCACGTCACACACACAATCACAACCAGAACCAGAAACACAAATTTACCTTGGGGAGAAAACTTGTGTTACCGCCGTAAGCCTGCGAGCAGTTCTGAAGAGATATTTTATCAATATTATTATCTATTATAGTCATTTTTAAATGTAACATGAGCGAGTACTTAAATAATAACAGTTGAAAAAAGAATTATGATTAAACATGATTTTGAGTCTTAGTGCCAATGCTACTGTGACCACAGATGAAAATTAATTTCAATGTAGCCTGCAAATGTAGCGATGAAACATAAGGTATGCCGTTGCAGTTTATATTGAACTCTTCGTTGCAGAAAATAAGATCCGTAATTGATGAAGGCATTCGATGATTTATCCTGATAAACAATAAATTACGGTCAATAAAAGCCAATTCACTCTATATCGAGCAAATCAAGAAAGGGCAAGATACTTCGAACGTATTGTTCCAGTACTAAACTGCATTTTGTTTAATATGTATAAGGCAAGCCATTTTGAAATCTAGACTTTTGCATTTATTATTTTGGTAATACTAGTATATAGTTTGACATAAACGCTTCACACTCAGAGCACTGCACTATGTTCGAAGACTTTTATCGTGGGTATCGAAAACATTCACATTGCACGCACAATTTTATAGTACATATTTAGTAGGTAGTTTTTATTGCGAATGAAAAAGTTTTTCTATAAATGTTTGAATCAATAACGGGATATTTACCTACCATTTTTCATTTGTTTTGAGTTTCCGATATTTTGGCACTGTTGCAAGCGCCATGATCACGGAGTGATGATAAAATTTTTGACTCTTTTCAACTTTTTGTACTATGAAGTTATTATTTTTATTAATTAGTTTTAACTAATTTTATTCTATTATTTTTACACTTTTTCTCAGAATTTTTGACGTGTTGTCAATTATCAGAATATTGCAAGCGTAGCCCTAGTTGCTGATTTTTTCAAAGTCATGCCCTAGTACTCTACTGGAGTTACTCTATTGGAATTAATAGACCTTCTATTGGAGTTTAAAACCAAAATCACGTTTTCAGAATTTTATAATTTGCGCGTTTACACATGAATACAAAGATTAACAACTTTCGGAAATTAATACAATTTAACCAACGCTATACTTTCACATTCACGGGAAAACTCAGTTTCGTCTTCATTATGGCGAGTGTAGTGCAATTTTTTCTAATTTATTGATTTTTATAGTCTTCTACATTATATATTATCATAACATAACATAAACGCTTTCATCACATCACACACAATCACATACAGAACCAGAAACGCATTTTTTCCCTGTGAAGAAAACTTGTGGTTCCGCCGGGAATCGAACCCGATACCTACTCCTCAACTAAATAATTAGTTGAGCGTTCACCTTCTAAGGAGCAGTTCGCTTAAGCCAACAGGTAGTTTCTATATTATGCAATGTCAAATATGCACCAATTGGTTTACACCAGATAAATTAAAACAGTGTTTGCAGATACGTTCCAGTAATTTATCCAAACACAGCAATTTAACCTTGATACGCTTTTCACATCACCGCAGTATAGGCGCAATGTTCAGGGATTATGCGCAAATTGATTCAATTTAACGAACATGGGTACGCTTTTAGTGTCAGCAGTTAAATGTGATGCCTCTTTCAACTTTTGTTCGCAGGACATGATCAGGTGGCGAATGTAGCGTGTTTCGGGAATCGGACAGTAACTTTGACGTTTGTTGGGAAAATATAACTATTGTAAATATGTCCATCTATTAAATAATTTAAACGCAAGCAAAACTTAACAACCCGACTTCGCTACAAATGAACTATATACGCATTATTGAGGATAACTCGAAAACTACTGCTCATTAATCAAATTTAAATGAGACCCCATGGGAGGCACTCGGTATCATACAAAACATTAATTATCAAAATCGGTTCACCTAGAAAAAAGTTCTAAGGTAACACACATGAAAAAATACAGTCAAATTGAGAAACTTCTCCTTTTTTTTACCGACTTCCCAAAAAAGGAGGAGGTACTCAAGTCGACTGTATTTTTTTTTGTGTGTTACCTCATAACTTCTTTCTACGTAAACCGATTTCGAAATTTTTTTTTAGTTTGAAAGATGTTGCTTTCCAATTGGTCCCATTTAAATTTGATCAAAATCTGATCAGTAGTTCTTGAAATATCGTCAATAATGCGTATTCTGTGGACTACATTAACTAACTATGACTACATTAATTAACTAACATTAATTTAACGGTTAAAAACGAGAACTTCGTCAATGTAGTCCACAGAATACGCATTATTGAGGATAACTCACAAACTACTTGTCAGATCTTGATTAAATTCAAGTGGGACCAATTAAAAAGCAATATCTGTCCAACAAAACAAAAAATTTCAAAATCGGTAGATTTGGCACGAAGTTATGAGGTAACAAACATAAAAAAAAATGTAATTCAATTATAGCTAGTGTATTTTAATTACCTTCGTTATGGACCATAGATATAATTTTTTCTGTGATTCTAAGATTTTTTTTTCATGATGCATAAATATTTAATGTTAAAACTCGAATAAAAAAAAACTTGAGAGGTGTCAAGGGACACCCGGATGGAACGAAATTCAATTTCTGTCTAGCCCCCTTTCGCAACGCGCGATAAGGAACTTTCGTTCCAAAATTAAAAGAAACATGCAAAAACCAACATCACGCGGTGTTCCCAGGCGGTCACCCATCCAAGTACTGGCCGCGCCTGACGTTGCTTATTTCGGTGATCGGACGAGAACGTGGTATCGCTTACAACTATAGCAAAAGTGTCGTTACAACTTTTGGTCTTAATTTTTTCCGTCTAGCCCCCTTTCGCAACGCGCCATAAGGAACTTTCGTTCCAAAAGGTTTTGGAAAATAATACAAAATTAAAAAGATATTTTTTCACTTTCACAGAAGAAGAAAAACTCCTAGGCGTATTATTGTTTACCAAATGGCTGGTACTCACGGCGTTTTTGTCGGATTTTCCGAATAGTTTCGGGCATGTCCGATGCCTATCATCTGGGAGGTGGCCATACTTATATTTAAAAATAAATCATAAAAAACAATATCGTAAGACTTTAGTTCTATTCCTTTTTTAAACAAATTAAAATTAGAAACCATTTTAATTCACCTGAAGGTATATTCTAGTACAGCCTTTGTACAGTCAACCTATTTTAAGTCTGCCCACCGACAGCCCGCATGCGGCAGTTGTCCACGATTGCACACGTTTTTCACGGACCAATGGCGTTCAGTTAACATGGCCAGTATTGCCAGATACGTTCAAATTCGGAGTCTTTCGTGCATTTCTACTCGTTAAAATTATTTAAGAATAAATTGCCAATATTTTTATAAGTACATTACTGCTCGCTGGTAAAGTTGAATGCGCCTTCTAAACAACGGGTATCGAGTTCGATTCCTGGTGGCAATACTTATAAAGTTTATTTTTACAATGGTTGTAGTTCTAGTAGTGTACAATCTGGTTCTAGTTGTGATTTCGGCACCAAAAAACACAAAGCTTTTATAGTATGTCTATAACTCTTATTTAATTAAACATCTAATTAATTGTCAAAAATAATTGTAATGATTAAAGTACGCGTACTTTCTAAACTAACTAAATATAGGGCAAGAAATAACACGTCAAATCAACATACTTAGTCTAAAAATATTTATTTTAAGAAAATTGTAAATTGTCTATGGGAACTAGTATATCAATCACTTAAAAAAAAAAATATTACAAATAATTCGAGTGTAAGTTATTAAAAAAAAATTACTTTAAATGTTTTAATATTTTATGTTTATTTTACCAACTACATTTATTGTCTGTTTTGTATTATGTGTAAATAAACAATTTCATTTCATCTCTCCTCTAACCATAATAAATACTCACATTGGATTTTTTTTTTTTATTACTAGAAATTATTTCCTAAATTCGATGGCGCTATTATTCAAGAGCACCCTGGCAACACAGAACTGGACTGCACCGGTCCCAGTCGGTTTTCGAACCAATTGGATAAACAAGCAGTTTGTTTACCGGCGTAACTTGCTCGTGTATAGTAAAAATTTGCAATCCGTACAAAAAACGAAGGGTTAGCAACGATGTGGAAATACATAAAAGTCTAATACTTAGTAGTAACTGACTGATTTCAGAGGCACATGATGAAAGGAAATTGATAAGAAGATAAAATAGGTTCACATGTTTTTTAAACATAAACGCTTCCACACTTAAAGCCTCAGTTTGACAACTTGTGTCGTGGGCACTAGAAACATTTACATCATACACACAACAAACTCCAGTTCTCTCAAAGCGTTTCACTTCTAGATTTATCATCCGTACTGCGAAAGAGTAGGAATCATTGCCCTCGTCTTTGTTCCGATTACGATATAATCTGGGTGTCTTCAAGTCAAGAGAGAAAAGGTATCTTCTAGGCAAGCATACTATATCTTCGACCGTATCATCACTTTCTATCAGGTGGTCAAATGCAGTTTGCCTCCATGCATCTTTATCATAAATGTAGTCATCATTGGTTTGTATATATATTTAAATCCGAAAGTTTGTGTGTAAGTGTGCAAGTGTGTAAGTATGTTTGATCCCTCTTCACGCTCTAACGGCTGAACGGATTTGGATGAAATTTGGTATGTGCATAGCCTATACCTAGAATGAACACATAAGTTACTTTTTAACTTGATAATAGCGGGAGAAGCCGCAGGACACGGCTAGTAAACTATAAACTACGAAAGAATACAAAAGTTAGTATGATCGCGTTCATGTTTATATTTGCCTGAAAATTAACAAAGAAAACAACTTACATACGCAAGTGTACTTCCATAACTCTAAGCAAATATCTCTCTTAGATCAAAGACACAGTAGACGTTTTCAATTTGACATGCATAATCGTCAAATATTTGCATCTATTACGTATCCTCGTTGCCCTAAGACGACATCAAATGAAGAGACATTCGGCTCCTATTAAATATTGTTTGCAAACATTAACAAACGGAATACTCAAAATAGGGTTGAAATATTAACAAAAACATCAAACTTGGAATAGAAGAACGATTCAATTAGAAAATGCATCAAAATAAACCGCCTTTCGAAACCATGTCCGTCAGAAGGGGATCCACCCTAAAGAAAAGGTCATCGACCCTCACCCGACTCACGCTCATGTTACGTTCATTAGAAATTCGTATTTCCATCCCTTTCACACGTACTGTGAAAGCTCTTTGAACATATATCCATCTCATTTGGCCACTAAATAAATAATGCCGAAAATTCATACGTTTTCTCGCTTAAGTGCAACGTGATACTCGCTCATTGAGGAAATAATTGAAAGTATCATATTGGGAGAAGTGAGTGGAGTGTCTCGTGAGTGTGCTTCTACGTTTACATTGTCATTATTGTGTCCTACTTTGCCTCTTACATTCTTCAGGGGACGAGTTTACTTTTGAGACGACATTTTACAGCCGAAATACGTATATATATATATATATATATATATATATATAAACAAAAAAACGTTAAGTATATATATATATATACTTAACGTTTTTTATGTTTGTCGATAGTCGATACTGTAACAAAAAGCTGTGAAGACATTTTATTAAATAAAAAAAGTACGACTCACTACTTGAATGTATGTTTTACCCGAGTTCATGAAGGAGGCGTTTCTCAATTCGAAAGGATGTATACTTTTTATTTGAGTCAATTAGAAACAATAATTTTGTATCAAAATAAATCAAAATAGTAAATAGCAAAATACAATAACATTAAAAAAGAAAAAAAAATTCACATAATTTGTATCCAAATTAAATTAAAATACTAATATTATTCCTATACTAATATTATGTCAAATAAAAAAATCTATTAAAATTACAAAAAAGAATGCCTAGAATACAAATTGTATATTCAGTGGCACAAGTCAAAAATGAAATAGATATAAAAAGATCATTAATGCTTATTATTTATTTCTATTACTTTTTAATGTTACTCTTATTACTTTATAATATACATTGATATTTAGCTCTGAATCCTACCCTACCTAAACTACGCATACTTTTGAATGTAAATACCTATAGCTTGTTTTACCTGACTGCGCAAAAGTTGGTACTATATAACATTTTGCTAATTAGTGGCACAGCGATACGGAAAAATAATTTGAGAAAAACAACTATTGACTAAACATTTTTTACAGCTGTTTATCTCTGCTAGATCCGCAGAAGAGGGATTTTTTTTAGGTGCCAGTCTTTTGACAAGCTTTATCGATAAAAACCCTATCTTATATCGCCTATATTCCTCTAAATTAATGGTGGTACAGATAACAAATTTAACGATTCAAGGTCGTAATTTAGCTTCGTCATAAATACTCGTTCACAGAGATACCTAAATTAATGTCCGATTTTACGCGTCTACTTCATGTTTATGGACACAGTTTATGTATGGACATAATGCATTCTATCTTTATTAATATCCGTGGATATGAGGTCGACGTGTTTACGATATAGGTAGTAGGTACCTACTAGTTTTAAAGGTTTGGTTTTAGTGCTGAATTTCACGGATATTGGTTAGCCTAATTGATCGATATATGTAAAGAAACGGTCAGAAAGTTTTATGTAATACGATTAAATACCACATAGGGGATACGTTAAAATTATAGTTTTACCATCTTTACCATCCTTTTTACCATCTTACAACAAGACAAACTATCAAACGTCATCTATTTATGGTTGACATACCTCAAGTTCGCTCCAAGCGTTTTGCTTCTACGTTTATCATCCGTACAGCAAAGGAGTAAAACTCATTGCCTGCGTCTTTGTTCCCCGAACGGTATTATCTGGGAGTCTACAGGTCTCGAGTGAATAGGTATCTTATAGGCAAGCATGTCACATCTTCGGCCGCATAATCACTTTCCATCAGGTGAGATAGTGGTCAAAGGCTTGCCTATTCAATATTTAAATAAAACTAAGCTTTTAGGCAGGGCTTGAAATACCGGTAAAATGGTGGTAACGTTACCGTAGTCAAACACGGTAGCGTTATTACTACATGTAACGTTTTATGGTTTACCGTTAATCAATAGGCGTGTTACCGATATATTTATAAAACGTTAAATGTAATTTTATCGGTAAATGTAGCGGTAATTGATTCCATTATTTCCTTCGACCCATATTTAAAAAAACAAATCATTTATTGCTGCTTTGTCGCGATTCGCGTTTCCGTTCGTCGTTGACAATAAATAACTCACACAATGTACACACTCCAAACAATGTTAGCTTAAGTTATTAATTAGGTAACTACTCTTAGATGCAATAACGATATTTTTCACTTCGTAACGTTATTTTATTGATTGCTATTCATTTTTAACGTTATTTTATTGTTAATTGCTATTCATTGTTAAAGTTATTTTATTGTTATGATACCCAGGTAACGGTAATTTATATTACCGTTATACAGGTATTATTGAGAAAATAACGGTAATTAACGTTACTTTTTAATGTGATTTGGTAACGTTAACAAGCCCTGCGTTTAGGTTACAATGCAAGACTAGAACTGCCCATTTACTGTATTGCCCACTGACGAAGTAAGGTTCGCGTTAGCATCGGTAACACGATACATTTTGAATATAATCAATTAATAATTAACTTAACAGTTGGTTTACTAGGGTGCGCGTAACCTTCTAAACAGCGGGCATTGAGTTCGATTCCCGGAGGAAACTCAAGATTTATATCCTAGGAAAATGTATGTTTCTGGGTGTAATTTTAGACACAAGATACAAATCTTCCAACTTAGTGTGGTGCTGCGCATGTAAAGGCGTTTAGATATTAAAGAAATCAGGAGAAACACATATTCATAGTTTATTTGGTATCTGTTTTTGCTAAGAAACAAAACCATTACCCGTTAGCCTTCTAGAGCAAGTATCTAACCCGAAATACAACACAAAAACTCGAAAAACATTAATCGCCCAAAAGGAAGACATTAGTCCATATCACACAAAGTCTGGTCGAGTTTTTGTCCACAAGACGACTTATCTACAGATAAGTGGACAAACGTCTTGACTAACTGCCTTGCTGTGTCCGATGTTCCGACAGTTCTTGGTGTAGCGTAAAATCGCCTCTGACCCGGTTTGCTTTTATACTGAATTCACTGGATTTTTTGCAAAGGGAATCAATACTATATTTTTCGTTCGTGTTGAAAGAATATACTGGACTTATCTTCTATTTTAAGGTTTTAAATCACTTGAAAGGTAGGCAATTTGTTTGGTGAGATGCGTAACGCTAGAAATGTAAAGTGCTCTAAAATGTGGAGTGTACTGGAATACTGCGTAACTACGTTGTGCTCTTCCACCTGAGTGCGTTATTTTACAGTTAACTTCACCTATCTAACCAAACCCACTCCTCATCCTACTTTCACTACAAAGGGGCTATTGACCAAAGGAGCTTTCCAAATTTAAGGTAAACTCCAGTTGACTCTAAACTTTACAGGACATGGAGTTTATGGTTGTTTGCTATTAAAAAATCACAAACTCAAGTTAAACGGGCGAAATCAAAATGTTGAAATTGAAGATCGATTATTATAGTGCAAAGTACATTAAGGCGACTTGGTATCGAGATGGCGGACTGGAGCCAAACTATAGCCTTGTAGAATTGCCTGCATAGTCAGCGTGCACACTTTCATAGATTTTTTAAAATTAATCTTACCCTTTTACAAATTTAGTTCACAACGAGGTTTGAATGTTTGTTGGGATTACACCTAATATTTTTGTAAAAATTTCTTTTATAGAAACAGAATAAAGTTGAATCATTCCACTGACGGGAACGGGAAATTTGGTGTTTTTTAGTAAAGTTTTTTTTTTCTATAGAGCCAAATTTATTCAATCGTGTATCGCTGAACATATCCGAATAAAATATTTTGTGAACATTTATTACACACAAAAAATGCTGTTAATCGACCGCTTTTAAAGATTTGGTTTTATCGAAGAGGATAAAATATATATATCAAACATTAACAACGGAGTTCTGCCGCGAAAGTGAAAAAATGGGATTGTTGATTTTGTAAAATTTTCCAAAACCTTTAAAATTGTTAGCCTTTACTTAGTAAACGTGCATAAATGTAGGCAAATGATACCAAGTTCAAAAACGTGATTTTTGCCTTCGCTCCAAAACCCCAATAGAAGTTCTAGTGAAGTCTCTACCACTTTACTAGGGCATGGCTTGACAATGATCAGGCCTTGATTTGCTGCTTGCGCCTTAAATGATTTTACTTTGTCAATAGTCAGCAATTGCGACAGAGTTAACTGCCGGCGTCGAACAAACGTTAAATGCGACATCAATATCACGGCATATTAATTCTATTCACTCTGAAGATAAGGTTGACATTTCATTGTAACACATTACTAGGTTAATCAATGACCGAGTTACGAGCACTTTTGAGTAGTTCCAACGACGCGGCAATATTTTTTTATGATTGATAAGCAAGCGATGATGCGGCCGAAGTAGCATGACGTAGCATGCCTGCCTAAAAGATACCTATTCATTCTTGACTTGAAGACTCCCAGATTATACCGTTCAGGAGACAAAGACGCGGGCAATGAGTTCCGCTCCCTCACAATACGGATGATAAACGTAGAAGCAAAAGATGACGTTTGACTGTGTGTTGTTTCGGCGCGTGAGTCACGCGCCAAGGCCCGAGCCTCTGCGTATCGCGCGTCTGACTCATCCTGATGAAGGACAACAAATTTGTCCGTAACTAGTCGACTACAAAGTAAGTCAAAATTTTTGACGTGTTTCAGTCCGTATACAACATAAATTATGTGTAATACTCACGATAGTTTTAATTTTCATGTGTGTCTTGTGGTTACATATTAAAACAAATACTCTAATAATGTATGCAGAATTCTAAAAATAGCTTTAATCAATGTAAAAATAGCATAGTTCTCTTAAGGTCTTTGCAAGGAGGCCCTTGCAAAAATCATTTCTAACTTCAGGACTCAAAAAGCGTAAAATTGAAGTCAGATCTCGGAATGTCTGTGGCGGGTGCATTCAGCTGATATCCAGACATTCGGAGCAGATTTAGTTCGTCGAAAGAAGATACCTTATTGAGACGAGTAAGTCGCTCGCCTGATGATAATATATACAGTTCAGAGCCACTCAGAATTAGAAGATTCAAAAGTTTACAATCCTGCACTACATCGTACTGAGATATTAAATATTGAATCTTTTTAAGCCCTGTAATTTCACAGAAAACAGGCGGACTATTTACCTTCTACAAAATTTTGTATATAAACGAATACATTCAGTGATATTTTCTTAAAAAACGTGTGTGTTCCATGGTTAGCCCACATTTTTTTATTTCTGAGAGAGTTGCGCTAAAAAGAGGAGGATAAACTACCTTTATCTGTAGTGATAAATTTAGAAAGGAAAAATTATCGCTTGACGTTAATAATAAGGATAGGTTAATTTCGTCGCTTCAGGCTCCTGCCTGAAGCGCTTGAGTAGCTCAGCGGTTAGAGCAATAGGGCATGACACCCTATGGCCGCGGGTTCAAATCCCGCCTCAAGCGATAATTTTTCCTTTCTAAATTTATCACTACAGTTCTGCCGAGCATGGCTAATGTTATATAAATAAAATCAATTACCTTTATGTGTTATTGCCAAATTTTGTATCTTACGAGTACATGTCGTATGGACTAGTTGTTTAGCCATGCTATGCAGGCATATGATATGACTAAAAGACTGTCGTCTTACGACTAACAGCTGGGATCAATTGCCCTTCTGAAATACGGTGATACTCAATTGAAAATTCCACTAAACGGTTACCCTTTGTTGTTGTAAATTAGTTACGACCGACGAGGCAGACCGCGCTATCAGTGTTAAACGAATTTTATTTAAAACGGTCACTCTGTATACTGATTGCAATTGCAATGTGCTCGAACAGCGCGTCTAAAAATTTTGCTTCTGATTTGTAAAAGGTTTTTATAGAGCCTTCATATGAGACATATCCGATTCGTCATTCAATATTACTAGAGATATATTTTTGCCCTTATTTATTTTATTTTTTTATTTATTTATTAATATAGCACTGCCACATCATACATATTATAATTAAACTTAAAATTAACAACAAGGGAATTTTCCGATATGCATGACAATTTCGGCGTGCCTATCATTTGCCAAATGTACTCAAAAAGCAAGAAATAATATGCCCTTCAAAGATATAATATATTAAAATGCCAATATATTAAAATGCCATACATAAAAACAATAAAAAATTTTATTCAACTCTCTTTTACTTGATTCGTCACCTGTACTCGGTGTAAGGTATTATATATTATAGCTGCTAAATATTTTCGACACCAGCTATTATTTATAGCTGCTAAGAAACAGAGTTTGTCGTAAATACACACAATGTCATTTTTGTATTATACCGGAAAACATTTAATTATTAATTACAATGTTAAACCACTATTTGTCACACAAAAAGGCTGCAGATCACAATTTAAATTTTACATAAAAAGTATCACTTCAAAAAAATCAATTCTACTTTTCAAAGATATTTTGAAGCCAAGACATATCATTTCTATGATCCCCTTTGTCAAAAATAGACATTTCACTCATATATTTTCCAAACGGGTCCCTCCGACACTCCGTCGAATAGAACAGACAAACAAAAAGTTCCACATGCACATCAAAGTTAATGGGGAATAAGACTTCTTTGTTTATGCATAAAGTAGAGACTTATGGGGACAGACCTCTTATCGAAATGACTACTCTAGAAGATTCTGGAATACTTCCAAGATTATAGTTTGTTTGTTTTGCTGACCTAAGATATAGTAGGAATTAATCTGATAGGTTTTGTTTGATATAATATTAGCATACCTATAATTAGGTTGATGTGCTCAGTTGAAAATGAGAAAAAAAAAACATGTGGGCCAGTCTTTGGGGACTGCCGATATAAGTGAAAACTATATATAATATATATGTACTTAATATACATATAGTTCATGGGAAGCGTGCGGTGACGATGACGCGAGTTTCACGCTTTTTGTTCACCCAAAAAGTGCTCAACGCGCCTAAAGAAGTTTTCACTTCACAAATGTAAATATTTCTGGTGTCGAAAATATTTTTCTTTTTAATTTTAATTTTAATATAAAATTATTTAATTCTTTGAAGTGAAAACTTCTTTAGCTGTGCACTTTTTTGGGATGGGTAAAAAATATTAAACTCGCGTCAGGATCTGATCAAAAATTTCGTTAGACGGAAAATTCGTAAGAGGAAGGAGAGGAAGTAATATCCCCCTCTTTTTCTACCGTGCGCCGAAAATGTATGCCTGCTCCTGCTGTTTACAACGTTAATGTTCAAGTTTTCACTTCTACTGGCACTCCAGGAATGCAATCCGTTGTTTTTTTTTGGTACAATTACGAACAACACTTATAATAACATTGTAGGTTAACACTGTAGGTTTTTTTTTGTAGGTACTTAAATAATACACTGATATTGTTATACATTTAATGTTAGGTATATCATCATACTATTGTGTATTATTGTGGTAATAGCTCATATTACCATCAATGAGATTCATGTGAGACTGAATACCGTTTAAACGGTACCACCGTTCAAATCCCACCACCAGAGCTTGAGCTTCCGTAACATAGATTCCATTTAAATATAACATTTTCTTAAAAATATCTAGCTATATACCAATTTACCACTAATAAAGAATTTAGCTTTATATATACATATTAGTTATATACCAATCGGTGTCGCAGTTTTCTATTCCTCTTTTTCGACATTGTTCTGGTGTTCAAAAAAGTTCATTGACCTCATCACCACTTACCGACAGGTTAAATTATAATAGTGGTCGAAGACTTTCCTGCCCCTTATTAAAAAGGAAGTAGCTTTGGTTTTTTGTTGCATACCTGAAACAAAATAATATCGATTATTAGACAAATATAACTTAAACCTCAGCAATTGTATTATTACTATAACATCAATTTATTACTATGGCAACACCAACAAGTTACACTTGAAGAAATGTTGCCAATAAGATTTATGCCGCAAATCAAAAACCAAAACAATCCGTAAAAACAAACAAAGTATGCGACTAGGGTGACAATAAAATCGAATCAAACGCAATAATCTTAAATCTCCACAAACGCTCTTGTATGTAGGTACTCGAAGGTGCTATTTTCCTAGACTGAATGCGATTCGAAACGAATAACTTCGAAAAGGGAGACTATATCACAGTTGAGAATTGACAGTACCTCAGATTTAAGTACAGTTTGAAAATACAAAAACGCGTTAAAGAAAATATCTTGTTTTTTTTTATTTAAACACGGGCTTTGTCGCTGAGCAACCACTCAATAGAAAAAAAACAACAATCAAAATTAAATAGAAAATGCAATATTAACTAAGTTATACAATACAAAATATGCTGAATTTGACGACAGGCTAGGAGGCTGTATATGAAACCAACTTCAAATTTATTGTGATTTTGACCAAAACATATTCTATAACCATTATTTCGCACACAAGATATGTTGTACTTCTTATATAACGTCACACTCATCACAATTGGGAGATGGTATTTTTCCCATTAGAAATGCAAACTTTTTTGATGGTATGTGAGCTAAGCGTAGTCTGAGAGCTGTCACCAAAATTTTTATACTCATTGCACAAAATATCTTGTTAAGGTATTTATGTTTATTATATAGACTGAAATATAGATAATCGTCATTGTAAAAACATCGACATACAAATAAATGGAACTCGGGTCTAAAACAAACTTCACGGAATAAGTGTAGTACACTTATTTCACTTAATCACTTAGTGTACCGATTAATCTATACAACCTATATAAAACCCTATACCTACGTGTATAAAACTATAAACAAACTAATTTAACATAATATGTTAACTTGCGTTACTACACAGCTTACTTTTGCGTGACTTTGCCTGCCGACGGTCGCACTAATTTCACCTTACTAATTTTTTAACAAGGTGAAATTGTAGCTTATATTTTATTATCCTATTTTCTGTGGACACTTAAGAGCGCGGACCCGAAATCCATGACGTAGTTCGATGACTAAAAACTCCAATTATTATTTTGGCGGTGTACATATTTGAAATCAACAGAGAAATCGGTAGCTATGAAACCGTTGTAAAGCTTCAGTTGTATACTTTCTATTTAAAAATATACTTTATTTCCTGAAAAATATTGTATGGTGTTGTTTAAGAAATCCGCATCGTCGCTTTTGAAATTGTGGTCAACCGCTTTAGTTATAAATATTTATTTGTAACTAAGCCAGCTTAAATTTACTAAATAGATCTTGTTAATTTACATATTAACACTTACATTTAACAACCCTGTTATAGCAGTAGGTCACCATTAACTTTCACATGTGGGATGTTGATTTCGTTTCATGACAAGAGCATGATTTTCATTTTCGAGAGATATATGCACGTCGGCTCTTAGTGTATAATCGTGGCAATCACGATACAAGTTCTTGAACTTAATGTGGTGGTTTGAGTGTGAATGTGTTTATTTATTTTTTTGTATGCTTATTACATTTTCCGAAAATTATATCAACTCATTTTGTCGGCCCTAATATTTTCCTTAATCATGCTTGCTATATAAAGACGTACTGCTTTTACTGTGCACTTTAGGGGTGCGCTAACTCCCGCACGAATCCGCTCGAATGAATAAAAAATAGCTCCCACAAAGGGCGTGAGGTCAAAAGCTAGATACCTCTGAGTGTAATAAAGTCTCTCTTGCCAGCTACGTTTCAAATTAAAAAGTAATGTGGCTCACGTCGATTGTGAAGAAGCCTATTTTGAGCTCACGTGCAGTTAAATACGCATTCATCGCTTTAAATGTGGGGGATGAATAGCTTTCAATTGAGAGTTTCCGAATAGGAGGTTTCAAACGTTTTTGTTGATTATTCGTATTTGTTTCAAAAGGTTTGAATTTAAGGTGCTTTGTCAATGTAGTTCTTTACAACATCATATTTTGACACACTATGCCCTCCTAGCGCATGATATTTTTAATTTTTCTAATAGTTATTTATTTTTGCTATGACAAAAGAACGCTTCATTTTCAAGTATTATTACATTGACTGATTATTATTTTCATTCAATTACATTCTATTAAAATAAATATAAGCATATCTTAAATTAATAGCTGGATTGTAACTATTATGTTTGCCTTTGTTGATAATAAAAAATCCCTTCCAGTAACATTGTAGCATAGAGCAGGGGCATATTATTCTAGAACGCACTAAATGTCATTTAAATCCGTTCTTTTTTTATATATCTTCAAACAAGCGTTTGACCACAAACTCATCTGGTGGATGTGTTCGAAAATGAAGCGTGCTTGTATATTAAAACCTATTTATTTTTTCCTGATCGTAACACAAAATATAACTCGAGTCAAACATACCACATACTCACAAACTTTCGAATTAATAATGTTCGAAGAGTCACTTACAAAGCATGTTAACATCATTCAATCAGATGACAACTGTGTAAGGCTGCATCTATAAAAACAAAAAACAATTGAAGAGCAACTCAAGCCTCAACTACTAAATTAAAAATTTCATCCAAAACCAAGTTTTATCGGTTGAACAAGGCGGTAAATCAAAACGCCTTCACGCGGCACTCATCTCGTGAAATGTATGAATTATAGCCCTATGCAAGAGGGAACCAAGAGAACAAACACGAGCGAACTCGGCCAGCAATAGAGATGCAACGACTTAAATCGATAAAAATGTTGATATAAATATTATGTCGCGCCAGTTGTGAAGTATGTAAAACATATTTGTAGCTTTAATTTATGTAGGTGTAGTACGCTCCAGGATACGCAGTAACATCCATTAGTAATTAATATTTTTGTTTATTTATTTTAGATTCTTGTAAAAGTAATATTTTTTTCCTAGATTGGCAAGCATTTGACCACTATGTCACCTGATGGCAAGTGATGATGCGGCTGAAGATGGGACGTGCTTGCCTAGAAGGTACCTAATAGGCACTACCTATTAACTGTAGACTCCCAGGTTGTATATTATGTAATAATAATTGTAAATAATTAATTTCGTATTAATTGTTTAATGTATGGTACAAGTGTAGTTAATGTTATGCTACTTTGCATCAATTTTGATTACATTGCAACATAATTAATCATTACGTAAATAATCACTTTGACATTTTGCAAGATACTATATGCAGACATGATACTATAAATAGTATATGTAATAATATGATGTGATATCAAGATAAAGAAATAAATCAATGTCCTACACAAGCTTGCAAAAATAAGAAATGAAAAAAAATATCGATAAATTTGATTCATCGCTACTGCATTCTCATTTCTAGATAAAAGGAAAGTTGGTCACATTTTAAAAATACAAGCGTGTCGTCTGAAAATATGGGTTTGAAAAAGTTTTGCGAATGTTCTTTACAGCAGTTTTTTAAGTGTTCTAAAGGCAAACAGTGCCTTTATTCTTATGAAATAATGGCACTTGAATTGTGAATGCAAAATATATAGGTACCCAGATACCAAATTTTTTGTTATGGTAAACATAAGCGTGATTATAAATAGTATATATGTGTTTGTATAACTAAATATTAGTTATAATCATACAATAAGTAAGTTATGGAATAATAAACTTAAAACAAAAATCAGTAATGTTATTCAAATTGATTCATTTGTAGCAATTCAGGTTCAGGCATCTAACTAAACCAACGGGCAGTTCACTGAGTCTTTTTTATCACCATCAGTCCTTATACCACTTATTTTAGTCGTGTAATTTTTAGCACTTGGTCTAATACGTATTACATCCAAATCACAGTTGGTCCAAAAAGGATTTCGCAATCTTTTGGATGTATGATATTAGTATGTTTTCTCAGATAATGATAACATGGGCATGCCATAATCTAAGAAAGCACATTTTTCAAATTGGTCTGTGCTTTCCTGGCGAGTATAACGCGACCAAAAATTACGTTTTCATGTATTCTTACTCTTAGTAAATTAACATTTTGACTCAAATAAGTAGTAAGGCAGCATATTAATGGTGAAAGACTAAATAATTGACATTCATTTTATCGCACCAGCATCCCTACTTTTCGTTTATATTTCCATCCAAAAGTTGTCTGGAAGAGATTGATCTAGCAATAAGACCGATCTTTATAAGTTTCTCTGTAAGCTTATTTGTCATTTGGTGTCAAGAGTTATTGTATTGTATAATACCTTATTAGAAACAGAACTACCATTCACAATAAGCAAAACCACATCAAAGTTTTAAACCGAAATCACCCTAAAAAATAATTATCCCGAAACAGAGACAAGCCAAAGGCCAAACAGTTATCAGGCTCAAGTTGTTTGCCAAGTTTCCTTTCCCTTTGACAGAGGCTTTTCGCACTGAACAGCCGGTAGAGTGTAATCCGAACCATATTTCTACCCTAAGCCTTTGAGAGATCAATATTGGGTTTATATCACGTTTATATCACTTAGTTTTCAGATTTATATCGGTCACCTACATTTCAGCCGGCTTCTTTGTACCTTTTCGAAAATTTCACTGATTTCTTTGTACTTTGTGAGAATTCACCCAATTGAGGTGTTTTCTATTGGAATATACAATACATAACTCTTTATTGTATAACGAGTTAACAATGAGTTCAACTAAACAAGTTTTAGTAATTAAATATTTTTAATGCTGATACAACTGGAATGTGTTAGACGATAGTCAAGGAAAATGAAAACAATGTACAAGAAAATATTATGATAATGATAATATACAGTACAATTCTACCTCATTTTGGCCAAATTTCACAAAATTTTATTTAAAATTAATTGAACACGAATCAAAAATAAAGATGAAATTTCTTAAAAACAGTATTAACAAAAAAATACGTAATTCTATACCAAGTAAAATATTTATTCTAAGCTATCTCATAGAGAAAGAGTTATAGTAGCCTTTAGATATTTTAGATATTATGATAATGATATCTAATACCTTTAAACGAGCAATTTTTGTATAAATATATATAATTAGGATCTCGAAAACGGCTTCAACGATTATCATGAAATTTTGTATGCAGAGTGTTTCGGGCGATAAATCGATCTAGCTAGGTTTCAATTTTAGAAAACGTTGTTTTATACGTGTTTTCAGCCGAGCAAAGCTCGGTCATCCGGGTACTGCTTATTAAAAACGATAGCAGCCCGATCATTATTTCCTTTCAACAGTCAACTAAGTGTAGATCGAGCTACGTTCCTAAACCTATTAGTATTTTTCTCGCGCAATAAATTGTAAGTTACGCGCGCTTGAAAGAAAATCTTATTCCCAAGGCGGTGGGAAAAATGAATTTCCAGTGAAAAAGTGGCAACTTAAAGGGAAACTTTCCACGTTTAATAAAGGAACCGTTACAAGCCTGCATGTAACATAAACCTATTGAGCGACCGCGAAGCAATTTATCCAAGAATTGCTCCTCAACGAGATCAAGTACGAAGAAACTTTATCAAAGATCTTTGCGAAGATTTCGCCCTTAGTAGTAAGGAGAACACCGCGGCCTCCTTCAAACAGAAATAATGGGTACAGATAACGACTGAGCTGGCCCATTACCCAATTGGGTAAGCGGGGATTCCATTCTTTTGTCAGAGTTATCTGCCGGCTTGAAATATGATCTGTGGACGATGCTTCAATGAAAAACTCTCTTAAGGATTGTAGATATCGACTTTATTAAAATATCGATGCACACATATCAGCTTGTCGTAAAATTCTAGCCTATGAATCTATCTGAAGTTTTGACATATCAAACGTTCTGCAAGCTAAATGCCTAGTTTCTGTAATATGTTGTGCTAGAGGCCGATATTAAAAAGTATTTACACTGGCCTAAGTACGTAATATTGAGTAATAGGATCACATTTATTTTTTATCGTCAGTAAATTTTATTGTAATCGCCGGTATTATTTCTGGTTATTGAAATACCTATGAGACATAACTCTTTTAGTCTTAGGGAGGAGTCATCATCATCAGCCTGCATCGACCCACTGCAGGGTATAAGCCTCCTCACCCTTGTGCCACTCACCTTTGTTTGGCGCTGATCGCATCCAGGTCTTTCTTGGGAGGAGTGCGTATATATTATTATGAAAAAATACATTTAAAGTATATAGGCCAGCGTGCTTGATAGTAAGCATCAAACAAGAGTCTTTCTTGTCTTCTTTATAAATAGCCTATATTATTAAAATGTCATGAAACAATGTTTAAAAAAAAATATAAAAAATGCGCTGCCTTGTTTCTTGCCAGGTACTTCTCGAATTGGCTGTAATTTTACTAATTTGGCAGTAGACTTTCATGAATGCCTCATTAGGGCCTATGTGAATGAACGATTATGAATTTAAATTGAATTTGACAACACAATAATATTCTATTAAATGTGACGAGGAGTATTACGTCACACAACTATGTTATTAAAAAAATCTATGTCATAAAATTATCGTACGTTACAGAGTTGCCATAATAACTTTCACATAAACAGGACATGACGCAAACAAGATACCAACTTCTTTATTAAAATTTATGAGTTCTATATCAGACATACAAAGTTTTTCAGGCGATATCGTATTATGTATAAGGTGTGGTAGGTAGGACACAGCTAATTTACAGTGAGATTGAATTTACTGAGAAAATACAAGAATTGTCTAAGCATGAAACTTAATTTAATCGAAACGTACCAACTTATTAAACGTTTAAAAATTGAATTTAAAAATAAATACGACACATTATTTGAATGCTCAAAAATTGATATCGTAAATAAGATTATTAAGCTGTATTAAGCATTAAAATATATAAAATTATAGTAATTTACATAGTAAAATAATACTAGACATATTAACTTACTAGCAGTGCCCTTCGTAAAAGTAGCCTATCTATGTGTTAATCCTAGTTATGAACTTGTATATGTATATTCTTAATTTCATCCAAATCCGTTCACACACAAAGTTTCTCCAATTCCGATATAATTTGTTTATAACTACAAATGTGTTAAAGTCTCTGATCAAAGACTTTAAAAAACATTTATTTTATTGTTTAATTCTTTTGAATTGGAAATTGTTTGTTTTTACGCTGGGTGGGCTGAGTTCGATTTTGGCATGAGCACAGATTTTCTCTCAAAGGAATTTTTCGTTACTGATTGTGGGTAGCATGCGTGATAGTGAAGGGTTGTCACTAGTTGTCTGTGTAAAAACGTGAGTTACTTTGTTGTCACAAAATTAATGACATTGCTATAATTTGGCACAGACATGATAAATAAAATTACTTAATCGTTCAAGTTTATCTTCTGTCTTTTTTTCTGTGTTGTAGGTATAAGGAACGCGTCCCTGTTTTGTTTCTGACTTTCCTTGCATAAATAATGAACGGTATCTCGTTTTAGGATAAGCAGATAGGGACGTTAATACATCATTAATATGTTAAAAGGTGCAATAATATGCAAATATATTTTGAGGTATCGAAACTGAGGGGTGTCAATAAGTATTGAATTTAATGTTCAATAAGTAACTGACTTACTAAATTAAGTTTTTTTTAATTCAAGATAGGTAAACTTTTGACCACCATCTCACCTGATGGTAAGTGACGACGTTGTCGACGATGGTTTGCCTAGAAGATCACTCAAGACTGGAAGTCTCTCATATTGTACTCATCAGGAATCACCGACTCAAGCAATAGAGATCCTTTCATTCCTTTATAGTACGCACAATAAATTTGGACGCAAAATGCTTCGTTCGCAGTTTATCTGCTTGTCCGATGATAGAACGGGGATGGAGGAACTAGATCTTGTAGATCCTTGACATATTTCGGAGAGTGCTCTGAAATAGGTATATCCGATAATAATTAAACGCAAGCAACACTTAAAAAACTGACTTCACCGTTTACATTTTGGTTTTGGCTTGATCGATTTTTATAAAATGTATTTGGGACTACCTCTAAAGTATAATCTACTTAACAAAAAATCATCAAAATCGATTAAAAATTAGCAGAGATGTCGTAAAAACATACTGTCGATTGAATATTTTAAAGTCGATTGAAAAAGTAGGAGTTCTTTAGTGTAAAAAAGAACAAAATACAGCATTCATATAGTAATTTCTAAAGTTTGCGAAACAAAACCTCAGATCAAACTCCAGATAGTACCAAGACCAAGTATCCATCGAAGCTGTCCACAAATACCTGACAAAGCTAGCCTCACTTTCGGAGCGAAGGTGTAGGAATTCGGTCCCAGTCGAAGATATGGCTTGCTTCGAATGAAATTCCCGAGGGAACTATGCGTAAATTGAGGCCTAATTGCAATTCCTATCTAGGCTTGTATTGCAGGCCGATGAATAGAGTGTGTGCGGCAAATATTGGACGAAGATATTACTTTTTGGCATACGTTAGTTATTTGGTACGAAGTGATAGATGTATCGATGGAATGGCGATACGGATTACGGAGTACTAAACGAGTATTTATGTTGTGCTTAATTAAGTCTAATATACAATCAGTAACAGCTTCAGAGAAAACCATTTTCGGATTCCAAAAGGTATTTGATTATTACAACTATTACATTGCACATATTTGAGGCTAGCCTTTGACCACTAAGTCGCCTGTTTGGATGATGTGGTCGAAAGTTGTAAACACTCTGGACATAGATATAAATCTATAGTAATACAGTTTGCTAGAAGTATCCGCTTCTACGTTTATCATCCGTACGATGAAGTGGAACTCACTACCCGCGTCTTTGTTTCCTGAACGGTATAATCTGGGAATCTTCAAGTATAAAGTTAATAGGTGTCTTCTAGGCAAGTATGCTATATCTTAGGCCGCATCTTCACTTTCCATCTGGTAAGATGATAGTAAAATACTTGTCTATCTGGCATATAAAGTCCGAGTGCATATGTACCTATCTGTAACTTCTAGTCAGCTGTACTTGATCTTAAACTGCAAAGTACTCGTAACTTTAACATCAGTTGAGATTATGGTCACATGTTTTCCTGTCACGGATAAAAAATAAAAGTATTTTTTGAGAACTCTACATTAAAAATGTATAATTTGATGTCTACTCGATTTGGGTACATTTTATCTTACCTTTCCTTCAATGAATATTTAAAGATCCGGACCCAAATATAACTGTAGATGACCTCGTGTATTTTTTACCGACTTCCCAAAAAAGGAGGAGGTACTCAAGTCCACTGTATTTTTTTTTTTTATGTGTGTTACCTCATAACTTCTCGCCACGTGAACCGATTTCGAAAATTCTTTTTTAGTTTGAAAGATGTTGCTTTCTAATTGGTCCCATTTAAATTTGATCAAGATCTAATCAGTAGTTCTTGAAATATCGTCAATAATGACTATTTTGTGAATAATGCGTACTTTCACGATGTTCTCGTTTACCCGACTTCAAAAGTTACCTCATTACTTCTTTAGTTGTGAGCCGATTTTGATGATTCTTTTTTTATTTAAAAGCTGGTGTAGTCCCATTGAAATTTGATCACGGTCTGATCTCTAGTTTTTGAGTTATAGTCAATAATGCGTGTTTATATATTAAATCTGATCAAGGTTCTGATGATCAAGCGGTGAACTCGGTTTTTTTATGCTTTGCTTGCTTTTAATTATTTATCAAGTATATGGATAAGAATCAAATATTAAGGAAACTTGATATACAAAGCGCCCGAGGCGCGCGCCCTTAAATAAAAAACGGCAGCTCGGGGGGAGGTGTCGGGCGCTTCTTACATCAAGGTCCTTTACGCGCTATACATTTTACCTTCACAGCGCCCGGGGCGCGCGCCTCAGGAGTTTTGTATATCATGTCCCTTAATCATTATATGTATTACCCTTTTGGAAGCGAAACATTCATGTACAACGGCGGATATAAGTTATGTGACAATTGTTATTAAATAAAAGTTATTAACACAAATTATTAAGATATTTAATAATAGTTATTTATAAAAACAACTACACATAGCTAGTTATTTATACAAACTTTGTATAAATAACCTTAGATCTAATAATTATAATGGCGAATTCCATATTTATTTCGTCCCTTGGTTAATCTCCAAAATTGTCAAATTTTCGAACATAGTATTTTAGATAAAAGAATCTCATGAGTAAAATTTTATTTAAACTATTTTTTTACTAAACAGAAGATAATAATATGCAAAAACATAAAGAATAGTTTTGTTGTTTAACCAAGATAAGCAAACATTCGACTGTATGTTTTTTTTATAAGTGTTACCTCATAACTTCTTTCCACGTGACAAGATTTGTTTTCTTTTTGTTTGAAAGCTGTTGCTTTCCAATCGGTCCCATTTCAATTTGATCAAGATCTGATCAGTAGTTTTTGAGTTATCGTCAATAATGAGTGTTTAATACATTTAATCTGATCAAGATTCCGAAGATAAAGCGGTAAAGTCAGTTTTTAAGCTTTGCTTGCGTTTAATTATCCTCTATCTCACCTGATGTTGAGTGACGATGCGGTCGACGATGGAGCACGTTTGCCAAGAATATGCCTATTTACTCGTGACTTGATTACCACAACATATGAAACACTAAGGTAAAGCGATAATAATGATGTAGACCATCATAATGTAAATATTTTGTTCTAAAGAAACTGTCAAGCCCTAATTTGTATGAAAATCAAAGACTACGCCATTTCAAACATAAATAACACATTGTACCTGATTCATATTGTTCATAATATGTATACCGTTAAGAACCCCAATAAATAAACAAAATTAGATCCTTACAAACGGCAACAAATTCCCTTTAATAATAAATCCTTTTTCATTTGAGTTAACAATGTAGATATTAGTATCGAAAGGCCGTTCCAGGCCCTCACCGGAAGGTAGGCGTTATAATTTTCAGCATATCCGGCGTTCGGTGCTATTAATGCCCAAGGAAAGACGTCTACGATGAATAACAATGTTACAACAATGGAAACCCTATCGTATATTTCACGTATAACTATTAAATTGGGTCGTAATGTTGGAATGTATGTCGTTAATGAAATGGATCTTTGTTGGCTGAGGTGGGTATGGATTTTGTGGTTTGTGTAGGTCGCAAAAAATAGATTCGATGATTATCATAGTCCTTAAAGGCTGGAATCCTACCAATATTATAAATCCGAAAGTTTTTGTGTAAGTGTGTAAGTATGCTTGTTCCCTCTTCACGCTTTAACGGCTGAACGAATTTGGATGAAATTTGGAATTTACATAGATTGTACCTAGGATAACACATAGGCTACTATTTAACTTGATAATAGCGAGCGAAGCCGTGGGGCACGGCTAGTAAACCATAAGTCTTTATAAATGAGTCGTTTTTATTTCTAAAGTTAAGCTTGTAACAGATAGTAATCTGATGGTAAGAGATGATGTCGAGATGGAGGATGGTAAGTTAGTTATTAAATATTATTGTGTTTGTTACTTAATAATTATAGGTGCCATACAGCACTAGAATGTTAGTAACAGCAACGAAACATTATCCTCCGTGCAGAGGTACCTATATCTGATAGTATACGCGAACGTAGACAAAGAAATGTCAAGGTCAATAATATTAGCTATTTCATATTGCATAAAAATATACAAGATGTCGATTATTAAAGTCTATATAAGAATATGCTATGTAAGTTGTTTTTTTTTTATGACAAATAGGCTAGCATTTCACCGCTATCTCACCTGATGGAAAGCGACGATGCGGTCGACGGTGGGACATGCTTGCCTAGAAGGTACCTGTTCAATCTTGACTTAAAGATGCCTAAGTTATACTTATCGGGAAACAAGAACGAAGGCAGGGTATTCCACTCCTTTGCAGTTCGCATTATAAAAGTAGAGGCAAAACGCTTGGTTCTAATCTGAGGAATATCCACCATAAAAGGATGTCTTGTGGAAGGGAGCTGGAGGAATTAAATCATGCAGTTCTGTCGCACACTCTCCGAAATGTATCTTGTAAAACACGCATAAGCTATAGCTAGCTTGCGCCGATGTTCGAGGCTCTGAAGTCTTTTCTCAACTAGTTCAGTATGGCCAATCAGCTTTTAAGCTCGCTTTTCAATTGAATCCAAAGCCTGAAGCTGGTACTTGGCTGAGCCGTCCCAGAGGTGACTGCAGTATTCCATACAGGATCGGACTTGAGCTTGGAGTATGTCTATATAAGTGATTCGACTTGTATTATGTGTTACAACTATTTCAAATTACACAATTTGAATAGATTGACCTTTTCCTTTATTTGCCTTTTCTATTTCCGGGACGAAATGTGACAAAGACTATCCCAAAACAGCCAACCATCGATCAAACAAGTTCAAACTATAGCTAACTCACAGAATTCACAATGCTTCATTAATTTCCTAGCTTGTACCGTAGCCTTTCCACGCCAGTAAAATAGCTGTGAATCAATGATAGATAATTGTAGACATCAGTTGAACACAGGGTAAGTTATATTGTCAGTGTTCTGGTTAAAAATTTTGCAAGTTTTCTAATAAAGCCCCTCTAATAGCAACTGAAAGCGGTTTGTCTATTACCGAAAAAACTGCATCAAAATTAAATAGGAAAATGGTTATTAACACAATTTACTAAATAACTAATTCAAGCATTTGTAATATGCGTTTAAATAATAATAACTTACACGTTGTGTAAGCGCAATCGGGAGATTTTAGATCCACGGTCTTGAAATTGGCAATTGGCAATATCGTGATGAAATCAATTTTCTCATATTCGTATAATAGTATTTGTATAAGCTACATTGTACCAAAATACATTGCAGTCGCCATACTCAAGTACGAGTAGGTAAATATATCATCAAGCCACCAAGCGTTATATAGCGATCCATCAGCTATCATCCAGATAATGTCACATTCTAGACCTAGTATGTTTACCACTCTCAGCCCCATCATAACTTAATATAAATAAAAAATAATATATACCTATTTAAAAAAAAATTAAACCAGAACCTCACCTTATCCACGATTCTGATTTATTTTCAAAATTTACGCCACCCCAAAATGTACGTCAATCCATAGAATAAGTTTATATAAACACAATTTACGAAGGACAAAATCTCCTAAAGCATCAAGCTACCGCGATATACCATCATCGATCAAACCAGTTCAAACTATCAGAAGCTCGGAATTAACAATGCTTCATTAATATCCAACGAGCCTTTACCGTAATTTCCCTTCCACGCCAGTCAAATAATTAGACGTGAATCAATGATGGATTTGCTGAATTAAACGAAATTGTAGACCTCTGCCATGTACAGAATGATCCGAAGCGCCAATGCTAGTTATCTCTAGTAAATCGGATATTTCGATGACTTTTCTTTTTAATTTAAAATTTTCTTCACCACAGACTAGTGTCCATGCCCCTTTTTAACAATATACATTAATTCGACAATAGATTAAATAAGAAAGCTATGACTTAGATATATTTAACATGCTATTCTTATTTTACTATTAAAGTTTTCGTGGGAATTAAACATTATAATATTATTAAATTACGGCTATAACTCACGTCATTTGATCGATATTGTCGATCTAGGTTGCGAACATGTACGATGCTCTTCTTCGGGATGAGTTTACGCGATCTCGCGGCGTAAACTCATCCCGAAGAAGAGCATCGTAGGTCGACAATATCGATCAAATGACGTGAGTAATAGCCGTAATTTAATAATATTATAATGCTATTCTTAGATAATAATTTTACAACCACTTACTTTAAGTCTTCACTTAAATTTCACCACAAAATTACGAAACATTTTTAAAATACACATTGTTTGCTTAGCAAGTTCTGTATTGGTTTTCTATATAAATAATATATGTAACTTCTCTAAATTGCGTCATTGTTTTAGATATATGTGTGACCAATTAATTAATTGGTAAACACATTCATAACGTTTTATCTTAGTACATTTAACATTCATCTTAACTAGTTTAAAATATACAAAATGGGATAGAGTTACAGGAGCACAACTCTTTGAAAGCCGTGCTAGGTCAAACCTGTATTACGGCTGCCAGTTATTAATTTGGGATTTTAAAACGATTCTTACAATGAATTAATTTGTTTATATTAGGCACGTTAAATCTTTTGGTTGGTAATTAAAAGCAAAAGTATTTAAACTTCTTTGTCAAATTCCTGTAATAGTTCAAGAAACCTGCACTAGAATTGCCCCTAAAAGTACTTGTAAATATAATAAAAAAGATAATCTTATTCAACTAACTAGTTAACTACGTCTTGAGGTTTCAAATCCGCGTTGATGATGTTACCATGACTTCCATGTTCAAAATATCAGCTACAGCGGTTCAGTATTGACGCAATTAAGTAACAAATACCAAACATAGATTAACATATTTATATCCAATCTTTTGCATTATTGAAGTAGTGGGAGGTTTTATTTAGTCCTCATACAAACTAACTGTAAGAGAAAGAATAATCGAGTCCTCATTTTTGTGAAAAAGTTTTTCGATCAAAACGAATATAATTTTCACATTCACGAGACATCCTGTATAGTGCTAGTCTGCAGACCATCGCGTGTCGACATAATGAAAACAGTTCACTAAGACACGAGTGTATTCCACAAATGGACAATTAGAAGTAGACCAACATAAAACATTCTGCTTAATACCTTAACATAGTTTTGTAAATGCTATGCATGTTTGGTGTTACCTAACATGTATTATCATTTTCAAGCTACCATGGTCACTTTCACTATAAATGTTTGTATCAATAACGGGATATTTACCATGTATTTCGTTTGTTTTTAATTTCCGATATACTTCCAGTTACTCCGTGATCATGGCGCTTGCAACAGTGCCGAAATATCGGAAACTCAAAACAAACGAAATACATGGTAAATATCCCGTTATTGATACAAACATTTATAATGTATTATCATGTATTTAAGAATAATCAGTTTCACTTAAATGTTACGTCTTTATCTCACTGGCTTGAGTAAATATCGGTATTTATTGACAAGCGCATTTTATTATTAATATTAAATAAGCATTAGGTACAACTTCAGTCTTAAAGAACCAAATTATGTTTCATATAATAGAATAGAATAAATATTCCTTATCGTATACCAAAAAAAAAGTTAAGTAACAGAGGAAATGTTAAAAAACAAAATTGCAATGAGTGGACTTAATTTAATTACTTATATAATATTTTATATGATATTATTTGGTGATTGTTAATGTATCTGAAGGTATAATATAAATCGCGTATAGCATCTCCAGTGTACCCATAGCTTTGGAATAACAATACTCCTGCACATGGCATTGCAATACGATCCTCTCTCTGAAACTTAAGGTGCTTATACCCAATAACTATAATGGCAATATCACGTTTCAGCAAGAACCAGTTCTGCTTGCGAAGTCGTACCACCACGTTTTTAATTTTAATGACCTTGTTGTCCCAATGAGCTATTTGTTTTATTTTCCTCATACCCTGGGTAATTTTTGCTCCCAAAAAATCTAGAGGAGAGAGTTCTCTTGCCACTTGGAAACTCCGATGGGTTCTGGCTAACCCAAGCGAAACCCAATAACATTTATATTGTTTTCGTCAATACTTCTTGTTTTCTTTTAGCTAACAAATTAAGTTTTATAACTATAACATAAAGAGGCTGAGACTCCAACATAACAGACCATAAAAGGTCACTAACAAGATACAGAGTGTCGTAAAACGGGGTTCCGTGAAAACATTGTGAATAATAAAACGGTATAAGTTTCGACCTAGTTTTTTTTTATGTTCTCGTTTGGGAATTCACCTGAAGGGGTGTTAATCGGAAAACGGATCGCTTATCTAGTCCTATCTTTAGCGTCTACCGTCTGTCGGGGATATCCTTCTAACCTACACAAAGTGGGAACGACATGCAACATGTATTCCTAAAATTCTTAAAATTGCAACTGAGTTACCAGTGGGTAAGTTCAAATCAGTAATAAAACGAGCATTAATAAAGAAAGCTTATTAAAAAACGATTGACTATATTAATGACAAGGATGCATGGAGGCAAACTGTTCAAGCGCTTTCTAGCGACTACATAGTATATAGATACACCTAGGTTAATATAATTATGTATTATTGTTTAAGAATGATAAAAAAAAATTGAAAAAAATACGCCGCCGAGTTTTTTGTCATGTTCTTCTCGAGATGGCTGTAATTTTGCGAATTTGGCAGTAGAGTCATTAACTTTCATGAGTGCCTCTTTGGGGCCCATGTGAATATATGAATTTGTTTTAATTTGATTAGGTGAATAATAATTGTCTCTAGATGAGTCCTTGCAAATCAAATCTTCGTATCGAGCATTAATTTGTTATTCGTTGTCACAAGTATAAGCAGAGCTGGTATCGTATATGTGAAATTATAAGAAGGTTTGGATCGATTCTCGCGCATTTGACATTTTAAGTCTTAACTCAATTTTCAAACTTTGCAAAAGTCTTTTTTTCCTTGATCTTTGAACGTCAAACCAATCTGGTGTACGAATCCTCCTCCTAATTTCTTGTGGACATTTGATATATATTCTTGACTCCGAGGTGTATTAGACCAAATGTCAGAAAGTCCAAGGCGTTAAAATGTTCATGATATAATACCAAGTTGCTAAAACGACAAAATGTCAAAACGTCCAGTTGCTAAAACGACAAAATGTCAAAACGTCCAGTTGCTAAAACAACAAAATGCCTAAACGTCCAGTTGGTAATACAACAAAATGCTAAAACATCCAGTTGCTAAAAACGACAAAATGCCTAAACGACTAGCTGCTAAAACGACAAAATGTCAAAACGTCCAGTTGCTAAAATGACTAAAGTGCCAAAACGATTAGTTTATTTATTTATTAGCGAACATAACAGAATACAATCATAATAGGAACAAATTATAGAAATATAATATGGGGTTGATCTAAATTGTATTCCTTAACCATGTATGCCTAAAAGCAACAATCTAATAATTTACATAAATCGCTAGAAAAGTTATAGTTTCATATAACAATTATCTTATACATAAAATCATTATTATTATATATTCATACATATGAAGTAAATAGAATTTCTTTTATTTGCCTCCGAAATTGGCTCAAATTGAGGTAGGAAATATCAATATTTCTGTTAGAGACAAGAATTTCGTTGTACTGGCGACACATCCTGACAATGGGGTTATAATAGGAAGTGTTGTTGAAAAAGTTGCCAAAAAGACAAAATATCTTTTGCATTTAACTACAAACCTGACAGATTCTCACTTCAACTAAAAAATAATCCTGCTTAACTATGCCCATTTCAAACGTTATTCAAATCCGTTCATACACATACTAGTATTTTTTGTATCGTAAAAATAGTAGAGTAGTAAGAATAGCTACAATTCAATCAGCATATAACAAGAGTGCAACAAAAATAGACAAGGGGTCACAGATAGCCCTTTGTGTAGGGGATGTATGGAGGAAAACGAAACCGTAGAACACGTAATAGCTCAGTGTGCTGTCACTGAAGAAATTAGAGTCAACACTGGAATGCTAGAGCAACATTCCACAAAACATAAAGACTCACCTGAAGACTCACAGAATTCAATTACAAATACAACAACTTCATCACTGGAACAGTTATGCCAGCACCCAAAAACCACACTCCGTTATTTTAAGGAGCTGGGGTGGATGGGGTAGTTCCTGGCAGGGGGAAATGCACAATACACCCCAAGCGGGACGTCAGTGCAGGCCTTACCGCCCCCATATTGAATAAGAATAATAAGAATAAAGACAAGAAAGCCACTTGGAACAATTAAATGCTAATATAACCCACTTTAGTTCCAGCCTGACCATAGAATAACAAACACACAAACACAGAGACACTAGAGTGGTATTACCCAACAGACCACGGTTAATATTCTCTATCCATTTTGCTCTACCGCATTTTCTGTTACACGAAAATAAACCAGATGGATTTGACCGCAACGTACTAGAACATTTTGAAGTATTCGTTTAACAAAATGAACTTCAACTTGTATTATAGGATAGCTTTATATCAAAAGTTTAGATCATAATTTGAGATATCTACTTATACAAAAGTTTAAATAATAAAGTTGGGCGTGGGACTGTAATGCGCTCCTCTCTCTGTGGCTTAAAGTTTTATGTCTCATTTGTCCATTAATTAATATTGCTCGATCTGCTGATGACAACTGAACCAGACCGTTACTCAGTATCAGTATCTTCACCGCTTGGTAGTTCTGATCACTGTCTGGTGAAGTCCGTCTCAGTTTACTCCCCGCCGGATCCCAGCTTTAAAGGTACAAGGCGTGTGTGGGGATATAAATCAGCAGATTGGGACGAGTTGCGGCATTTCTTTTCTTCTTATCCTTGGCGGCAAGTTTGTTTTTCTTCAAAAGACCCTACCAACTGCGCAACTGCTGTTTCTGAGGTCATCAATCAGGGAATGGAGTATTTTATTCCATTCTCTGATAAGTCTCTAAACGGTAAAGCTCGGCCCTGGTTTGGATCCGATTGTTTACGTGCTGAAGTACTTAAACATGAGGCATTTTTGGCCTGGGCTGATGCTCGAAAGCGTAAGTCTCCTGACACTAAGGCATTGAAGCGAAAATTTAACGTTGCTGCCAAGATATGCAAGAAAACATTAAAGAAGGCCCGCTTCGACCACGTCAGCAGTATAGGGACCAAACTGGCTTCTTACCCCGCTGGTAGTAAAGCGTTTTGGTCCTTAGCTAAATCAGTTGAAGCAAACTTCTGCCGCTCCTCACTTCCTCCTCTGCTGAAACCTGATGGTTCGCTAGCTCACACTGCCGATGAGAAGGCAAACTTATTTGCGAACCTTTTCGCAGAAGCTTCACGTCTAGATTGTTCTGGTGAGGTACCTCCAAGCCTGCCTCACTGCGGGGTTTCCATGCCTGAAATTCGCATCCGGCAAAAAGAGGTACTAAAAACACTTCGAGCTCTAGACGTGAACAAAGCTAGTGGTCCTGATGGTATACCAGCAGTTGTGCTTAAAAACTGTGCTCCTGAGTTGTCTCCGATATTGACACGCCTGTTTCGAATTTCTTTTGACGCCGGCCAAGTCCCGTCGTGCTGGAAGCTTGCCAACGTACAACCTGTACCAAAAAAAGGTAGTCGTGCTGAACCTACCAACTATAGGCCCGTATCTATAACCTCCCTGCTTTGCAAAACGATGGAGAGGGTGATTAACAACAGGCTCTTGGCATACCTAGAACAAAATGATCTACTTAGTGACCGACAATACGGGTTTCGCCGAAATCGGTCCACTGGTGATCTTCTAGCGTATGCCACACACATTTTGAGCGAGGCCATTGAAAAGCAGGGTGAGGCTTTAGCTGTGTCATTGGACATCTCAAAAGCTTTCGATCGGGTCTGGCACGACGGCCTTCTTAACAAGCTCCCATCATTTGGATTGCCTGTGGGTTTGTGCACATGGATATCTGATTTCTTGAGGGAACGGTCGATTCGAGTAGTTGTAGATGGATGCTCGTCAGACCAAATGGCCATCAATGCCGGTGTACCTCAAGGATCCGTACTCTCTGCAACACTTTTCCTACTTCATATCAATGATCTGTTGAAACCCGGTACCTTTGGGTATGCAGATGATACGACAGTAGTTGCAAGGTACGTACCTAACGCTCGCGCAAGTAGTGTAGATATCCAGCACCACCGTGAGGATATGGTTGAACAGCTAAACTTGTCCTTAAAGGCTGTGTCCAACTGGGGTGATGCTAATATGGTTAGGTTTAATGCTTCTAAGACTCAGGCGTGTCTATTCTCTGCTAAAAAAAGCCAGTTTCTTTTAGCTCCCATCTTCTGTAATGTGCCCATCCAGATAGGCAATCAACTAGAACTATTGGGTGTCAGTTTGGCATCCAACCTCAACTTTGGTTCGTATATCGAATCTAAGGCCAAAGTAGCTGCTAAAAAACTTGGTATTTTGTCGAAGGTCAGGCGGTACTTCACACCGGGACAGCTTTTAAACTTGTATCAAGCACAGGTCCGGTCGTGTATGGAGTACTGCTGTCACCTGTGGGATGGTTCTGCCAAGTATCAGCTGCGGGCTTTGGATTCGATAGAGAGACGCGCAAAGAGGCTAATTAACAATGACGCTTTAGTTGAAGCCAGATTGCAAAGTCTTGAACATCGGCGTAAAGTTGCAAGCCTATCGGTATTCTATAAAATACATTACGGTGAATGTGCTCAGGAACTACACAACCTTGTTCCCGCTTCACCTTTTTTCCACCTTTCATCTAGAAGAACGGCGTCGCGTCACCCATTTATGGTTGAGATACCGTTCATTCGGACGAAACGTTTCGCGTCTTCGTTCATTTATAGAACAGCAAAAGAATGGAACGCTTTGCCGTCGTCTGTGTTTCCCGAAGGGTACAATTTGGGTGTGTTCAAAAGTAAAGTGAATAGGTATTTACTAAGCAAGCGTGCTCCACCTTAGACTACATCGTCGCTTTCCATCAGGTGTGATTGTGGTCAAACGTTTGCTTGGTCTGTAATAAAAAAAAAAAAAAAAAAAAATAGCAACTCATTCTTTCTTCTCAGTTCTGTTGTTTGACTATGCTTGAAGTGCTCGCTGGTGAAGTTAGTTGGGCGACTACCTTCTAAGCAGCGGGTGTCGGGTTCGATTCCTGATGGGACCACACGTTTTCTCCCTAAGACAAATTTGTGTTTCTGTAACTAGGTGTAATTTGATTGCGTGTGTGATGTGAATGTTTCGAACCCATGATCACATGTATTCGAACTGTAAGTGTGAAAATGTTTTTTTAATATAAAATGTAAAAAGGTACTACCCCAATAACACTATTAAAACGTCCAATATAACCTGTTTTGTTGACAGAATTTAATATCTCCGGCCTCATGCATGGATATTTTATTTTCTTCCTACCCTGTATAATTTTACTACCCAAAAAGCGTTTAACTATCCATCACCTGGGAACGCGGCCACTAGGGAATGAGGCTACCCCAGCAGATCTCAAATCGAGAACCAGAAACTACTGAACAAAACATTTCGTTACATACTTATCCCCTGCCTAGTACCTATAACTTGACCCAGAACACCCACACATAGAATAATAATTAGAATCCTAATAAATGCTTTTCTAATTTAATACAAACGAGACAATTTTAGTTACACAAACCTCTTCAGTCCTGCCCTCATTAATTTTCCTCCCATTCTTCACACTGTTTACAGCATGAGGAAATGTAAAGAATTTCTAAATCTCCATAACATTAAATTATGTAACAATTGTTTTTAAATACAAATATTAATCAGCTTTTGGACTGACCTTACGTAAAAGAACACAGAAGAATAATAATATACAGTACTGGAACGCAGAATATATAATCCTACTAATATTACAAATCCGAAAGTTTGTGTGTATGTAAGTTTGTTCCCACTTCACGCTTAAACGGCTGAACGGATTTGGATGAACTTTGGAATATACATAGCTTATATTTAGGATTAGCGCATAGGCTACTTTTTAACTCGATAATAGCGAAAACGCGGGGCGCGGCTAGTATTATATAATAATGTCTCTCCAAATCTCTCCAAGAAATGTTACTTGAGATAATTTACGCGTACACTATATAGTATGTTAAGTTCTATAATAATATTGTTTTACTAGCTTGCGGTTTCCATCCTTAATATCGAAGTGACCACTACAGAAATCTTGTATCCCTAGAGTAACTAACATGTAATAAAGGTAATCAACGTTTTCTTGTATCTTTGAGTAATGTTCCTAACTCGTCGTATAGCCCAAAAAATACAATCGAAACTCAAAATGACTTACTACTCTTAACTTTGACAACCCAGTCGGCGCAGTGGTTAAGTTACTGCTCTCTGCGCCGTGGGTCCTAGGTTTGATTTCCGGCACGACCACTATTTTCCATCTCAAGAGTTATGTGCTTCTGGTGCTGGGTATGATTGTGTGTGATATGTAAATGTATCCGGCAACCATGAAACAAGGTTTTGAACTGTTTGTCTGTCAAGGTTTTGAATGTGTTTGTTTGTTGTATTCAAAGACAACTTTGAGCTCAAACTCATTCTTGCTCTGATTTTTTATTATTCTGTCTTTCGACAAATCAAACTAAGTGATAACTCGCAAGATTTTAAAATTCGTATTATGTTGCATTTAACTATGATTAATTTAATTATCGACGTAAGTATAACAAACTGTAAGATCAAATTATAGGCACAAGCGCATTCATTGACACACACACTTGCTTTTCATCTACTGAACTAGCACCCTGACTATGAAGTATATTTCATGCAGCGCCTTAGGGCTGCATGGTTAACAAGCCTCGGAGGCGAATTATATTTAATTTTTGATTCTGTTTGCTTGCTCACGACTGGAGCTCCCAAATTATTCAGAACCTTGCACGAGGTATGCACCGTAACGGTACTCAGAAATTCTTTGAGCTACGATTCCTTGCCGACTTGGAACCATATTCAGGTCAAACGTTGTATGGATTTGGGTGTTTCATAAATGTTAAAATTACGTAATGACTTGTTTATAAATTATTTAAAATTTTCTGCTGTATGTTTTTCGTATTATCGTTAATTATGATGTTAAATTGTCGGCTTAACGCTATTTTATTATGATTGACATGCAATGTTTATATTTGAGTATATATGAGAAAATTTGTTTCTTTATTAATTCTAATAGGCATTACAGCTTTAGATATTTATATTGTATCCATATAGATATAAAAATGAACTTGTATGTTATAAATATTATCATTTCGTAAATTAAAAAAGAGTAGGTTCTAATTTTTGACTAAAAATCGTTTCCACCACTTAAATGATGTAACAGAAATTACACACTGGGCTTCTTGTTATTTACTAGATATTTTTGGATACCCCTTAATGATTTTTTATAGCATAATTAATAAAATCTATGAAACCGTTGCTGGATCGTGCCGTTATGAGGAGCATGCCATGCTTAACCTTTATAGTTGTAAAAAATTGCTTGAGTCTATGGTAGCTGATACCAACTTTATCTTTTATCCACGATCTTGAAAAATGGTTGCTATAGAGCCATGTTTTATCAAAAAACAAAATCGGTCCCGAACCCAGCACCAAAGTGCCCAAAAACATAAATAAAATATACATAAAAAACGTAACACCCTGCCTTCGTTTTTCAATAATTTCGTCATCAAGTCAAGAGTGAACAAGTATTTTCTAGACCAGTATGTCCCACCGTCGACTGCATCGTCGCTCAGGTGAGATCGCTGTCAAATTCGCGCACCTAACTAAGCCAATAGGCAGTTCAACTTGGACTCTAGCTACACTCTACAGTCTATAGTAACTCTCTGTGCGACTCTCTGTTTTACTAAAACAAACTAAACACATAACAGAGTTCATTCAGACTGCTTCGAAATGGAATCCGTAAAAGCCTTTTCCATAATTAATCTGATGAAATAGCTAAAGTTGACTCGCTAGTACATTCAAATTATCTTAATCCTAACTATTTATGTTAAGACAGAAATTAACTGACCTTTCGGAGCTCATTAGACTAGAATCTGCTGCTCGTTTTATTTATGGATAGACCTTTTTATAAGGTCTGGGTATTTATATCACACAGCGCTGTTAGGCTCATACATAGCCATTTTTAACATTTGCTATTATTTACGGTCTTTTTTTACCGTGTTCACAAAAAGGAGGATGTACTCAATTCGACTGTATTTTTTTATGTTACCTCTATCTCATACCTTTTTTCCACGTGAACCTATTTTTTAATTGAAAGCTGATGGTTTTCCATTGAAATTTGAAGAAGCTCTGATCGTCAATAATGCGTGTTTAATACATTTAATCTGATCAAGGTTCCTAGGATAAAGCGGTGAAGTCGGTTTTTTTAAGCTTTGCTTGCGTTTAATTATTTGACAAAGTTGGTTAAAAAACTTCATTAAAACAAGTAAATATACTAACAATTAAAAATCCCAACTGCGTAAAAAGTAAACTTACACATTTACTTACACACTTACATCCTAAATGGTCTTTCAAAATGAAAAATGCTAAAAGAAACCTAAAGATAATTATAAAATACTTATTCAATGATACCTCACTTAACAAAGTCGACAGTTCTTTTTAACTACTGTCTTTCTGAATTTTAATTACAGAAATTTCGTTAACGGCATTGAGACAAATCAATTTACGTAAGAATCATCAAAATCGGTCCACTCGTTTGGTCTGTAGAGATTTTGATTACAGCCATAAAGGAATAAACATATATAGACTATAAAACACATTACCCTCCTTTGCGTCGCGCTGTCGGGTAAAAAGCAGAGTATTTTTATCACTATCATGATATCATAGATTAGTACATATTATTATATATTTAGAGATTGTGTCTCGTAATCAAACTCGACTCTATCTATTAAACTATCATAAATGAGGCTTAAATTCACGGCAGCTAATTACACTATTTCGTAGTACCATCGTTCCGTTGAAATATTAGCTCCAAATGTCACAAGTTGTTGATATATACCAGGACCCGGTCCCAGATTACCTCGTGTTGTTTGGTAAGCCGAGCCGCGATGCTCGGTCGTTAGCATGCGAGTTTTAGGTTATTCTGTTTTGTTAGATAAGGATTGTACTGAGATCTCGGAAAGACCTTTTTAATAGTAAATGTTGTAGTGGGAGGACTCTTCTGCAGAGCCCGCCTGGGTCAGTACCATATATTGCCAGATATTCAACCGACAAGCAATAGTGTGCAAAGTTGCAAACATTATATGCGGATTGAAGGGCAGTGTTTTCAGTGTAACTGTAATTTTTTTGTTGTGCTAGATAGGTAAGAATTTTACCGATGGAAAGTGCAAACATGCTTGCCTAGATAAGAGACCTATTCACTCTAGACTTGAAGACACCCAGATTGTAGCGTTCAGGGAACAAAGATTACACTTAAGGCGACTTGGTGTCGAGTTGGCGGACTGGATCCAAACTGTAGCCTTGTAGAATTGCCTGCATACTCAGCGTGCACGCTTTCATATATTTTTTAAATTAATCTTACCTTTTTACAAAAAACTTGAGTTCATAACGATTACACCCAATATTTATTGTAAAACATATCTTTTATAGAAACAGAATAAAGTTGATTCATTCCACTGACGGGAACGGGAAATTTGGTGTTTTTTAGTAAAGTTTAATGTTTTTTTTCTATCGAGCCAAATTTATTCAATCGTTTATCGCTGAACATATCCGAATAAAATATTTTGTGAACATTTATTACACATAAAAAAATGCTGTTAATCGACCGTTTTTAAAGGTCAAATCTTTAATATTCGTGAGGATGAAACGTCCAATTTGGAGCCTACTTCACCTTAAGGGGCTGGTATACGTCAATGCGAGCACCTTTTTTAATCACAGCCAATTATCCCCCTTACACTTTTGCACGTAAAGGTGTGTATTGGTTTGAATTACATCGTGGCGGTTACGCGTGGTCGCGCGTGGTGATCTTTGATTTTTAATGGTTTTATTCAAATTTCGTAAAAATGCACCTCAAATAAAAAAAAAATAAGCTGAAGACATCATTCGTCTAGTGAATATACGTATATGAAATAATTTTCAAAGTGTTTTGATATAAAATGGCGGAACGAAATGGTTACAAAAACACAAGTTGATGTTATTTGCATGAGATTTGATATTTATTTCCTTTATATTTACGAACGTTATGAATATTATAAGAAGAATGCATCATTTATCGTATCACACAAATTACGACACATATTTTAGTTGAAATTCTGGTATCGCCACCTTAAAGAGATTTAACATCTAATATCTTGGGGTGACGAGCGCAGTGTACTGCCGCGCTAGTTTTTGAGCTATCTGTGTTCAAATCTTTGGGTAGCACTGAACTGTGAAGGTCATGCGGGACGCTTACCATCAGACGAGCGACTTGCAAGTCTCTTCTTATTAAATTTTTAATTACAAAAAAAAAGACGTGTGGCACTCGGGGACTGCCGCGGTAAAGCTATTGCACAGCATTTTTTATCAACTTATGCAATTATAATTATTTATTTATTTTATTTATACAGTATTTTTTTTCCTGCCACCCAGAGGCGAGTTGCTGAACTAAAGATACAAGCGTGATATTTCAAAAAAGTCATTAAAAGTTCTGCTATTCATCGATAGATGGCAAAACTAAAAAGTATCACCGCTGTGCCGGTCGGAGTGGGGGGTGTTAGGTTATTTTCGTTACGGAATTTCTGGATTCGGTCTCCACGCTCAAGGCCCGCGATAGAAGCTATGCAATAGCTTAAAAAATACCTTATATCTTGTCACCATATATGGAATGCATAATATAAATAAATAAATAAATTAAAGGTTTTTACTACTATCGGTAATTAATGGTGTGTTCTTATAATTGTTTTATATCACCACTGGCCGAGCCCCGCGGCTTCGCCCGTTGTTATCAATATAAAAAGCAGCCTATGTGTTAGTCCTAGGTATAAGCTATGTACATTCCAAATTTCATCCACATCCGTTTAGCCGTTAAATCGTGAAGAGGGAACAAACATACTTACACACTTGCACACTTACACACAAACTTTCAGACTTATGATATAAAGTAGGATTCAGCGGCATACAGTGCAATCTTTGTAAACAGTTAGAAGTTAATTGCGTATCTTTTCAAGAAGGTGGTATCAATTTCGATGCCCAGTGGGAACACAAGTTTTCTCTCCAAGGGAAATTTATGTTTCTGGTTCTGGGTGTGTTTGAGCGTGTAAATGTTTTCGGCATCTACGATACAAGTCTTCGTACTTGTTTTGGAGCTGTGAGTGTGAAATCGTTTATGTTTAATTATATCGCATTTTTGCAAAGCGTGCAGGACTTAACAGGGACCGGGTTTTTATGCATGAATGCAAGAATTTGACCACCATCTCACCTGATGGAAAGTGAAGAAGCGGCCGCAGATGTAACATGCTTGCCTAGAAAATACCTATTTACTCTAGACTTGAAGACTCCATTGCTGAGATCCAATTGTTATGTACTCAATGGCAATAGACTTAACATTATATTTGCATAATACGTGAAACTAAAAGTTTATAAGGTTAAAAAACAATTATTATGGTTCCTATACAAAATGTAAATCATCGTTTTAGCGAAGTATAATTATGGCTTTGTTCTCTTATAAGGAAAGCTTATTTGGAAATAATTTCCGCTTTTTAATTAACAAAACGGTAACATGTAAAATAAAGCGCCTTTGTGCTTATATTACATGTCCCAACGTACAAACGTATGAAAACAATAAACTAATTTTTGTAATCACATCCCACGAGTTCTATATGCATGATATCAAAAGCTCAATTTAAAGACACGCTTTTGAATAATAAATACTCATATAAAGGTATACTAGCCGTGCCCCGCGGCTTCGCTAAAAAGTAGCCTATGTGTTAATCCTAGGTATAAGCTATGTTCATTCCAAATTTCATCCAAATCCGTTCAGCCGTTAAAGCGTGAAGAGGGAACAAACATACTTACACACAAACTTTCGGATTTATAATATTATTACTAGCTGTGCCCCGCGGCTTCGCCCGCTATTATCAAGTTATAAAGTAACCTATGTGCTAATCCTAGGTATAATCTATGTTCATTCTAAATTTCATCCAAATCCGTTCAGTCATTAAAGCGTGAAGAGGGAACAAACATACTTACACACTTATACATTTACACACAAACTTTCGGATTTATAATATTAGTAGGATAGTAGGATGGTAGCAACATATTTTTAATGCTCGATAAACGAACCTTCGGCGATATTCTTATCTCATATAAAGTGACGGTAAAAGATGTAGCATGCTTGTTTAGAAGATATTCTTGAAGACCAGCAGAAACTTGGACAGGAAGAGTCCAAAACGCAAACTAAATTCAGTATCAAAAGAATTTAATTCAGATTAAACAAGATTTTCTTAGCTGGTCGTAGGACAGTGTAAGGTGCAACGATCGGCTACGGTTTTAACCCTGACATCAACGAGCTATCATGACGCGTCCTGGGGCCACCTCTTTCACGTTTATGCTTCCCAAATACTTTATTACTATAATACTTGAGCTTATTACCTCATTCAAGTTTATGCCTGCCTAGTACTAAACCAAGTCCGATAGACTTATATGTAAAAACTTTTAATTGGTCTTTAGTTTATTGGATACTTATTATTTTATGTACCTAACTGTTAGTTTTCCATTAAATAAAGCAAAATAAAATAGACGTAACTTTGTCGAAAATTATGAAAACTATTTAATTATTGTTTTGGATAAGTAAGCTCAGCTGACGTATGCATAGCAACTCACAAAACTCACAAACGGAATGGCGGTGCATAAAAAACGAACAAAGAAACATTGTTTTTTATATCTAATACTATAATAATCTTTGTCCTGACATACTGATTCACAGACTTACTGACTGACTTAGAGACAACGCACAGCCTAAACCGCCGCTGGTCTTAGTACGTATATATACGAATTTAGGAACTTCTACCCCGAAGAAGGTTAAATGGAGTGAAAACGTTTGTATGAAAGTTCTTTGTTTTAGGAATTTATAGCGTCAACAATTTTTATTGGTGTTCGAGTAGTAGATTAGAAATAAGTTTTTGTCAGGATTAACACATAGGCTATTTTTTTTTAACGCGGGCGAAGCAACGGTTCTTAGCTAGTTTGATATATAAAAGGCAGCGGTAGGCCCCTATTTAAATAAATTGGGGAATCCCAAATCTATTTTAATAAATTGTAATAAAAGCAATGTTTTACATATAATTAAATTAGCATTGCAATTCAGAGAGGCAATGCCGCCAGCATGATGGAAACGCTACCCACTGGTAGTGGGCTTGAACACTTGAGTTACCTATAAGCTCGATGTCTTGTAGGTAACTTAGTTCTTTGCTGTATATAGTTTTAGTTTAGTTTAATCAAATAAAGGCAATTGGCCCGTAGATATTATATTACTATTATATATCATATTATATTACTTTATAAAATTAAGAAAAAGAAATGTTACCATTGTATTATTATAGAATGGATAAACACCCACTTTCAGAATTAAATTACTCAGAGACGGAAATAAGAGATCGGTCATTCCGATCGCAGAGTTGTGAAATTTAATAACCTATTCAATTTACATTACCCTTGTATGAAATGACAGGTGTATAGAAAATATAGAAATGTATCCTTATATTCATATTCCATAGAAACCTATGTTATACCCCTTTAGAATTGCTTTTCTTTGGATTGATGTCCGGAATATAAATAGGCATTATCAAACGTACATGTAAATTTTTTGTGATGATATCCATCTTCCTACACCTTATTTATTATATCGAAATATATCAAATATCAGTCTATACATATTTGAAATAAAATAATAATAATACGTACTTATAATTACGGTATCGTTGATAATAACCGTTCAATTCAATATAGTTCAATTATGTTATTAAACCATACTAATCAGTATAATTATCAGGAAATATTAAGAGTTGATTATCTATATCTTAAGACCTAGTTTAAAACTTGTACCTAGTTCTTAGTTTATACACACAGTCTACATGATAAAACGATTTCTATTTCTTTACTTAGATAAATAAACAGGACCGATTGACAATGACGCTGCACGGAGAAGTCGCTGCTGTGGAAATAAATGGGACAACTAGACTACTAGTTCTTAAAAACATATTTTTTAGTCAAAGTTACAGTTACTGCGTCATTTTTACAAAATTTGCTCGCGTTGGCGCGTTGGAGAAGTCTCTGCCCTCTGTACCGTGGGTCTTAGGCTCGTTTCTCAGAAGGAGAACAATTTTCCTTCCCAAGGGTGATTTGTGCTTCTACCAAATTGGGTAAAAAACGGAAAAGAAATGGACAATCAATTACAAAATAATTTCTTCCTAGAATATCACAAAGTATTTTAAAAAGGAAGCACCAGATGCCACTTGACGTTAATATAAAATTAATTGCGTCAACGAAGCAGAATTAAAAATTTCGAAACGTGTACGAAGAAGCTTTGTTCAACATCCAAAGAATGTTTTTGGAGAAAATAGCTACTTTTGACAATGGAGTTCTGTAATTTTGTCTTTTTGAACATGTTTACACAGTACAGAGCAGGAAACTCGCGGTATACTCGTAGAAGCAAGATTCCTGCTCTGTGGTTCATACGCTATACGTATTCTGAGTACTTAGTGTGGTTACAATACAAACCATTCATGATTGACTTGCATCTAGATTTGGTGAATGTAGCATTTGGAACGGGTTCCATAAATAATTACCAAAATTATCAAACTCTTAATAATGTCGTATTTATTTATCACTAGCACAAAACATATTAGATATTTAAAGAAACTTCTTTCTTTTTAAATTACACCTGAATGATCATCAAGGTTTTACTTATGTTTATGTACCTATGAGTATATATATTATTTAAAACGAAGCCGGGCTAGTTTTACCTAGCATTTATAACTAAAGAACGGCTAGACCGTTCTTTTTATGTACAATTGAGACATGAAACAAGCATGTAGATCTACTGATGATAAGGGTCACGCTTGCCAATTACCGTACAGTGTCACCCAGAGACCGTGTTGGATTTAGACCTGTATAAGGCAGAGCACAGCGCTCGTCACCTTCTTCAGATGTTAGATGTTAAATCTTTCTTAGCCCTATAATTTCACTAGAAACATAGCCCTTCAATCCGAAATCTCAGAAAAGTTTGCCGACTATTTTTCGTACATTTGGTATAGAACGACTTTTCTGATAATATATCGAGAACGGATTGACGATTAAAATTTGTGTTGGCACTTTAGCGCTATCACGTATTCTATCTGCGTACTTAACGAAATGCATGTTGTTCAACTGCGAGTTGGAAGAAACGCTTATTTGACCAAATGCTACTAGATATTCCAATAAAATGGTGATCGTGTCCTCAGTAATTTTAACTGAAATACAAACGGCTTAAATATAAACATTTCAGTGGTAATTATGTACTCGGCTGAAAGACGAGTACATAACTCGTCTTTAAGCCGTACAGGTAGGTATAAGCATTTTGTGACGTCAGAGTCTAGTACTCAATGGCTGCCATGAAGGAAAGTTGACAGGTCATTGACATCAGCCCCCCTATTACGTATCTTTGTTGCACGCGGTTTCTATTTGAATTAAGCAAAAATGAATCTTATTTCTTAGGAGTTTTGTCAAAGGAATAGGGGGAAAGAAAGGTAATAGAGGGTTAGAATTGTTGACACTTATGACAGAATCAATCTAATCTTATTGGCTTGTATTGAACTTATCTGCTGCAGAAGTAATAATAATAGATAATAATATAATGATAGATATGTGAGATAAATGTAGCTGGTGAAAATCATTTTTATCTTAATAAATAAATATGATTTTTAAAAGGGTCGTTTAAAAAAAATACTCAAGTAATCAAAGAAATAATTTATTTCCCCGCAGCCGTAATAAAATAGACGTAGCTTGGAATAAAAACCATACAAAAACATCATATAAACAATTTGTGCATCTTTCGGGTGAATAAACACAGACAATGCAACAGGTGGAACCAATGTGTATTATACAAAACTATGCTAAATTCGGAAACAAATTTAAGTCAGGTTGTTGATATGTAATGTAACCTTCTTTATTTCTTCTAGGTACATACCCAGTGATTGTGACATATGCAGATCTTCATAGGTTTAAACGCCTCTTCATCGAATGAGATTCTATCTTTATATATTCTCTTTAAAATGTTCTTTAGCCTGCGAGCGCGTTTCAGGTCCATAACCTGACAAGTTAGGTACCACTGAAATCAGGAAACGTTTCATTCATTTTCATTTCATTTATTTATTCCAGAACAAAATTGTATGGGAAATTATTATTTTATAGGGGTAGCACATGCCTTGGCTCTTGGATTAGTGGGCGGTGCTTGCTGATGTCACGTTATTGAACACCTTAATTAAGACAAAAAAAAAACAGAAAATATTTATTTACAAATAAAGCGTAACAACGGTCTTGTCGTTAAAAGCGATGTATAATGATAAATGTACCTAGCAATCATTAATTGACGTTATTTTATTCGATGTCTATATAGAATATTTTTGTTTCTTCATATAACTTATTTTGTAAGGTAAGCATTTGACAGAGTATGCGGCCGAAGATGTAACAAGCTATCCTTGAAGATACTTACACCTATTCACTGTAGACACACATTACTTCATTTTCATATAAAAACCAAAACAATAATATTTCATTTCATGAGACAAATACTAGACGATAAACCTTTTAAAATACCTTAAAAGTTCTACAAGCGCCAGAAAAATTAGATAACATAAGTACGCAAAAAAAGATAAAATATATATGTTGGATTTTGTTTCACAGTACAATTTTCAGCTACAACAAATTTAATTTTTCAGGCCGGAAATATTGCGGTTTATAGTTTTTTGTAAATAATATAGACAAATGGCCCGTAGACTAAACAACATATTGAACCATAAGAATTACATAATAAGTATGTATTTCTTTTAACATTTGGATGAAGAATGAAACATAAAATAGACAAAAAAGTTCTCTCTCACATAAAATGTATAGATGTCATCACTTTCAATCCATGGTTTTTCGGTTTGGATATCCTCAATAGAGCCGCCTTGATTGGTTATTATCTTGCAAATTTTGGCGCGTTCCCGACTATTATCAACATCCAGGTTTACCTACAGGTATTATTAAGTATGTATTATGATATTATTTCTATTAATTATACTCTTCAAATTTCAAACTCCGCCTCAAGCGATAATTTTTCCTCTCCAAATTTAAAAATGTAGTTCTGCCTAGCATGGCTAATGTTATATAAACAAAATCAATTGATTCGGGTGGACGTTATCAACACAACGTGTAGCTAACTGCAATATTAGACTCGTTGGCCGTATTAGTTTTTAAAAACTATTTCGGTAGATGACGTCACACGTCCCCGTAAGACGTTAATAATAAGGAAAGGATAATTTCGTTGCTTCAGGCAGGGCTTGAGTAGCTCAGCGGTTAGAGCAATAGGGCATGACACCCTATGGCCGCGGTTTCAAACCTCGCCTGAAGCAATATTTTTTCCTTTCTATATTTATCAATATAATTATACTCTGTTAATTAAAGAAAGAAATAAATAATTTTATTGACACAACACAAATAAATGTTGTAGATTAGAAGGTATATTCATATTGCAGCCGTGTACAGTAATGTCGGAATAGGTCTGGACACAGCGCAATGCCGTGGAATACTCCCCAGCGCTTATTTTCAGTCCTAAACACTGGGTGACGAAAAAAAAAACAACGGGTTGCACGCCGGGAGTGCCGGTAGAAGTAAAAACTTGTAACATTAACGTTGTAAACAGCAGGAGCAGATATACATTTTCGTCGCGCGGTAGAAACAGAGGGGGATATTACTTCCTCTCCTCCCTCCGTCTTACGAATTTTCGATCAGGTCACGTGTCCTGATGCGAGTTTAAAATTGTTTACCCATCCCAAAAAAGTGCACAACGCCGCTAAAGACGTTTTCACTTCAAAAATATATCTTCCTACTAATATAATGCCATAATTACGGCCTGTGAATTTTGTTAACCAATAAAATATAATTCTACAACCAGAAATCTGTTTGGGCCACCATTTTCCTTTGAATTTGGCTAAAAGAGCAATGTTGCATGCATGCTTACTTGGCATGACTTGTATCGTGGGTGTCGGAAACATTCACATCACACACACACAATCACACCCAAAATCAGAAGCTCAAATGTCTCTTGGAAATGAAAATTGGGCTCCAGTTGGGAATCGAACCCAGGGCACACGGCGCTATCCGCTCGTCAATCTGTCAGAGGCATCTAGCGTCTAAACCATACAAGCGAAAGTCAGAAATGGCAAGCAGAATGATAATATTATTGAAAATATTAAAGGAGCACCCATACACAATGTATATTGCAATTTATTTATTTTTAGTTTTTGTTGTAATACAATTAAAAACTAATTCTTACAATAATTTTTATCAGGCGCCCTTCAATTTGTAGAGCTCGCTGTAACACACGTCCCAGCACGGTTTTGATATCTAAATTTCCACCAGTAATTAAGCAAACCACACTGCAAAATAAAAATAAAAATAATGTTTTTGCCCGATTTTGATTTGTTTTTTTAATCCTCATTTGTTTTCCCCAATTTTTGTATCATACTCTAATTAACTTGTGTAAAGTTTAAGTCTGTAAATATTTTTGGCCGAATCGTTGTAGTTGAATTCAACTCAAGTTTTATAAGACCAGCCAAATTGGTCGCCATTATCTAACTTAAAAACTAGTATAGACCTATTTTCTGGAACCTACCATCTAATCCAATAGGGTAGTAACAATACCTATTACATACTACCACTTTGAATACTGTCGGTAAGAATCGAAAATGCCGCTTGATCGGGGGCCATATCTATGACAACTGCGCTTTCAACGATTCGGATTTATTACCTAAATTAAACTAAACTAAATACTACAATTGTTCTCACTTCTTCTCTTGCAGTTCAGGAAGTGCATTCGGCATTATTAAGAGAGCGCCAATGGTTGTCGCACCAGCACCTCCTGTAACCATCTTTTCATTTTCCATCAAATGCAACACCGCTCGGGCTATCCAGTCATCGCTAACAAGAACCTGGAATGGAGATGAAGAGAAAACAAGACCATCTAAAACGGGAACATCGTTATGTATTAAAGTGAAATTAAATGAAATTTGTTTGGCACTGTAAACGAGATAAACAAACAAAATAGACAACAAAAACAGCTTAAAAAGCAAAATAAAAAAGGTTATTAAACATATAAAAAAAAGATGTGCATTTTTGCCAAGTGTAACACAAGGCACTGAATTTCAGTCACAGCCCAGAGGTGGCGGATCTAAAACAGTAAAAATATAAAAATATATATGTATGATATCATATATTATTATAAATATACAATAAATGACATATAAATACATAAAATGAGATTAAATAATATGTAATATACACATATATGTGCATATACATTTACATATGTATATAAATATATATGCATTACTAGCTGCGCTCGCGGTTTTACCTGCGTAAGTCCTGGACCCGCATAAATTCTGGGATAAAGTAGTGTGTAAATCCAAGGTGACAGCTACCTCCGTACCAAATTTCATCAAAATTAATCCAGCCGTTTGAGCGTAAAGAAGTTACAAACATACAAACACACTTACAAACTTTAACCTTTATAATATTAGTGTGAAGTGTGATACGTGGCATCATCAGAAAATATGTTCAACTGATTATATATTCCTTTTCAATAACTTTGCTTATAATTAAATTAATATGAAAATATAAAGTACACAAGACTTAATATTTTAGAAATTTTGTCAATAAGTTTTTAGTATGGCATTAAATTACTAGGCAACTATAAATGTAAAAGAGTTCATATGCTTGTTTTCCTTTACGTTGCATTGAAACGCATGCTGGGTATACCTAGCTAGTATACCTATTAACTTTTTTTCTGTGAGATTTGCATATTAGACAAGGTAATTAAAAGGTTTTTTACCATTTTATCAATCAATGGACATGCTGTATGGAAGGCGTTGTAACCAACTATTGGACAAGCCAAAGTATCAGCGAGAGATATTTCACAATCGGTCAGACAAGGCCGTCCATATTCCATAGCTTTGAAGAAACTGCAGCATTTTGGTGATTGAAGTCCCTTTAATATGAATGAGAGAGATTACTAAACAACTTTCAGATAATTTTAAAGAAAGAACCATTAATGAGAAACTCTTTTTGTTAGAAGCCCAACTTTACAATGCTTTATTGTAATGGAAACTAACACTAACTATACAGGGTTATTTGTAAAATACCAAAAAGCTCTCACGCCCTGATTCTTATTCTAAGCCTTAGCTCATTTATCTCTATATTACTTTGTTCTGAATGCTATATTTTCCGTAGTTAAAAAGATAATATATTCTATACTATCTATGATTAGGGGGGTGTTTTGCCGCGACAATGAAAAAATGGCGTTGTTGGTTTTGTATAATTTTCTAAAACCTTCGAATGTTCATGTGTAATAATGGTGGATTAATAATCGTTAATCTAATATATAAAATTCTCGTGTCACAGTTTTCGTTGCCATACTCCTCCGAAACGGCTTGACCGATTTTGATGAAATTTTTTGTGCTTATCCGGTATCTATGAGAATCGGCCAACATCTATTTTTCATCATCATCATCATCATCACTTTTCATCATTATTAACGCGGGTGAAACCGCGGGGCGCAGCTAGTATTTTTATATTAGTATCAAAACGTGTAAACAACATCACCGCGCCGTGCCTCTTAATTTGCCAGTTAAAACTTAACACCTTATACTTAACGAATAAGATAAAAAATATATTTTAAAATAGCTTGAAAAACCATAAAACAGAATTTGCAATTACCGTACCTCGTAAGACATTGGTCTCAATAGTTGAAATGATGTCCTAAGAGGTTTTTGGTATTTTACATATTACCATAACTATCGCAATTATTTTGATCATTATTGTCAGTTAAATTACTGGCCCCCGCCACGGATTTTTCCGGTGGGAGTAAATAGAATCTGTATAATAACACATAGCCTAGTCGGTAAAGCAGCCAAATTGTCTATTGTTTGTGACTTAAATCAAAAGATTAGTTTCTAAAAATAAATCGCAATATTCATAAGATTTTTATTTGAAACTCATCTTTAAAATGAAGTATTAATTATAGCACTCAAGAGTAATGCAGTTTACTTTGAGTAAAATAATCTTCGAAATCGGATCAGTAGTTTCGGATATTACCTTCTAAAAACATATTATCAATGTATAATAAAGAAAAATAAACGTCTTCACACTCACAGCCCCAAACTAAATTCGACGACTTGTGTCGTGGGTACCGGAAACATTCACATCACACACACAATCAGAACCAAAAACACAAAATACTTTGATGGTAGAACTTGTGTTTCCACAGGGAACCCCATACTCGCTGCTAAGGAGGCCAACGCGCACCCTAAAAAGCCAACGGGCAGTTCTTCATCAATTATGCGTTGATATAGATAATAAATAAGTCTTACGTAAACTTTAATCTCAGGTTTTAGGTGTTTTAAAGCAGTAGCTACACCAGCTATGAGACCACCGCCACCTACTGGTATGAGAACAGTATTAGCCTGAGGCACTTGATCCAATATTTCAATTCCAATCGTACCAGCACCTGCTATTACATGGGGATGATCATATCTGAAATATGAAAAAAAAAACATAAAACAAACACTTTCACACTCACAGCCCCACACTAAGTTTAATGACTTGTGTCGTATGTGCTGGATACATTCACATCACGTACACAATCACAACCAGAACCAGATACACAAGCCGATACCTTTACTTAGAAGGCGACTATGCACCCAAGAATTTGCAGTAAAGCTCACTATGATTGTTTACTGCTGGAACTCGCGGCAGTATTTGTCGGATTTTCAGACTAGTTTTGGGCATGTACGAATTGTTTGTTTATATCGGCCACATTTCAGATAATAGGAGACATCTACATGCCCGAAAGTAGTCGGAAAAGCCGACAAAAACCGCCGCGAGTACCAGCAGGTTAGTAGACAAACAATGAATAATACTCGCGATAGTTTGTCATATGTGTGATATGTAAATGTTTCCGGCACCCACAATACAACCCACATACTTAGTCCACACTAAGGCTGTGAGTGTGAATGCGTTTGGTTGTTTGTATATTACCCTTGGTCTATTTGTTCCGAAGACTACACCCGAGTCGGGAGTCGTTGCCGGCATCAGTTGTGTCCCACTTTACGGACTAGCCACGTCAGAAACGCATCTACGCGCAGACTTTTGGCCATTTTAAACAATTTACAGTACCAAGAATCGACATTTCCAATAAGTCGAAATTTTTAGTGCATTTTATTTGAGTTATGTTAGGTTTTGTACAATGAAACTTGTACCAGCAGAAACCTTGTACGAAATGTGATTGAAAATGGCCGTCATAATACGATTTTTTTTTAATATCTCCCTCTAATTCCGAAATCAAATGTTTTCACTCCTCCCGAAAGTGATTGCCGCGAGTTCGCAACGCAATATGCCTACAGTTCTTGAAAAGTCTCGCCTTAAATAGTAAGCTAATAGTTACCTAAATAAACAAATAAATATAAGCACAGAGTTTTGCCGCGACAGTGAAAAAATGGCGTTGTTAATTTGTAGGTATATGTATTAAACGATATAATTCTTCTGTACGTGTGTATGTGACTGAAATTCTTCTATACGGCTGGATCTATATCAATGTAATTTTTTCAGGATTCTTTTTATTTTTATTTAAGTAAAGCAAAATTTTGACCACTATCTCACCTGATGGTAAGCGACGATGTGGTCGACGATGGAGCGAGCTTGCCTAGAAGATACCTATTCAAAAATGGTTCATATTCAAAATTCAATGTGATAAAGTTTTTTTAATTTACGCGGACGCGGCAACTAGTACATTATAAACAGTTACATGATACCCATTTATGTAAGTCCCACGACTGTTTTTATCATTTCTATTCATAAGAACGAACGCATGTCTCTTTGCTTCGACAAGATCTTTGCCGTGGACAATCACTTCGGCATTAAACTGTTTACATTTTTCTATTTTGTCGCTTAAGGCAGTTTCTGGGAATACGATTGTCACTGGTATATTCAAACGACGTGCTTTAAAAGCTAGTGCCTGAAACGATAAAACAAGGCATAATTAGAATGGATATAAAACATGACAGATTTAACTTAAGTAACCTCATGCGCATACTTTCTGAATTGTTAATAACCGGTTCCAAAGTGATGTGACACCATAGATTGTTTTACAAACTTTTATTTAGTTTTACTCGTCCCGTTCCCCTGTCGGTCCGTAATCAAATCTTGCAAGCTAAATAAGACCCACTTCCCGACGTCCGATTGGACTTAAATTTAGTATACATATGTATTTTAGGTGACAATACAATGATATGGTACCATGGAGCTGGTTTGATGATGGAGGTAGAGGATGGCCATAGCAACTTCTGAACTAAACAAGATAAACCCATCGACTTTGGGCTTGTTTGATTAGTCTTGACAAGTTGTTTGGTTATCATCATCCACAGCCCTTTTGATCCCACTACTGGGTATAGGCCTCTCTCATATTCTGCCATTCGCCTCGGACCTGTGCTAGTCTTGTCCAGATTCGACCCGCAATTCTAACAATATCGTCAACCCATATTGCCGCTGGACGCCGATTTTTGCTTGTCATATGAGTGGGTGTTGTTTGGTTATATAACTTTTTTAATCCTTTTTTAATTTCAACTTCAAGTGTATTACTCATTTATTAGTATTGAGTTATTTGTGTGTGTGTGTGAATTTAGTTTTACCTTCGCCCAGTTGCCTGTTGAAGCTGTATAGACTCCATTCTTGCGCTGTTCATTACTTAGATGAAGAAGTGCATTTAGCGCTCCTCTTTCATGAAAACTACAATAAACAAAAACCATTGTTATATCTTCTTTCTATGTTAATTGATACTAGGTCATTTTACGCTAGATAGGCTAGCATTTGAACACTATCTCACTTTATAGAAAGTGAAGATGCGGTTAAAGATGTAACATGCCTAGAAGATACCTATTCACTCTAGACTTGAAGACACCCAGATTGTACCGTTTGGAGAACAAAGATGCAGGCAATGAGTTCCACTTCTTCGCTGTTCGGATGATGAACGTAAAAGCAAAACGCTTCGAACAAATAGGAGATATGTCGACCATTAGTGGATGATGTTTGACATTGTGTTTTGTCGTGAAGTCTATTCGTTCTTTTCTTGGTCTTTTATTGCATACGTTTCGGAAAGTACGCTGCGGTATTGCATTAAGTAGCTCTGCCATAATCAAAATCAAAATCGTTTATTCACATAGGCCTCAAAGAGGCACTCATGAAAGTTAATGATTCATCCATCTCCACTTATATCTTTATGTACTAGATATCCCACATATAAGTACGAAGCGAAAATCGATTCATAATTGGTGGAGATATCGCGTAACATACGTACAAAAAAAACATACAGTCGAATTGAGAACCTCCTTTTTTGAAGTCGGTTGAAAATAAGAATAAATAGATGGAGATAATAAAAGTTACTCTAATACCTGCCAGTTCTAGAGACATTCTCAAACTTGTAGAAGACTTTTACACCCAAAGGCTGCGATCGTTTTGATTTCTAAAATAATGAATATTTGTTAATTTTTATATATTGTATTGTATTTTTATTTATTTATATTGTATTGAGAATACGGCACTTCAGCATATCATATATATATCGATAATCGTATCATATCTTTATTTTATAAAAAGTTATTAATTTGAATAATGTATTAATTGTTAATTTATGCGCGAGTTATGACCACATTTTTTATACAATTGAAATAAAAAAATACGGTACGAGCAATGGTATGGTAAGTCACGTTAATCGATTAATTTCGTTCTAAATCCTGTGTGGCAATGCACTGCACTCTTCACCGTGATACTAGGTGTTTAATCTCTTTATGTCCTGTAAGTTCACTGGAAACATTAAACGTTTACAAACTTAGCGGTTGAATTAACTTAGCGGCAAAGAGAAACTGTACTTTCGCAGGGCGGACTCTGCACAAGAGTCCAAGAACTACACTACTAGGTTTAAAAAAAAATAACCACCATGTGTGTTGAATATTATTTATTTGCACATGTAATCGGCAGATAGTGTGAAACTTTCGGACTGTGAATGAGATTTTGTCAGCGATGCTGTTGATTGTGAGTCTGGATTGTTCAAGCAGCTTAATTTGCTTTCCATAGCAACAACATGCATATATCATTCACAATAAAAGATTACTTTACCAAGACTTTTTGAAAAGATAGTGTAGTCATAGTAGGTACTAGTCGCGGTTTCCAATCTTACGATGAACTTAAGCTTTCGTAACATTAACATCGTGATGAAAAAACATTTTCTCGTGGTCAGTGACTCTAGGTCTTTACTACCCTTGACCACATTACGTGAGTGAGTGATCAAACGTTAGCCATTAACAAATAAAAAAGCCGCATTGAACGTTAACTAAGATTATTTGGTTGACTATGAGGACCAAGCTACAAATACGTGATATATATACAAATATCCGGATGACCTTGACGGTTTTTTGTTTTTGGTAGAATGTGTTTTAATTTGTAGCCTCAGAAAGCTCCATCTAGTGTCGAGTAGAAACAGTTTTTTTACGTTCAGTTTATAAGCCCGGTTTTTCAAATGCAGTTTGGGAACCGAGCATTTCTCGGACCTGGAACGTTGATAAATCGATTCCTTGGGCCGAAAAACCCCTAATCTGTAACTTTCATGAAAATCGTTGGAGCCGTTTCCGAGATCCATATATATATATATATATATATATATATATATACATATATATATATATATATATATATATATATATATACAAGAATTGCTTGTTTAAAGATATTAGATTAGATTGTGTAAATACTACTATGATTTGACTTGGGTACCTGTATCGGAGTAACGGGTATTTCCTGCCTGATTGCAACCGCAGCTTTAAATATGTCTTTGTAAGCTATTGTTTTTGGGTTGTCTGGATCACACCAAGTGTCGAATTCAATATCAGATTGCTATATGGAAAAGATCAAAACATTATAATAAACCTGGGAATTATTAAATCCAGGAATACAGAAATATTGGAAATTACATTGGAGAATTTGAAACTACTGGGTCATTGTCGTTGCTGAGCGATTTGCTTCCAATTTTATAACACGTAGTGAAGACACTACGCATTATAAAAGTGGAAAAAAATCGCTTATAGCGTCTATCGGTTCACCTAGAAATAAGTTCTTAGGATAAAATAAATTTAAAAAATCCAGTCGAATTGAGAACCTCCTCCTGTTTTTGAAGTCGGTTAAAAACGTAAGGAGGTTTCTGAAATTTTATTTGGGGGGCTTACCACTGGATACAAAATAAGTCTTAATATATATATGTCGCCGCGAAAGCATTAGATTATAAGTTTTTAGTTATAAGTTTTGATTTGTGTTTAAATTAATAATGAAAATGACCAGAAGAGTTCAGTTTTGTTAAAATTTGATAATATTTTGCTTGACCAAATTTGGTGTTATTTTTGAGTTATTTTGTAAATAGTTAATTCTATTACTGGTTTTGCCTTTTTAGGCATAAATGCAATTGCAACGTTTACTTATTATAATTATTAAATGTAGAGTTTATTATAACGCCATCTGTGTGATGTTCTGTGAAACTCCCAACGCCACCTTGCGGAACTTGGTGAGCAACTCGAACGGTTGCTACCATTGGCCTGGGGTTTTTTCCATGACGAAACGTCCGCCGGTGAGGCAGGTTTTTGGTGGAAGGTGGTATCGAGCGCGAGCTCACTTTGTGTCTGATTTTCGGAGAATAAACACTGTAAGTAAAATCTATGTCTGTTTGATTAAAATTATAACACGATTATCTGGTTAACTTGCTTTTTATTGTTAAACCTATTAAAGTTTTCTAGTTCAATGTTGTAGTTGTGTTTTGGTTATTAGCTTGCCCTTATTTCTTGAATCAAAGATAAATCTAAGTTATGCAGCACCGATGACCGGAATGCGGTCAGCGGTTCTGCTTATTTTTAAAAACATTAGTCCATTTCTTTCTTCGACATCAGAAGTGGGATTCGAGCCGTTTTTCTGTCCGTAATATTTTTCAGGTCCTGACCATCGAACAAGTTCTCCAGCGCACCGCGCACAATGGAAGTGCCAGACCAGAACGTGATAACGGCACCGAGCACGCCACCATGCGTCGTTTCCGATGCAGTCGATCCCGGGCCGAGCACGTCTGCCAGCGTGTCGTCACTTCAACATCAGGGCGGTAACGTACCCTCTGAATTTTATTCACACATGATAACAATGATGCAAAATATGAGCGAAAGGTTGTTGAATCAACGCGAAAAAGTTAAAATCACTGATGTATTCCTACCCTCATACGATCCGGATGGTAATATTGGGGTTCGCGAATGGTGCAATCACATTTCTACGGCTATGACTAACTACCACCTGAACGACTACGACATCCGCATGAAGGTGACTAGCTTGTTAAAAGGTCGTGCTAAAATGTGGGCTGACAATTGGCTCGTCACAACGTCTACCTGGGATGAGTTGCGCCAGAATATTATAACCACATTTGAACCAGAAACTCGTTTCTCACGCGATGTATTGAAATTTAGAGAACATGTCTATGAGCCTTCTAAGGATATTGCCGAGTTCCTGTCACAATCATGGGTTTTGTGGAGGCGTGTAACTAAAGATAAGCTCGATAATAATGATGCGGTAGAAGCGGTGATCGGTACAGTCGGTGACGAACGCCTCAGGATTGAGCTTATGAATGCCAGAGCTACCTCAGTGCCCGAATTAATTTCCGTTGCCTCTTGTTTACGCGTTAAGCGTCAAAATTCCCAAAATATAAATCAACCGCAATCAAAACGTTTAAAATATGCGGTTGATAATCGAAATGTCCCTTATTGTAGTTATTGTAAGAGGCCCGGCCACACTTTTCGCGAATGTCGTATAAAAAGTACGTCATTAGATTTAGATAAACGATCAAACGAGAAACAACCTATTGCGTCATTAACATCGGCACCTAAACCAAACGATACTCGGTTTTGTTCATTTTGTTCAAAACCCGGTCATACTTTTGATACTTGTTTTCGCCGGGAGAAACAGTTAACCTCTAACGTAAATTCAGTATCCAATAAAACGTCATGTTTGAATACTATGCGAATGCGGGTAGGTGAGCTTTCTATAGATACGGTGTTTGATAGCGGAGCCGAATGCTCATTAATGCGCGAGTCGGTTGCAAATAGGCTTCCGGGGAGTAGGAGACAAGAAATCAGCTACTTACGAGGCATAGGACCGTTTTCAGTAGTCTCTTTGAGCACACTAACAACAATATGTGTAATTGACGATATTCATGTTGAATTAGATTTCCATGTTTTGCCTGATTACGAAATGACGTCAGACGTACTCATAGGTGCAAATGTATTAGGCAAAACAGGGTTGAGTGTAGTAGTGACCCAAAATAGCGCGACTTTGTGCTACCAGCCTAGAGTCATGCACGTGCGGTCGGAAACTAGTTTGTTCGACAATATAGATCATGACTTGACTAATGAGACTGAAATAGACCAACTGTTGACTTTGTTGAATAAATACTCTGATGTTTTCACGCGCGGTTTTTCACGAACTCGTGTGAACACAGGTGAGTTGGAAATTCGTTTGAAAAATCCGGATAAATTTGTCGAACGAAGACCTTACAGATTAAGTCCGGTTGAGCGTGAAAAGGTCAGAGAAATTGTAAAGGAGTTAATTGACAATGACATAGTGGAGGAAAGTAAGTCGCCATACTCAAGTCCAATTATTTTAGTTAAAAAGAAAAATGGGGACGACCGCATGTGCGTAGACTATAGGGAATTGAATGCGAATACTGTACGCGATCACTACCCTCTTCCCTTGATCGCCGATCAAATCGATCAGTTAGCTGGCGGAAAATACTACAGTACCCTAGATATGGCATCCGGTTTTAATCAGATACGCGTCGCCGCTAACTCTATAGAAAAAACAGCCTTTGTGACACCGGATGGCTTGTATCACTATAAAACTGTCCCTTTTGGTCTGTGTAACGCTCCTTCCGTATATCAAAGATGCATAAACCGCGCGTTGGGACCACTTTTGCTTCCAGGTAGTGCAGATAAAGCTCACAATGATAGCGTAGCTCAAGTTTATATTGATGACGTCATTAGTAAATGTCGGGATTTTTCATCTGGTCTCGAGTACTTAGAAAGAATTTTGATGGCATTACGCGAATCGGGATTTTCAGCTAATATCGATAAGTGTCTTTTCTTCAAACGATCTATTGAGTATCTCGGTAATGTAGTAGAGAACGGCCAAGTCCGTCCCAGTCCTAAAAAGGTGGAAGCTTTATTAAAAGCCCCAGTACCAACAAATGCGAAACAGGTTCGTCAATTTAACGGCCTTGCTGGATATTTTCGTCGCTTTATTCCCGATTTTGCACGAATCATGGTCCCCTTATACGAATTGACTAAGACGGACGCTAGGTGGCAATGGACTCATGTTCATGAAGAGGCTCGTCAAAAGATTATACATCACCTAACTTCTGCGCCGGCTCTTACGATATTCCAAGAAGGAGATCCCATTGAGCTGTTTACCGATGCTAGCAGCCTTGGATTTGGAGCAGTACTCGTTCAAATAGTTAACGACCGACAGCATGTGGTAGCTTACTTCAGCATGCGTACAACAGACATTGAAAGTAGATACCACTCCTACGAACTTGAAACGCTAGCAGTGGTAAGAGCAATCAAGCATTTTCGGCATTTCCTCTATGGACGCCAGTTCAAGGTAATTACTGACTGTAATGCACTTAAGGCATCAAAGCACAAAAAGGACTTACTTCCTCGCATTCATAGATGGTGGGCATATCTTCAAAACTTTGAATTTGATATAGAATACAGGAAAGGCGAGCGGATGCAGCATGCAGATTTTTTAAGCCGAAACCCGGATCCCTTGACGGTAAATGTTTTGACCAAAAATCTAGACTGGATTAATATTGAACAACGGCGTGACGAAAAACTACGGCCCATCATAGATTCCCTGCACAACGGAGAGGAAATCCCCGGATACTATCTCGAAGGTACTGTACTTAAAATTGAGAGACAAGACCCAATTCTAGGTACACAAAAATTGATTGTTGTACCAAAGTCTTTCCAGTGGAGCCTCATCAACACGTATCATAGTGCCCTCAAGCATCCGGGCTGGGAGAAAACGCTTCACAAAGTAAGGGAGACCTACTATTTCGATAAAATGAGCACCATTATTAGAGATTTCGTAGATAATTGCATCGTTTGTAGAACGTCGAAACAAACATCTGGAGCCACGCAGGTACAGTTGCATCCCATCACTAAACCAACAGTGCCATTCGAAGTCATACACATGGATGTCACGGGTAAACTGGGTACGTCAAATGAACAGGAGTATGTTGTGGTCACTATAGACTCTTTCACTAAGTATGTTTTACTTCGCTATACCAATGACAAAAGCCAACACAGTACACTGGCGGCCCTGAAGCAAGTAGTTCATCTTTTTGGAGCCCCAAAGCAAGTCATCGTAGACGGCGGACGTGAGTTTTTAGGAGAATATAAAAGTTACTGTGACAGATTTGGTATAGATATACACGCCATAGCACCAGGAGTTAGCAGGGCAAACGGACAAGTTGAGCGAGTAATGGCAACACTAAAAAACAGTCTCGTTATGATAAAAAATTATGAGACCCCCGACTGGCATACGGCGCTGGAAAGTCTACAACTTGCTTTGAACTGTACCGTACATAGGACCACAGGTACTGCCCCACTCACACTACTCACTCGACGTCAGAACTGTGTACCTGCAGAATTATTGAACCTAGTTAATCTCGACAATGCTTCCATCAACATAGAATCTCTCGAAAGTCATGTAAGACAAAGAATGACGGACATATCTGCTAAAGACAAAGCAAGGTTTGACAAAGGCCGTGCTAAAATTCATCATTTTCAACGGGGTGAATTCGTTATGATAAAAAACAACCCCAGAAACCAAACATCACTTGACCTAAAGTTTAGCGTTCCTTATGAAGTTTACAGAGTTCTCGATAATGACCGCTACCTCGTAAAGAAAGTAGTGGGACACCAGGGGCGACCTCGTAAGGTTGCCCACGATCAACTACGGCGTGCCCCGCAGCCTGGAAATGTCACCCAGGCGGCCGTGTCGCCCCGAGACGAACAACAGGCGGGACCGTCTGGCGTCGCGGCGGCACACTCGCCTCTGTCGTCAGAACTGGACGGACATCGAAGAGACCTGGCCGGCACGACGGAATAACAAGACAAACCATTTTGGTGAGAACCTTTCAATCTGTTTGTTTTATAACTGATCTGTAGTTCAGTCGCGTCTGAGCTACGTTTACACCTACGCTAGGTTATTATTCTTTGTGCTGGTTTGTTGTGTTGTGTGTGTGTGATATGTAAATGTTTCCGGCACCAACGACACAAGTCTTTGAACTTAGTGCTGTAAGTATGAATGCGTTTGTTGTTTGTTACATATCTCAGCCCCATCAACACCACTAAAGTTATTGCATACTTGTTGAATTGACATTGACTTTGACTTTGATAAAAAAAAAAAAAAAAAAAAAAATGTTAAAAAAAAAAAAAATACAGTTATTCAAAAGATGCTCTATTGGCGTGTGGAGCCGACCAATAAGCCTAATTATCCCATCCTGAAAGAATAATAGTCCCCTGTGTACCACGGCGTACGAGACCGCCCAGAGCACAGCATCGACCTTCCCCATCATCCTGTTTTTTGAACCTCTGTTGTAAACAGCATCGACCTTCCCCTAAACATCCTTCCTAAATATAAAAAGATGCTCTATTGGCGTGACCAATAAGCCATTTATAACAAAATCCTGTCCTGAAAGAATAATAAGCCCCTGTGTACCACGGCGTACAAGACCGCCCAGAGCACAGCATCGACCTTCCCACTTCCTTTAGAACCTCTTTTTTTTTTTTTTTTTTTTTTTTTTTTTGTGGGGGGGAAAATGCCTTGCACTTCCCTTCCTTCCCAGGGGTGAAGGAAGGGGGTATGTGGGGCTCGAACCCACTAAAAACCCCCCCGTGAGCAGTCCCTCGCCGAGGTGGGGCAAGATAGGGTCGCGCTAGCAGTCACTATCTTGCCCCGGCGGTAGGCCCGAGTACAACCGGGCCACTGCGCCTATGTAGGGGTGACCTTGCTCACCAAGGTCACCCCTCAGACTTGTGGGGCCGTGCAAGCCAGTGGAGAGCTCCCTGACTCTCCACCGGTGACCCCACTACAGAGGAGGAGAGAGGAGGCGGGCGAACTGCCTCCTCCTCCCCCCCATCCGTCTGCGACGGATCGGGTCAGAAAGGGGATCGACCTCTCTGGCCCGTTCCGCGGCCTCCTTCTGCGCCATCACCGCTTCGCAGAAGGAGACTACCGCCTGCCACAATCTCTCACTACCGAGCATGGCGTCTACCACGCTCGGCAGGGAGAGATCTCCGCCTATGATCGCTGAGAGCGTGTGCCGCTGCGGGCCCCATGCGGCACACACTTCCAGCGTGTGGAGCGCCGTATCCTCCAGCGCCCCACATTCGTGGCAGGCCGGGGTCGGCTCCCGTCTCGCGATTTGGTGCAGGTACTTTCCGAAACATCCATGTCCGGAAAGCACCTGCACCAATCGGAAGGTAAGCGACCCAAAACGCCGCCGCACCCACCTCCGAAGGACCGGGCGGATGGCCTCCACCGTCCACAGCCCGGGGACCGGTGGAGCCAGGTCCTCCGTCCACCGCCGCAATAGGGCAGCCCGCGCCCGCCACCGCATGCGGGTGACCTCTTCCCACGCTGGGGGGTCTCCTCGAGCCCTCCTCGCCGCCACGAAGTGGTAAACTTTGGCGAGGATCTCCGCTTGGAGCTCCCAGGGGGGATCACCCGCAAGCACGCACGCTGCCGTCCAGGACACTGTCCGGTACCCGCGTATCGCCCTCGTCGCAATGACCCGCTGCGGACGTCGCAGCAGGGTCTTGTTTCCGCGGTTGAGGGCGTCCACCCAGACCGGCGCCCCGTACAGAGCCATACTCCGGATTACTCCGGAGTAAAGCCGACGGCAGGTCGCGTTTGGGCCACCCACGTTGGGCAGCAGCCTTCCCAAGGCGGCCGCAGCCCCTACGACTCTCGGGGCAAGCTGTGCAAAGTGAGCCCCGAAAGCCCACCTCCCGTCCAGAATGAGACCCAGATATTTCATCTGGGTCCCCACCCGAACCGAGACCCCGTCCAGATCGATCCGCGTTCCTGGAGGGGGTCCTCCACGAGGCCCATGGAACAATAGGGCCTCGGTCTTGGAGAGGGCGACCTCCAGCCCCAGGGCACGTATGCGGTCAACCACGATGGTTGTACCTACCGTAGCCAACCGCACCGCCTCCCTGAGGTCCCTCCCCTTGGCTACGACAAGGGTGTCATCCGCGTAGCACGCGACCCGCATATTTGCGGGAAGCGTGCCACGAAGCACCCAGTCATAGCCTATGTTCCACAGGAGTGGACCCAGCACCGACCCCTGTGGAACCCCGCAGGAGACGCGACGGCGCCTCATACCGTCACGTCCTACCACCAGGATCTCACGATCCTGGAGGTAGTCAGCCAACAGCCTCCGCAGATACAGAGGCACTCCGTGATAGCGGAGCGCCTCATGTATTGTTCCGTGCGGGAGGCTGTTGAAGGCGTTAGCTATATCAAGCGAAACAGCCAACGCCTTTTCCCCTTCCCTGACCGCCTGCTGTGTCCACCCCTTGAGCCAGAGCAGAGCGTCTATTGTAGACCGCCCCGCTCTGAACCCGTACTGGGCCTCGGACAGCCCTGGCCCAGTACCCTCTAGGTGCCGGATGATACGGGAAGCCACTACTCTTTCCAGCAGCTTACCCGTATCATCCAGCAACACTATAGGCCTGTACCCGGAAGGTGAGTCAACAGATCGACCCTCCTTCCGGAGCAGGCACAGTCGGCCGTCTTTCCACAGCTTCGGGAACCGTCCTGACGTAAGGCACTCGTCGAACAGTTCCCGAAGCCGGTCGCCCATCTCCCCCAAGGCGATCCGTAGCACTCGCCCTGGAATCCCGTCTGGACCCGGCGCGGTCCTTTTCCCCTTCAAGCGGTCGACCGCAATCTCCATCTCCGCCTCCGACATGGGCGGGATGGAGTTAGGGTCCAACTCCTCCAGGGGGGAGGGCGCCATCATCGAGGGCACGTGGTGAGGGCTGCTTCCGGGGAAGAGCCCACCCAGCACCCTGCACAGAAGGTCTGGCTCCAGGGACTCCGCGATGGGGGGCGTTCGGCCCCGGAACTTTTTCCGGGCAGCCCTGTACGGACGCCCCCAAGGGTCCCTGTCTAGTCCCGCCAGGGCCTCGTCCCAGGCCCGGGTCTTGGCTCGGCCGATGGCTAGCTGGAGCTCCCGCTTGGCTTCACGGTATACGCCGTAAAGCTGGAGCTCAACAGCCAGCTCCTCGGCCGACATCTGCTCATCGGTTCGGCCACGACGCCGCTTCCTGCAGCGGGTGTACGGCCGCCGCGCCCCCGAGCAGATGGCTCGGAGATCAGCAATCTCCGAGCTCCACCAGTATACCTCTCGGTGGCTGGGGCGATTCCGGGACCTCGGCATGGACGTGTCGCAGATGGCCGTCACCGCTTCGCGGAAGCGGCCCGCTGCGACATCTACATCTGGGTACGTGGGGGCGGCAAGCCACGACTGGACAATCGCCGCCTCTTTCGCCAGTTCGGCGTCGAGGCGACTAACCGTCCAGCGCGGAAATTCCGCCCGGACCAGGCATTGAGACCTACCGCGGCTGTCAGAGGTGGCGATCTCGAACCTTATATATTTGTGGTCCGAGAGAGTCTCCACCTCCGACATTACCCTCCAGGCCCGGACACGTGCCGCGACAGACGGGGTGGCAAACGATACGTCCACCACGGACCCCCCGTTCCACCGCACGCACGTGTGGACCGACCCCCTATTCAGTAGGGTCAGTCCCGAGGCAACCGCCCACTCCCTGACAATCGCACCGCGAGAGTTAGTGGATGGGTTGCCCCAATCCCGGGCCTTTGCGTTAAGGTCCCCCAGGAGAAGAACTTGTCGTGGCGCCTGCCTCCTTACCGCTGCGGCTAGGAGATCCAGGAAGGCCTCCAGCTCCGCAGCAGTTTTATTTGGGGAGAAGTACGCGCCAACGACAGTGTACTCGCCCCATTTTGCCACCACGTATCCCGAGCCCTTCTCGTCCACTGAAAGAGGGGGACCTCCACCCGCCCGCCTTACGATAGCAACGGAGCCGTCCAGATCCCCAGCCCAGCAGGAATGAGGGGGAACATAGTACGGCTCCGCCGCAACCGCCACGTCTATTTGCCATTGCGCCAGGGTCTGCATAAGCAAGTCTTGGGCCCTGGCGCAGTGGTTTAAATTCGTCTGTAGGAAGTTGTGATGTCGGGCCTGATCCATTAGTCGGACATCACAACTTCCTCACACGTCGATTGGCGTGAAACCTCAGGAGCGGTTTTGCTAGCTACCGCGTGGGGGGCCAGGGTCCTAACGGCTTTCCCCTTCGTCTTTGGAGGGGCGCAATTGCGTGCTCCCATCACATGTCCGGAAGGCCGCCCAGACTCCGCGCATATCGCGCAGCGCGGCTCGGTCCTACTGCAGCTGGCTGCGCGATGACCCGTGACTCCACAGCGGAAACATAGGTCCCCCCTGTCAGCAGACGCGGGACACTGGGTACGCGTATGTCCCAGCCCCATGCACCTAAAGCAGCGCATGGGACGCGCCGCCAGTGCCACAACGCGCACTGAGCTCCACCCCACCAGGAGCCTGCCCTTTCCCAGCAGCAATTTAGCCGCCAAAGTCGGGCAAGATACTAGGGCGGACCCCACGCCACTTATGCTGAGGCGAATTTCCCCAACTTTCAGTAGCCGCACATCACAGCCTCCTGCCTTGGCGACCGCCGCCGCAACCTTCTCTTTTGTGGCCGCATCATCCAGGCCCGTAATCCTCAAGTCAACGGATTTGATAGGCCTGGCGATGCTGGCCACCTCAGACAGGACGCCGCGGAGTTTTTCGGCGAGCCTGTCCGCCTTCTCGTGATTTTGGGAGCCAGGAATTTCTAACATTCTGGCTCCCGTGGCAGTCTGGCGGAAGTGGAGCCGGTCGATCCCAAGCTCCTGGAGATCAATTTTCTCCTGTGCTTTGTCCATCACGTCGCCGTATGTCACCCCCTTCTCTACGGCTTCGGGCAGGAGAGACATCACCACGGCCGCCGACTTTGGGGATCTTAGCACCGCTTTGGTCTTCGTGGCAGCAGGGACCGCCGGCTTAGCCCTTGTGGTTGGTGCACGAGCCGCTGTGGCAACCACAGAAGCAGGGTCAGGAGAAGAGGACTTCCCCTTCCCTTTGCCTTTCCCCTTGCCCTTTCTAACGACTGTTGCCCAGGTTTCCGGCGGAGAGGCAGCGGAGGAAGAAGAAGCCGTAGCCGGTTCTTCCAAAGTGGCAGCGGCAGTCTTTGTCCCCTCACTAGCCTGCTTGCTCACCTTGTGGGTGGGACCGCGAGCCGGCTTTGAAGCCGGTTTGGGTGGCGCGGTTGCTGCCGCTGCCGTCCTGGCATTTTTAACGTCCGCCTTTAAAGATGGACGGACCGTCGGGGCGGGCAGAAGCCGGTCTTCGACCACCGCGAGTCGGGCATTGAGCATTTGCCCGAACGTAACGGTCAAGGACCGCCTCAACTCCTCTACTATTTCAGTACCCAGTTGAGGTGTGGGTACCTGCCTCTCAGCAACGGCTGCGGCAGTGGTGGCCGCGGCAGCCTCCGACTTGGCTTCGGTAAAGCCTCGACGCAGCGCTTTTACTTCCGCCTTGCACGACTCTACCTCGAGGCGCAGGCGGGAGTTCTCCGCTCTAAGCCGCCGCGTCTCCTCAGCCTCGCTCCTGCTAGCCAAGGCCTCGACAACCTCTTTCAAGGTCGATGTAGACCGCTTCAGGCGACCTACGTACTCGCCTTTGAGGTTGCCAGACTTCTTGGCTACCTCCAAAATGCAGGCGAGGCTTTCGCCCGCATGCAACCTCAACTCATGTGCGTTCAGCACGTTGATGTCACCGACAATCATACCACCATCGAGCTCGCTTTCAGTGCCAGTCGTAACGTCGGCTACGACAGCGGCCGACCCCCTCTTATAGCGTCTGGACCGCAGGAGCTCATCCAGCTCTCCGTCTGACAACGTCGGAGAGCTCCTGACGAAGTCTTTTCTAGAGGAACCCGCTTTGGCGTTCCTCTTCCCCCCCCGTTTGGCGGTATGCACCTTAGCGGCCGCCGTCCCTTCAGTCTCCGTGTCCGAGTCTAAATGCCCGGGCACAAAGAACGACGAAGACGGCCGCTTTCGGCGGCTACCTTCCTCTCCGTCTACTTCGGACAAGTCCGACGACACTCCCACACCCTCCATTGAAGTCTCCAAGAGATCCGCAGGAGGGTAGGAGTGGCCCTGAGAAGGGCCTTTTTCCCCTACGGGAGCCTCTACGAGGTCCGTAGAAGGGTCGGAGGAGGGGCCCTGATAAGGGCCTTTTGCATACCTCCCCGACGCGTCCCGCAATTTCGGCATCCCGTCACAGTACACAGTTACCGCACGTAACAACTGTGAGGCAGAGTATTAGCCTGTCTGAACACCTGCGTTACCGGGTTCAGACAGTTTCCAGGGGCACCACGTGGAGGTTCTCTGCGCTTATGGGGGAGCCCCCTCCTTTAGAACCTCTGTTTTATGCAGCATCGACCTTTCACCAACCTATCCTTACCTTATTATTATACAAAAAAAAATGATATTAATAACAATAACTGTTCTTACTGTTGTCATGTGGAATGAGCAGTAATATTACAAAATATGATAACCAACATTACTGTTGTCATGTGGAATGAGCAGTATTACGACTGAATATGATAATTGCCAACTTTACTGTCGTCATGTGGAATGAGCAGTGATACAAATTACTCTAATTGACTGATTGGAAACACTTTAACAGTACCTACCTTTTTATATTTGTATTAATATTTAAACTGTGGTTACGTGGAGTGTACAGTGAAATTAAAACATGTTTATCTGAAATTTACAACAATTAGGCTTGTGTACTGTAGATGTGCCCTGCCTCAAAACTTAAATTTATTTATTACAAATGAACACTAGGAGCGATGCAGAGCGCGCATCGCGTCGCAGAATGGCCGTGTCGCCGCGAAAGCATTAGATTATAAGTTTTTAGTTATAAGTTTTGATTTGTGTTTAAATTAATAATGAAAATGACCAGAAGAGTTCAGTTTTGTTAAAATTTGATAATATTTTGCTTGACCAAATTTGGTGTTATTTTTGAGTTATTTTGTAAATAGTTAATTCTATTACTGGTTTTGCCTTTTTAGGCATAAATGCAATTGCAACGTTTACTTATTATAATTATTAAATGTAGAGTTTATTATAACGCCATCTGTGTGATGTTCTGTGAAACTCCCAACGCCACCTTGCGGAACTTGGTGAGCAACTCGAACGGTTGCTACCATTGGCCTGGGGTTTTTTCCATGACGAAACGTCCGCCGGTGAGGCAGGTTTTTGGTGGAAGGTGGTATCGAGCGCGAGCTCACTTTGTGTCTGATTTTCGGAGAATAAACACTGTAAGTAAAATCTATGTCTGTTTGATTAAAATTATAACACGATTATCTGGTTAACTTGCTTTTTATTGTTAAACCTATTAAAGTTTTCTAGTTCAATGTTGTAGTTGTGTTTTGGTTATTAGCTTGCCCTTATTTCTTGAATCAAAGATAAATCTAAGTTATGCAGCACCGATGACCGGAATGCGGTCAGCGGTTCTGCTTATTTTTAAAAACATTAGTCCATTTCTTTCTTCGACATATATATATAACATGCAGCCGACAAGCCTCCGAAATAAAGAGCAAAGTCCGACAAAAATATTTATTATCTTCGGTTTTAAACTTACCGGACACCAGGATTTTGGTTTGACGAAATCTCGTTTTGCTAAAACAGCTGGTGAAAGACCAAGTGGTTCTTTCGGCTCTTCTTGTGATTTAATAGTGTCAATGCGTTTTTTGGGCATATTTCCAAGCTTCTGATTTTACTATTTTTTTAGCAGAATGTTTACTATAGTTTTCATGTACTCATTACAGTTTTTCAGCTTACATTGAACTTGGGTAAATGTTTTTCTTTATTTCTTAAAATAAAAACATTGTTTAAATAATTTCTACCTTGTATAATTTCGCGCATTTATTGAGGCTGTCAGATTCGCAGTGACATTCAAAGAGTATACATATTTTATTTTACATTTTCAAGTTTTTCATAAACATATTCGAACCTTTTTGTTTACCTTTAATCAAGGATTTTGCAGTCTAAATAATCGTAGGTTTATTTCCTATCGATGCCTATAACTCTAAACGAACTCTACAGCTTACACTTTTAATGCTTATACACGTTTTCTTTTTAGATTTGGCTCCGCAGTCTTTTGCATTTAGCTAGTGTCAAGTAATAAAACGTTTCAAGTGTATTATTAATTTTATTAAAGAACTACCTACTCACAAGTCACATCCAAAGTCAAGTAAAAGAGTCAAGGTCAAGTCATGCCCTAGTAAAGTTAATTTTTACTACTACTAAAACTTCTAGTGAAATCCTCATTTAACCTTCTCTTTGTAAACATTGTTTAATACTATACGATCTTCCTCTCTTTAAATTGTTGTTGTTCCTAATAAAGCCTGTGATGTAACAATAAATAATATTATACCATCTAATGTACTTACAAGATGCAATAAATGATTGATTGGTTGATTGTAGTTTAGGAGCTTATATACTCGGTTTCTATGGAGACATGAATCAAATCTATGGTTTGAGCTCATGTTTCAGTTACAATATCCTAATTTATTTTGCCATTTGTCTGTGTTAGATACTCAAAAAATAAAACATGGCAAAATATTTTATTGTAACCCTCAGTGTATACAATATCCAAAAATATAACAAAACCAGGAAAAATAGTTTCAAAACAAATCTAGTTGGCACTAAAAAGGAGAATATATTCCAATACAGTCACCCGACCGCGTTTTCCATCTCGTACCAAGGGCACAGGATATAAAGACGTTCCTCATAAAATATAGTTGTTTGTTGTTTGTCTGTTTGTGAAAGATATGGTTTGCTACGATTGATAGCTTATAGCGACGTGGTGATAAATGACTCAGTGTTTTCGCAATTTTTCTGAATATTTTGCGCTAAGTCAGATGCTGATGGGCTTTTAGTGGGTCCACTGTTTAGTTTCTGCAGCATAAATTATTCCTATATTATTTCTAGCCAGGCGAGTACGAGATAATCTTATCCCCAAGAATCAATGTCATCACTATGTAAGCATTGAATTTTAAGATTTGAAATGGCGAGTATATCATTCCTTCCGCAGATGCTACCTCCTGCGTACTACGACCAGTTATTTTCGCTTTATTTGATTTGGTTAAATTAAAAGTGTAGCATAGATATCTAGATTCTCATAATATAACGTTCAAGTACTTATAATTTAATGTTCTCAGACTCATTGAAAGTGCCACAAAAAAAAACAAATAGTTAGTTACTTTAGATAATATTATAAACATTTATGAAATAACTAGCCGTGCCCCGCGGCTTCTCCCGATATTGTCAAATCAAAAAGTAGCCTATGTGTTAATCCTAGGTATAATCTATGTACATTCCAAATTTCATCCAAATCCGTTCAGCCGTTAAAGCGTGAAGAGGGAACAAACATACTTACACACACTTACACTCAAACTTTAGGATTTATAATATTAGTAGGATAGGATTGCAACATAATTATATCCTATAAAATTAATATACTCACAATGCAATACGAGATACCTCTTTACTCCTACAGTTCATTAACTGTAAATGTAAACGCTATTAGTGTTATCCTTTTTCTGGCCTTACTTTATGTATAATAACTTTAATATTTATATTATTTCATGTAAAGTTGTTGGTTGACGAAATAAATATAAAATAAAAATTAAATAATTAATTTATCTCGAATCAATAGGAAAAACCCTGAAAGACTAAAACTTAATTTGTTGACTCAAGTTAATTAATTGTTTGTTAGTCGATTAGATAAACATATTACCGAAACATAAATAATTAGTTAGAATAAATAGATATAGTGGTTATATAAGGGTGAGATAGCGGTCAAATGTTTGCCTATCGAACATAAAAAAAACACGACGACTCTGTTACGTCCTGGGTTCAATTCCTGACATGAGGACAATTATTCTTCCCAAGGGACATTTGTCCTTATGCTTTTGGCTGTCATAGTGTGTGATGTTGATTGCTAAAAAATACTTAATCTACCGGTAGCGAAACGACGAATTCCCGTGTTACTTTAACCTATACTCCAACAGTAAAAACCAGTTTCAGAAAAAAATATAAAAACAGCTAAATTAAACCGAAAATAATATATATATATATTTTTGTTATTGAGCTCGTTGGGCAATGATTTTAACAATATCTCACCTGATGGAACGCGACACTGCGGCGAAGATGTAACATTGTATGCTTGCCTAAAAGATATGTCTATTATATAGCTTAGGGACAATAGTGATAAATAGTTTAGGTAATATCTCGGGACTTAATCGCGCTAAAAAACTATTTTTTTTTTTTTTGTATTCGCGTCGCGATTTATCCCGCGATAAATCTGCTGATATCGTAAGTGTTGTGTGTCGTGATAATTATTTCTCACAAGACCAAGTGCGGGTAGTTGGAGACAATACTCGCCCTTTCCCACGCTGAGAATGCGGGTGGCATTCTCCAGTCTTCTCTAGACCATGGCCAATGCAACTTGGCCGAAACGTCGAGGAAAATAAAAATTGTTTTTTATCGCGATTAAGTCCCGAGATATTACCTAAACTATGTGTTCGAATCGCGAAAGTTTAAAAATTACAATAGTAATAAATGTCAGTATAGGGAGATGTGGGTAAAGCTGGTAGGCATTAGAAGTACTCTTTTATCCGTTATTCTCTTCAAACATCAATATACAAAAGAAAACCCCGATACCGAAGCCCTAAAAACTAATTAAAACACATCTATTGTTAAACCTACTTATAAAGTCTTTGTGTAACCGCTTTCAAAGAGCAAGCCTACAGATGGGAGAACCCGATAAAATTCTCAGACAATTGCAATTATACCGTCTCAAGAAAATATCTACCTTCTAAAAGACTAGACTGGGTAGCTCTTGATTAGGAGCAACTCGAGACAAGGTCGCGTAGACAAAGATAAGGTATTATTTAGGATAATGTAAGTGCTGGAACAAGGTTTGGAATTGTATTCTTTTCTCTGAGAAACAGTGCCTACTTACATTTCTGCTTATCGTTTATCTTGTTATAAAAAGGCTGTTTGACCTAGATACTGGTCAAAAAGAAGATAGAAAACTTTGTTTCCTGTTGAGTGAAGATTTAGATATGTATACTTAGACGTTGACGGCAATACTTCCACAGTTAATACACACACCGCTAAGGAAAATTCCTTGCCCGAGTCTGTGTTTCTGGATAAGTTAATGCGGGAGTCTTTAAGTCAGTGATTTCGTATAACAACAGCCACTGGTAGTGGGCTTAAGCACTTGAGTAACCATAAAAAGGTTAAACCGTTAAAAGCTCGGTGGCTTTTGGATAACTTATGTCTTTTCTGTATATATAGATGTATATAGTTTTAATTTCGTTCTAGGAAATATAGGCAATGGGCCCGTAGATAGAACTGATTCGTTAATTACATTAAGCTATAACTAAATAACGGACATCAAAACAAAATGTATTTTTTTATATATATTATAATAGATTTTCATCGTAATATGAGTCAGGTGTTATTGAAAAATTTGTTTGTATAAGTATTTAGATAGTTACTATAAGTAGATATAATTATGTATGTAAAATACAAGATATTAAAAAAACTAAAGGAACTCATGCAAATCTACATGAAAATAACTGGAAAACTTTCATGGTAAAACTCCCCAACGACTGGATTAAATAAAAAACGGCTTAGTTCTTCAAATATGAGAAAGCAGAGTGCTAATGTTAATGTTATGTTAGATTCGCATTCCTCAACAAATTTTCACAAGCTTTTATTTAACTTGCAATGTTTGTATTTTAGTTTGTCTAAGTCAAATCTATCAAGCTGAAAAAGTACTACTCAGTTGAATTTTTGTTTGGTTGTTCAGTTCCGTTAACAATAGGTACATGTTTAAGGTAATTATGGCTTGAATCGACATCCAGAATTAGCTCTAGATAAAGGAACTCTTAAACGGTCATTTCGCAATTTCGGTACGCGTTTAATTTGATAGCCGGTTTAAGTTATTTATGTATATCATTTATTAAGAGACGTGAAGAGCAAGTCGCTCGCTTGATGCGTCAAGATTACCCAGTTCAGTGCCACCAAGAGTTTTAAGCTTATATAGATGATTTCCAATTGGTCAACATAAGTTCCTAAGCTATCACTGACACTCTATGACACTAAAAATGTTTGTATTAAAGACGGGATGTATGTAGTACACATTTCGGTTGTTTTGAATTTCTCAGTACTGTTTCCACGCACCATGATGTCGGAGCAACTGGAGTAGTATTCATAAATCGTACAATATTTAATGTGAAAAAACGACTAGGATGCAAAACTTTAGTAATATAAAACTACTAAAAGCTAAATCTACAAAGGAAAATGTATGGATACAACTACAACACTAATCCTGCAGCCAGATTAAACCAAATACCTTACATTAATGCTAAAAGCCATGATAAAAATACAGGGCTTAAATTTGGTATATTACTGGATAAGTAGAGCTAAAATGTTAGCTGTGTTGTACACATTCAACTTAAATGTATCCAAATGTATAGTTCAACGAAAACTCTAGCGCGCTGCTCCAGGCTTTAATTTGCGCTGCAGGTCCTGGGCTTGACTCCCGACAGGAGTAAAGTTTTCATTCCCAAGGGGTAATTGTGCTTTTAGCGGTATAAAAGTAAATGTTCGCGGCACCTACGGTACAAGTTTGTGTGGGGCTGTAAGTGGCGTATTTGTGATTGATAAGTAGTAAGTCGATGACAACAGCTGAGTAAGCTTGATCAACACCGACCGTACTCGAAGTATCTTACATGGCCGAAATAAGTCGGAAAATCCGCCAAAACAGCCGATAACCCAAACCTGTAAGTAAACAATTACGTATATGTAATGTTTGTTATGTATATTAAGTCTCTGTCTTCGTCCTATCTCTAACACTCGTGTATCTATTCTCATTTTCCCTACCAACCTAAAACAACACGAAAATAGGAACCGCAGTAAAACAACACGGAAGTAAAAGAAATAATTCCGCCGATTCTTCACACACGTCACTAAAGTTGATTAAATTACGGTACCTTACCTACTTAACATTCCTCCGCAGTACAGTCACTCACATTCGCAGTTTCGCAGTACAAGGAGTTATAGACCAAAAGATCTCAAAGGATTTGGGAGATTAGGCACGTCGAACGCGCCAGTACCCGACTTGTTAGTCACACCTGAACAACTGATGCAACTACTAAGCTGAATTGCGGGAAACTATTTTAACCCGCACTATCTCTTGCTGACGTTTTTTAAATCACCTAAGACCTTACTTAGTATAAGAGGCTCAATGAATTTAGTGCTTTGCAGTCGCGCTGGCCGCTTAGATGTTACTAAGGCTTTACTCCGCTCCATCCACTCAGAAGGTTTGCTCAGAGCAAAAAGCGGATTTGTAAGATGCTCGCCTGTTTTTAGGGCTCTAACGATATAAGAACAAAGTCAAACAAGACAGCGGTTTCCTCAAGATTTCCTTACTTTTTGCTTTAGCTGGCTTACAGGTATTATGAAGAGAATATCTAGAAATTGTTTATAAGAACTATTTCCTAAAAAGCTTATGAGCACTATTGTGATATAATATAATTTCTTTATAGAGTAATCGGATTTTTTTAGAATGTAGACTCTATTTAGTTTTAAGTTTTATAAACTTTTGTTGACATAAGGTTTTATATAACATGTTTTATTATAAATCTGTAAGCTTTAAAATTAATGTTTTAAACTATATTTCAAGTGTAAGGTTAGGTTTTGAAAGATATCATACATTATCTAAAAGAAAGATAAAACATTTAAGTTGAAAATCCGTTATGATCACGAAAACCTTTAAACAAATATTTTTCCACGAAAAATCTGCCGATTCATATCCATGACTAATCTATAAAATATCCGTTTAATCAAAAGCAAAACACTCGAAATGCGCAATTTACAACGGTGGACAAACTGCAACGCAAAACATTATTCAACCTAGGGCAATTCTAAACAAGAACGGTTAAAATTCAAAGTCAAAACGCCACGAACAATACCGCCAAAAGCGTAAAACCAACCGCGACTTTTGAAAGGAACCAGCGAACCATGCGAATTTACGGGAAACTCCAGGACAAAACCGGCTATGTCCTGAAGAGACAAATTCCCGCTTACACGCCGAATAATAACTGCCAACGACAATTCATGAAATTGCAGCGAATTTTACCCCAATTGTAGATAGTACCTTTCCAAGTATTTTGGATGTTCCATTATCATTTTGGCCGGTAATAGTCTAGCTTTCGAACAGAGTTTGAATCGCACGAACGAGTCGAAAACCATGCCCAATTTAAATTAACGTAGTCAATTAAGGCTATAACAAAATCATTCATATTGTGTAAAGGCCGGGACATCAAAAACGTTAACCGTGAACAAACATGGTGTAAGCGAGTTCTAATCTGTGCGCCGGCAGGCGGCTATGTTTTGTTAGGCGACGTCGCGCAGATAGTGGACAGTCCCGTATTAAAATTAAATTTTGTGCAGCCTGCGAAGGCGGGTCAGCGCCCGTTCATTATTGAAGAGAAAATGAAAGGCTCGCGGGTCAACCTCCGCAGAGATTACCACGTTAGTTCGCAATATTGCTCATAAAATGTATATTAATTTAGTTTCAACTCTCCTATCACATTAGCACACGCTAAATGTATTAAAATTACAGGGCAAAGATCGATCCCGACACCGCTGTTATTTTCAGTCTGTCTAGATAGTTAGACAGCTCTGACGTTCTCTCAAAAGGATGATTAATTGTTTTACTTGCGGTAAGCAAGATGGCTTTGTTTCAACATGCCGGTGGGCTGATGTAAAAATAGCAGACTCACTCTTATCGTTTTTAATTTGAAACGATGCCAAAAAATAAGAAAGTCTGCAAAGAACTAATACGAGTGCCAGCGACGGTGTGCGATTACTTAAGTTTAGTGCGGCCGCGGACCGAATTACGTGGAATGGCGCCCAACGTGGAGCTCGGTATAAGCAAATTGTGAGAGAACGAAACGCCTTCAAATTGCAAATTCAGGCGGCTCCGGCGCGTTTTGTTCGAGTCGGCTTCGCAATTCACGTACCTCTACCAATTTCTTACATTATTTAACGAAGTAGCCAAAGAAGGAGATCTCGCAATGTTACTTTTTTCTACTTTGTAAAATTCATTTGTGATTCACGCAAAACCTTTTCGTACACCGATTTGCCCGGCTCAGTAAATTTACCCGGCAACTGTAACGCTTATCGTTTACTTGTTATGAGAGCGTACATTTCCTGTCCGCGCAGCATCCGTAATCTGATCCAATTAAATATAACAAACAAAGAACAATCTCGGCGCTAATTTCCCTCACCGAACAGAATAGCTCTTTCAATTATTTATTTTTCCGAGCGTATCTCGACGAAAAAAGATTGCATAAACAAATGTACGAATTAAACGCAAACGAGTTGCCATTTGCCGTGTAATTTCACCGGACTTTCGGTAAGGACGAATTGTGCCCAAACGCAACCATTTCGATATTTCGAGAAATAAATGCCCGTCTATAACTTTCACAAATTCCCTGCCCTATTCCGCATTATGTTTCGCGACAGAGCAATCTGGGTCGTGATTACGCAACGAAAAAACGCTAAGAGGCTCCCTTCTGCGACGTTACATCTTAATGTAGCCACAATATACATAACGGCAAGATATTTAGAACATGAGTGCTTCTGACTGCTATACATCAAACGAAGACATTACCACAAAACGCCTGTTGGATACCGACAGCATAAAATATTCCGAACACTATGATATATCTGAGGGATATGGAAATAGACGATGGCGGGGAGTCCGAATATGTATGCGGGGTTCGTCCGTGACACCAAAAAAAATGTGGAGATAGCAAACCACGAACGTTGGTGGTATTAAATATTTGAATGAGGCAAACAAAGGCAAATCAGGAAATGAAATAGCGTGCCTAGATCAACCTGATAATAAACATCTACTACAACCATTACTATTGCCTCAGAATTATATTATTCTTTAATAAAGACATACATTGGAATGATCTATAGTTCTCGAGCAAAAAAATATTGTAAATGTCATCGTCCGCAAGAATGCTTTTTTGCTGACGCCACTCGGTGTTGCCTTTTCGGCGTACATTTTTCGTTAAAAACTTTGCTTACAGGAGTAATACTTTAAATTCATATATTTAGAAACGCAAGCAGATTTGTTAATGGGTTTTAAATTTTTTCCGCAGTGATTCTTTTTGATGAAGGGTAAACAAATCGAATTGTAATGTGCTTGTGTTTTGGGAGATAGGATTGTATGTAGCGAAGATTCAAGTCGTACAAAATTGTTTTATGCTTACACGTCTTTTAATGTTACGATTTTAATATTTATTTAAGCCAATATTCACAGACTTGAGCTTTCGATAAAGGTAGCATTGCGATTAAATCCATCGTGTTCCTGGCTTGCAATTATTTCACTGTCTATATAGAAAATCAGTCGCAAACGGTGTTTTAGCAACTATCCTCCCGATTCAGTTTTCATTCCAACAAGTAAAATGGTCCACCAATTACCATTAGAACGTAGACATTTCATTTTTTCCAAAAAACAAAATAAGGTTAATTTCTTACTTCCATAATATGCGTATATGAGATGTGGAATAGAATAGAATATATGTTTATTGTATAAAATTGAGTACAATGTTCTTATATTATTAGTAGTGAATCGGGATAGTCTCCTTAAGTGCAATTACTATACTATATATTATAATAAATATATCTTACTACTTTAAAATAGGTTGTAATAAAATTTATACAACCGATTTATAATCTTCCAATGCATAAAAATCTCGTGTCACGGCTTATGGTCAAAATCCTCCGAAACGGCTCGACCGATTTTAACTTTTTTTTGGAACGAAAGTTCCTTATCGCGCGTTGCGAAAGGGGGCTAGACGGAAAAAATTAAGACCAAAAGTTGTAACGACACTTTTTGCTATAGTTGTAAGCCATACCACGTTCTCGTCCGATCACCGAAGTTAAGCAACGTCGGGCGCGGTCAGTACTTGGATGGGTGACCACCTGGGAACACCGCGTAATGTTGGTCTTTGCATGTTTCTTTTAATTTTGCAGCGAAAGTTCCTTATCGCGCTTTGCGAAAGGGGGCTAGACGGAAATTGAACTTCGTTCCATCCGGGTGTTCCTTGACACCTCTCAAGTTTTTTTTTATATATTTGGTATGTATGAGAATAGATAGTATTATTCACCCTCCTACCCCAACCCCCATTTTAAATCGTGATTTTAGTATTTTTGTGTGAACAATATCGAAACATTTTTGGTAGTAAAGTACTCGTACTAGGCGACCATAAACGTAAAAGAGGTAAAACAATTTTTATAAAAGTGTTATTGCAACGCATGCCAGGTACAGCTAGTTCTTAATCAAAAATAATAATGATACTAATGATACAAGTAATTAATTATAGCTTGCGTTTGATAAAGAAAGCACTCGATACTTGTAGGTAAACAACCCTCTTTGGAGTTGATTGCGCCAATATAATATACAGTCTAAAGGTAAATTATATATTGCCTACAGGGTGTACTAAATGGCCCGCCCCGTTAGATAACCATCGCTTCATTTCCGTTCAAGTCAAGGAACTACGTTTCCGATTGAGCTATCTATATCGACTAGCAACTTTTGCAATACAGCCGAAGGCAAATTAATTTTAGTATTTGGTTTAAAGTATTTTGTTAAGCGAAATTACATGTAGCGTTTGAAGTAAACATTTTAATTAGAGTCATAATGCCATTACTGCATGTTGTTATCGTAATTGTATCATTTAATGAGTCTTTTTTATGCATAATAAGCAAACACTTGACGACCAGATGGAAAGTGAAGATGCAGTCATAGTTGTAACATGCTTGCCCAGACGATAGCTATTCACTAAGACTTGACAATTTCCAGATTATACCGTAATGAAATAAAGACGTGTGACTCCTATACTGTACGGTACACGAACGTAGATAAAAATCGCTTCAAGCGAACTGAATCGAATCAAACCTTTGAACAACCTCTTGGTCTATCTATAAACAATATAAGTTCTATAGTTTTACTCGATAAGCGAAAGTAACTATGTCTGTCTGTTACGCTTACACGCCTAAACCACTGAACTTTTGTTGATGAAATTTAGGAATTTAGGTCCGGGACGTGGGTAAACCGCGGGGCGCAGCTAGTATCTACATAAAGTTAACTTAAAACAAGCACTAACAGGGAGCAGGGAAATCCAAGATAAGCTCAAGCTACGATTCCTGGCTTACAGCCATATATGGCCTACAAAGATCGAACATCCATATATTTACCAGTGTAACCTTGTACATTGTGTACACATATGGTGACTAGAGGTGTAGATTATATTATTTAAGTCAATTTGCAAAGCGATGTTGATTAATTAAGCTGAGTGCTTGAAACTTAACTTCGATAGTTAAGGGTAAGGGGATATAATACTGTATTAAGTTATCATTTATGGAATGTATGTGATACTGCAATATTAAGGGTAAAATACTCTTTGCATCAATGGATAAGATTTGGGAGATTGTTTTGATATGGTATTGAATGTTTGCTTGTGGAATAGGAGGCAGTTTTGGGGGTGTAAGAATTTTACAAACCACTTGATAGAGGACGATCTTCGATTCGACTATACAGATACCAATGCCACGGCTAAATGATTATGTCCAAAGCACAATCAGTCACTCGTCCATGTACTGGTCGTACCGTGCTTACCGATTATCGATTTTTTTAATTTACTATCGATTGATCAGATTATTGTTTTCAATTAAATAGACTACAAAATTGTAACTAATAATGAATATTGCATGCGTATCTGTGTGTGATAACCTAAAAATCGAGTAGGTACAACAATTAATATGTTTCAATGCCGTAAAACACGTAAAATATTACGCTTTGTGTGGTTGTCTGCGACAGAAACGACGTTCAATTTTAAACGATTACCCGTGAAAAGGCAAACATCTCTTTTCACAAGTGACAAAAACGCCGATTCAATCCAAACACAGAAATAATCTAATATTGCTTCAAATCGGCAGGATATCGACACATTGCAGAACGTAATCGAGTGGAATTATTCAAGAATCGACGCTCCTGCGGTGAAAATTGATCTCGGTGGGGTTCTGTGATATATTGAATCTTTGCCTGTACAGAAATGCAATTTCGAAGTTTGCTAGTAGTTTTCGAGTTCAAGTTCGATTGCTTGTATAATGTTCTGGTCGCAATTAAATTGCAGGTATAGCTGTATACAAATGATAAATACGTAATAAGATTTTATTTTTATTTTTTTGTACACTGAGAAAAATGTCTCGTTGCTGCTGCTAACATTCTAGTGCTATATGTGACAATTATAATTATTTAGTAACAATCACATAATTATTTGGTAATAACTAGCTTATTTTGTATAAAGTAGTAACAGTATTTTTGACAAGAAAATATGTTTCTGAGAACTAAAGCAGTCTAGTTGTCCAAATTTTTTTCTCCGTGTACTTATTATATACGGGCCAATCGCCTATATTTCCTAAAGGTAAATACATCAACCACAGTATGGTAATAAGAATGGTTTTGTACATTATTCTGCATGACCTATCGTATAGGTATCTCACCCGTTGCTAAGACGTATATAGTATTTTTTTCAATTATTGATTACTTATATCTACAGAGGTTGCGAACATTGCATCGTAAAATTTAGTAATTCTCGTAATTTTGTTACAAATCTAATGACACTTGAATGTATCGAAGCTGAATTTTGAATTGATCAAAAATCGGTATTCTGCTCTCATAAAATCTTAATCAATTTGATTCTAGTATCGATATATTCTAGTGTCGGTCAATTTACAATCTACTCTTCGCCACAAAAAAACGTCACAGTAGATTAAAAAAAGACTCTTTTCTATGTCAAACATTTTTTGTATTAATGATGTTGTGGTGTCAATACAACAGAAAAACAATACAAAAAAAATTTTAATTGAAAAGTTAAACGATTTGTCAAATATGTACATTTAGTGATGCCAGTCTTACAAAATTACCCCTTATATGTGAATAATTATTATGGTATTATTAGTAATTATCACAGATTACCAATTCACAGATTAGGAAATGCTTACGTACACCGTTTGAATGGACTGGAAACTATTAAAAATGATAAATTTACTTATACTTTTGGCCCACGTCTTGAAAAAGACAGGGTTGTTTAATAATCCTATCCTAATTTATGTTTATAAAATCTAGACAGCGGTGAATAATATCAGTTTGGTTAAATACCTGGTGTGGTAGACTGCGCTCTGCAACATTAATGTATAACAATCCTTACCTGTAACGGAAAAGATAAATAATTATTGACATGAAAATTATCTTGAAAGTTTCTTAATCAATTTTTATTTTTTAATATCTATCTTTTACCTATTAGTGCTGGTGGTATAACATCTCGATTAGATTTTAAACAAATGGTTATATGATATAAATTGTACTGCACACAATTTATGTAGTCCCCGTCCTAGGAGCTACTTACATAATTCATAATTCATTTACATAATTCCTCCAGTTCGTTCGAAGAGTTTCGCTTCTACATTTATCATCTATACTGCGAAGGAGTGGAACTCATTGCCCTCTTTGTTCTCCGAACGGTATAATCTGGGAGTCTTAAACTCAAGAGTGAATAGGTATCTTCTAGGCAAGCATGCTACATCTTCGGCTGTATATACATAGCTACATTCTCATATATATATATATATATATGAGAAGGTAGCTTAGTATACTATCCTATGTACACAACGTATTCTAAAGATATTATGTTAGTAATAAACAATGCCCATCCACCGTTAGTTAACAAAATGTCTAGGCTATAACATAAGGGCGGAAGTGTACGATATTATGGATGTTGGCAACACTGGCTTGGAGTTAGCCTTAAGGTTGGCACTACGCCACGGTGGTGTATTGCCAGTATTGCCACGACTATATTTTAATGTAGAGACGCTCGGATTTATAATAACAACATTAGCTTTTATAGTAAATGTAATAATGTATATTAGTTAAGTTGATCAAATATACCCATCAATATAACATATAACATAACACGCTTTCACATTCACATCATACACACAATCACAATCCAAACCAGAAACACAAATTTCCCTTGGGGAGAAAACTTGTGTGCCCGTCGGGAATCAAACCCCTACTTGGAAAGCGAAGGTCACCCAACTAAGCCAAAGCGCTATTCACGTATTTACTGTATTCCGATTGCTTTTTATTTGTGTTCAATAAAGAGTACATATATTTAGGTATGTTTATGCTCTTTCCTCCAAATAATAAATTCATTCTGTCGTCGCAGTGCATAGTTGAGAGAAATTAAGCGAGTGCAATAAAGATTTGTCAGATAAACTATTCGGGCGAGCCAACAATCCGGATTAAGCCTACGATCTGCTCCGTAACTCCTGCCAGAGAACTTCAGAACAATGGCAACCGTTTCTATTAAGACTTTTCTATTTGTTCGCAAGAATTTTTGTTTGGATTTATTTTTTGCTATTTTGCAAACGATTAGGTACACTGAGAAAAATATCTCGTTGCTGCTGCTAATTCTAGTGCTATATGTGACAAATATAATTATTAAGTAACAATTACAAAAAATATTTGCTAACAACTTTCTTATTTTGTAAAAAGAACGTTGTAACTGTAATTTTGACTAGAAAATATACACTGAGAAAATGTCTTGTGCTGTTACTAACATTCTAGTGCTATATGTGACAACTATAATTATTTAGTAACAATTACAAAAAATATTTGGTAACAACTTTCTTATTTTGTAAAAAGAACGTTGTAACTGTAATTTTTAATAGAAAACTAGTTGACCCGGCGAACTTCATACCGCCAATTGTCTGTGGTCAAATATTCAGAAACATCTCCTGTTTGACAGGTACGAACAGTCTGTATGAGAAAATAAAATACTACGTTTTACTAATTTTATTGCAATTTCTTTATATTTTCTCACATTTTAAACCTTCCCTAAACTTCCACAAATATTTCAAGATCAAAATTAGCCAAATCGGTCCAGCCATTCTCGAGTTTTAGCCAGACTAACGAACAGCAATTCATTTTTATTATATAAGAAGAAGATATACACAGAGAAAAATGTCTCGTTGCTGTTACTAATATTCTAGTACTATATGTGACAGCTATAATTATTTAGTAACAATCACAACATTATTTGATAATAACTAGCGTATTTGTCGCGTGTTGTCACGAATAAATTATTTTCTTTCTTTATTTCTATTTTGTAAAAAGAACGTATTAAATGAATAGAAAATATTTTTCTGAGAACTTTAGTAATCTAGTTGTCCCAAGTTTTTTTCTCCGTGTACATTCTGACTAAATTAAAAACTTCTAAATTAAAAAAAAATTTAGTATTTATGTACATATTAATTAGTCTACTGTAACTAGACAAATTATTCATTATTAGAAAACGAATGTTTGTAACAAAAAAAACTCTATTATAATAGTTGATGCAAAAACATTAATGCTACAGATTTCCGAAGTGTAAATGAGTTTGTTTCCGGTGTTATGAAAATAACTCTGTATTTTATGTGTCAGTCAAATCTATACGTCTACTAGCTGACCCAGCAAACGTTGTTTTGCCATATACATTATTTCATGCGGAATTATAGAAAAATAAAATCAAAAAATTTTGTCCAATAAATAAAAAATAAAAAATTGGGTTGGACCACTCTTAACATTTAGGGGTATGTAAAATAGATGTTGCCCGATTCTCAGACCTACCCGATATGCGCACAAAATTTCATAAAAATCGGTAGAACCGTTTCGGAGGAGTTTGGTAACAAACACCGATACACGAGAATTTATATATTAGATTTAATATACTAGCTACGCCCAGCGGTTTTACCCGCGTAAGCCCGCGGGAATTCTGGAATAAAAAGTAACCAATATCCTTTCTCAAGTTCTAGTATATCTCTGTACTTAATTTCATTAAAATCGGTTTAGTGGTTAAGGCGTGAAAGTAATAAAATAGTAGCTACAATTATAGACCAACATTTCGTTGTTTAAAAGTATCTGTAAACTGTATTTACCTTTTGCTGTAAATAAAGAGTTATTGTATTGTATTACATCAATTTTACTTTATTATAGGCATACCTCGTTAGACCATAATTATAATAGAAACCATTATTTCCTACTTTCACAAAAACGTACACTCAAAATAATAACCACAGCAATCACGAAACTTTTTGTGAAGGCGTTGACGTCTGAAATCGCGTAATACATACCAAGTAAGAAAAATAATAATAACAATTCATAAAAATATTTCCACCGCTAATAAATTCAATAACCCAAGTAATAACTAACAAATAAATATGCTATCGCACACATAACTCAACAGTACGGTACGCAAATGGGCCTTACGTAGGCACATTCTATACACCACATACACGCCAGATATTTATGGGTATACGTGTGTCGTGTATTATACGACTGAATATTTCATACTACGTCTTGAGACCACGTCGACAAAATGCTAGGTTTATATTCCTAGATCTTATTGGAAATTGGTCTTGCACCGGAGAGAAAGCAGCAGATGGAAGAGATCGCTGCTTAGCGATAAGGTCGCCGATTGTAATGGTATAGATAGATAGATAGATAAACACTTTATTGAAGACCTTAACAAATACATGACAAGAAATAGTAATCTAGATGCTAATTTATAGGGCTACTAAAAGTAAAATATTAGTGACTAAAATTATTTATTCATCATGTCTTGTTTTTAAAATGTTAAGATTTACGAGTATATTTAAAGAACATGACAGTTTTCAAAGCCCACAATGACGTTGAAACTTAAAATTCCTAATACATCAGGCCAAACCATAACGTGTGTTAACCCTAGATTGTCTATGGGACTATATCCCTATATCCAAACGTAAAACAAAGCTGAATAAATTGTTTACTTAGGTAACTTTATTTAGGAGATTAAGCCTGGAACTCATTATGTAGATAATTTTAAGCCGGGGCTCCATTGCTTGGACCTCCGTAATGAATTTACTTTTATTGGATACTTCCTTTATAAGTGGCATTGTAATTAAATCTTTTAAATGTTTCCCTTGGTTTAAAATGCTTTATTTGAACCGTCTGTGAAATGTAGAGAGGTTGTTTTAAAATTGATCTCACTTGTAGTCCGTAATTTGTCCGTTGATTTTTGGGTGAAGCAGTTGGTAAGACTTTATCAGTAATGGAAAATAATACTTTACTATTAAAGCATAACTATGTCATGAGTGTGAAGAATAGATAATTATATACCCGCGTAATATTATTTAACTTGTTATTGCCTAAAAAAGTTACATCCTTTATTAATTTATTTACCAGGAAATAATAACATTCTTGTACAGGGTCATCTTAATTGATACAATCTATAAAACTAATAGCAATTTCTATACCAATACAGACAGCATTATACTTGCATTTCGATACATATAGATATAAATAAAAAGAAGAAATGCCCCTTATAAAAATAGAAAGGTGATTTAGGTACCGTTATTGATATTGACGTATTCCTTAGAAAGGTATACTGAAGACAATTTTGTTCCAGTATCGGCAAAGCAAAGGAAATGTCAGCCTGTTTAACCTTTGTCACGTATGTGACAGCCGAACGGACGATACATTAGGTCTATTGGACTATTGCTACGCACAAACATTTCTGTGTACTTAGGGTTTGGGACTCAGGTACTGTTAACAAAAAGGTTTGAATGTCAGTTAAAATGAGGACACAATGGTGGTTTTTTGTGCAGACTAGTAGTCTGGAGTTTAATTTCTTAGTTCATTCGAGTCTGTTGTACTACAATTGAACCCGATATCCGATGCTTAGAAGGAACACAAACAACAGCAAAAACAAGTTGCAAAAATAGTTTCTAAAAGAACAGATCTTGCTACCCATGGTTTAAACCACCTCAAGTGGTATTAAAATTACATATTTCATTAAATTATCACAGAATATTATCTTATGCAAGGATTGGATTTAAGTTTATATTATTTCCGTTTATCGTATTGAATCTAAATTCCAGTGAGCGTACTAAATGCTGGATGGAAAGCAATGGCGTCGCCCGGACGCGTGCCGGATTATCCATTTCCTCCCGATAAGTGAGAAGTTTTCCTCTGCAAGATTGAGCCCCAGTTCCACCAACTTATCTATAAATATATTTTTAGTCGATATTATCTTTGATAAGTCGGTAGCGTTGCAGACAAGTTTGACACGTCATTTGCCGCACCGTGTCGGGAACTTCTCGGACCATATCTCGATTGTATATTCATTAGCCTGCAGTACTGCAAACTCCCATTTTTGAATCATTCTCATAGCAGACTTCAAATTAAAACCATTTTAGCTTTGGACATTCGAGTTGGGTCGTTTTGTTTTTTTTTTTAGCATAGGCAAACGTTTGACTTCTCTCTCATTTGATGTTAAGTGCATAAGATGTAAACTATATACTATAGTGCACTCACTATTTTTTAGAAAGCGTTTCTAATCAAAATCTTATTAACAAAAAAAAAACAAAATCTCGTAGGCGGAGATAAGCTAATATGGGTATAGGTTACCCAGCAAAAAAGAAATATAACTAAAAAATTATGAATATTCAGTCGAACCACGAATCTTCTACTATTAGGAAGTAATTTATTTTATTGGCGTCGCTTTTTGAGTCTAGTTTTACTCAAGAGATCTAAGATAATCTTTATTTATCTGAGAGCTAAAATTTATCAGAATCTGGTGGAACAAGACCATTTGCGTCCCCTTACGCCCCGCGGCGTGTCGGTAATGTACTACACTCTTAAACGCATGCACGAAAAAACTACGGCTGGCTTGGAGTGCTTTCGGTGACAGAATACGATTTGTTTTGGACTGAGCCTTGCAGCGAAATCAAGTCGAAATGTGAAAATTCGATTTTGGTACAGCCGTTTCTAACGTTTATCCTGATTCCTGATAGACAGGCGAGTTAGTTTTGGGTGCTTACGGCTATTTTTAACCTTTAAAGAAAAATAGGGTGTTATAATTTTGTAGTTACATACTACAAAATTATAACACCCTATTTACAGACAGTCTGTGGTATCGTAGCTCCCAAACGGCTGGACGGATTTTAAATAAGTCTTTTTGTTTATTTGGAAATAGAGGTGATAGAGAATGTTCTTAGCTATGAATGGTGGAAAAGGTGAGATATTACCTATTATAGATATTATTTTTTCCAAATCAATTTTAACAAGGAGACACTAACATTTGTGTCTGTAATTTTTAATAAACATAACATAAATGCTTTCAGCAGCCCTACACTAAGTTTACTGACTTGGGTCGTGGTCGACGAAAATATTCACATCAAATACATAATCACACAAAGAACCAGAAATAAAAATGTTTCTTTGAGAGAAAACTTGTGTTCCTACCGGTAATCGAACACAATACACCTGCTTAGATCTAACCAAGCTCATGGGCAATAATAAATAATATTTTAAAGTCAGTTTTAAAATTTGTAACCTAAGTATGGTCTTACACGTGCAATAGGCACAACTAGCGATACGCTGCCTTTGTATACTCTAAGGGATTATGTTTACTCTGTTCGACCTACTTGAATAAGATCCAACCTACATGTAGTTCCTGAAGCTTGTTTCGAAGTAATGTAGGCATATCAGCGCCACATAAGCCTATTGTATTGCTGTATCCCTCAATAGACCAGGCGATGCATATCACGTCACATCAGATGCGCCAGATCTTCGACGGCTTAGCTTTCCCATTGTGTGCCAGCTTGACAGCTTTGATACCGATACAATGGGTGAAACCTAGCTGAAAACGTATACAAATATTCATGCAATTTATGTTGATGTTAGTTTTTTATTTTAGTGAACAGATGTGGAAATATAAAACAGTAGCCGTGCCCCGCGGTTTCATCCGCTATTATCAAGTTAAAAATTAGCCTGTGTGTTAATCCTAGGTATAAGCTATGTACATTCCAAATTGCATCCAAATCCGTTCAACCTGCTATAGCGTGAAGAGAGAACAAACATTCATACACATAAACTTTCGGATTTATAATGTTAGTAGGATTTACTAGCGACTCCTGGTACTGTTGTAGTAAGTGAAGCTGAATTATTAACAGCTATTAATCACTTTATTCATTAGGTCTTCACAAGTTGTGAAAAAACTATGGCAAATGGTATTAATTATTAATATACCATGTGCCAGCAAATGAACTTTGAATCAATTGATACGATTACGAACAGATTTCAATGTTTTCTTAGTGAAAAAATTCACAACGAGTGTCTTAGTGCGACGACTATCATGATGATCATCTTCCTCTTCTTTCTTGATAAAATACATAAAATTCAATAGCCGCGCGTTACTCTCGTAATCTAAAAATGGCTCGACCGATTTGAATTTATTATTGTTTTGTTTGCCTTAATATTGGGACGATTTTAAAATTACGAAACACTCTCAATTTTAAGTACTAAAATCACCTGTTCATCTAGTTAATTATAATAATATTACCAGCACATATTGCCATCGCAAGAAAATGATCGACTAGGTTTCAGGCATATTATCATCATCATCTCAGCCGCAAGAAGTCAAAAGATGTCCAAAAAGAATGGTTGTTAGCGGCCTGCATCCAGCGTCTTCCTGCGACCTTCACTATGTCGTCCGTGTACCTTGTGGGTAGTCTTCCGACACTGCGCTTGCCAGTCCGTGGCCTGCATTCCAGAACCTTTCGGCCCTATTGGCCATCCGTTCTACGTACTATGTGCCTTGCCCATTGCGACTTCAATTTGCTAATCCGCCGGTCTATGTCGGTTACCTTCGTTCGTCTAATATAAATCGGATCTCCTCATTCCTGTTTCGATCTAGAGAAGCCCCGAGCATAGCCCTTTCCATAGCTCGTCAGGCATATACGATGTCCCTAATTATGTACCTTGAAATAAATCTAATTCAATGAACATCCAGAACTCAAAATCTAGTAGCACACTATTACCGTAAGAAAACGTATCGTAGTCAAAAGCCGTAGGTCGGAATGAATGTTTAATGCCTATCTTTGGATCCGTATTCTAAATAATTCACGCTGGCCAGACGATAGCGTACTAAAATGACTCTCAAAGAGAAATACCGACTGGGAGTTAAGTGAAAACGCGCAATAAAACCGAGTAATGTTTCGAGCTTATTAGAATACGCGTCTGCGAGGAATTAAATGGTCGGCTGAGGAGCTCCTTATTTGTTTTTATTTTCGCAAATGACGTATCGCTACGCCACTCCATTTTGGGGTGAAGGGTAAAACGAAAGGGTTATTACGTGAGAAGGAGCGGGATCTGTAAAAAGAGATTATTTTGTTCTATCTGTAGTGCTCTATAGTTGGTATAGGTAATGTTTTTTTTTTATTGAAGTTTAATTTCAGGTAGGTATACTGCGCTACTTCTGACCGGGTGTTCAAGCGAAGTTTGGATTTGCCAGCCACATACGAGCACACGCCAAGATATAGCCAGGGTCGCCATCGTCGGATACGACGCGGACGACATCATCATCAAGAAAACTAAACCTTTTGGATTAGCGTAGTGATATGACAGTGTATTATAGCTCACTATAATACACTATTAACAAAGAACACAAATACAAAGTGTCTTCCCTTTAATAGAGACAGTAAGAAAAGTGTTATTGGACACATTCTTAGTACACTACTCTATTTTAGCAGTTTAGGTACACACATTGATCAACAATTTTACAATAAGGCCATAACAAAAGATGTACAAAGGCGAACTTAACCCTTCACAGTGTTTTCTTCCAGCAAACCCTTTAAGTAGGATATAATTTATAGGAGCGAGTAGGTCGTAGTTTAAATCAATCAAATACGCGTTATTGAGGATAATTCAAAAACTACACATCTTGATCAATTTAAATTAAACAAATGGGAAGCACCTTTCAAATAAAAAAATAATCATCAAAATCGGTTAACCAAGAAAAAGTTATGAGGTAAACAAAATACAGCTGAATTTAGAACCAAAAATTATTTATTTTTTGAGAAAACGCGTTTAAAAGGTCCATATAGCAGTCATTAAAACAATTAAGCATAGAAAGCGCTTATATACAACTGCCAAAGTAGTTCAATTTATAAGATGACCCTATAGTCAGTTCTCAGGGCCAATCCTACCCTAAAGACTTCAATGGAGGGTGTAGGAGTGTCGTCGGACTTGTCCAAAGTAGACAGAAGCTGTCGTAAAGGAGCGACTGCTTTGTTCTTCGTGCTCGGGTTATTGAGACTCGGATACGGAGACCGAAGGACCGCTGCTGCTAAGGTGCCTACTGCCAGAAGAAGGGCGAAGAGAACCGCCAAAGTGGGTCCACCCCGGAAGAACTTTGAAGACAAAAGTTCTCTTGTGACTTTATAGTCAGTTCCAATTTTCTTATTGGAAACAAATGTTACAGAACCAAGTCCTATGCGGAAAATAAAATCAATCATGTTCTAATACACACCAGTAACATTTGCCAAGTATGCCTAAACTGATCATTGAAACCGATGAGAGAACTATTACCACACCTTATACATTTCAATATAGGATATTAATGTAGTATCTCCTTTGATGCGGGTAGTTCAGCTCAGTTCTATATGAGCATTATATCAGATATTATTGAAATGGCTTTAGTAAGTCATGTCGCTTTGTATATGTATCAATAGTCTTTTGAATAGGCACCTAGATCCCATAGAAATCATAGTTATGATTGTATATTTGCGCAAGTTTAAAATAAGTGTAAACAAGACAATATAATCAGCCGAGCGGGATTCGAACCAGGGTGTAAAGGATTCAAAACGCACGAGATACCGCCGAGCCGCACTCGCACACTGCGTGTGATTTAGTACGTGCTTATAACGGCTGCATGAATTTTGATAAAAAAAAATGTGATCGTTCAGATCAATTCAGGCATAGCCGCGGAGAACGGCACGTATAAATTTAATTAAAAGCTATTGTGTTTTAATTCATTCCTACAACTTATGCTAAGGCTAAACAGTGGTTACCACAATTAAAGTAAACGGTGTTTTGCTTTAATTGCCACTGTTGGAAGCCATTAATTACGACATATTCAATCAACGTGCATTTACAGTTACCTATTCCACTAATAATTACCGAAAACCCAAATTCATACGATTAATAATAATATGCATTAGACTTTAGGTCAAAAACTTGGATATGTTTAAGTTATGGATTTCAAAGGAATATTAAACACGCTATCGTAAACGCGAAAAAATGCCAGGCGCAGGTAAATGCTTCAAAAAACTACCCAAATATATCAATATTCCATTCGAAATACTATTTTTAATAATCTCAGTAATAAAGGCTTCTATAAAATATATAGTGACTACAAACATGGAGATATTCTCGATGTACATTTTTTTTAATAACCGAGCACGATTTTAATTAATTATTACGTAAATACGTAAAATAATGTCAAGCTTACCTGTCTGTGAAAAATATTTTCAAGAAACGCATGAATCAAATTAAATTTCAAACCAAAAATTATCTGCTTCTTGATCAATATAATTTAACTATTAAAGTTAATATTAATTATAGCTGTAGTCTATCAATATCTTATGGAATCATTACAATGATTTTTTAATTGGCTTTGCGATCTTTTTATATTTAGGCAGAGTCAAGTATCGAATATTTTTCAAGTTTAAATTTTTACAAACGCATTCACACTCACGGCCCAACACTAAATTCAAAGACTTGTATCGTAGGTGTCGGAAACATTCACATCACACACAAATTACACCCAGAACCAGAAGGACGAATATACCTTGGGAAGGAATTTGTGCTCCTGCTGGGAATCGAACCCAAGACTTAAAGGGCGGACACCTGTCCAATACGCCCACTGAGTCGTCAAATTATATATAGTATATACAATATATTTACTTATTTCATAAATATAGTTCTAGTCTTTAATTTAAAATTAGTTAGGAATTTCATATACCTAACCAGCTGGTCCAGTCAGCACTTACAGTTAAAGTCAAATAAAAGAGTCATGATCCAGTCATAATCAAGTCATGCCCTAGTAAAGTGGTAGACTTTACTAGAGCTTCTATTGGATTTTTGGAGCGAAAGTGAATATCACGTTTTTTGACTTTGTTTGATTTTATAAAGATAGTTCACAAACGATTAAAAGTTTATAATCCACCATTATAACCCATAATACTAGAAGAATCACAAGTTTTGGAAAATAATACAACACCGCGAAAGCCATTAGTACCACTTTAGCGTAAAAAATACAACAAATCTTGAATACAAAATCAATTAAATATATATGCCCGGTAGAGATCGCTATTAGTGATACTTTACGTATAAGCTTGTTTGTTACCTTTGTTTTATCTCATCTTATAAAGTGGATCAATAAAGTATTATCTATCTATCTATCTATCTAAATATCAATATCAATTTGAATCGTATCATTTATGCATATGTTAGACACTGTACTCTGAGACTACTAAATTACAGAGCTTTCGCTGACGTGCTAACGTACCTAATTCATAGGAGAGTAAGCTAATTACAAAGCTGTACAGGGTGAGAAAGTTTGGCAAGTTTGAATAGCAGCAAAGTTTGTAGGTATGAGACGAATATGTCATGAGATGACATGAATGTAGACTGTAGAGTGAAACGGCATGAACAGTTATATCAAGTTTTATTTTAAACATGTGAAAATACTATTAGTAGTAGAGAGATCGTTCAGTATAAAAATCCACGCCCCTTCACAAAAAAAATATACGTTTGACACTCACTGACAAATTTTATAAAAGGGAGTGGTTTTTTTAAACTGGAAAATGTCTACCTTCATTGCTTTGCGCCGGCAGAGAGTGGTTACTCATCCACCTAATAGCCCCAAGTAACATTTTTACACTTAAATCACTTATAATGCCAACAAAGATTACCATCAAAACCGTGCAAAAAGCGATGACGCCGTGAAAACGTTTCTGATAATTAATGTATTTACCTATTTTTATCCCACAGATTTTATTTCAAAATTTAATTTGAGGCTATCAATCCCAAGGAAGTACACGCTGAGACGTCAGACGGTCTACGCGCGTACTCGACTGGTGAAGGAGCACTGACTGTTCCGAAACTGGTCTCGTAACAATGCAAGAAAGGAACAGCGACTGAAATTGTATAAATCATTAATATCCCAAGGAAATTTGACGTCAAGGAGGCGGCTTTTCAAAAAAACTCAAGCCAAATTCAATAAAACTAGATTAAAAAAAACAAATGAAGCAAATTATGGTGAAAGAAAGACAAGAATGATTACAAACACTAGGAGCTCCTGATATTTTTTTACAAATACGAAAAATTCTTTCATGATTAACATGTAAATTAATACGAAGTATCTGCTCGCTTTTAAAACTGTACAAATAGAAGTTGCATTTTTGTTTCTATAACATTAGCAGAAACCAATAATGGCAAAATAGTTCTCTAGTAAAAGATATCGCTAGGAAATAACTTAAATCTGCGACCATAGGATGTCATGCCATACCGCTCTAACCACTTCATTATCATGCTATACCGCTCTCACCACTTCAGCGTCATTTCATACAGTTCTAACCATTTCTATGGCCGTGGGTTCAAGTCCTTTTCCTAGTTTTAATTTCCCTTTCCTAATAAGTTTTCATTAAATTACTTGTACCATAACGTGTACCATTAGGTTTTAGCAAAGGAGGATTCCATTCGTCGACGTCGTAACTCGCTTATAGGAGACCATTGGACGTGTTCTGACTACCCCTAGTTGAAGTTGCAATTTGCCCTATTGACGGCCATGAAACTTGCTTTGAGTTTCTCTACCTGCCCAATCATATTTGCATGAAGTTTAGAGTATATTGGAATGGTATTACAAAACATGAATTCAGTGAATATAGTGAACTCATGCTCAAAACGGATTCAGCATGAGCAACAGTATGCATATAGCATATTGTTTAATACCATCTCAATGCCAATTTGGTCGCATAATTAGCCTAATAATAATAAGAATAAATTCAATATAATATGGTAGTACTTTTGATTGTTTCATACTAACTGTGCTTGCGTTTATACGGTAGTTCGTGTTCCAGGCCTAAAATAATAATAACACCGTTTATCTAATTCCGTCAAACCATTATGGAGATAACGCGTTTTCAATTTATATGTATTCACACAAGCTGGTCTATGTCCATGTGTAAAATTACATATAAACCTTGTCGTATTGGTCAAATTGAAAAGAAAACAGGGCGGCTAAAAATCATCAGAGATGACATGTCATCACAGTCAAAAAGTATTGCACAAGTAACATATTGACGAAGTAGTAAAGTGTTTGGCTTCGGCACCGCAGGTCCTGGGTTCGATGGTACAATTTTCTTTACCAAAGAATATGTGCTTCTTTCTGGTTCTGAGTGTGTGATGTCAATGTCCTCATTCCTCCAATCAGCATTCGGACTGTTATTCGTGTCGTCAAGCCATGTAGGATGCCTTTAAGCAGCTTATAAAATCCTGACTTTTGGACTACCTTTTATTCTATGCGACAAGCAAGCATTCTACGATCTAGGTCTTTCAACTTTGAGTGGAGTTGTGCCTAAGTGTGAATGTGTTTATTAAAAAACATAGAAAATCTAGAACATCGAGTGTAATCATAAATAGATGGATAAACTTTTTAATAACACCTTAATTGTGACAAAATAGAATATAAAATAATGATTTTCAAATGTATCTCACAATATAATACAAAAGACGGTTACAGCTAAAGTGATACCTTCCAGAAAACTTTGTATGGGTAGGAATAACGGATAATATATTTCATTATAAACAATGATAATTGATAAATAAATCACATATATTTATGCCTGTTACACATATATCTAAGTAACACATACTACATAATATAAGTACATAAACATAGTATTTGTTATAGTATTTTTAGTTTTAGGAAATATAGGCAATTGGCCCGTAGATAGATATCTCAGAAGCCTAAAAAAAAAGTACATAAATATTAATACCAATGTAAAGAAAAAAAATAATGTAAAGAATAAAGAATGGTTATGTAATTTTATAACTTGTTTGATAATATGTTATCACATAATTCTTGTAACTCTGCCTTTTTAAACAACATTCACACAAGTTTCACCCTCTTTTTACCCTAACAACACATTTTTAAGTTCCCAAACACGGCCCACCCTACACTAACACAATTTATGCTCCAATTACTGGTCTACCATTTAGGCCATTAGCTTAAACATGCTAATCTGTTATTGATAGGGGTCAGCCAGCGTTAATTACATAGGATATCTAAGGAAATCGTTTGTAAACAGTCGGTGCTACGACTTTACACCTCTTGGTTTTAAAGCCAGAAGCAAAGGCAACAATTTTACAAAAGGCTACACAAACTTTCTTTACAAGAAAAATCCTGCGCGGCTACCTCGATCATCACCTTTCACAAAGTTTGTGTGATCATGTTGCTTGCTTACTCGTGGTGAGGCATGTTTTTGACGTGCGGGAAATTCTAGTATCAGGATTTTTCAGGCCGCTAGATGTGTTTGACATGGCTTAATGATTTTATCAAAACTCTCCCATATTAAAATCTTTTTACTAACCGACTTCAAAGAAGAAAGAGGTTCTATGTTCGACTGAATTATTATTTATTTTATGTATGTTCACCGATTTCTCCCCCAGTTGTGGACCGATTCTCATTTTTTTTGCGTTTGGTTGATTATACTTCAGAGGTGGTCCTATATTAATTTTATCGAAATCGATCAAGCCATAACCAAAATATAAGCGATGAACTCGTTTTTTTTTTAAGCTTTGCTTACATATATTATTTAAATTAAAATTGAAATTGGCATAACTAACGTGTTGCCGATGCCAAAGTCGGCAATTGTTTTGACGTCATTGACAATTGTTGATCTTGATATCGACATCACGAAAATCACGCCAATTCCCGTATTCATTTGTTTTGAAAGACTAAACGATTGTTGTCTTCCGGCTTATATCGGGTACGGCTTCACGCGCCCTCCGAAGCTCCAGACCAGTTCCATCCAAGTTTATAATAACCTTCTACCCCGGTCCCGGTCCCCCGTTGTTAATAGTCCACTTAATCAGACAAAATATTATTTACGTACTCGCGGACGCACACGTACACACATACGCACACAAACTGAATTGCAGGCAACAAAACTTACTAGTTATTTGCTAGTTGACGCAGTAGATTGGTCTCTGCCCGCCGCCTGGGTACTGGGTTTAATTCCAGGTAGGAGAACAATTTCCTTCTATATAGACATTTGTGCTTCTGGTTCTGGATTGTGTGTGTGTGATTTACCTAAATTTTACCGGCACACACGATATAAGACTTTGATCTTAGTGTGTAAGTGAGAATGCGTTTGTTTGGCCTTATATTAAACCTTATTAGTCTCCAGGTAAAAACTATCGGAAATTCCATTTGTTCAACTGTTGCATATTTCCGATATTAATCAAATTTTACCTATAATCAATAATTTTTACCGACTTTCGTTACCTTATATTTTTCGTTAACCAGAAGTTCCGACACAAAATTTTTGTTATTTTAGCAATATTTTGTAAAAAAGTGGAGCAGTCTTTTACCAGACATAATTACATCGGATGAATTTTTAAAATATTCATTCTCCTACTTTTATTATATTCTCATTCCACTGAAATAAACATTACCTTTACGTAACATGCTTCAGCTCACACATCTCGAAGACAAAGATTTACCCAACCTACGCAAAGTCAATTTCGAACAATAGAAACCATCAGCAAATGCTATAACACAGGATTATTACATCGAACACAATATAAAACACTTGAAGCGGCTTTATTTCGACATAATCCCTATTTATGAAGTATACTTGACTTTGTTCAAGCGGATTATATTTATAACTAACTTGCGTTTGCGATTTCTGCCGATTATGGATCTGAAGAATATTATTTATATGTTTAGGAACGATTTTTATATATTTAAATTAAGTTATTAATTTCGAAGAAACAATAATTCTCATATATGAAGAATCATTATATTTATATCCTACCAAGCTGGCGATACGCCTCGACTTAGCGTGGGTGCAATTTCCGGTGTAAATTCCTAATAACGTCTTACGTACAAATTTTAATTGCACATTTTATATTACACTAGCAACGAGAAGTACAAATATCCCTTGAAAAGGGAAATTGTGCTCCTGCCGGAAATCAAACCCAGAACCTGCGGCTTAGAAAGCAAAAACTTGCCTGTCTATCTATAGAAGGCGTCTTCCATTGTCATATTTGTTCAGAACAGCGAAACTGGGCCGAAACTCAGAATCTCACAATCAACAACTTTTAATCCGTCATTATGCAGTCAAGATTCATCTAACTTCCTCCTTTTAAAACTTATCTAGTTTGCTAGTTTCCGCCACTTTCTTAGCTGAGGTGAATAATAGAGGAGGAGCGGCACACCGTAAAACGTATTCATTTTTTGCGACCTCACATTCAGATACAATTTTTAAGTTATACTAAATTATCTCCATACTATACCGGGCTTTTAAATACATTCGGAATTCAAAAAAGTTTATTATATTGCCAGCTTTCAGGACTTGAACAGGTAGTTCGACAGTACGCGTGCAAGGAACAAAATTTAAATATATACATAATTATATATAGTGTAAATTTTATATTAGTATGTATGTATCATATGATCTGTTGTATGTATGTTTATGAATTAAGTTCTAAAAGTTTTTGTATACACCTATATATATTTTTTAATTTAAATTAAGGTTTTCCAACCTCCTCTTCGTTGTATGGATTCAGTTATTGCACGCCGATATATCTCCTGACATAACAGGATGACTGGCAGAAAATGCTGTAGCATTAAGTCTTATAGCATTAAGAACATAGTATTTGTTCATGAAGTTTTTAAATAAATAAAGGATGTTGAGCCTATTGATGAATTGACATTATGGAATTTTTCAATCCAATTGACTAGAATTTAGTAACTATCTCACCTGATGATAAATTATGGTGTAGCGAGGATGGTAAGGATTTGTTCGTGCCTGACCAGTAGATATCATTTCAGTAGACAAATTTATACTTAAGTTTTTAAATCATGTTCCGGCAGTAACTTTCTAGACCTAATCAATTACCCTCGACTATATCATCATTTAGCAACAGGTGTGATGTTATCAACCCCTAATATGATGAAGTTTTATTTTTGGAAAAATCTATACTTAATTTTTAAATCATGTTCCGGCAGTAACGTTCTAGACCTAATCAATTACCCTCGACTATATTATCACTTAGCAACAGGTGTGATGTTATCAACCCCGAATATAATGAAATTTTATTTATGGAAACTTACGACGTGATTGCTAATTTGCGACGTTTATGGATCACTTTAACCTAATAACTATATTAACTGGAAACCACAAAATTATGACTACACTGCCGCTCATTAAAATAATTCAAGGTATAATTCAAGTAAGTAAAAGGTATAATTCAGTTGAATTATTCCAAGCGACCGACCAGTAAATGTTTCTCACGCAAGACCCAGACTTCTAAAGATATTTGTAACCAACATTAACGGTCGAATAAATAATTTAAACTTGACTGGAAGCCCCAGATTTACTTAAACAAAGGTGGTCCAGTTAATAGGGCAATACATTTTGGTCATTTCTACGATCCGCGTTAAGATATGTGGTCAGAGTGTAAGCGATGCGATTAATTTTATTATAAGCCTTTGGCAGTGCAAAGGCTGAGCGGCAAGCAATTTAAATTAGTAAACCAATTTTCCATCTTATTTTTAATCCTCGCCATTTTAAATGAAACATTACTTATGTACATTATTTATGAGCGTTCCACTAAATTTCAGTCTCTGTTTAAAATAATATTCTTTTCACTTTGAACTACAGTTAAATTAGCATTACATTAAAATAAATGTTGGCTAATTCGCAGACAATAGCACATTATTTCTTACTTTGACACAAACGAATTGTAGTTAGATTTAAATTAGCGTGAATTTTACTGGCTCGTTTTATTCGCTTTATTTTCGTACATTTTAAAGTGGGTATTACATTACATAAAGTTGGCAAAACAACTGTTACACAAAATGTAAGACAACAGAAAATGTATAGACTGTCATAAATTTAATTTATGGTGACTGCTGAAAAAGAATTTATTAAGTTTAGTTTAGTTTAATCTTGCTTTTAAATAATATTTAGTTTAGTTTAATCTTGCTTTTACTATAAATCACAATTTACATATTTAAAAAAAAAAACTTTATTCTTTTTGATACGTCTAACAATCCTTTTTTATATATCAACTAGCCATGCCCCGCGGCTTCACCCGCTATTATCAAGTTAAAAAGTAACCAGTGATAATCCTAGGTATAATCTATGTACATTCCAAATTTCATCCAAATGCGTTCAGCCGTTAAAGCGTAAAGAGGAAACAAACATCTTACACACAAAGTTTCGGGTTTATAATATTAGTAGGATAGAAATAGCAATGTAAAGCTATTGCGGTGAACGTTGTAGTAGTGTAAAAAAATAAAATACTATCTAAAACTTAGTTATATTCTTAGTTACTGCATTACAGGTGGTGAAGTTTCTACTACCCATATCTACCCGGTTGCCGAAGTTAAATCGTGATCTACCTGATCACGATTTATCTTCGGCGACTCCACCGCTTATGTCTCCGCTTCCTCTTCCGCCATCACTGGCACCGCGTATTTCCGAAGGCTGACCACAGCACTTAGCGAATTAAGCATGTCACAAGTTAATGGTTAATGCAGACAAGGGTAAGCGGGCATTAGGGCAAATTAGCCGCGTCTGTTCCAACCAAGACAGGGACTTAGAAGTATCCGAAATAATTGCTAGATTAGCCTCACTGTAGATGTAGATAATATTGATAATCAAATTCATGATATCTTTGATTGACAGCGGCACTCTAAAATCATTCAATGTCAATACAATTATTGTAAACTATAGATACAAAGAACGGCCCGTCGGCTTAGGTTGGGTGGCGTTTGCCTTCTAAGCAGGGGTATCGGGTTCGATTCCCGGCGGGAACACAAGTTGTCTCGCCATGGAAAATTAGTGTTTCTGGTTCTGGTTGTGATTGTGTGTGTGATGTGAATGTTTCCGACACTCACGACACAAGTCGTCGAACTTAGTGTGGGGCTGAGCGTGTGAATGCGTTTATTTTTATAATAATAATGAAATAGGTCTTAAAATTATTTTGAAATCATCATCATATCCTTTCGAACTAAATCACCGCGCCTCTCCAACTGATTTTTAAACAATTGAATGTCAAATAAACATGAACGCTTTCACACTCACAGCCCCCACTTTGTTCGATGACGTGTGTCGTGGGTGCCGAAAACATTCACATCACACACACCATTGTATGACAAAATTTGAACCAATTTTTCCTTGGGAGAAAACTTGTGTTACCGCCGGAAATCGAACCCGACACCCTGCTTAGGAGGCGAACGTCCAACCAATTAAACCAACGGGAAGTTCATGTATGTCAGCAAATGTATGGGTATTTTATAAAGACGCGCATTTTTTCATTGATTTATATCTGATCTGAGTTATATAAACTTAGAAACTTGTCTACTGGTATACATCACATCCATTCAAGGGATTAACGGTAGAAATTATCTCTGAACATTTAATTGGCCACAAACCAAGGCTGCATTGGATATTTAGAGATATTGTATCAATACTATTTGAAATAATCCTTCAGATACTACAAACAAAACTGGTACGGGTATTTTAGATTTACTCGAAACCGCAAACTGAATTATGAACTTTAGTCAGAGTATTATTACAAAGGTATGAATGAATTAAACAACTTACGAAGAACTTGAAAGTTTAATAAATTACTCAAGGTTTTACGGCAGGTTTATATAAAAGAAATATTGCCAAAATTATATACAATACATTTAAAACACTCTTTTAAGAACTGTACGTCGTCACAAAGTAAAAACAAATCTATAATAATACCTACTAAAAGCAAATACTTGACTTGATAAATCAAAATCAAATCAAAATGTATTTATTTGACAGACAGGTATAGGGATACTGGCGTGTTTCTTGCTATTTTGTGTGAAGATAAAATATTTGAGTATTATTTTGTCGGTGTGTGGCAGTCCAATCTTATGAGCAAATGACCCAGTTCCCGTTGATCAATTGAGTTGAAATTCAATTTCTTTGTCGTTCTGATTACAATACAGTATATTGTTAACACTGAGATAATTTGATGTTGGAGATTGAAACCGTATTACATTAAGCATATCTAGAAAAGCAAGTCAAAATATTGGCGTGCGAAAACCGCACACTTTACGCGTTTATTTCTGCTGCTCGAAAGCTTATACCCTGGTGGTCTTTAAGTCCATAAACACTACCTAAGAGAGATTTATCCTGTTCCAAATTCAAGGTAGAAAGGGATATATATTTGTATATTTCGGGTGCAAGCCAGAGCGTTCCGAGATTCGGTCCGGTTATACGGAAGTTTGGAAGGACCATAAGGGTGGCGAGATGTTCCAAATTCATAATCTTCTAGTAGATCCAAAAGTTTTATTAAATTTCTTTAACTGTCTTCTACATATTATTTAATAATGTATACATATAAGATGGTATTATTTTATTTATTTGTAATAAAGAAAAAATATAAGTATATTTAAATATACAAGGTGTGGCGAAATGAATGGATAACCATATACCTACAAATAGGGGACATTATGTTTGTCTAGAAAAAATAAAACACAAGATAATTTTAAAAAAATAATTAAAATAAAGGGCCCTATTTTGAAAAACCCCTATTTTGCTTTTTACTTTAATTTAAATATTATTTGTAGGAAATTTTAAATTACAAACAACTAATAATAAGAAAATATACCAAGAAGTAAATTTTAGTATTATTTGTAGTTTTTTACAATTATTATCTCGTATGTTTTATTTTTTTAGACCAACATAATGTCCCCTATTTGTAGGTATATGGTTATCCATTCATTACGCCACACCTTGTATATTTAAATTAGTTATTTTTTTATTTGCCGCACACCCACCCTTTTTATTTCACGACCATGATGGCTGGTAGAGAACTCTATTTGGCATTAGGTACACTGATTTGTGCAAAATGATTAAATAAATAAATATATATGTTTTGACGGCCCGCAGTATGAAAAGTGTTAAACATATCATAATTATATCTTCTTCTTCTGCTTAGCGTTTGTCCCGGCTTGTGCCAGGGTCCGCTTTCCGACTAAGTTTTCTCCACTTCGCACGGTTTTTAGCATCCTCGTTAGTTGAACCGTTGGCTCTCATGTCATCTTTCACAACGTCAAGCCATCGTCGTTTGGGCCGGCCCTTGGGTCTAGCGCCTGACACCACAAGGTCTAAGCATTGCCTACCAATATACTCCACCGGCTTTCTTAAAACCATCCACTGCACCCATCCACCGCATACGACTTTCTGTCAGCTTGTCCGCTACGTCACGAACTCCAAGGCTACCTACTACGAACTACACATATGACATACTATACGACTACTAATATGTCCACGCGTAATTTAATCCGCGGCTAGTATTTTCATTAATCTATGTACCTAATGACCCATACAACGAAAGTATAATAATATGCACTATCTATACTACATGCAAACAGATAAACAGATTATTCCCCGGCCGCTTGATGGGCTTACTTTAATGGGTTTCCCTGTTTGCCGAACAACTTTCGCTAGAATCACTTAATCTGCCACTTTTCGGATATATTTTTGTCTGATTTATGAATGCGTGACGCCGAAGAGGCTAGACGAAAGCATTTATTTTGGATTTTTCTGGTTTTATGTATGGGGGAGAGGGGTGATTGGCCGTGACATGAGGCGACAAGAGAGGCATACGAAGATTATGTAACGTAGTTTCTTCCGAGTTGTTTTTATGCTTTTATATCCGTGAAATATTGAAAGTTTCTTAGTACATCATACGACATTACTGAGGTCGGTTATAATTTAGCGATTAAATTTTGTTGTATTCCGATGAAACGAATTATGTCAAACTTGTATAAGGGGTACTCGTAACTGTAGATGTTTTAAACAGTTTAAAAATACTAAATACCGACGGATTTACAGGCAATATTTTTTCTGAACTGAAAACCGACTGCAGTCGCTAAAAAACGCCACCTCGCTGCTTGGCTGCATAAACAAAATGGATTATTTAAATCACCCCAGAAATGCCGAGTTATCGGTGTATACATAGTTGCATACACATACGCTACGAGTACAAAACTTCTCGTATTTTTGTTTCTATAGCATTAGCCTTGCCAGGCATAACTATAGTGGGTAAATCATTTAATCAACATAACGGGTACCTAACTGCAATATTGCCTATAGTTTCGTACTATTCCGGTAGATGGCGTCATAAGTCCCGAAAAAATGTTAAAAAAGACGGAATGGGTAAATTTTATTGCTTGAACGTGGCTTGGAAAGCTCAGCGGTTGAATCGGTAGAACATAACACCCTATGCCCTATGGCCAACCTAGACGGCGCTCAACAGGCTGCGTACCCAGGTTGGCAGATCGAAAGACGAGCTCGTCCAGGTGGGGTTACATCGACCAAAGCACAAACCAATGCGAATGTGGAGCGTCACCGCAAACTATGGCTTATTTATTATCATGCTCAGCAAGCCATAGTTATTGTACGCTAGAAGATCTGTACGAAGCTAGCCCGAATGCTGTTTGCGTCGCCGAGCTATGGGCAAAAAAGGTGTAAGTGTTGCCATCTACGCGCTAAGAAGAAGATGCACTATGGCCGCAGGTCCAAGTCCCGCTTAAATCGGAATTTGTCCTTTCTAAATTACCTCTTCTTTTATTAAAATCAGTTGATAAAACTATTTAAAACTCATTATTCACACTAAGTTCGAAGATTTGTAATTCGCGGGCGCCGAAAATGTTTACATCACACTCACAAAATCACACCCAGAACCAGAAACAATTTTTTTCGTTGAGATAAAACTTGTGTTCCAACCGGGAATATAACGCGATACCCTCTGCTTAGAAAGCAGACGCGACACCAGCGAGCAGTTAAAAATATACGTCCTTCATCATAATTAAATACAAAAACATGCCGCCGACTCAAAGCGGCTCCACAACACTCCGCACACAAAATACAACCTAATTAAATTACAATTTGCAGATGTCTCCGCAAATCCCCGTAATGCAGCTGTGATGTGCTCAGCTCAGGCTTAACGCGTCACAGCCTGACAGACTAGAAATTAGGGTACTTAGTACCAGCTAGTTGGTACATTATTTTATACTAAAAACCAAGAGTGGCTTTGCGTCTAAAGAGAATAATAATTAAATGCAAGCAAAGCTTAAAAAAACCGACTTCACCGCATTCTCTTCGAAACCTTGATCAGATTTAACGTAAACACGCAAATAATCGTCAAAATCGGCACACAAAAAAAAAGTTATGAGGTACGTGGAACGAAGTTATGAGGTAACAAACATTAAAAAAAAACAGTCGACTTGAGTACCTCCTCCTTTTTTGTGAAGTCGGTAAAAAATAAAAAGACAGAGGCGATGGTTTGTAGAGCATATTTACTATTACTTATTATAAGAGGCTACAAAGAAGTTGTGCAGGCGCACAACTTCTTTGTAGAACGCACAACGTCTTAGTCCTCCTTTAGGCTAGATGATCAGGCGATCGTCTAGCCTAAAAGAGGACTAAGACGGTTAGAACGATACCTTATAAATAAATAAATAAAAACCCTCCTTATTACGTCGGCGCAAAGACCTTAGTCGATTAAAAAACCCTAACCAGAAACCCATTAAAAAGATGCCGACAATTCGATGCTCGTTTTTTTTATAGATCAAAACAAAAGAACATCTTGAACTGATTGATCAAAAGCCATGCTAATAAAACAAACCACGAAAAGTTAACATTTGAAACAGAGCAAAATAAATCAAAAAATAAAAATTTGCTTCTGAATTGGATTGCACGGAACCAATTTCGTTTCATATGGAAACTCGTTACAAACTTTGTGTACATAAGTGAGTTAGAGTTATATTGAGTATTGCATTTTTTTTATTGAACTTGGGTTAAAAGTTTAAGGTGGTTTGAGTACGGTATCCATCAATGGATATACATATTTGTGACGTAATCTGCCTGAATACGTGCTATACAAAAAGTGTTTGAGTAGGTATCTAAACTACACAATCGTTACAAAAACATACATATTGTGAAATATTTATTTAAAAAAAAACATGTAGGGCAGTTTTGGGGATTACCGATAAATCAAAATCAAAAACGTTTATTCACATGGGCCCCAAAGAAGCACTCATGAAAGTTAATGAATCTATTGCCACATTCGCAAAATTACAGCCATCTCGAGAAGAACCTGGCAAGAAACTCGGCGGCGCATTTTTTTTTCATTCATTTTTTTTAAAACATTCTTAATTTCTAATACATAATTTTCTTAATTCGCGAACTGTAGTTATGGTTTATGAGAAAATCGGATAAATTCGCAAAAATACTCAATTTCATAGGTAGAAAGATATTTGTATGGTAAAATATTATGATATTCTTTATTTATTACTGATACAAAAAATATTTTCTGACGCACATAAGCCGACGAAAAACTATTTAGACGTTTTTACATTTCAAAGAACTCGTATTAATACAAGTCTACTGTCCGTTTTACGTATTGCTTTTTGAAGTGGAACTTTTTATGAGAGGGCTTTGAAAGTCTGATCCAAAACCTTTTTGTTTGAAGAAAGGTGATGGGGGTAAACAGTGATGAATAATTAAAATGTTTCCCTGTAATTCAAAAGTTTCACTTCTATCGTGTCATTACGACACAACCTGTTTTTTATCGACTTCGAAAATGGAGGAGGTACTATGTTCGGCTGTATATTTTTTTTTATGTATGTTCACTGATTGCTCCTTCATTTGTGGACCGATTCTCAAAACTCTTTTTTGTTTGGTAGATTATACTTCAGAGGTAGTCCCATATAAATTTTAATTAAATCGATCAAGCCAAAACCAAAATATAAGCGGTGAATCCGGTTTTTACCGAAACGTATTGTAATGGAACCGGAAAATTAAATGTATAAAGAACTAAAACAAACCTTTATAAACTGTTGATGAGAAAAGATAAAATTGTGGCCTTTTAAGTTGTTCATAGAAGAGGGGTTTTAAATTTTTTTAAGCAGACTTTATGTGATGTTTGATATTTAATTACACAAATACGTATTAATGTTTACTTTTAAGTTCTACAATAGAAGTCCACGTTACCACTTGCGTTAGTCTATGGGTCGCAACAACTATAAAGCCGCGGGGCACAGCTAGTATTAAATATATACTACTCACACACACGCTTTCACAGTAGAGTCATTAACTTTCATGAGTGTCTCTTTGGGGCGCCAAGTTAATAAACGATTTTGATTTTTTGACAGTTATGTAATGATTTGTCACTGGTTAAGGTATGCTAACGAGGTCTACGTATTTACAAAAACTAGTAAAATTTAATATAATCAATTATACCAGTTTAAAATTTCAAAATGGAACTATAAACTTAACACCATGAAACGCTATAAACATATATTATGAGTGAATCCGTTTCCATTCACATAAGTCAACTTGTAACAATTACAAATTACAATAGTACTAAACAATAGCGGACCGCATTGTAGGAATGTTTTAACAAGGAAATTGACCTGTAAACTATGTTACCATAGGGTTGGAACTATGAACATATTGTGATTACCCTTGGGAGTAAGAACTAGGTAACTTTAGTACGAGCTCGGCGCGAACGGATAGTGCGCTGTGTTATATTGATTTTAGATCCTTGCTGCTGCTCTATATTTTGGAAATTGAGGCATTTATATGTTGTAGGCTTATTTTTATATGCTAAAATTGTTTCTACAAGCTTTTATTTAAGTAAGTGTTTTAGGTAAGTGAAGATGTGATTGAGGGCGGTAAACGGATTTTGATGTTTTGAGGATAGTATTTCGGTACATGACGTCGAAGAAGTACCCAATAAATTTGGTTTCAAAATTCAACAATCACGCAAATTATATTTCATTTAATTGTGTTCAGGTATAATATTTTAACTAAATATTGTATTAACATTAAAGAAACAATTTTTGAGCTATTTGAAAAAAATAAAGAATACATACAGACTGACGCGTTGTCGATGCGTTGTTAGTGCGTGGTGGGACGCGACAGCGAGCGCTCCGCACTCATCCTGAAGAATGCTTCCGAATGAAGCCGAAACAATTTTCGATCTAGACATCGACAACGCACAAGCCATGAGATTCATGAGAGTCATGATATTTTAAATTTAATTATATTACTTAATTAATGACATGCTTCTGCAATCACTTATTTTTTAACTATGGAGTATAATTAATAAACATTTTGACATTGATTTATTTAAAAACTGTAATAATATAAATTTTTAGTTAAGTGACTAAATTATTATATATATAAATTAGTTAATCCTATTGTTATTTAAGATGAACATTTAAATTTATTGGACATTCATTATAACAATATGACTGGCCCAATGTAACAATCTTTGTTATAAGGCGAATAAATAATTCTATTCTATCCACATTAATTCCCGTTTTAATTTTTTTATTAATAATTTAAAACTATTAATTGTCTATTTTTCGTACGCGTACGCAAAGATAGTCATAATAGCTATGTTACAGCGCACGCAGATATAAGCGTTGCGAGGGTAATAAGTTCGATATTTGTACCAACTTGCATCAACTTAAGTCACAGAATTCAGCGTTACTAAGCCGCTATAAATTCCTATCTCAATGCTTCAGAAGGTAACTTACAGATTTGCTAATGCTTTCTATAGGTATAAAAGTAATGCTACACACTAAGCATATACATGATTCTGTACTGGCATGTTTGTGTATAGTAAATCCGATTATCCGTAAATCCGGATGGAACGAACACAATACGTTCACCGGTACTTGTTACCGTGCCTTGTTAAAGTCTTTGTCTACTGTTTGTATACCTTACGATATGTTTGTATAGCTGTCTCTGATGTTTAACTGTTTCTATTTGACATTTTCTTTGTTATTATTAGTAAGTCATGTGTCTTGCGGATTCGCCTAGGTTTTCCATTCAATCTGAACCCTTAATTATGAGACAGACTAAGCATACGTTCGACCACAATCACACCTGATGGAAAGTGACGATGTACTCTAAGGTGGAGCACGCTTGCTTAGTAAATATCGATTCACTTTACTTTTGAACACACCCAAATTGTACCTTTCGGGAAACACAGACGACTGCAAAGCGTTCCATTCTTTTGCTGTTCTATAAATGAACGAAGACGCGAAACGTTTCGTCCGAATGAACGGTATCTCAACCATAAATGGGTGACGCCGTTCTTCTACGAGTATATTACATATGACATTACCGTGCCACCGATCACTTATTATGAAACTTTTTTTAACTAAGGTTGCCTGGATGAGATCGCTGCTTAGCGATAAAGCAGCCAATTGTACTACTATATTGTATTTTTTTTCCTGTTGTTAATTATTATTTTTCTTGGAGTGCAACACACAATATTTGTATTGGATATGAAGACGATATATACATACGAATTTTAACAATACACTATTAATACAAACGAATTTTTAGATGTTAAAAACTACTAAGCTGACTTTGCTGAAAAATTAAAACATAGGTAGGTATAGACATTTGGAATGAAAAACACAATTCAAAACAGTTTTCGCCATTGTGAAAGCAGCTTTATAGTGGTCGCGACCCATAAAGTAACGCAAGTAGTCACGTGGACTAATTATTGAAAGTATAAGAGAATGCTTATTATTGTAACTGTACAACAAATATCGCATAAGATTTGCTTAGCAAAATGAAACACTTCTTTTGTCACTAACACCGAAATAGGGCCCTAGATTTCGTCTTCTTTTTAGTAGTTTTAGGTGATCTATTGAGGTTTTTTTCAAATTGACGAGATCCATTTGAAAAAAACGAGAAAGTTTCAAAAGTTTCCTCAAATAGATTTCTGGCAAATTAAGATTTATAGTAAAATCTTATCTTACTTTTAATATTATAAATGCGAAAGTTAGTGTGTGTGTGAATGTTTGAACCACGGATCTCCGTAACGAATAAACCGATATTGATGAAATTTTGAATGTAGATAGTTTAGGTTACGGAATAACACTAGGCTACTTTTTAACTTAATGCGGGCGCGGGGCACGTTATTTATAAACAGGTAAAATCGTAAAGCAAAGCTAGTATATAATTTGTGATGCTAGAAAAAAAGTACACAAAACATTTGCATACCCATAAAACCTTCCACATTGCTGTTCAAGCAATAAAACATAACCACCCATAAAATGCAATAATAATCACTATTCTTCTATCTAATCTTTTATGAACGTAGAACGACGTCCTATTATATTGCGTTATTCCTCTCCATCCAAAGGTTGTCTGGAAGAGATCGCTCTCAGCGATAAGACCGCCTATTCTTACACTTATGTAATTTTTTACTGTCATTCCTATTTGTGTTCTTTGTTATTTTAAGGTGTTCAATAAAGAATATATCTATCTATCTATCGTCATTAAACAAAAAATATTCCGAAACCCTCGAGAGCTAGTAGCTTTATTTCATTCCTAAATACATTTCACAGATCACAAGACTAGTCTTTCTTTAAACGCAGAAAACAATTTCATACCGTAACTTTCACTTTAAAAGTATGTTTTAAACTTCTAATATCGAAATGCACTTTATCTATGTGAGAGCATTTTGAGCCTCAGGCGAGAGGGTAACATCAAAGATGTCTACAAATTTATACTTTCAACTACTCACACTTCAAACGTCTTATGGCACCAAGTTGTAGCGCAGATCGATACCTTAATTTAAACGTTTATGACTCATTTTTGCGTGACGCGATATTTAGTTATGTCGTTTTTAATATTTGGCTTGTAAAGGGTGGTTTAGGTGAGCGTAATGTAGCCAATAAAGTTTACAACCTTTATCGAGAACAGCGATATCGTTTTTGACGTTCTACTTCCGATAGAGCTGCAGGCAGATTTTATTAACAGGCGTCACGCTTCACATCAGACAAATTACTAGATCGGTTTGTCATTTAATTGCATAAAACAATAAAAAAGTTAGAAACTACAAATATATTATATAGAAATATATACTAAAAAATTGCCATACATTTAAATTTACGGCTGCAATAATTATTTTTTCAATTTAATTATATAGTTATGAACTACATTTAAACTTTACCAATGAAGAACATCTCGGGACACGTTTTTACTAAAAAACGTAAAACTGACGAAACATCAGTTAAAACATGAAAAATGAGTAATCACACTAATATTATAAATCCGAAAGTATGTTCCCCTGGATAACCATTGGCTACTTTTCACTTGATTAACCCGGGCGTAGCCGGGGAGCACATTATTGTTAGTAATAATATAAAAATTACGATATATTATTACCTAGTTCGGCAAACATTTCTATGTACATGGCACGCAAAGAGATTATAAACACTATACGCAACGTTCCTTTAAATCCTTGTTTCTTTACGTCACATGAATATATCATATGATGACTACCCTGAAACTCTGAACACGAGTGTTAATTGCGCATTCAAGACAATGAATACGATCATTAGAATATGTTTTCATTTTATTACGTGCTCCGAATAAGCATTTAAAATTACGGTTGAACGCTATCATAGAATTGACAATTGTGTTATCAAAATTATATTATAATTGTCGGTGTCATAAAACGTCTCGTCATCTTTCGTACGAAATTGTACGTGTGATTAAATTTGACGACTGCTTGTTAAGATTTTGATGTCGCCGGTGTTTCGTTCAATCCAGATTGTTGCAAAAATAATGATAACATTTTATGTTGCTGTAACGAGTTATTTTGTTGTTTATATATTTTGATATTGTATTAAACCATATTTATTATCATCTCTCTATGAAATAGACTGCATGTACACTTAGAAAAATAATAGTAATAATAGTACAATAATATCTGAACTGTCTGTTGACTTAGTTGGGTGCGTGTTCGCCTTTAAAATAACGCGTAACGGGTTCAATTGTCGGTGGAAGCAAAAGTTTTCTACGCAAAGGGAATTTGTGTTTCAGGTTCTGAGTGTGATTGTTTTATGTGATGTGAATATTTTCTGCACTGACGACATTTGTCATTGAACTTAGTGTGAAAGCGTTAAAAAGTTTTTCATTTTTCAGAAATCATAAAATCTAAATAAGATTTAATGGACCAAAAATTGGCACCAAAGAAACATTAGAATTATGCTTTCAAATTTAATAAGTATATTTTTTTATGTAACAATCCACTGTGAACCCTTTACTCCATCTCATGAAAGCCTGTAGATACAGCGGAGTTACAGAATTTCTCTCTGATCGTCCCGCTACGTCGTGAATCATCACTGTTGTACAAATATTTGTAGTTTTAATATATTTGTAAGCATTATTCTTTAATATATATCATATACAAATGCATGGAGTGTAAATCTAAAGATAATTACAATCGTAATGATTCCTGAATTGCACACTTTTGGGGGCTGAGTCACCCACGTCCGTAGGAGGATACCCCTTAAGTCTGACTCCCTACACGTGGTCCCCGGGTGGTGCTAATCAGGTGACATTTGAGAGGTGGTAGAGCATTTTGTGAGTTGCTCGCCTGGCTTGATACCAAAGTAGCTTACCACCACCAAGTTGAAAGTCTGCCGCCAATCCAAATACGGTGTTCCGGCAGTTATTCTTGAGAGCCTGCGTATTCCAGGTCTAGTGTGTTTACCAGCTTCGATCACATCGTCACTTACCATCAGGTGAGATAGTGGTCAAACACTAGCCTGTCACAAATAAATAAAAAAATAAAAAAACTTGTGTTGTGTCGTGGGATTTAATCTCTTTCTACATATCAAAAATCAAATTATTCACGACTACCCGGCATTTTTTCTATACCCTCTTATGAGGTTCGAGTCAATTCAACACTTGTAAAACTTCAATCTCCAGAAGCCTCCAGTCTCTTCATAACATTACCTGCAACAATATAAAACTCAAATTACACTAACTTCAAAACAACCACGAAACACTTATAAAAAAGTTGAAAGTCACTCAGGTACTGCTAGTGTGAGAAAATTCAATAAAGTGCACTAGACTATGAAACGAGATCGCGTCAGGTCTTCAAAAGGCAGAAAATTAACCTAAATATATGGGAGTGTGCACGAGTGGCATACCAATTACTTATATGCACGCTATGTCTTAGGCTGGAAACTAGTTTCCTCGTACACGTATTTTTTATAAGGCATTTAGTTCCAGCTTTAGCATTTCGGGTAGGTTGCCAGAATTTCCTTCATTTGGCACTGCTCTTAACTGGAAGTGTCACGAAGTCATGACCGCAAGCGCTTTGCCAAGTTACAAACCATTAGGCAAAAAGTGTTTTATGTTTAATAAATAGCTGAAGTGTTTGCTATACTGTCATGTCCATCAGTGACTGAAATAAAGTGATCTGTCGATTGCTAAAACAATTTTCGTAAGGAGTCACACTGATCTTGATTATATTTTTGTTTTGTATTGAAAGTGACTTGATCGATAATGATAGTGATTGAGGTATGCGTTTGGTGAAAATCTATGCAGCATTTTTCCAGATATATTAGGGTTTTTTTTTTTTTTATGATAGATAGGCAAGCATTTGACCACTATCTCACCTGATGGGAAGTGAAGAAGCGGCCGAAGATGTGATATGCTTGCCTAGAAGATACTTATTCACTCTAGACTTGAAGACACCCAGATTGTACTGTTCGGGAAACAAAGACGCAGGCAATGAGTTCCACTCCCCCGCTGTACGGATGATAAACGTAGAAGCAAAACGCTTCGAGCGAACCGGAGGTACGTCAACCATATAAGGATGACGTTTGACAGTCTTCAACAGTCAGTCTTGTTGTTAGATGGTAAAAAGGGCAAGGGGGAATTAAATCATGCAATTCCTGCGCACAGTCTTCAAAATGCAAACGGTAGAATACCGAATATTCTCGAAATGTTGATTGCACATGTACCTACATTAATTATAATCATTACTAGCTGGTACACGTGTGTAAACATTTTCTACGATAGTTGTATACCACATTTAATTTAAAAGAGTAACGTTTTAATGGTATGTAAATGTAACACGGTGCAAGGCCTTATGTAAATGTAAGCACAGGAAAACTAGCTACGGCAAAAACTGACTGTTTTGCCTGCTGAAAATAACGATACTACACTGTGTTCTGCGCTAAAATGCAAATGTGGAGATTTTCTACCGACTTCACAAAAAAGGAGAGGTACTCAATTACTCGACTGTATTTTACATTTTTTATGTGTGTTACCTTATAACTTCTGTCCTCGTGAACCGATTTTGATTTTTTTATGTTTGAAAGCTGTTGACTACCCATTTAAATTTGATCAAGATCTGATCAGTAGATTTTGAGTTATCGTCAATAATGCGTGTTTAATATATTTAATCTGATCAAGGTTCCAAAGATAAAGCGGTGAAGTTGGTTTTTTTTAGCTTTGCTTGCGTTTAATTATGTTTTGTAAACTTTGCAAAATTTGTTGATATTTAGAAGGAAAGGTTTTAAAGATACAATAACCAAAAAAATTATATCAATGACTATAATTTCGACGTAAGGATGAAATCGTTGTCATTGGAATTATTGGCGAATTGTTAATTATAGGTGCTTCTCAAATAGCCGATTTCTATTTTAACTTCTTCTCTATAAGTGCTTCGCAATTTTTATTGAATCTGTTTTTCCATCCCACATTTGAGAGTAACAAACAGAATGTATAAATTGTCAAACATAAAATCGCGCAGCAAATGACAGTTGCCGTCAGAACAGCGATTAACATTTTATTAGGTTTTATTATGTAAACTATCGCGATTGTTATTCACTGTGGTACTATCCGGCAATTAATCGCGTGATATTTGTGTCGAATGTCGACCAAATAAAATGTTGTATTCACATTTTATTTGGTCGCTAAAGGCCGGTTGCTATATCTTGCGATTCGCAATGTTTTTTACTCCATACAAAAAAAAACGAAAGTAACAAAACGATAAGCAGCTATTTTCACGTTTTAAAGTTTCGGTCAACTGTGTACAACCTGAATACTATGAACATACAATGAAGAAGTAATTGTGAGTGCCTCCCACTAAGATCAAACATCTACCAAAGTGTTCGTGAAAAATGTCATAATGCGGAACCAGCTTATTCGATACAATAACAAAGAATTATAATTTCGACACTCACAGCCCCACACTAAGTTTGACGACTTGTGTTGTGCGTGCCGGAAACATTCACATCACACGCATATACATATATATAACATAAAGAAGCACAGCATACAACATATTTCGTCCGTAACAAACTAGCACTCTCTCTCTCTCTCTCTCTTACACACACACACACACTCACACAAGTTTCTGTCGGGTTTAAAATATAAGTATGTTAGCTATCTATATTACCGAACAACATAGTAATAATTCAGAAGTAGCAAGTTGCTTTATTTATGTTAAACACAATTATATAACATGCACACACGCCACAATTACTATCAAACATACGGTTATAAACAAAACATGTTTTCCTACGTTTAATTATTTTCAGACAGACATTAAATAATTTCAGAGCTAATTTAATTCTCACAATGGCTATCCCTGACTAGAGTGTAAGCGGAATAAAAAACCGGAAGTAGGGTAACCATGGCATTGAATTGTATGAGACGGGCCCAATTTTTACAGATACAACTTAAAAATTCCAAGCCTGATACTTTTCTTTGTTGCACTATGCAGTATATTCTGTAGTAGATACTAGATACACATATAAAATTATGAGGTATGACCGCAAATGTGTGACGGAAGCCGGGACAGTAAAATACCAGTTGTCGCGTTGATAACAAATTCTGTGTGTAAAACTTAAGTAATCATGACTTTGCATTAATAGTATTTATTGTTAAGTCAGAAGGAAGACAATAATAACAATAAAAAATAAAAGGTTACGCTTACGCTTTTAAACTACAATCCTACACTTAGTTTGACGACTTGTGTCGTGCATGCCGGAAACATTCACATCACACACACAGTCTCATCCAGAACCAGAAACATACATTTTCCTTGGGGAGAAAACTTATTTTACAACTGGGAATTGAAACCGATACCCGCTGTTAAGAAAACAAACTCTTGCCAACTAAGCCAGCGATCAGTTCAAACGTACCTATAAAAATTACTTAAAATTATAATATCGAAAAAAAATAAACAATAACTACCTCGTCTAATCAGTTTTAGTATCTAATAAGTGGAAAGTAAATTACAAATACTATGTGAAATTAGAAAATACTAACACTAAAAGATCTCACCTCAGATATTATATTAGATAGATAACATACTTGCGTATAGCCTTCATTAAAAGTTTCAAGTTTAGCCATTTACTAAAAAAACCTTACCAAAATCTCCTCAATCCAAATTAAATACACAATACACATCTAAATTGTAACTTTCAAGTAACCGAAGACAACTGTCTTTAGAAGCTTTTTAGTATGGTCACCCTCACTGAACCTCATAATTGCACTAATTAACTCTGGGAGTCACGTACAAATTGTGATGGCGAAGAAAAATTCAAGTTGATGAAAGAACAAACGGTATAATTGAAGTCATTGTGAAGTGAAGATGCATTCATGGAGGAGAGGAAATGCAGTCGGCGTGACTGCAATAACTTATATAAAGTTAATTATAAAAAAAATTTGAGGAGTAAAAAAAAATTGATTTGAAGAACCCGTTTCTTTGGATAATACCTAGTAAAACGCATAGTAAATGATGAATTTGGGAAGGAGTCTTGATGGATGGAGGACGCATGGTCTAGTTTTTAGGGCAGTAAGCTACTCTACTGGACATGATATATAAAGCGCCCAAGGCACGAGCCCTGGGCGCTGTGAAGGTAAAATGTATGGCGCGTAAGGGACCTTGATATACAAAGCGCCCGAGGCGCACCGCCAAGCGGCGGGCGCCTGCGACTACTCTCCCCGCAGTATAACGATACTGCCGTGTATACTGCCATGATAATGAAAAAAGACGTAACTGCATTTTCGACAAAATTAAGTGATATACATTATCGGAATCAGGAAAAATAGACGCATCTACTATTATTTTTTATTTGAAAATATTCAAACGCAACCTACTAAATCTTACTTTCTTACTTTTGATTTAGACGCATCCTCTATAAGTCATATTATATGCTAAATAGCCAAGACATTTCTGATGTATATAACTTAATTTTGACAAAAATACAGTTTCGTTTTATTTTCTGTATGACGACAGTACAGGGCGCGCGCCTCGGTTGCTTTGTATATCATATCCCAAGGGTAGATTTGACCACGATATTATTACCTTCCCCGTAAACTAAATTCGAAACTGTGACCAATCGGGAGCTTTTTAGCTGGGTCAACAAAGGGAAATTCTAAAACTCTTTTGATCAACTTGTTCCAAAATAAAATGAACACTCTACATAACGACACAATATCACGAAATAGAATGTCATTTACATTTACCAGTGTCACTTAACACCGCAGTACGGCTCAGCCCTAGTCATCAGACAGGCTTAGTTCTACATGGGCCTAATCCACCTAGACTTGAAACTGACGCACGCCATTCTGAAGGCAATTGAAGGGTTGTCAGTAATGCTATATTTTATTACTTTAGTCATATTTATTTTACTTATATTTTATCATGTTCCAGCTTGTGTAGTTATGATACTATGTGGATCAGCGAATGATGTCTGGTGAATAATAAATAAAATAAATCAAATCAAATCAGTTTATTGACCACGTGAATCCATAGGCTGCTGAACTAGTGTTAACCACTGTATTTCAGGTGCCAATGGGTTTTCTCATCAATTACTAAATTATGTCACATTACTTATATATTGGATTAATAACTGAAATATACAGTAAATAACTGCTAAATTTCAAATTGCAAAACAAGAGAAGGTGATATTTGCTTGCTCTTTTATATATCTCTATTACAATATCTAATATCCGGATGATTTTTTGTTTTTGGTAGAATGTGTTTGAATTTGTAGCCTCAGAAAGCTCCATCTAGTGTCGAGTAGAAACCGTTTTTTACATGGCGTAATAGATGACGCTGATAGTTTCTTAAACCCGGTTTTTCAAATGCAGTTTGGGATCCGAGCATTTCTCGGACCTGAAACGTTGATAAATCGATTCCTTGGGCCGAAAAACCCCTAATCTGTAACTTTCATGAAAATCGTTGGAGCCGTTTCCGAGATCCTGATTACACATATATACAAGAATTGGTCGTTTAAAGATATTAGATATACGAAAAATACTATGATAATAGTATGAATAATAGTTTTGTTGACAAAGTATTTAGTACAGACCCCACTACTGCCTTTTTCTATTCAACTTCTGATTGCGAAGTTTAACGATATCTCACGCTATTATATAGTGACCGGCTTAAAATCGCGTAAAATTTTTCGGCGGTTCGGGGTTTAAGCCAGGCGGCTGGTTTAAAAAACTGATGTCAAATCTTAAAGACAACATGGGTTAGTAGTAGGTAAAAAATCTGACTATTAGAGATTGCAATTAACGTTTGAATTTGAATTTAAATCCATTCTATTGTACTTTTACTCTAGGACGAGTACATATTGTGCCGACCGTGAAGACAAAGATAAAGATAAAGATAATTGATTTGTAAAGATAATGTATTTGTAAAACATGCGTTTGCATGTTAGCGGAATGCTTACATGCAGATTGTTGTACAATTTAGTTGGTGTCGATACATGTTTTGCCCAAGAGTAGGCGTACAAATATGGTGTTGGCCATAATGACCGAATATTCTTTTGTGGAGAAGAAAAAGGAAGAATTATAAAGTATGTATTTAGTTAAACACTTATACTAGTAAAACTATTATACACTCAAACTCAAATATTACCAGATAATATTCAAAGAAAACTAAAGGTTGATAACCCTCGAGTTTCCGAAGGCACCTCGCGTGACGCCTCGTTGCAGTCAAAGGCTGCAGTCGGCCGCGTGTTTAATATTAAATTACTTGACGCCACTTATACCCATACACATTAGTATTATTTTGTACCTATTAAATAAATAAATATTTTTAAATTATAGTGTTGACACTGTAATACATAGTTTCGTAGTTTACATCATTTATAAGCTGCCGGAAAACCTCCAAGCTGCAAACAGGACTTACATTTTAAATAGTATTTGTCATTCATGTCTTGTATAACAAACAGCTGTCATTTACTACACTGCTTTCAACTTCATTAGCAAACTTGTTCTCGGATATTAGTTGGTTATACTTACTCAAGTAAAAAATTACGATTGTTTTAATTCGTCCAATTTCTAGTCTCAGATACTGTCTATAGAATACTATGGAAGTCTGGGAACAAGCCCTTAAAATGACCAGTATCTCAAAATATCTATTAAACTGTTCATGGGTTTATTTGGGTTCGCCTTCGCCTTCTAAGCAGGGGTATTGGTTTCGATTACCAGCGGGAGCACCCTTTTTTGTCCGTGTACTACCAGTCTTACTACCAGTAGTAACACGGGAAATTAAATGTTCCTCTGTTACTACCAACAGGTCAAGTTGTATGATGGGATGGGTACGTTTATTTTTACCCGTCATACTACTACAGAAATTTTCAGATAGGTACCTGTTTTATTAAAACAACAAAGATAGGTACCTGTTTTATTTAAACAGAAAGTGAACACTTCAATATGGAAAATTTTCTTAGTTATATCAAGCGTACATGGATAAAAGATAAATAAATACCTTAACATACTGAACGTTTATGGAATGAGGCACAGAACCAATAATGTGTTAGAGGGGTATAACCAAAAAAAAATACAAAGTTGTAACCCTATGGCCGTAGTATGGTCATGCCTTATTGCTCCGCTGAGCTACTCAAGCCCCGCCTGAAGCGACGAAATTATCCTTTCCTTATTTTTCCTTTCTAAATGTACCATGATAGCAAGAGAACTCCGTTTGCATTTAGGGCATGGGATCTTAAAAAAACCAGGTCTCTATGAATACTATAACATCACCATCAAACGTTCCCTCTGTAAAATAAATATGCACCGATCGCATTGCACTATTTTTAGCCGCGTCTCCGTTCTAAATTCGCGGCTTTAGGCGCAGCATTATCATATTATAATTTGGCGGGAACTGCAGCACGGCTCGGGAACGGCACGTAATTTGATATTAAACACGCCCTGACAAGTGACGTGACTGCATTGCGCGCTCATTACCGTTATTAAAGTTGAACTACTTCTAGCGAACAGAGTCTAAGATCGTTGCAATCATACTAACATCATTAATGCAAAATGTTGTGTATGAATGTGTGGTAGAGAGAGAGAAAGAGAAAGAAAATGTGTGCGTGTCTGTGTGTGAGTGTGAGAGAGTGTGAGAGTGTGTGAGAGAGTGTGGGTGAGTGTGTGTGTGTGTGAGAGAGAGAGTGTGGTGTGTGTGTGTGTGTGTGAGAGAGAGTGTGGGTGTGTGTGAGTGAGTGAGTGTGGTTGTGTGTGAGTGATTGAGTGTAGGTGTGTGTGTGTGTGTGTGTGTGTGTGTGTGAAGTACTTTATTATTATGGGTTCCCGATTGATCACTCATACATTTTATGTCCTAATTTTATTCTTCTATACTTTACAATAATGTTGATATTATTTATTATGATTTAGAATCTTGGGAATCCTATGCATCAATTTGTTGATAGAGAAATCAAATGTTATGACGACAGAAATGTCTGTCAATACACATACTTTACAGGATTATTTTATTATGACTTCACTAAAAGTAAGTTCTACAGAGATTCTTTAAATAGTTCTAAAATTTGTGTTACGTTAAAATGACAAGATGTTTATCTATATTACAAGTATCATAGATATAATATATAATCACAATATTATATATATTTCAAGTACCTTGTTTGTATACCTATATTATTTCACGATTTAGCTCAATATTTGGTACTGTTGATAATCCACTAAGTCCGCGATGTCACTGGCTCTTAATAAATCATAGTGTGACGTCACTGCAGTAGCGTGTCAGTTTCTTGCGTGGAGTTAGTTGTTGCCATAACGTAGTTATTTTTCAGTCTAAAGACATTATACAAATTAAAATGCAGCTACATTATGAAGTGAATGAATAAAATATTTATTTAGCACTATGAACAAGATATACATAACATTAAATAGACAAAAAAACAGCTTACAAAGAAACATAAGAAAGGTTATTAAACATAACAAAAAAGTGCAAGGGTCGTGACTCAGCATTTTAGCCAAGTGTAACACCAGTCACATCCCAGAGGTGGCGGTTCTAAAACAGTAATAATATAAACCTATAATTATTTATGATATTATACATATATTATATAACTATATGTATAATATCATATATTATTATAAACATATAAAAAACAATAAATAACAAATAAAGAATAATATAGTATATATATGTTCATATATACTTACATATGTATAAAATGAACAACAAACGAGTACAAAAAAGAAACAGTGAAATATTCTAACTAAAATATGATTATTGATAAGTAGCTAGCTATCTTCAGAGCAAATTTTTATTATATCCCTACAACAATGCCCTATAAACGATTAATTATAGTATATTTTACAATGTTGGATTAATAAGGTGAATTAATTTTATTTTTATAGCATTAGCCATGCTAGGCAGAACTATAGTGATAAACTTAGAAGGGAAAAATTATCGCTTGAGGCGGGGATTGAACCCGCGGCCATAGGGTGTCAAGCCCTATTGCTATAACCGCTGACCTACTTAATAATTTTTCCTTTCTAAATTGATAACTTAATAAATTGATAACTTATTTGCTTTTTTAACCATAATAATGACTAAACGAGGCATAACTATTTAATGTTATTTTTTAACCTTACGAGAGCCTTATTCAATTTAATATTGATAATTCACCTGCCGTATCTTTAGATCAGAATAATATGAGTTACCTGTTGTTAATTATTTTATGTTTCATTTGGAAAGAAACTTTAATTCGGGTTTTTAAATAATTTATTACAAGTCTAACAAACATATATATTTACAGATTGTTTCTCACGGTTTGCTTATTTGTATAGAAAACAATATATCAGAGCCAAGTATTACTAAACACGACACTTCATTCTAATCAGTGTACACAGTATAAAGGTAGGTAGTCCTTAGTATACTAACACCCTTAAAACCCCTCTCTCTCTCAAACATATATATATACAAAATTAATTGAATTAGGCGTTACTTTTCGGAAATCCATAACGACAAAGTTAATTTATTATATTTAGTGTTAATTAACAACATTATCGGGATTAACACTTAATATAATATATATACACATTTTATGATTTACGTATAAATACACGTAAACCATAAAATACGTAAATATTGAAATAATAAGATCACGTTGAATACTTTGTATTCTGTGGTAGAATGTTCTGGTCCAAAAATCTATTTTCATCCAATTCTTGACCATGAAACACCGTAACATATTGCATTAACTTTTCTTTACTATTCCAATGTTTGTAATGAATTCTTGACGTAATACAAGTCCATCGCATGCATATAAATATACTTTTATAGGTAAATTGCGTGACTCAATTGTGTGAATTGTGTGTTACTGGGTGTACGTATGACTTATTCATAGCGTATAGTGAACTGTTACGTCACGATTCGGAGCGGGTCATTCTGGTTTGATTTTTTTGGCGAGTTTATGAATGACTGTAAGTTGATATACTGGTATAGGTTTTGCTGTGATTTGCCTTAATAGGTGTAAATTATGTTTATATTATTTCGTTTTTGATGATTTTTTTTTAATTAATTATTTAATCGGGATTAAAAGTAGCTTTGTCCTATTTTAGCATATCTACATATTATATTGTTTTCAAGTCCTTTATAAGTTTTGGAAAAGCAAAATAGGAAAAATATTGTTTTTTTTTTTATTTGTTTTATTATTTGACATTTTTAATAAGAATTCAATTTAACAGTATTGTATCTATTTCATTTAAATTTAATTGAAACTGCGCTATATATATATATAGAAGTTATGAGGTAACAAATAAAAAAACAATCGACTTGAGTAGGTACCTCCTCCTTTTTTGGGAAGTCGGTAAAAAAGTTCTTATATCAAATCACTTTACGAACCTAGACTACTATAAACCTACTTAACAAGTTGTGCCCAGACGTAAAACGTAGTCTGATGTAAATTCTGAGTAACCACTAGGTACATATAAAGTCTTTCGTCTATATAAGGCTGACTATGTGATAATCAAACAGGTCCGAGAAGCTGTCACATTTCTTTCTCGCCTTTGACAAACATGGCGATGAAAGTAATCGAATATCCACACACTAGAGGCTTAGTGTCTACACACTCAGCGTTTTCACGGCGTGTAATGTACGCTCAGAAAATTTGGAACTGTCATACCCAATCTAAAATGACATCCTATTCTACTTAATATTAAAAATGCGAAAGTTTGTGTGTGTGTGTTAATATTTCTTACTTATGCGTAACAAATAAACCGATTTTGATGAAAATTAAAATGTAGATAGTTTAGGTAATTTTTAATTAATAGGATAGGCTAATTTTTAAAGAAAAAACTTAATCACACTCACAACTCCACAATAAGTTAGATAACTTGTGTCTTGGGTTCTGAAACATTAACATCACACACAATCACCAGAATCAAAATCACACATTTTCCTTGTGGAGAAAACTTGTGTTTTCACCGGGAATCGAACCCGATACCAGCTGCATAAAAGGCAAATAAGCACCCAATTAGCCAATCAGGCAGTAATGTTATTATTAATACATTTTATGTGACTATAAACCAACAAAGATAACGAACTTCGAGCTTTTTTTTTATACAAAACAAAGCTAACGTTTGATTAAAATCACACCTGATGGAAAGTGACGATCGAGCTGAGCCTACAAGTTAACTGATTACATTATTTATAAAGACTGCCCGTGCACGTATTATATATATATATATATATATATTATACGTGCACGGGCAGTCTATTACAACTTTTATAGATGCGGTACGTTCAAAGGATATTTTCTCATGTTTTTGTTATTGTAGTAAAAACGCGATGTGTAAAGCCACTTATGGAGACCACTATTCCATTTACTGGACACTCGATACTATAAGAGCTGTCGAGGGTAACCCTATCGTGTAAGAAAGGCACTCCTGACTTGTGGAAAATGGTTGCCTTGGCTACCCGTTTTGATGTTTACGCATTATATTCTTTGCATTTTATAGTTGTTTAATTTTCAAGTAAAAGCGCCTGCGAATGCATTGACTAAGTGAGATGGGGCTTAGAAATGCACAGACACCTATCTGCAATCTAAGCTGTTTGGCTTGGAGCTGATGCAAAGAGGAATATTAGAAGACATCTACTTAGCTTTAAATAGGTTTAAAGAACTTTATTTCTCATAAGAACTACAGACTTATAATGAGATACAATATTACACATATTTCATAATATAATAATACATTTCTAAGGTGAGTTTACTAGGTGATTTTTGAGTTTCTTCTTGTATATACTAGTACTATTACATTATTTTGTTGCTTCTGGCATTTTATTATACATCTGTGCTCCTTCAAGCATGTTAATAACATGCTTGAGGGAGCACATATTATATATATTAAATAATAGCCGTGCCCGAGACTTATAGTGTCTTTGGGTGGCATTTTTAATTATTTAGGCTAAAAAATAAGTTTCAAGCTCCTAGCTCTAAAAATGACGATACTCCCATACAACTTTTCATCCCCATTCAACCTCTTATAACCCTTTTTTCGCATTAAAAAGTAGCCTATGTCCTTTCTAAAGCTCTAGACTCTATCTGTGTACCAAATTTCATTTAAATCGGGTCAGTTTTGGCGTGAAAGCGTGACAGACAGACAGACAGAGTTACTTTCGTATTTATAATATTATAGTAAGGATTGTGTTCAACGCGATTTTATGTATTATTACATAGATCCGTTATCGTAGACCTAGAGATTTTATATAGACATACAAACTTTCGCAATTATAATACCAGCAAACAATAAATAAACAATCTAGTACCTTGTAGCCTTGAGGTTAAAACACACACATTTCTTATAATATTCGTATACAATGACAGAATTACAAATCGCGCTATATCCACTTTTTTCCTGTCTAATATAACTAAGTAACTTTAGTCTAAACTAGCTTTTGCCCGTGGCTTCGCTCGCGTTAAGAAGTATTATTATTAATTAGGTATAGATCACCTATTTTATCCCCTTGGGGGTAGAATTAATCAAAATCCTTTCTTAGCGGATGCCTACGTCATAACATCTACCTGCATGCCAAATTTCAGCCCGATCCGTCCAGTGGTTTGGGCTGTGCGTTGATAGATCACCATGTCAGTCAGTCAGTCAGTCACCTTTGAGTTATATATATTTAGATTAAATTCGTTATTGTTATTATTATACATTAAATTTGTGAATCTCTGTTAATTGAGGGCTGTGGGTTTTGTCAAAATAAAAGATAAGTATAGTAAATATAGTTTCGCAGAACCTATGACGAAAATATTGCCATATCTGAAGTAATGAGCCATTACAACTGGCACACACGTAGACCAAATCAGTCAATTAGCTATTATGTTAGTTGGTATCATGTTGTGCCTGTTTCCAAAATTTCAACTATGCACATTCAACCGTTTGCGAGATATGCTTAATAATTATACATGTCACGGTTTAACAATAAACAATCTACGAAATTATGATAAATATGTTTTTTTTTTTTGGTAGTAGCTATATGTATTTAATTACCGTGTATTATCCAAGAATCCGCAATAAACACTGAAAATTTTGTAAAAAATTTAGTATGATGGTGTTCTTCTAAACTATAACTGAACGCCACTCTAATAAATTTGTTATTCATCTAAAAGCCATTTAATGTCGTTGAAATAACAATTTGAGTGATATTAAATAAAGGAGTAGTTAATCTCTACTACTTAGTTTTAGTGCTGAGATACCTCGATTATTATAATTGCTTCATGAAGTTGGTAAGAAGCAATCGGCATAAGGATCAGAATAAATCAATATTGTTAGTTAATAGTTAAAAAGTGTAAAAATAACAAAAAATCTTTCAGGTGGGAATCAGACTCGCTCTTATTTTCGGATTCCAGATCAGCGACGGCAAACCGTGGCTCTTTTTCTTTACCGACTTTACAAAGAAGGAGGAGGTACTCAAGTCGACAGTATTTTTAAGCTATTGCATAGCTTCTATCGCGGGCCTTGAGCGTGGAGACCTAATCCAGAAATTCCGTAACGAAAAAACCTAACGCCCCCCACGACTTCACAAAAAGTTTTCGGTAACGTTGATTTGCGAACTCCGTACAGATGCATTCGATTCAGTATCCAATACCAATCGGCTACTGAGTCTTCTAACTATAACATCGAAATAAGCCTATAGGTTTTGACGTTTACGTTTTTAAAGTAAACGTCAAGATCTATATGCTTATTTCGAAGTTATAGTTAGAAGACTCGGTAGCCGATTGGTACTGGATACTGAATCGTATGCATCGGTACGGAGTTCGCATCTCAACGTAACCGAAAACTTTTTGTGAAGAAAAATGAAACTGAAAAATAAAAAATGCTATGCAATAGCTTTACCGCGGCAGTCCCCGAGTGCCACACGTCTTTTTTTTATGCGTATTTCCTCATAACTTTGTTCAACGTGAACAGATTTTTATTTTCTATTTTGTTTCATAGATGTTGCTTTCCAATTGGTCCCATTTAAAGTTGATCAAGATCTGATCAGTAGTTCTTGAAATATCTTTGATAACGCGTGTTTAGCACATCTAATCTGATCAAAGTTCCGAAGATAAAGCGGTAAAGTTCGTTTTATTTTAACCTTTGCTTGCGTTTACTTATTTTAACAAATTTTACCTTTGTCACATTTTCCATTTTTCAAAAATGATATGACTTGCTCAGTGGTTTCAAGTATTCGTAAAATATTAAAAATTCGAACGCTGTCATAACAGTATGGCGGCTGCAACGGACTGTCAAAAAGCAAACGAGATGAATGTCCGGCGATACGGTCCGCGTTCCAAATGATTTGTGGCATTCTGGACACGCAGCACGCTAAAAATAGAATTATCTGCATATTTATTGCGGGGCATAAAAAACAAGAGCCTTTGTAAAATTTCGTGGAACTTAATTTCAGTTACATGCAAGGAATGTAAAAACAAAACAAAGTAGACAGGTAACATAAAAAAGGAGGTTTTGTAAGTATTTCGAATACATTCGCAAAAGAGGTATTTTTTTTGTGCTTTTATCAAAATGTTACAAGATTGTATTGACTCTATGGACTATACCTATTAGTCTTCTTTACTGTAAACTGGATTAAAAATGTAATTGTTGAGGATGTAACCCTTCAAAAAAAATTGTATGTAATCGAAATAATGTATGTATGTATGATGAACGAGTCAGTGTTCTATACCGTGGTGTATAGATCATTTGTGGACTACCAAGATGCAGGTTTTATATCTTAGTTTGTTGCCTAATGCTACTTCAAAATATCCTGTACTTTTTGTGAAATAAACAATACCTTTTTTTTATTTATTATTTACTGATTCCGCCTTTTACAAATTTAATGACCATTTGTACCCATAGAAAATTTCATCTTCCATGAATAATATTTAAAGTTGTTTCGAACAGATCCCATAGGGAAAAACAGTAACTGAAATACTGAATTCACTCACATCCCTCCATAACAGAGACAAAACATATGATGTACAGCAAAAAATACACAAATCCGGGTGCACAGGTGATGCCGTGAGTGACCCGGGATTACACGTGTAATCCGCTTTCAGGACGATGCGGGTCGACTTATGGACCTCTAACGGGAAGTTTCGTGTACCTATGATATTTTGTGTAATTAGTGGTCGGTTTTTGTGTATTATCTTTATAATGGAGTAGCTAACAGCACTGCAAGTGAAAAGAGAAGGTATGCTATGTGATGGCTGTAATTTTGAGAATCTGGCAGTAGAGTTCCCTTCCATTACTGCCTCTTTGGGCCCATGTGAATAAACGATTTTGATTTTGTTAAAAGGGTGTGACGCATCATCGTTCTCGTTTATTACCGTGCTGTCAACTCTTTAACTACCTTTAGAAGAACGATAAAATTATACAAGGGGAAATATTTTTTACCCTTACTTCTACTATAACTTTGAAAGAAAACTGCCTCTTGGCTTAGTTCAGAGCGCGTCTACCTTCTAAGCAACTGGTACCGGGACCGATTGCCAATTGGGACAGTTTTCTCCCCAGGGGAAATTTGTGTTTCCAGTTTTAGGTGTGATGTAAATGTTTCCGGCATTCACGGCATAAGTCATTGAACTTAGTGCGGGGCTGTGGGTGTACCCACAGCAACAAGCGTTTATGTTTAAATAATTTGAAGAAACCGACTTCTGAAGACACCGGTACGCTAGATCAGATCTTATCAATTTTCAAGAAGAATTATCGAACCGGTCCAGCCCTCTTCGAGTACTCGTTTTAAATGTGTTTCTATTTAAAAAAGTGACCTGAGAACCTCCTCCTATTTTTGAAGCCGGTAAAAAATAACGACAAAGCTGTAAAACAAATCAAAAACAGTAAAAATGGCGTTAATTGGTGGGTACAAAGAGCTTAAAACCGAGTTCAGTTTCCTTGAACTCTATAAAAAGACTATTCAGCGAAATGGATATAATAGGCTGATAATGGATTTACAAGATGTTCAAAAACCTAAAAATGCAAAATCTGAAATCTGACAAAGTTGTAGCTTTTATTTTTATTTACAAATTAAAATTATTCGCCACTTACTACATATTATTTAAAATTTACTACATATTATTATACTACTTATTATTTTAAATTTTACATATCATGATACCAATGACTGTTATAGCTACTTTGTTAAATATTTTTAAACTATATAATATGAATGTAACCTGTCAAAGAGACTCTGAAATTTTTCTGAAAAGTAAACGGAATGAGATTTCTGAAATCAAAGTAAATACCAAAATATACTCAATCATTCCACTAGAACATTCGCGAATATAAAAATACAAAACATACGAGTACATTTTCATTTCGCTTTATTCCATATTCAAAAAACATTTCTCTCGCGTACCAATGCATCAATTTTTATTTTCATAAAGGAACTCTCCTTTATTTGGAAGCTCTCTTTTAGTGCCATTATTACATTCTTTCAAAGATTGAATCAATTTTAAAACAAAACGTAAGCGTGCAGAAGTGCTCTGTTTGGTTCAATCTGGTGATAATTTGCCAAATTGTATAGTACCAGGAATACTATGTACTAGCCTAAAGCACTACTTACAACGTCGTTGGGTACTCTTGGCAAAATCTTATTGCCGTATAAGTTCAGCTGTTGTGGAGATCAAACTAGTAGAGCTTAAAGTTCCTGCCAACAAATGTACTCAGATTTTGTGATTATTGGATATGGCGGTTACTTCACGATGTTTTCATTTGTGGTGATATTTTTTAAACGAGTGCAATTTTGAATGTTACTTCAGAAAGTAATAAAGAAGGTGTGGGTTGACTGAATTTTAATCAGGATGCATATCGTGATAGCCCTGAATCATTTCTACATACATCAATGAACAGTGATACCAGAATGTACTTAAAATATTATTTACATATATTACAACGTAAAATTGGATATAAGACTAAAATAAACTAAATTAAACTAAAAATAATAAATCTATTTATCTACAGTGAATATATACACAACTTAATCTACTAGACAGCGAAGGCATGGAACTCATTGCCTGCGTCTTTGTTACCTGAACGGTACAATCTGGTTTCTTCAAGTGTAGAGTGAATAAGTACCTTCTAGGCAAGCATGTTGCATCATCGGCCACATCGTCACTTTCCAGCAGGTGAGATTGGGATAAAATTCTTGCCTATATAAAGAATAAAAAAATTAAAGAAAACCCGCCAGTTGAAGTTCCCGAACGTCTAATTTGAAACGCTCTGCTCTATTTCTGAGCAAAATATTTTCCAGCATTTTGGTCATCTATCCTCGACCAAACACCCTGAAAAATTGTTTTGATATTTAACCTTTTGATATTGTATATAGTAATGGTATAAATCGGTCCAGATCAAAGATAATATAACCAGGATAAATAGTTTTTAGTCCAAGTCGACTGCCATGTCCCGACCATTGTCCGGGGAAATACAACTGATTGCAATCCATTCCCCATTCTACCCTTCGTACCGTTGCATTCCGATTTTTCTTATTTTGCTAACTGGCAGAATATACTTTGACAGGCCCTGAATAATAAACGCAGTTTGGAATATTGTTTGGGGACTGGGGTACTGAGGTTTTAGATTTTATCGTTTGTAAAGCGCCCAAGGCATAAAAATATAGTTATAAGTTACAATGTATAGGTAATACAATACCAAATTAAATTAAATTAACACTTAAATATTAAACACAACACCAGTATAACATTGCATTGCATCAAATGAATATGAATAACATCGCACATTAAAACAAAAAATAACTGAACTGAAAACCTAATATTTTTAAAACCAAGCAACTTTTTATGAAATTGATTAAAAAATAATAATATATACATTCAACAAAAAAGAAAAGAAATATAATAATATTATTATGGCCACATAAAATAATTAAACGCAAGCAAAGCTTAAAAAAACCGACTTCACCGCACTAGCTTTCAAATAAAATAAAAATCATCAAAATCGGCACGGAAGTTATGAGGTAACTTTTGAAGTCGGGTAAAAGAAAACAGAAGACATGAGGTAACACACATAAAAAAAAATCGGTAAAAATAACGAAAACCGAGAAATAACTGAGCTATTGATGAACATACAATAAAAAAAATACGACACCAATACCTTCTCCATCTTTAAATCTGTGAGTAAAAACAGGTCCTATTCACTCTAGTTAGCTTAGAATGAATTTCATTCCTTACAACAGCGAATAGCAAACAAATAATTATGGTTATTATCCTTGACATCCTGACCAAAGTCAATTAATGAAAGAATAGTGAAACTCATCAATAAATACACTCCAACATTGCCGACTACCACTCAAGCGTGAACAACAACTGCGTAATATTTTCTTTTTATCATTTAAAATGCTCTGACTTTTACACAGTACAAAACATACTAGAAATATTACAATGAATGCAGCCTATCTTTAAACTAATTTTAACTTTACATGTTTTACTGTCATATATAAGTGATTATAGATTTATCTTTTGATTAACAAATTGAATATACAATATGATATCGTTCAAATATACACTTACTAAGTATAACAAAAATGGAGTCTGGCTACATCCGTATGGATTCATATAATTTTCCACTACCATTTCATTTTTAATTAACACGTACTACTGAACATCTAGACAGCAATGCGGCATCTAACAGGTACCTACAGTTCGTAAGAAGCGATTCGCTACCTTTTTCATTATAAGAACTGTAAAAGATTAAAACGCCCTGCCATTTATTGTATAACCGAAGTATAATATGGGGTTGTTCAAGAAGTATATTTATATACTTCTTGTACAACCCCATATTCCCCTCTTGAACAATTGAATTGGTTTACTGAGCAAGCATGCATCATCGTCGCTTTTTATCAAGTTAAATTGTAGTTAAAACGCTCGTTTTAGTGTTTTTTTTTTTCATACATTGCTTGCTTGTTTTTGGTTCGACATGACTTTTAACACTGTTCCTTATTATTGACGTTCATCGAGATATGACAATACAAACATATATACGGTTTGTTAAGCTGTATTTTTTTTGCTTTCGTCACAGAAGATGTTTTTTAAACTCTTTATGCAACGTAAAAACTATACATTAAGTTGACTTATAATTTAAGTACCCTTCTCATGCCTGTACTTACTGGTGAAAGAACCGTCAAATTAAAAACTATAATAGATATCATCGTAAATTACAATACTGTCTGGTCTTGCTAGTCACGAGCGTAAATGCCGTGCTACACTGTTTATATAATCTCTTTATAAATTACCAGGCCTATGTAACTAACTTAACTAGTGAGTATGGTAGTCCGTATATCATTATAGGTAGAAAGGACTTTTCCTATCCTCATATAGATTCCACAAACATGCGTATATTACGTTACCTCGTGGAACCGTAGCGGTCGGTGGCAAGGAGCTTGCACAACCGCTATACATATTAACAGGGTGCGCAGGCGCATCAGACACAGTGACACGCTACACGCTACCACAACATGTTCAGAAACACTGCTGTAAGTATGGATTGTGTACTGATTTGTTTTTAATTGTCTATGAGTGATTATGTGTTATTTTGTGGATTTCGACTTGACAAACACTGGCATCTCTGCAAAGAAATTCAACTTTAATGCATGACTGTCAACGGTTAAAACATACGATATAGAGATTTAACTCGAGACGTCCAAAACGAGTCTCTGAGCCCAATTTTAGGCATTGTTTTCAGATTTGAATATTTATTAGTGAATTTTCATTTGGATGGTGTATATAGGACGTGCGCATAACTCATAGCTAGAGCACCTGTTTTTAAAATACTTTTTTCAGAAACGGTCTACATTTGTTCGATCGCATCGTCACTTAACATCAGGCGAGATAATGTTCTAACGTTACCTAACCCGAATAAAAAAATATTTTGACATCAAATAAATTTTGCTAGCTGATTTATCTAAGCACACTTCAAGTGCCGTCACTTCACTTATTAATGTGAAAGTGTGTTGGATGGAGGAGATAAGGTTTTATTATGTTTCAGTTGATCGTGGCCCTCGTGGTATACAGCCACATGTGCGTGGCCAATCCCGTTCCAGAACCCGAACCTGGCCATCACAGAACACAGTGAGCCATTTTTTTCCATTATTGTCATTTGCTAATATTCTAGAGCTTTGTCATAGTAAAGAAGCTTCTACCCTGTACAACGCTTCACACTTGACATCTCCATGTTGTCTCAAGCCGGATATATTCACATTTCACATACAATCACATCCAGAACCAGACAACATATATGACCTGTGGGAAGAAAACTTGTATTTTCACCGGGAATTATAAATCCTAGGACGGGCAGCTTCCGATGAATTTAAAATGGTGATCAAATCCACCGTGGTAGTACATTTTCTCATGTTTACCTGGCTTGCTACCCTGTACAACGCTTCACACTTGACATCTCCATGTTGTCTTAAGCCGGAAATATTCACATTTCACATACAAACACATCCAGAACCAGACAACACATATGACCTGTGGGAAGAAACTTGTGTTTTCACCGGGAATTGAATCCGATACGCGCTGCTTAGAAAGTGAGAGCGCGCCCATCTACGCATCATACTATTTTAAATAGAAAAGTTCGTCTTCTTTTTATTTTCTTCGTCATAAAGTTCTATATTCTTATCTTGCATTCAATCATAATATCTTTTAGGAAATATATATACGAAGTCCGGTCAACTGTATTAGGGTATATATTAAGGTTCCTATTAAATTTACTATTAAAGCTTGCTATGCTTACTATTCAAGTTTTCGTGATTCTCACAAATTCACGACAATATTAAATTATTAAAATATAACTTTCACCTACTTACACTCACGTCATTTGATAATAAATGTCGAAATAGTTTCAAGCGTGTACGATGCTTTTTTTCGGGATGAATCACGCCCGCAGTACACTCAAAGAAGAACATCGTACATGCTCGAAATGTAAGCCACAATTAAGATCAAATGACGTGAGTAAAATGCGTTTCTAAATGATCTTATAAGGATTAAATTATACTAATACCGGCAAGAAGCAAAGTATTCTGTATAATACCCAAAACAAAGGATTTAGAATTTTGAAAGGGTTAAGAGTTCTCCCACACAAGTTACGTTATGCGGTCCTACCTACCGTATCCAAAGCTTCTTTCATTACGTAAGCTAAAATAAACTAAAAGGGTTCCGTACCTACACTTTCAAGCCACCTGATGCTAAGTAGTCACCGTCATTTGTGCTTACATCTGTTTTTCCACTACCTTTTTACATGAAAAATTTCAATTAAGCTAGAGCATGTACTTACTAGTCATTGTTACCGTATGTTTACGCAAGTATGTCCTAAAATGAACAAGAATTATTCAGGACAGAGAGTGGTATTTTTCATGTAATTGAGGGACAAAACGAGTAAGTGTCACGCTTGCTTATTATAGTTGCCATCCAGAGGTTTTAACTTAAATAGGTCAAAACCCTTCGGCAAAGCACTGAACTCGGAACCCTGATATTTTAGATGTTAAATGTAATTATGCCATGTTATTTCACTAGAAACATTGCCCTTCAATTCGATATATGGTAATGTTTGCACACTTCTTCTAGCAGTGGAATATCTGGCAATGGTGTTGTACTACCCCAAGCGGAATCTGCAAACGAGTTAAACTCCAAATCAAACGTTTTTTTCCAGAATACTTGTCAGAAGATCTTATAATTTGAAATTATATGCACAATTAATTCAACCTAAAATCAAAATCAAAATTATTTTATTGTAAAAACTGTGTGAGAAATGATGTTACAAAATGATCTTAAAATAGCAACAGTTTACCCATTGCGAACATACAACAGTATTATGTTTATACGCTAAAATGTAAAAATCAAAATCCTTTAAAATACAATTTACAGACATTTTACCTAAATGCAGACGAGCAAATAATAAAAAAAAATTGTTGTTTCTTAAGTTTATAAATCCCTAATAGTATAAAAACGATTACTTAAGAGCCAGTGACTCAATTTTTTCTTAAAACTATTTCCTTCTAAAATATTAATGTACTTATTATGCTTTACACATTTTTCTTAAACATTACTTTTAGACAAGTGGGTTGATATAATAGGGATGACAATTTTGCACGCTTTTGTTTTTATAAGTTTCACTAAGTTTTTTGAAATCCCACACAACATCAATCTATCGAGTTCTAACAGTACTATATAATCACGTACCAATTTCACATAGTTAAGACTGTATCGCATTAACCTACGTGCAACATATACATCAATCTAATCAAACTATTAAACGTAGATATTCTTTAACATCAATTTTTCGTCTAACTTATAAGCATATAAGTATAACTTGATATATATAAGTCATTGATTATCCAATTGCAAGCCAGGACTTGTTTCAAACTAACGTAATTCCTGTCAGTGTTCGGAATTTCAATGTATCTCAACTGAATTATACATTAGTTTGGCACGTGTTTATTGGATGAATACAATGTTGCCTGTGTTTTATGTTAAAAAAATCAAGGTTTTTTTTTGCCTTAAAAGGACCTTGATTTGGAGAGTGCTAACGTTTGATTATTATCTCACCAATAGGGAAACGATTGATGGTCAAGAGTTTTAAGCACGGTAGGTTTAGAATAACTGTACTGTGTGTAAATTATAGCTTCCGATCATTATAATTTTTTACTGAAAAGTACTCTACTGTAGAGTGGTAACAGAACCCAACTGAACATGAGAAATTGTTCGAATAGACCAAATTAAATATCATATACAACCAAATAAAATTTGTGTTTCAGTTTCTGGTTGTGATTGAATGTATGATGTGAATATTTCCAGCACCCACGACACTAGTCATTGAACTTGGTTTGGGGCTGTGTGTGTGAAAGCGTTTATGTTTATGTTATCTAATATTATGTGAATGACCATAACGTGTGCTGTATCTAATTCCAGTATAAGAATCCACGTACCCCACGAAGTGCATACACTTCACCATCATCACATCGAAAGAGTGCCTGTACTCCACGAAGTGCCCGTTATCAAACACGTGCCCGTCGTCCACGAAGTGCCCGTCGTTAAGCACGTGCCACTGATCCAAACCGTGCACGTGCCTATAGTGAAAACTCTACCTATTGAGAAGCCAGTGTTTGTCCCGGTGCCTTATAAAGAATCTATTTCCTTACATTCTGGGTGGCATTAAGGATAACTGAATATCAAATTTCAAAATAAATTCTAAGATGTACTGGATTTTCACTTACAGTCCATGTTCGAAGATATTTACCAAGTACATGTACGATTGTTGAAATTGTAAATTTCATTTCGCATCAAGATGATTTGAAAATTCGGTTCATCTTATAAATTAGTATTGTTTAAGTTTGTAAAAAAAACTGTTTTACTACCAACATAGTGTTATAAATATAATTGTTTATTAGCCTTATAACAGAGTTGTTATACTGGGCAAGTCATATAAAATTAAAATGTATTGGCGAAACAGCTTAACTCTACAAAAATATTATCAACATCATATCATTTTGTTTGTAGTAAAAAAAGTTTTACAGTTGTAAGAGGTGTTATTTTCATACGTTTTTTATATAAAAGTAAAGTACTGATTTAAATATGATCTTAAATAACATCTAAGTGCGTGTCGATATTGTTTTACGAAGTGCGGCAAACTGTAAAAATGTGTTTACTTATTTTTTTAGTACATAATATTATGTAGTGTATCTAGTCCTGTTTCGATATCAGTTATTATTTTTATCGTCTTTGTTAAATTTCAGCAACTGTCAGTTGATTTCAATAAATATTTTTACAATTAGCCCTACAAGTTTATGAAGTATATCAAATATACGAATGTTCATTTTGATATTTGAGATAATTCTACTCATTAAATAATGCTATTCTATCTGTGTTAATTTTTTAAGATACATAATAAACTACAAAATACAAATTCTGTGTTTATTTAGAAGTTTTGTAGCAATCGAGTGACAAGGGAATTCATGAACTACACATATATAATTACTTACATACTTATTTAAAAAATATTTACTGGTTGACTATGTAGTGTACTATGGACTATGTAGTGTGACTATATAGTTGTAGACTATGTGTCACACTACAAAGGTACGTAGTGTATGGCAGCGCAAACTATAGACTATATGTAGTGTATAGTTTGCGGTGCCAAAAAGAAAACAAAGTAACCAAGTTTTTTAAATATTCCTTGATTCAACAAATCTAATTCATACAATTTTCACGCAGTTTCTGTAATATTTTTTGTAAACGATACATAACAGTAATTCTCCAATAAATGCATGAAATCGTCATAACAAATGTATGTTTCTAAATTCTAGTTTATTATTGAAATTTACGACTATTTCCTATATCAATTACGCCTGTTAGTTCCAGTAGTGCCCACTAAGAATATATAATGATTCCATCCGCAGTTTTTTTACCAAATAATTTCTTTTAAGACAAGAGTTTTTTATTAGATGGTAGATTTTCTCGAGCAAGATCTTTTCAGATGCATAAAATACACAGCTGCTTCTGTTTTTCGAAACTGCGTTAACTTCTAATATTTACAGAATAGAGTCAATAAGATAATATATTTTTTGCCATAGCGTATGACTTCAGTCTAAACTAAACCATCATGCACCGGTGCACCTGCACCAAATGGCTCTTACGACAGGCAAATATTGCTTTTCTTTGAAAATATAACATAAACACTTTCACCCTCACAGTTCGATGACTTGCGTTGTGGGTGCCGGTAACATTCACATCACACACAATCACAACCAGAACCAGAAACACAAATGTTCCTTGGGGAGAAAACTTGTGTTCCCGCTGAGAATCGAACCCGATACTCCTGATTAGAAGGCAAACGCTCATTAAGCCAATAGCAATTTAAAAAAATAACAACTTATTTTCTACAACTAAACATTCGCTATAATAAATGTCAAAACAAAATATATAAACATTTGACACGTAATATCGAAAATGATTGTAAAAAGAGCTATTTTTCTTCACTATACCACTTACTCAGGGAGCGTGTCGAGCTAGATTCTGCTTATTTATTCATTGCTTGGCTAATTCGATCCGTCTATCATACATTTCATATGAAACATTGTATTGTACGTGAAATGAAAATAAACAGAGATTTATACGCATACAGAGAGAAGCGAAATGAACAGATTATCTTTTGTTTGACGTTAAACACGCTAAATTTGGTCTTCAAAGTAATTTACTTACAGGCAACCAATGAATAGCAACCCAACCACCAGAAAGACGTTTTTTATTTGTAAAAATAGCACTGTTTTGTGTTTGACAACGCAGTTGGCGCGGTGAGCAAGTATCTACCCTCTGCGCCGTGGGTCCTGGGTTCGATTCCCGGCAGGAGCACACTTTTCCTACCTAAGAGAAATTTGTACTTCTGGTTCTGGGAGTGATTTTGTGTGAGTATTTACATTTCACACACACAATCACACCCAGTATCACAAGCAGCTTTGTTTCTGGCACCCACGATACAAGTCTCTGAACTTAGTGAGCTGTGAGTGTGAATGCATATACTGTCCAGTACCTTACTTGATGTTAAGGAATTTGCGGGCCTTCTAAACCACCAACGCTTGACCACAGTCTACCTGCTAGTTAGTAGGTAGACTTTGGTCAAGGGCTATTCAAAAATATTGTCAGTAATAAACATTAACATAAACGCTTTCACACTCACAGTCCCACACTAAGTTCGATGATTTGTGTTGTGGGTGCCGGAAACATTCACAGCACAGACACAATCACACCCAGAACCAGAAACACCAATTTCCCTTGGGGAGAAAACTTGGATTCCTACCGGGAATCAAACTTGATACCCATTGCTTGAAAGAAAAGGATTAATAACAGAGATGCACATAAGTCAAATATAGGTACTACGATACTATATACCTAAATACATGTTGTATGTAGGCATACAATGATTGTACTGAGTTACCTCTGTTTATACGACTATCGGCGTGTTTCCATTGTCCACCATGATTGCGCAGCTGTCTAACTTAGACAGCCATTCCCATAGTGACCAACCAAAATGCGATTGGACTAAAGATCGTGATTTCAGTTGTTCTAGCAACGTTGTGTGCAGATGCATTCCTAAATATAGGTTTATGTTTATGTTAAATGGTCTATGACAAAACATTAAACAACACGTTTACGATGAAATTAATAGATTTGGATAATCTCTAGGTATGCGTTTGTTACAATATGCATTAATTATGCTTAAGTATATCCAAGGTAATAATTAATATTGTATTAATTGTTTTTCTACCGACACCACAAAAATGGAGAAGGTACTCAAGTCGCCTGTATTTTTTTATGTGTTACGTTATAACTTCATTCCATGTGAACCGATTTTGAATTATTATTTTTTGTTTAATTTATGTTGCGTTCCAATCCCTTTTAAATTTGATCAAGATCTGATCAGTAGTTCTTGAAATATCTTCGATAATGCGTGTTTGGTACATCTAATCTGATCAAAGATAAAGCGGTGAAGTCGGTTTTTTTAAGCTTTGCTTGCGTTTAATTATGTATAGTACTAGTAGTAATAGTATAAAAAGATAAAAAATACTATGTCAACCTTATCTTAGTTTAGTTTATATCTTGACATTAATTGAACATGAATTGAAGGGACATGATACACAAAGCGACCAAGGCGCGTGCCCCGTTCGCTGTGAAGGTAAAATGTATGGCACGCCGCGCGCCCTGTACGCGCGCCCTGTACGCGCGCCCTGTACGCGCGCCCTGTACGCGCGCCCTGTACGCGCGCCCTGTACGCGCGCCTCGTGCGCTTTGTATATCAAGTCACTAAGTAGTTATGTTATTTGTTTACTCATTTATACGGATCGCATAATTGTTAAATGTTAAAACAGGGCACGGGCACTAAGTCTGTAGGGAAAAGAATAGAATAACATTTATTGCAGTAACTGTGTACATTCGTTGGTAAAACATGAATATGTGAGTCAACAGCAAAAATTTGTTAAAATCTAGGTTAGGTATTTTCATTATATCGTGTGTAGCTATGTGTGTAAGCTATGTGTCTTCACAATACTTGAGTTTGCAAAAGAAGAGATGAATGATAAATGATGAGACAAATGATGAGATGTAGATAGAACTTAATAATAATTAAACGCAAGCAAAGCTTAAAAAAACCGACTTCATCGATTATTATTCCGTCTCGCTATATGCTTACGTTTGGGTGCAAGGTGCTATGTTGCCCATAGCTGTCAGTGTGGTACTGCTGTTGACCAGCTCGGTCACCACGGCCTCTCGTGCCAGAAAAGTGCTGGCCGAATTTCCCGCCACGCCAGCCTCAACGATATCATCCGCCGGGCTTTTACCAGTGCCAACGTTCCAGCCATTCTCGAACCGAATGGTCTGATGCGTGACGATGGTAAAAGACCTGACGGAATGACTTTAATTCCATGGAAGATGGGACGGCCTTTAGTGTGGGATGCAACTTGTGTCGATACTTTAGCTCCGTCACATCTTCCTGAATCACAGAATGGGGTTGGCGTCGCGGCAACTTCGGCAGAGCAGCGCAAACGGCGAAAATATGGAAACCTCGGCAGTGGTTACATATTTGAGCCGTTTGGTGTTGAGACACTGGGTCCGTGGGGACCGGGAGCTCATTCTATTTTCAAAATTCTATCAGAGCGCCTGGTTGAGGCGACGCGTGACCAAAATGCTGGCACTTATTTGGCTCAACGTATTAGCATTGCAATTCAGAGAGGCAATGCAGCCAGCATGATGGGAACGCTACCCACTGGTAGTGGGCTTGAGCACTTGAGTTACCTATAGGCTCGATGGCTTGTAGGTAACTTGGCTCTTTGCTGTATATAGTTTTAGTTTAGTTTTAGGAAATATAGGCAATTGGCCCGTAGATCTTAGATTGTATAAAAAAAAAAAAAAAAAAAAACTGGCATAATGTAATAACAATATTACCTATGTGTGTGTGATGTGAATGTTTCCGGCACCCACGATACAAGTCTTTGAACTTAGTGTGGGGCTGTGAGTGTGAATGCGTTTAAAAAATACGACTTCCTAATCATAAAATACAAACGTATTTGAGGAAAAACTGAATCTTGCATTATAAATAAAAATCGATTAATAAAACAAGCATATGAAACGATAATTGCAAGTTACACAATAGCTCTCGTATCTTTTTCCAATCCATTGGCTACAATGAAGCAGGCTTCAACAACGCACTCGTATCTCCTTATCTGTATGGGCTTAATTTTCAGCCAATTATTTCTTTGTTAAGTCAATTTAACAGTTTTTATCCCGTTTATATAGTTCTGATATTTGATAGGCTTGATACGTAGATGCTTCATGTTTCAAATATTGTGTATGGATATTTATTTATTTATTAATTTATTTATTTATTAAATTCCAATTACAACTATCATTACAGGATTATCCTAATGCAATAGTGCAGGTCAACATTATATATATCTAACTAATTATTATACATTATCAAAAACAAACACAATTACAACTATCATCAAAAATAAAAAGGCTATTATTATTATTAACTTAGATTAAGATTAATTATTATAACAAATTACAAATAATGTCATTCTTTTAAATTCTGAAACTGAACATGTAAACAAGTCAATTTTTTCGGCAACTTTATTTAATAAGTGCAACGTACTTACAACAGGCGTCTTAGCTAATAAATTAGTTGTAGCGCGGGGGACCGCGAATAGTCGCGGCCGCCGACGCCGCGCCACGTACGCGTCCGGCACACTCAGCCTCATCATTAGCAACACATTTGGATTCGAAATACTGCCTCGGAACGTATGATGATATGTAAAATGCTATTTTGTTCAACTTTATATTTGGTGTGCTAAGTGAATGTTTCTTTTTTATTACTGACTAAGCGAACGTTTGACCACAATCACACCTGATGGAAAGTGACGATGTACTCTAAGGTGGAGCACGCTTGCTTAGGAAATACCTATTAACTTTACTTTTGAACACACCCAAATTGTACCTTTCGGGAAACACAGACGACGGCAAAGCGTTCCATTCCTTTGCTGTTCTATAAATGAACGAAGACGCGAAACGTTTCGTGCGAATGAATATTATTCTATCACACTCATATTATTTAATACACTTATATTACTTTTCGCCTTTATAGGCGAAACTTTGTGAGTGTGTTTGTTACTTCTTCACGCTCAAACGGCTGGAACAATTTTGATCAAATTTGGTATGGAGATAGCTGACACCCTGTATTGACGCATAGGCTACTTTTTATCCCGAAATTCATATTCATATTCATTTAATTATTGCAATCTATAATAATAGTAATACATGTGTTTTTTAGGAGTACAGTTCAATATAGACCCTGTGGGGCACCGCAATAATCTTAGAAGAGAGGAGGACTGCTAGGTTTTGTTGACAGATAAGAAATAAACACTAATACTACATAAGAGATATTATATAATATAATATATAATATATTTTACTACATAATATAAATACACCTAGGTTAATATAATTATGTATTGGAGTTTAAAAATAATAAAAAACAAAATAAAAAAATTGCGCTACTGCGTTTCTTGCCAGGTTCTTCTCGAGATGGCTGTAATTTTGCGAATCTGGCAGTAGAGTCATTAACTTTAATAAGTGCCTCTTTGGGACCCATGTGATAAACGATTTGGTGTTGATTATAAACTAGCAGCTTCGCAATTTATTTATCTGTGCCCCAGCAAGGAACTCTTCAACCTATACAACAACATGAAATAGTTAAATTAGTGCCGTAGTCGATGTTAATGAGCGTACCTATATAATATATGAGCGAATTGTGCCAAATATCGCCATTTAATCGGTTGGGTTAATTACACGACATAAATAAGCTGTCAGAGATTGATTGAACCGTCGAAAAGCTTTGGTTTTAAATGTTGTACGAGTTTTTAAAAAGCGTTAATGCTAGTTGGGACTACGCTTGTACCTTTTACCGAGTTATAATAAAGTAGGTAGTAAATTAATTAAACGCAACCAAAGCTTAAAAAACCGACTTTACCGCTTTATCTTCGGAACCTTGATCGGTTTAAATGTAAAACACGCATTATTGACGAAAACTTAAAAACTACTGAAAATGGGACAAATGAGAAAGCAACAGCGTTCAAGCAAAAAGATATTTCAAAATTTCAGATATGAGGCACACACAAAAAAATCGAATTAAGAACCTCCTTCTTTTTTGTGAAGTCGGTAGAATATACCTGAATACCAGAATTTTTACGACTGTAATAATATATAGTATTTGAGTAAGATTTTCTACTGAATGTTACGGTGTTCCGGAAGTCATCCTGGTATTAACTCATAAGACAACAGTCATTAAACATTAACATAAACGCATTCGCACTCACAGCCTCACAGTTCGGTTAATTGTGTCGTGGGTGCCGGAAATATTCACATTACACACACAATCACAATATATTATATTATATATTTTCCCTGGGAAGGAAACTTGTGTTCCCGATGGGAATTGAACACGATAGAAGGCGAACGCACACCCAACTAAGTCAACGTTCAGTCCTCGGATGCCTTCAGGCGGCCAGAAAATTCCTGATACCAGGACTTCCATACTACAAGCAAGCTAACTAGTATATGTAGTTAGTAATAGTAGAAGTACTAATATACCTCTCCTACTTATACCTCATTATTCCGCTTTTCAAAAAGCTACACTCAGAAAAGGCTTCATTTAATTTGATAACATATTGGTAAAATTGGCTTTAAGAGTAACAATTTTGAATACAACTTTCAAGAGAAAATGTCTTTGATGTGGGAATTTGAAACCACCCAAACTCCCCCATCAATAATTAAACGAGGAAAAAAAGCAAAAGAAATATGAGGCTATTACTTAAATAAATGTTACTGATGATTTGTTAAAGAAGAAAATTATGAGGATGTCTTTTAAGATTTCGAAATCGATATTATTTTAATTATTGGAAGCCTTGCAATTACTTAATCATTAAAAGCGACATATTTGTGAGAGAAAGACCGACAGACAGAAACTCATATGAAAGGACTTGTCTTTATGTTATAATTCTAAACAACTTCCTAATATTATTTACCAAATATATTTACGTTATTAAATTATTCATATTATATTATATATCTATATTATATAATATATTCTATTAGCTCTACCATTAAATACGAAAATATCGAGGCCAAGAAAAAGTGGTTGGTAGCCTGTTCAGGCACTAAAATTCCAGAAAGTCTGTCTTTTCAGAAGCTTTGGGACGGGCCGCTTTGCAAAAAAGTACGGAATCATTTACTTCAAATGTGCTTAAGCTCAGCTGATCGTGCCCGTCTTATTGCAAGTTCGGAGTGGGAATCGGGACTGTTGCTACAGACTCTCCCATCGCCAAATACGGGAATGTTACTGGATTTATCGGCTTTGCATTTCGCGGCATCACTTCGATGGGGCGCATCATGTTGTGCTCCACCGGCTCGGTCATCACGGTCTGTCTTGCTCTATGATTGCAGGAAGTATTCTCCGCTACGCCAATCTTAACGGCCAACTGTGCCGCTATTTTGGAACCAAATGGTCTCGCACGTGATGATGGTAAAAAACCAGACGGAATGACCCTGATTTGAATTGGGATGCAACTTGCGTAGACACCCTGGCACATCTTTCTGGAACTAATAAGGCTGGTGTTGCGGCTGAATCAGCAGAGAATCTCAAAAGGCACAAATATAGTAATCTTGATTGACCAAGATGCTGGCAAATATTTTGGACAGAGATTGAGCATTGCCATTCAACGTAGCAATGCCGCCAGCATTTTATGTACTTTGCCAACTGGCAGCGGTCTAGTTGAATAAGTTTTGTACATATTTATATCTAGTTATAGTTATTTTTAGTTAGTTTTAATTTCATTTTTAGTTTAATTTATACGTATTGCATTAGTTAGATTCTGAACTTGAGCAATAAATTGTCTTACACACAAATTTTCGCATTAATAATATTAAGTAGTGTGATTTTCATGTGAATTAAAAACATAGTTTAGCTTTTTAAATAAATATAACTTCAGTTTCAAAACTTAGGTTACGTTCAAACAATGCCATGTACGGTATTATAATCACAAATCCGGTCCAAAACGGATTAGCCAACCTCCCTAACTAATGCAAAATGCTAAATCCCATCACTCGCTATTAGGCAAAGCGGTTTATTTATAAATACAATTTGTGGCCACCAACGATCCGAAAGCGCAAAACTTTCATAATTAATGAACCGAATTCATGCGTTTCCGAATTATGGCAACACAATGGAATTTTTTAAATTATCTGTCGCGATAACCAATTATGCGGGTCAGTTGTTTCTCTGTCCGGCACAGTGGGATGGAAAATTGGAAAACTTATGTGCATGCAGCGAACAAAGGAGGCAAGATAACAATAATAATATGCTGGTGCTATCTCCGCTGGTATTTGTTTTGTGGTATAAAAGTATCGAAAATTACTTCATACATTGTCATGTATCCGTCGGAAACACGGATATAACGACGTTTTCGTAGACACGTCTTTGCCCTCTGCGCCGTGGGTCCTGGGTTCGATTCCCGGCAGGAGCACAAATTCCTTCCCAAAGGATATTTGTGCTTCTAGTTCTGGGTGTAATGTGTGTGTGATGTAAATGTTTCCGGCACCCACGATACAAGTCTTTGAACTTAGTGTGGGGCTGGGAGTGTGAATGCGTTTGCGTTTGTTTGCGTTTTTTTTTTCAGTTTTTACGTTTCTACTTTTTATAGTAAAGGATGTACTTACAGATTGGCCCATAGAAATTTAGTCAAAATCCTTACAGTAGTTTGGTTTTTAAATCAAAATAACTGGTCATCCAAGTAAACGAGATTTTCGCTTTTTTGTGTATTCATTGACTTCTTAAGGAGGGATTTTTTTTTTAATCCGTCAATGTTTTTAAAGCTTATACTTATGTGCTTATCATATAATATCACAAATAGAAAACAATGCTGAAGTGCGGAACAATCTTAACAGACGAGGTCATTTCACTTCGATAACAGCCTCACATATAAAAAACTATAGCAACTATCTCCTCATACTTTAAAGGAAGTACAACATAAAATAAAATTTCACAACCTCGCAGTCATAACAAAAAATAAATATGACCCTATTCCCCTCAACATTATATCGCGAGCGGAGTACTACATTTGATCAAAGATATGCTTATTTCATGCATAGGTTCCCGTTCTGCCGTCGCGTGGTTATAAAATCTGAAATGAATCTATTCAGTACCGGGTCTCACGAAATTTACGAAGCCGGAACTTCATGGTACTTCATAGAACTTCATAGTAAAATGTGATCGTCAACTTATAATAAAATGACCACTTAGACATCTTCAATTCGAGAGCAGAACATATTCGGTTTCAATTTGTAGTTGATACTTTATTTGAACTCTAATAGAGCTTAGAATAGATTACTCAATTCAATTGATACACAACCTCCCGTCAAGTTATTATTCGATCTAATCACGTACAGCAATATAAAAGAAGAAAGAAAAAAAAAATTCTCCGCCGAGTTCCTCGCCAGGTTCTTTTCGAAGTGGCTTTAATTTTGCGAATAGGGCAGTAGAATCATTAACTTTCAAGAGTGCCTCTTTTGGGCCATGTGAACGAACGATTCGATAAAAAAAAAACAAGGACGGACGCAACAACACTATTTTTTTTTAGTTTCACCTGTCCTGTTATCTGTCGGTCTGTAATCAAATCTTGTAAGCTAAATAAGGCCCTCTTCTAATTAAGACTAATTAAGACTCAAATTCGGTGAACTAATGTATCTTCGATGACAATACAATGGTATGGTACCTTTGAGCTCGTCTGATCACGGAGATAGAATATGGCCATAGGAACTTCTGAACGAAATATCCATTGTATTGAGTTTAGGCTCGTTTGATTCGTCTTGACAAGTTTTTTGGTTATATAATTTTTAGTCATTTTTATTTACAACTGGCAAAAGCTTGATATTAAATAAATTTTTAAAGTACAATACAATACAATACAAAAACACTTTTTTGCACCAAATAAAGTAAAAAAACAATCATATTATTTATATCTATGTACAATGGGCGAACTTATCGCAAAAAGCAATCTCTTCCAGTCAACCATCTAGTATTACTTGTTTAAAAATAATTTAGGACTGAAATTATTCATAAAAGAACATTATTGGTACCTACATCTAAAACACAAAACAATTTGCCCGGCTGTTTCGGTACATTGGACTTCCAAGTTCTAAACTTTGAAGTTCCGTTGCCTACGAAGACGCGCGTCCCTTTGGACAGTTTGAGTCTGTATTCGAATATCTCGGCATCGAACATTAGATTATCGAATCTAATGTTCGATGCCAATATGTTTGTTAACTGACCTAAATGTTGGCGTTGTGGCTTTTGGTAAGTTGTAAAGCCGATCGTAGTTAGTGGATTTCTAGAACCGAAGTTGTAAGATCTGGGTCATCGAACTTGATAGCGTGCTTTGCGCTATGGTGCGCGTTTGCCTTCTAAGCAACGGGTATTGGGTTCGATTCCCAGTGGGAACATAACTTTTCTGCCCAAGGTAAATGTGATTTTGGTCCTGGGTGTGAGTGATTTTTCCGTGTAAGTGGGAAAGCACTTAGCGTTTATGTTTTGAATGTAATTTATTAACTAATCAAATTAAACTATGTAGTATCTAAGCGAGTAACCCGTCATTTTCTATAAATAACTAAGTAATTATGTGCAAGGGAATTGTTGCCTTCCCGATTAAGTTCATACAAACGCTGTAGTTTCAGACGTGCAACGTAGTAACTATGTGACCTGTGGGAGAAAAAGAAGCTTTATTCCATCTCATGTTATAAGATTTCTTTATCATAAAAGATAATTAAATTCAACAATCGTACTAAGTATTAGGATATCTCTATTAATATTAATACCCAAAAATCTACCCAGGGAAATTTATGCCCATTATCGCGTAGTCCTCCTACTTCCCTCATTTGTTTAACTCATCAAGGAAAAGATCAATTAAGAAGATTAGTTATCGTCTTTAAAGATTACGTCATTGCGAGCAAACGACAGAGGGGGTGACTCCCAGTTGGGTGTTCCTAGGGGGGGATTAAGTGACGAAAACGCACAATATCTTCATTCTTGGTTTTCGCCTGAGGCTGATAGGGGTGGTTCTTAACTTTGTAGACGATGCCTCTACATGTAGGGATGTTTGTAATATGCTTCAGTCGTTTTGCTAATTTGGATTGGCGCACACACAAAACACTGGGGTCTACCACAAACCACAGAAATACGAAGTTTCGGGTTGCGTTCCGCACAATCGATAACGAAAACCGAACGAATTTGACAGATTAATATTGATATGATGATTTTTTAAGTTATGTAAAATTTAATTTAAGAGTAATTTTTCGTGAAATTATAATATAAATCAAAATCGTTTATTCACATGGGCCCCAAAGATTCACTCATGAAAGTTAATGATTCTACTGCCAGATTCACAAAATTACAGCCATCTCGAGAAGAACCTGGCAAGAACCTGAGCGGCGCATTTTTTTTTTCATTCATATTATAGTTTATCGCCTCTTTTCTTGCGTAAACGATTATAATTATGTACAATACCTGACCCGATGACGTTGTCTATTAGCTCAATCATCAAACGCGCGAAGCAAAAGTTTTCTGAAATTTCCAATTATCTGCGCAATTTGATAAGTTTTTCTTTCCCTAATAACGTTCTACAAAGTACTAGAAAACTTTAAAAATAATGATAGAAATCAGTAAATTCGTTCTCAAGTTATAACATGAACAAGGTAAATAGTGATAATGCTGTTACGTATTAAAATTATTTATAATTAGCTGCACCCCGCGGTTTTACCCGAATAAGTCTAAGACCCGTGGGAGCTCGGGGATAAAAAGTAGCCTATGTGTTAATCTGCAGGATGTCAGTTTTCAAAATTTGGTATGGAGGTATCCATACCAAATTTAATCAAAATTGGTCAACACATTCACAAACTTTCGCTTTTATAATATTAGTGTGATAACGTTATATGACAAATAATTAATATTGGTTTTGTAATATTTCATTTATTTTTGGCTATGTAATCTGTGATTTCATACACGTACTCGATGATTGTGGTTAGATCTCTACACGACAAGAAAAAAAGACGCACAAAACGATTTGCATTCGTATTTCAGTGAGGCCCGAATATAAGGATGTTAAAAGTCGTAGTAGGCCTCCTGCCTTTAACAAGTCTCCTACTTAAACTCAGTTGCGAAGTTGCTTCTAGGCATTTTCTTGGAAAGGATAATTTAATATTATGTAGAAATGCTAAAAACGTAGAAATTTGAATGCTTTTAGGTTATTAGACTCAGTACGTTTTCAGTTTCAGCAGACATGCCTTTAACAACGTTTTTTTACAAGAATGAATATAAGAACTTTTGTTTGATACAAAGTGTCGCTTATATGTTGTAACCCAGTTTTATAGACCGGTATTCTACTATAATTACATTTGATGTTATAAATTAGAAGGTAGATATATAAAATCACTGATTTCCGGCTAAGATCAAATACATTGCTGGTTCTATTAGTAAACTATAATGCTACTATAATACATTCTCAGGATATAGAGCACAAACAGTAATGTGCAGCGTAAACCGCGACACTAACGTTTTTACCGCAAGAGTAAATGCTATGTGGTACGCTTAGCCACAAGTGACTATATCCAACCCAATGTATACCTACATCAAGATTATGTATGAAAATCAGAAAGTTTAATTCCCTTGATATGAATCTGTCGCTACAATCACTAAAAATACTTGGGATCCTTTTAAGGCCTACCGTGTTTATTATCTTTGATCACATCATCACTTATCGTGAGATAGTGATCAGTCGCTAACTAATAACAAGTGATACTTTTTAAAGTTAAAACTATCGTGAGTATTACACATGATGTTTCAATGTTATAAACGGCCTCATATACTTAATTAAAACACGTAAAAACGTCACGGTGAGAGGTGACAGTCAGAAAATGACAGATGCTAAACTAGCGACTGGAGTGCGGTAGTTCGCACTACCACGTAGGGAGTAATAGTATTCTGTGCTACCACCACCCGATGCGGCGCCAGCGCCATCGAGTCGCTAGTCACGCGCCGAGGCCCGAGCCGCACGCCTCCGCGTTTCGCGCGTCTGTCTCATCGTGATGAAGGACAACTATTTTTGTCCGAAACTAGTCGACTACAATGTTAGTCGACATTCGTGTTTAAAGCCGTATATAAAATTGAAACATATAAAGTAATACTTTAAAAAGGTTTTTTGTAATCAAGCTTTTACCAACGGTTAATTAAAAATCACTAAAAAGTTATGTAACCAGAAAACTGGGCAAGACGAATCAAACGAGTCCAAACTTGATGGATTTATCTTGTTTAGTTCTGAGGTTCCTATGGCCATTCTTAGTACCATATAATTGTATTGTCAGACATCGGAAAGTGCGTCTAATTTAGATTTAAGCAACGGGACAGATCACACTAAATAAAAGCATGTAACAATCGGGAGAAAATAAACAATTGAAAACTAAGAATCGACCAACATTGATACCCATGAAAAGCCCATTCAACATATTTTACCGCCAACCAGGGCATAACATCAATAGCACTAAAACCTTGAAGCATAAAGCCTAAAATATACAGCTCCATAAAAGCCTGGCTCTGCCGAAAGGATGGTCCAATTTGGCTTATTTAACTCCTATCTAGTGGCGAGATAGCGCCTCCCAAGAATTATTAGTCTGACAAAATTGCACGCGATTTTTCTTTTGAAATAATTTATTGTGAATTTTTGGACGAGAATTCTCTAAGAGGCGAATTTAAGGTGTTTATTTGGCAAACGAATTGGGTCTTGAGGACCGTCTCGGGGATTTCACTATCAAGTGGTTCATGTTTTCTTAATAAGTTTTTTCATAAATTATCTTTATAGTTACTAGCCGATGAAGTTTATTAAAAATATGACGAATGGTAGGGGAGGCCGAAATGAATTAAGACAATTTTATTATTATGCTTCATTCACAATATACAGCGTATATGAACGCTAATCATTCATCATATTTTAAACTTTCAGATGCCTGACACAAAGAAAGCGTACAAGGGAACTCTGTTTCGAAAAAACTTTTTTTATCTGTGATCGGCAAACATTTGACCACTATCTCACTTGACGATAAGTGACGATGCGGTCTACAATGGAGCTTGCCTAAAAAAACCTATTCACCACTTGAAGACTCCATGTTTGTACTTATCTGAGAACACAGTCTCTGACAAGGAGTTCACTAAATGTTAAGTGACGATGCGGTCGACGATAGAGCTTGCCTAAAAAATATATATTCACGCCTTGAAGACTCCAAGACTGTACTTATTGAACACATACTCTGGCAAGGAGTTCCACTCCTTTGCAGTGCATTAATATATTTAAATGATATTATAATTTATATAATGTTTGAATGAACATGGTCATTGTAAATCGTTACTGACAATGATGTAAATCTTACTGTTAAAATAAAATGACATTAATTAGTACCTATTTTAGACGTTATGTAAAACCTTCTTATGTTTGTTTTAGACACGAGTGGATATAAAACATGTTAGAATTTCGTATGCAAACTGTTAAAACAAAATTTGATACTTAAATCATGGAATTGCTTTACCCAAAAACAAACATAGGTGTGTGTTAATGCATTACGCGTGCTTGCACGCGATGAGTTATTTTGAACCTTATCCTGATGATACAAAGTTTATAATATATGTAACACTTACTTCTAGCACCACAGCAAAGGTGTGGTATAAAAAGTGGTTGACAGTTGGGCGTATGTAAGCATATGCTTCCGGTCAATGACTTTCACATATGGTAAAACTATGGAGGCAGAATTTATGATAGTAGCATATGAAAAATAGCTTCATACAACGCTTTTTGTTGATAAAACTTTAATGTTTTAAAACAAGGACTAGTAAAATCTAAATAAAAACTTGTAATAACATAACATAACAAAATCGCTTTCACATTCACAGCCCCACACTAAGTTCGATGACATGTGTCGTGGGTGAAACATTCACATCACATACACAATCACAACCAGAACCAGAAATACAAATTTTCCTTGGGGAGAAACCTTGTGTTCCCGCCGGGAATCGAATTCGATACCACTGCTTAGAAGGCGAACGCCACTCGACTAAGCCAACGAGCAGTTCAAATGTAGTAATTAATACCTATAGATTTCATTCAAAATATGAATGAGTAAAAAAAATATTTCTTTCCTTTTTCTTACAAATTTGTTAGTGTAGATCGTCGGATTTGAAAATAAGATCGTCGTTGCCTATGAACTGCCCGGTGGCGTAGTTGGTGAAACGTCTGCATAGTAAGCAGACTGGTTTGATTCCCGGTAGGAACACAAGTTTTCTTCTAAAGGGCAATTTGTTTTTCTAGTTCTAGGTGTGATCGTATGTGTGATGAGAATATTCACGACCCCTTAAATACATGTTTTAACTTAATGTGCGTTTATTGGGCGCGCTGATAATAATCTTATTTCAATGGTATTATGGTTGTTTTCTCGACGCACTCGCCAGCGAAATTAACCTGTTTTAATGCCGATGTCTTAAGATCAATGTCCTTAAATAACTTGTACGACCAAAATAGCGTAATTGATTTGATGAAAGATTTCTTAGTAATGCTAATTAAAAACTTCTGGATCAAAAGGGTCGCGACGCGATGTTGATTATTGTGAACGTAAAGTTGACTTGGGCTTCCATTGCATGTAATTAAATTGAAATTTGGGTAAGTACATAAGAATTCCAATTTATTGGTATGACTACTAAACTCATGTTGAGAATCTGAGACGATGAGAATTTACTTCGACAGAGTGGTTTATCCACTTTTAAACTGCCCTTTTAGAAATGCCCATTGGCTTAGTTGAGTGCGCGTTCGCCGTCTAAGGGGTATCGGGTTCGATTCCTGGCGGGAACTAGGAATTGAAACCAAGATCTACGATTATAAAAAATATTTCTATTGATATTTCATCCTATGACTTGCCCGGTGGCGTAGTTAGTGAAGCGTCTGCCTAGTAAGCAGCTTGGTTTGATTCCCGTGGGAACACAAGTTTTCTCTCCGAAGAAAATTTGTGTTTCTGATTCTGGTCGTGTTTGTGTGTGTGATGTAAATGTTTCTGGCACCCACCACAACAAAAGTACTTAGTGTGGGGCTGGGAGTATGAAAGTGTTTTTGTTTATTTTTTGCAATAATAGGATTTAATATAGGGGACCTAAGGTGTCTCGATCCTAAATCTATTCATATTCATTTATTGCAATCTATACTATCTATACTTAATATTATAAAGCTGAAGAGTTTGTTTGTTTGTTTGAACGCGCTAATCTCCGGAACCGCTGGTCCGATTTGAAAAATGCTTTCAGTGTTGGATAGTACATTTATCGAGGAAGGCTATATGGTATTTAAAATAAAAATAGGAATCCTTACTAAAAGTCCAATAATCACGCGGACGAAGTCGCGGGCACTAATAGTGTTTTAATAAGTACAGTTATACGAAGATACGTCAAATATTGATTGATACGACAAAATCAAAGTTTATCCCATGATACGAGTCTTTGACCATACTGCAGGATTGTACGTGTGATTGCGTTTGTCTGTTTATAATAAGTTGCGCTATAGATTCGTCCATACTATTTTAAACTCTGTATTGCGCCAGTCTAGTAGGTACTAGTTATCAACGTCAACTTAGCACCGCGCCTGTGTTTTATGCCACCGACTTTTTAGACGTAGTAAAAATGTGAATAGTTAACAGTCTATTTTAGGACAAAAATGTCATTACTTTGTTCAGCTACTTTTCTAAGAGATTTATAAACGAATCGGCGAATTTGAACCTAAAAAATGTTGTATGCGAACTGCAACAAATGCTTGATAATGTTAGAAAAATATCTAAAATGACATTTTACAATCAAATCTATTCTTTGACAAATCTCTTGCTGTATACTTTATAAAAATACAGTGTAGTATTAGTGGTAGTTCAGAAGGATACACCAGTATCCTTCTGAACTACCCCGCAAGCGTAGTTGGGTGAGCATTCGCGTTCTAAGCAGCCGGTATCAGTTTCGATTCTCGATAGGAACACAAGTTTTCTCTACAAGGAATTTTTTTGTTTCTGGCTCTGGGTGTGATTTATGTGAACGTTTTTGCCACAAGTCATAGAACTATGTGTGGGGTTGTTAGTGTGAAAGCGTTTATTTATGTGAAATTTCACAACCAAAACCAGAAACACAAATTATCCTCGGGGAGAATACTTGTGCTCCCGTCGAGAATCGAACCCTACTTAGAAGGCGACCGGGTCAACTAAACCAACGGGCAGTCAAGTTCTACTATGCAGCTATTTGGCAAACCATTATTCCATACTAATAACTCGTTTTTTGCTGGATTGGGGTCTACAGTCTTGAAGTATGGGACGGTACCTATACAAAAAAAATATAAAAAATCCATTTATTTCAGGTAAATTAACCCATAAAATCCTACAAAATTACAATAGAACATTCAAATAACAAATAAAACATTCAAATTACAATAGAATAACAAATAAATGAAATTACAATACTAAATAATAATTAAAAGCAATAAAAATGACAAACTTATTAAAATTATTGAATTAAAATAAAAAAAAAATAAAAAAAAAATTAAAAAAATATTTAAAAATATTTTTTTAATTATACGGGAGGTATTTTATTTATTCTCGCCCTCGGGAGTTCCAACTAGTGGTACTTAAAAAATCTTAGGGTTGTCAATCTCTACTCGTCGACTAGGTCCCCAAGAGGCGTAATGTCTACTAGGAAAATTATTGTCACCTCACTATACGTACCTACTTTATCTGCAAGATACCACATTAAGAATTGTAGGATAGTTCTTCATCATTTGAGATTATTCTATTATTCCTAGAATAAATCTCTGCTCCAGCTATTTATTCATAAGGTCAACTTGGACGAGAATATAATGATCAATTTTCCTTTTAACTCTAGCCTTATGCCTCTCCTATCATTAATCGTGAAAAAAAAACCGTCTAGACTTTGTACCTATTAATCATAAGGCACCTACGTAATTAGGAATTGGTTGGTCCGACCGGCGAAGCCAATTACAAAACAGCGCGTGATATTATTTTAATGATTAGGTATATGTATGTTGGTGTTTGATGATGCAGTTGGCGCGGTAGGTGAGTCTCTGCCCTCTGCGCCGTGTGCTTTTTGTTCGATTCCCAGCAGGAGCACAGTTTTCCTTCCCAAGAAACATTTGTGCTTCTGGTTCTTATTGTGATATTTACTTAAATCTTAAATTTTTTGGTAGTTTGGTTTTAATTTTTTTTATTATCTTATAATTTTAAAATACCCCGAAGTTCTTTCTAAAAAACGGCTGCACCGATTTTCACCAAACATATCTAAGAACATTCTCGATCAAATTTTATTTCGTACCAATAACTAATACGAAATCGATCCAGCTATTTTAGAGCTGCGATACCACAGACGTAGGTACACAGATAAACACAGGTGAGTTTTTTCGTTAAGGGCTTAAAAAATAAATATCCAACCGAATTGTGTATATTCTCTTTTTTTTTTGTTTAAAATGTGGTCACCACAGGCCTAGTGTCCGTGCCCTTTTTCTAACAAAAGTTTTTTTTCGGCCATACATTAAATAAGAAAGAACAATGTATGTAATGCTTATTAGTACTATTTGTTTTAATCCTCTTTTGGTATCTTATCTGACTTTGATATTTTTATGAAATTAAAAAAAAATCTATGCTTATAACGTATTATAAGCAATACTAAATATAAGATATATTTACAAGATATACTAATGCTCGATGTATCTAATCTCCTATTTTCAACCGACTTCAAAAAAGGAGGTTCTCAATTCGACTGTATGTTTTTGTATGTATGTTACGCGATATCTCCGCCAATTATGAATCGATTTTGATGATTTTTTTTGTTTGGTAGAGTATACTTCAGAGGTAGTCCCATATAAGTTAAAACCGAAATATAAGCGATGAAGTCAATTTTTTAAGCTTTGCTTACGTTTCAATTGTGGAAGTCAGTCTAATAGGAACAGTGTAATTAACACGCGGTGTCAAGATTTTAATTTACTAAGAAAAGCGTAATCACTAACCGGCATCTTAGCAACACTGGCACCTGGTTCCTGACTTGATCGACTGATTAAATCTCTGTGACGGGCCTAAATCCGTTACAATATTCCCTGACGGCGTATGGAGTTAATTAAGTTGGTTATGTAGGTAAGCTTCGTACGTTAATCAGTGTTCATCATTCAAGGTTTGACACTTAATGCAGTTAATTACTGCTAGTTCAGATAAGTAAGAGGTTCATGGCGCGAATATAATTTATGTATTTTTTTTATGAGCGCCTGTTTTTAATATATTTTGTTTTAATTAATCAAATCCATTGTGCTGACATTTGTAATATTAACATTGACATTGTGTATAATTCATTTAAAATTATGTTTAACTTTATTTATAATTAAGTAAATATTGCACGTTCATAGTTGGACAAGCTGTTGATTCAATATCCAAAGTATAACAGCATTTATAACACAGTTTCTGCAATAAATATATTTCATTTCATTTCATTTCAAACTCATAATTAAACAAGACATGTTTTTCGGTTTTTTAACCAACTTCAAAAAAGGAGGTTCATAAATCGACTGTATTTTTTTGCTATGTATGTTAGGCTACATCTCCGCCAATTATGAATCGATTTTGATGATGTTTTTGTTTGGTAGATTAAACTTCAGAGGTGGTCTCATATAAATTTTGTCGAAATCGATTTAGCAAAAACCAAAATATAAGCGGTAAAGTCGGATTTTTTAAGCTATGCTTGCGTTTACTTTTCTAATAGGACACATACGTAGTCTGTCTGTCCTGATTGAAAGGTGGAGGAATTTTCACATGTTTTTTGCCGAGTATCCTTCAACCGAATAGTTTAAAAGAGTTAAAAAACATGTTTCTTCTACGCTTATATATCTATATATCAACGCCCGGCTATCCACTACATTTGCATATAAAATAATCCGCGTGCGTTCCTCTCTATTCTTAATCCTTATTGACTTTTCTTAATTGTTTGTGTCTTAGTGTACCGTAAACTGACCAATGGCAGCTTTGTTGTATTTCTGCATTTGTAATAATTAAACCACGCCTTCGCTATACCATAAGGCTATACCGAGAATAGCAGGACTGCGTTATCAGAACTAAGTATTGTTATTAATCCTGCAATTCGGATGTTTGAATAAAGAGTGGTACCATCCAAAGCGGATTACCAAAGATCCCACATCTTTTGTTGGCGTAGCAAAAATAACCAACTATATATATGTATAGTTTATTAATTGAACTGAAATGACAGATACAACCTGATATCTGGCTTTCCTCCTCCGAGTTCCGATGCGCTTCCTGTTTGTAATGAACGACTTCCGTCGCCCTAGCTGTGACGTCATTACGGTATTGCGTTTCATTATGAAAGCGGTTCCTTTATTAAATTTGACGTATAAGAACGTATAGAGCTTTCAGACGCAACTCCTGGGATTTGAGCGAATGAACTTTTAATAATCTAACTGGTCATGTATTTTTAAACGCTAACGCTAACGTAACCGGAAACATACACTCCACACGCACATAACCACATCTAGTGATACAATTTTTAATGTTAAAACTATGGTGAGTATTACACATAATGTTTCAATGTTTTATCCGACTTAAAACACGAAAATTTTCGACTTACTTTGTAGTCGACTAGTTTCGGAGAAATTAGTTGTCCTTCATCAGGATGAGTCAGACGCGCGATACGCGGAGGCGTGCGGCTCGGGCCTCGGCGCTTGACTATACTACAAAGTAAATCGAAATTTTCGTGTTTTAAGCCGGATATAACATTGAAATATGATACAATTTTTATTGCAAGAATATCGATGTCATCATCATAAAGATGTCAATGATGGCATGCAACATATTTAAAAGACGAATAGAATATATTTATATTGAACTGACTAATACGACCAAATTATATTAAATACATTTTCATTTCTATAGCTTTCGGTTTTTTTAATTGAATGAAGCAGAAACACTTACCTATGTTCCTTGAGGAGAAATCTTTTACTTACACCGGGAATCGATCCTGATACCCGCTACTTAGAAAGCAGACCTAAAACCGACTACGCCATCAAGTAATTTACATGTATATATGTTATATATAATATTATGTTTTAATGAAGAAAAAAATACGGATCTTATCACATTATTTTCTTCAAATAAAACATTTGACTATCCTCATAAAGAATGTAAAATAGTTTTGCGTAGACCTAGGTAAAATATATTTTATACACTCATAACTTAATCACATTTTCTTGAATATAAATATAGTTGGATAACTTACTGTGTAGACGTAAATTTTCTGTTATAAATAGGTACTAGGCACGCTACGTATAATATTAAAGTCATCGGATAATAGACACCAGTATATCAAAATCAGTATTACCTAAGTGCTTATTATAAAAAACATAGATTTAGGTATAGTCATAGACCTACTAACATAAATAATAAAACATGAACGCTTTCACACTCACAGCTCCCACTTCAAATCAAATCAAAGTCGTTTATTCACATGGGCCCCAAAGAGGCACTCATGAAAGTTAATGATTCTACTGCCAGATTTGCAAAATTACAGCCATACGAGAAGAACCTGGCAAGAAACTCGGCGGCGCATTTTTTTTCATATTTTTTTTTTTTAATTATATTTACGTATGTATCTATATTATATAGTCGCTAAAAAGCGCTTGTGCAGTTTGCATCCATGCATCCTTACTTAATTCGATGACTTGTGTTATTGGAGCCGGAAACATTCGATATGTGATAGTTTCTGGTCGTTACCAGAACCAGAAACTTGCTTGTGTTCCCGCCGGGAATGCTTAGAAGTCTAACGACCACAAAACTAAGTCAAGGGGCGGTTCAAATAATAGTAGAATATGGTTTAAAATGTTGCTTATCTGGGAACCAGCCTCTTCAAGTTCGTGTCCTACTGTGTTTCAACTACGTACCTGAGACTAGAATTAACTTAAAAAGCACGCCACCCTATAGCGTGACTTAACGGAAAAGGCAGTAAAGTTAAAGTGTTAGTACTGTGTAATAATAATAATTAGCTCGGTTCACTAACTGTATTTCTCTAGCTGATACAATCTTGCAACACGTTATAGATTGGGGAAAATTTAAGAACTAGGATCTAGAGGTTAAAAGGTAGAGTAATATCTACCTGTGTAAATAAAATAGGTATATAAATAAAAGAGGTTATATAAATAAAAAAGGATAATGATAGTCAGGATGCATTAGCCATCTATTTACATTTGTTCCTTTACAAACGAATTCCACTGAAACTTATCAAAGAGCTTACCTATTCTTGTGATATTAAAACGTCAAAGTACTTTTTTGTTTGCAATGCTTTAGTAAAGCGATTATATAAGATCATTATCACAGCTTAATTATAAGTATTGAAAATTAAGTAAGAATGGTTATTGGTCATACGAAGTGAAAAATAGTAAAAGTAACCTAAAGATGATTTTCAAATACCTATTTAATAACTACCCACTAATAAGAGACCCACAGAATCACAGACCCACAAATGACGTCTGGTTGTCGCCTGAATTTTGATTACAGTCATGTACATATAATAACATTCGTAAGGTTAAGACCATCGAGATAAACAAAACAAACAAACGCATTCACACTCACAGCCCCACACTAAGTTCAAAGACTTGTATCGTGGGTGCCGGAAACATTTACATCACACACACATTACACCCAGAACCAGAAGCACAAATATCCCTTGGGAAGGAATTTGTGCTCCTGCCGGGAATCGAACCCAGGACCCACGGCGCAGAGGGCGAACACCTGTCCACTGCGCCAACTGGGTCGTCAAATAGGAAACAAACTTACGTTAGCTACAAAATCCTTGGTTAAGACACAAACCCTAGGTTTGTTTCCTATCTCGGTGGTTAAGACAAATTTATTTACGTAAGAATCTCGGGTGGAGTATAGAGAAAGTATAGAAAAGAATATACCCATTCTTTTAATAATCATCAAAATCGGCTAACGGGTTTGATCACTAGAGCGACTTAAAATACGGTCTTAAAATCATAACCCACTTTTTGGCTTAGCCGTAGTTGGGTAAAAATTAAGTATCGCCGCAGTACTAGCTTTTTTTTGGTCCAATTACGTTTAAATAGAATATCCACCCACCGCTAAAGAGGTAAAACCTACTAGTTTCCTAATATTTACACTTGCAAAACTTAATCTAGGACAAAGTACATCGAACTTTTTCGTGCATCGCTGAGTTCAACGTCCTCACAATAATATTGTTTTAGTTGGTATCTATCGCTGTGCTATCTTGACGCGAAATTTAGCTTTAGATCCCAGCGTTTACCTTTGCAAACAGATCTAAATAATTAACTAGAACTAGTGGTACATTAGATGTCAAATTAGCCGGCATAAGAGAAGATCTCTCGCCTGCAGAGTGCTTCAGTCTCCAAGGACACATGAAAGATTAACATATCATCGAAGTTAAAAGATATAATATAAGTATTTGTTATTGTATTTAACATAACCTAAACGCTCACAGCCTCACACTTAGTTTGATGATTTGTGTTGTTGGTGACGGAAACATTCACATCACGCACATAATCACAACCAAAACCAGAAACACCAACTTTCCTTGGGGAGAAAATTTGTGTAGCCGCCAAAAATCGATTTCTATACCCCTGCTACAAGGCGAACGCTCACCTTACTAAGCCATACTGATGTCAGGGTATTTTTGCAACTGAAGCTAGCTGACTGTTGTCTTACGACTACCAAAGCACGGTACGGTAGAGCGAATAGAGTTAAACATAACGAGCGCCTACTAGAATCTATGAAGCAACACGCTTGCATCATAAAGTCCATCAAATCAGGAGGCACTTTCTCATAAGATCAAAGATGACTCCGCGCGCGGTTTAAGAGGCTCAACCCTACTTCAGAAGACTATTGACATTATGCAAGGAGCCGGTAAGCCTCGACTTGTAGGTAAGTACTGTAATCCCGCAAGGCCCGTCTTTGTCTGACAGATACCGCAGTTTTAGTTCGGAGAAAGCTATCCGGATGTAGTTTTTTTTTAATCCGTATTTAGACGCGAATTGAAATAAGCAGCTTTGTGTCATTTGGAGATATACCTTCAGTTCGCCTGAGCGTTCCGCTTCTACGTTTATCATCGGTACAGCGAGGGAGTAGAACTCATTGCCGGCGTCTTTGTCTCCCGAACGATGGGTGTCTTCAGGTCTAGGTGAAGGTACCTTCTGTCTAGATGAACTGCCCGTTGGCTTAGTTGGGTGGCGTTCGCTTTCTAAGCAGGGGTATCGGGTTCGATTCCCGGTGGGAACACAAGTTATCTCCCCAAGGAAAATTTGTGTTTCTGGTTCTGATTGTGATTGTGTGTGATGTGAATGTTTCCGGCACCCACGACACAAGTCATCGAACTTAGTGTGGGGCTGTTAGTGTGAAAGTGTTTATGTTTATGTTAAGATATAGAATAGAATGATCGCGAATATACATTCATACAAAAAAAAACAGTCGAGTTAAGAACCTCCTCCTTTTTTGATGTAGGTTAAAAAAGCTCCGTAGCTTTATAACAGTTAAAAATATTATCGGGCTTGAAAGGCTTGATTTCGGCATGATGGAGCAATCTGCTCATTTTTTACATACTTTTGGGACTTCATTAATGCAGTCTCAAGGTTCCACGTTCCACCGAAGCTCCATTTAGTCAAGGGCGAAAGTAATGAGTTGCCGTCTACGAATAAATCCATGTTACTTCGATTCGTAAAGTGGTGGAAATTTACAGATATATTATGTTATTATTCGCTTATATCAGCTACAAACTCAGAGCCGCTTGTCTCTCTTTGACCATTTGTTCTTATTTTATAGCAAAACTAGCTACTCCCTGCGGCTTCGCGCGACTTAATCAAGTTAAAAGCTATGTATATTCCAAATTACATCCAAATCCCTTCAGTCGTTACAGCGTGAAGAAAAAACAAACACTTACACATTAACACATAAATTTCGGATCTATAGCATTAATGTGATGTAATAGACCTTATGGCATTTTACATAGATTACAGACAGTTGCCCGCGACTTTGTTTGCATTGAACCTCTTAAGTATAAAATTTTTAAAACATTCCTAATTGCTTCCTTAGGTAGTTCTAGTGAAACCTACACTGACATTTTAAAATCTCAATCACGTATGGTTTAGGAAGTTGATTGTTAATTTGTTTTAAGTTCTAATTGAATTTATGAAAAAAATATAAATTATTTGAGTTGGTTGTTATTTCGACCGACCGGAACTCGACCGCGCGGTCGGATTGCTACTTTTAATTAGGTACACAAATATTTAGTTCCCATTCAAATCATAATGTAACATTATAATAAAACAAAAATGATAATACCGAGGGTAATAATAAAATGGAAATTGGAATATTGAAGTCAGATTTTACTGTCCCAAAAATATTATAATAATTACGTATATTAGTCAATCGTACAATCTAAGTTATAAATCATTCTGTAGAAACAATTAAATGTCAGAATAGATTCGTGGAATTATAGATTTAAATAGTTGGAACTGCCTCACCATGTTAGCAATACATAGGTACTTATTCATAATCAGCGGAGACTCGAAGCATCTATCATCCATATATTAGTAGATCCAGTAAGTATCCTCTATGTCAATTTACCTGAAACAAACAAATTACTCCGTTATCAAAAATAGATTTACAAGTATTAATATGAAAAGCGTCTGCTTTTTTTTTTGATAATCCAGTTGGTGCAGTGGCAAGACTTTGCCCTCTCCGGGGTTTGATTCCGGCAGAAGCACAATTTTCCATCCCAAGAGACATATTTGTTCTTCTGGATTTGGGAGTTTCTGACACCCACGATACAAGTCTTGGAACATAGTGTAAGGATGAGAGTGTGAATGCGTTTAAAAAAATCATGGATCTCACATTTAAATTTTAATCTGCAAACCATCTGATAAAATAATGGAACAAAAAGCACTGAATCAATTCTTTTTAGTATTAAAAATTTCGTATGTCTTTACATACGATTACCACAAAACATAATATTATAAGAATTCTAAGTAGGTTAAAAAAACATACACGTAAAACGCCGCCATTCAAATGACTATTTGGTTAGAATATTGATAAAAAGATCAAAGAACTAACACACAAATTGGCTTTCGAATTTCTATCAAAAAATCACATTTGAATTTGTCACGATAATCTAGAATACAAATATTCCTTGGAATTCGTATGCTCTTTTTAACAAAGTGAATGCCGGAGTGGCGCCGGGTAAGTAGGGGGTTGCGCTGATAGTGGGAGGGACTAGGGGGGTGTCTAGGCCAGCCGGCGATCAGTCACTGTCGAGTTGCCGATAGCGCACGACGTCTCAGCATCGAGCTGAATTTTATCGCTAATGATATCAATTCGTATTTTTAATCGAAATTTTTCGCTGTGATAGGCTCACTAGACAGGAAAATTGACGAACAATGCATTATTTCCCGTGAGCTATTGCTTTTCTTTCTAAAGAGAGTCTGTTAAGTCATATAATATACTTGCATGGAGGCAAATGATCTAAATCTTTTATTAAAACGAGACGATTTTATTGCAAAGACATTGTTCCTCTCCTTCGACATTTTCTATTGAGGAGGGCATGAATTTTGCATCCTTATCAATGGTGACGTTTCAAAGCCCTGAAGATTTATTCCTCGAGTGATTTTTTCAATTGCTCCTAAAGCTGCGAAGCGTGATTTATAAGGCATACCCTACAAAGAGTTCTGAAGTCACGTAATGCTCGTTGCTGATGCCGCTGACCCGTGTTCGAGATATCTCGGACGATGAGAAAAATGAAAACGATGTTGACGACAACCCATGGAATCGAACAATCGGATTTTTTTCTAAAAGACAGGAACTCGAACATTGCAGCTTTTCAATTTGTCGCAGTAATATTACAGATTTGTGCTTGTTTATGTGCCAGTACGCAAATAGGTCAAGTTGAAATGTTTATTTCGTCCTTTTTAGAGATGTAAAATGTAAATTGTCGAGTGTTTTACGAGCTCCAAAATGTATGATGTACTACACATTTTGTAGAGACTGAGTTCACATGACATTTAATAAGCATCCTATTTACTTGTCATTAGAATTTTCAACCGACTTCAAAAAAAGAGGTTCTCAATTCGACTGTATGTTTTTTTTAATGTATGCTACGCGATATCTACGCGAATTCTGAATCGATTTTGATGATTTTTTTGATTGGGTTGATTTTACTTCAGAGGTGTTCCCATATTTTTTTTTTCAAAATCGGTCAAGCCAAAACCAAAATATAAGCGCTGAAGTTGGTGCGCTTTGCTTGCGTTTAATTAATAATAATAATAATAATAATAAAAATTTATTCATTGACACTTAAAAATTATAACACAAGAACATTACAATTACTTATAATGTCTGGTGAGCCCTGAATCCCACACTAGGATGAGTCCTGTGTCGTGGGATTCAGTCTCTTTCAATATTGTTCATGCAAATTTAACAGGTAAATACATTAATAATTGATTACATTAGAATTAAATATAGAAGTAGCCAACCCTTTTTACAAAATAAGTTAATATATAAATTATGATAACAATACTTGAAGCTGTGAAATTATTAATTCTGTTATTATATAAAATGTTCCTTATAGAAATAGATTGAGTAAAAAATAGACTATAGCATTATACATCATTATAATATCGACCAATATGAATAAATAAACATTAGGATTAATTAATTAATTTATAAATAATTTAAATATCGTGAATTCTTTATTAGAGCGCTTCTTACATGTATTTTAATTGCCTACGAAGAACAGAAGAAGAGCTACAGCTGCTGCAATCGCTATGTTGAATATAAAGAGGTAGGTTTGTATTTATTTTATTTATGTGTGATAGGCAATGTTGTATTGTATTGTATCAGTGAAGGAAATTAGACAAAGAATGTGATTAACTTTGCGAGTTAAAACATTATACTATGCAGCTAGCAACAAGGGCCCGCATCCCATTATACCATTAACATTCAGAGAAATATGTAGGTATATTTTGGCACTGATACTGAAGTGTCCAGTAATTAGTAAAACTTGGTATTTCGTCACTCGTCACTTATAGTAAAACTTAAAATAAATTACTTTACAATTTTCTCTAGCTGGACATAAGTTAGAATTTTGCCTAAATACTTTGTAATGTACACTGTACATTCACGTATAATATATTATCTACTTTTTTTTTTTTTTTTATTTGTGACAGGCTAGTCTTTGACCACTATCTCACCTGATGGTAAGTGACGATGTGATCGAAGCTGGTAAACACACTACACCTGGAATACGCAGGCTCTTATTGTGTATTGAGAATAAAATCAAAGTGAAGAATAAAATAGTTTATGTTTTGGACTGTGTAAACAAAAATGCCCTTACTTATAAATAATTCTGCACAAAATTATGAAATTTAATTCAAAATTTACGATAAATTTATTGTTTCGAACAACAAAGCCTAGAAGTACTATTCCTGCACACTTTCTAGTTTTATGTCTCTCTTGTTTTACTGAAGGGGCGTGATTTTATCTCCGTCACGTCCGCAGTCAGATTTGTGTCTCCCTTGAATAAAGATGTGAAAGCCACTAGTAGTAAAGTCCTCTTACCTGGCGCGAAGTACGTATAACATTTTTTTTTTCAAATTATTAGTAAGCTCATGCGCATTCGTTGGGATCAAAATCAAAATGAAAATAAATGGATATGGATACGGTCATACATTTTACACGACTACGAAATAACAAAAAGTATGGTTATTAATTTATAGTTGCTACATACTGAACGCATTTGGTTCGAACATTCGGCGTGTGGGAGCGGGCACGGGAATCGCCCGCGCCCGCGTTCCCCACGTTGTCCGTTCGAACCAAAAGCGTCCAGTGTGTAGCAGCTATTAGCGGTGTTTTTATGAAATGTGTAATATAGTTATACTAGCCCTGCCCCGCAGCTTTGCCCGTTATTATCGAGTTAAAAAGTAGCCTATGTGTTAATCCTAGGTATAAAATATGTATATTCCAAATTTCATCCAAATCCGTTCAGCCATTAAAATGTGAAGAGGGAATAAACATGCTTACACACTTACACACAAGTTTTCGGATTTATAATATTAGTAGGATTATATTTTTGCTATATTCGCCTGATTGTTACTATTTCAAAGCTGTGACTAAAAATAAACTAAATACTTTTGAGGCTCTCCGTCAGCTCTATTCTATGCCCATAGCATTTCATGTAAATGTGTTCTACCGTATATTAAAATAATTAATATCTAGTCATTAAAACTCCTAAAGATAATACACTTTTCTATAACATAATCAAAATTATTTTAAAAATAATTTTAAACAAGTGATACTTTTAAAAGTTGAGTTTATCTTGTTTAGCTTTTAAGTTCCAATGGCCATCTTTCGTCTCCATCATCCGACCAGCTCTATGGTACCATATCATTGTATTGTCACCGAAGATACATAAATACATCAAATTTGAGTCTAATAGAACATCGGGAAGTGGGTTTAATATAGCTTACAAGATTTGATTACAGACCGACAAATTGAAAACGCGACAGGTAAAACTAAATAAAATCTTGTAAAAAGGACTAATACAATGATTATTACGTTTGTAAGTTAGATAGGTTAAACAGTTTAAAAAATGCTATCTACTTTCGTAAAACAAATCATTCAATTTATTGATTAAAAATACCAGGCAAACATAAAACAGAGAAAGCGTATAAAACAACCAAACGCAGAGCTCCAATACTTTAAGTTCTCAAGTTTCACCGCAACTTTTACTACAAAAGCGTGCCTTTTTCATTTACCACGTCCGCAGTCAGATTTGTCTCTTCCAAACAGTCTATGAATAAAGATGGGATGCACTCTTTCCGAAGATTGCAACGCAATGCTTCAATTGTGAAAGTCCGTGTAAAGTTTCCTATCTCACTAAAATTAGAGACTTGGTTCGCTGCATTTATAAATATATGGTAAATTATTAAGATAAATGATGAATTTGGGTTTAAAATGATTGCTTTATTAAACAGTTGTATTAGAATAATATATTGCTGTTTTTTTTTTTATAGAGCTTAGGGTGAAGATTTTATATATTTTAATACCATATATAATATCTTTTAACCGACCGTATTGCAATTTGTAAATAATCTTGCTATTTTACTCATTATATTTGACAGGCTTGACTTATTTCAATGATTGTTCATGCTTATCCCGCTAAAGTCGGTTTTAGTTTTATAAATATATTTTTAATGTCTTTTTTTTATTGTACTAAAGGTAAGAGAAGAAAGCATGCGTTTTATTATAGTGTCGCTTTAAATAATTAAATTACAATTTACTTACAGTAAATTGTATTTTTTTTCCTTTTATCGTTATTTTAACTATATTTTAGAGTCCAAATATGTTTTAGTGAAATAACTTAGTAAGTAACGTGTTAATACTAGGTTTGCACATTTCATACAAATCCATTAAGCCTTTACGACATTAAGACATGAAAAGAACATACTTACACAATTACACAGAAACTTTTGCATTTATAAAAAGTATAGCAGGAATGATGATGCAGTATATAAATATAAATGCTTATTTTTTTTATCTATGTTTACACCTAAATTTAACACATTAATTAAGGCCATAAATGAAAACGTTTTTAACTCAAACGATTATTTAAAAATATTGTAAGTATTGCTTTTAATCAAGGGTGGTCTCAGACTCTTAAAACATGAATTACTTTCGAAACGAATTCCAAACACCGATAAAACTACCATAAAGGCGTTGATAGAACCATCATAAGTCGTAAAACTCCTTCATCAAGAGCCCACATACCCATCACGTCGCATCACATCGAGCACAATCAAATTTATTATTCAAGTCACTTCTGAACAAATCTTTTTTATCTTATACTAATCAGTATTCAAACGAAAGAAACGAATTTGTGTGTACGGAAATAACTTGACGGTTTCCGGACCCTTTTTATCTAAATAACAAATCATAAAGATATTGTTGTATATTATTTATTAAACAAAACCTGAAGCGATTATGATATCTGGTAAATTTAGATCTGGAACATAACAGACACGATAAGAACCTATTATAAACGCTAAACGCTTTCACACTCACAGCCCCACACTAAGTTCAATGACTCGTGTCGTGGGTGCCGGAAACATTCACATCACACACACAATCACAACCATAACCAGAAACATAAATTTTCCTTTCGGAGAAAATTTGTGTTACTGCCGGGAATCGAACCCAATACCCCTGCGTAAAAGGGAACGTTCACCAAATTAAGCCAATGGGCAATTCAATTGGTTACGCTTCTGCCTTCTAAACAGTTCGATTCCCGGGAACACAAGTTTTCTCCCCAAGGGAAATTTGTGATTCTGCTTCTGGGTGTTTTAATGTGTGTGATGTGAATGTTTCCAACACCCACGATACAAGTCTTTGGACTTAGCGTGAAAGCGTTTATGTTTATGTAAGTTTTTTAAGTAAATTCTACTTAACAAACCACTAAAATACCCGCGGCCTATATGCTCTAATGCTCGTAAATATTAACGAGGAGAAAGCTCTCGACAGACAATTTGTCTGATAACGTTATGATAACAAGGCAATATTCCTTTATTGTTATCATAACTCAGTATTAAATAGAAGGGAACCTAGATTATGTTATCTGACAGACAGAATTAGAATCCAGAACGACATGTGGCTAAATATAAAGCTATTCACGACGCACCCACACATGCAGATTATATAATACTTCGTAAGAACCACCTACGCATAGAAAATAATATACTACTGTACAATTACTTAGAAGACAATAACTACTACTGTAGGTACATCTGAACTTAATAGAAAAGACATTTCACTATCTATACGTACTGCCAAAATACTTTGTTAAGTTTCATTGGATGTAAAGGATTTTTTAATCTTCCGGTTTGATTATTTAGAAGCTGCAATGATGTTACAGATTTTAATACTGCGCATACTGCGCATACTGTTAGTTTGTGAACATATTATCTTACATAGGCAAGTAATAAAATGGTTGTGATAGTGTGTGCTATTTGAATGCCGGAAGCCGGTAACTTCCACGACACAATAATCAACTAAATGTAGGGCTGTGATTGTGAAAGCAAAAATAAGCATGTAAAAGGTAAGAAGTCTGCAACATATAGGTAACATGTCATTTAAAAAGCGATCAATTTGGTCAAATCCATTTAATGAAATTGGGTATTATGTTTTATATAGATAAACAGGATTATTTACTGTCTGTGAATATTCTTAGAGGGAGCGCTGCCAACGCCAGCGGAGGCATCGAGGCATGAAGAGTACTCCGCCGGACGTGACCTCCCGACTTCCTCCCTCTCCCCATATTGACACTTCTTTGTCTGAACGAATCACTTTTCCATACCACAGTGTAGAGCTAAAGGATAGACGGCATGGTGCAGTCATCTGAGCAAGGATTTAAAAATTAATTCAATACTTAACTCAATTTGTTCAAGGAGAGAAGCGAAAAGCTCATTCACAAATTTTTTGTGACGGATATTTGTATGTCATATTTTAAAACCGGGTCTTTTCGCGCTTTTGACAAGAGACTGATCAGTATCTCGTAACCACGGCCGGTGTAACCCTGCCGAAATAATGATATTTTGAAAGTAAAAGAGCGAAAAGACCTGGTTTTCTCATTAACACATCATTGCAGTTCGCGAAAGTTTAAAAAATCTTAGTTTGTATGTTTTTTTTTTTTTTTATTTGTGACAGACTAGTGTTTGACCACTATCTCACCTGATGGTAAGTGACGATGTGATCGAAGCTGGTAAACACACTAGACCTGGAATACGTTTTTCAGTCTTCGCGCTTTTGACAAGAGACTGATCAGTTTCTCGTGACCACGGCCGGTGTAACCCTGCCGAAATTATGGTATTTTGAAAGTAAAAGCGCCAAAAGACCCGGTTTTCTCATAAACACATCATTGCAGTTCGATGTAAGTTACCAGTACAGTCACCTTTCATTAAGAAAATCTCTCAAATAAAAACTCGACTGAATCAAATTCCAGATACCGCAAGAATTCGATTCAATAAGGTACTTCATAAGTCTTCATTCTTGAGACTCAATTAAAAAGTTCCCTTCTAAAAATAAAATATATTTCCCCCAAAAATCGTGCAGTCGGCAACTGAGCGGAAATTAAACTTTGCCTAAACTCTTTTTATTTCTTTGCTTTTCGCAACCTATCGGTGATCGGTACCATTTGTTACTGGGTACGAATGGGAACAATATAAGGGGATCGAAGGCGTCGGGAAAAGGTTTTGTTGCAGGCTCTGACAGAAGGCAGAAAAAGGTTCTGTTAAGGTACTCTTTGTGTCTGTGAGTCATTTGCCTGATACCACGACCTACCAGCTACTGCTTTGACCAGCAAACATTTCAACACAGATTATTTTCTACCGAATTCACAAAAAAGGAGTAGGTACTCAATTCGACTGTATGTTTTTTTTATATGTGTTACCTCATTCTTTAGACGTGAACCGATTTTGAAAATTTTTTTGCTTAAAAAAATCAAATTCAAATAGTCCCATTTAAATTTGATCAAGATCTGATCAGTAGTTTTTGAGTTATCGTAGATAATGCGTGTTTAATACATTAAATCTGATAAAGGTTCCGGAGATAAAGCGGTGAAGTCGGATTTTTAAGCTTTGCTTGCGTTTAATTATTCTACTACTTGGCCATATGCTTGATGGAGTTATTTTATTTATTTAATACGACCAAGTCTTACTTCTAGTAAAACGGGTATTATCTTTTTACTTCTACAATTATTATCTACTCATGTTACTACTATAGAGGCTGGTTGTATTATTACTTCAAATATATAAAAACAACGTTCGGTAAAAACTACAGAAAACCGGTACAAAAAATTGTTAAAAAAATCATAGGCTGGTAATGACGAACTGCCGTACATTTATTACTACCCATTCTATATATTTTTAAGAGATGAATTTAAAAAAAATACTTTTTTTTAAGTACATAAAGTACACATCTTAAAGTTCAGATGAAAAATTACATGTTTTTTTTTCATAGCTAGACTCCCTGCTTTTAGCTATGCCTGATGGTATACAAGCTACGAATAAATTATATTCGATAGCCATGTATGGATACAGCACAATTATGCATATAAGGATAAAAAACTTATGCCGTACCTCAAGACATACTATATATAAGATCAAGAGCAACAAAGTAATAGGATTAAATAAAAACTGTAATGATGTAATACTCTTGCATGTACCCAAAACTAATATATTAAGTTTCCATAATGTTGATTTTAGTCATTATACACCGACTCCGAGTTGGTACTATCCTACATTTTCGTCGCGAAATCCAACATCAGTTTTCATATTTTCAAGCAGGATTAAGGGATATTTGCGTAAGCAGATCATACCTTTATTTCCCTACACACAATCTCATGATCCGATTATGTGTATCTGCAAGTATAGCGCAATTTTTAAAAGCAAAACCGCCAGACTGTGGCGTATACATGCGAAAGCGGCGTTTATGCCAAACAAGAGAAGAAACATACGGTTGAAATTTAGGGTAATAAATGACGCGATTGTATCAGTAGCCATTGATGTTTGGTAAATACCCACAATTATTGTAAAAAGGAAATAAAAGAGTTTCATTCTGTACTATCAGGAAAACTTAGAAAACGTATTGAGGTGAGTAAATATAGAAATAAAATAGATATTGGCATCATATTAGATAAAAAATAAGAACTGGTTCTTATTTATATAAGTATGCATCAATTGGAAATGGTTATTTCTAATCAAACATCTATATTGCCTATGAGGAATTAAATCCTTATATTATATTACCTATAAGCTTGTTGTTTTGAATTAGATCAACTTATATATAGTGAATTAATAATTACTTATTTAAAAAATTTGCACAGACCCCTAAAATGTCGATTACTCACCATATTCTCTAAATATTTATATTTGTTTAGTTAGGTTTAGTTATCTACGCATCACATATAAAAAATATATATTTGGATGAGTAGCTTATCCAAAAATATAGAAAATAACACGGCGGTTACACACGAAAACAACATCCGTATGTCACCACATCACAGGGGGGTAGTCATCCAACCGTGGCCGGCACCCGTCTGCCGTCCCTCTGTTTACCAGCTCCACAATAACTCCATTGTATGACTAACTTTTCACATTGTAAGGGTTATTGCTAGGAAACTGAGAAACTCTTAGCGGCGACTATTTGCTTTACCGCTTATTCCCGGTTTGGAAGTGAAAACCCTTCGGCATCAGGAGGTTGAAGTTGGATGAATATATTAAAAACGCATATTTTACGTATATACGGTAAATATCTTATGAGTCTTTCTTATAACCTATTCAATAGTGTGCGACTACCAAGTTGGCGCAGCGGGGACGCCCTCTGTGAGTCCTGGATTTGATTCCCGTCAGGACTAAAATTTACCGTCCGAATGCTTCTGATTCGGAGTATGATCGTGTGTGCAATGTAAATGTTTTCGGCAACCGCGTTACAAGTCTTTAGACTAAGTATAGGTTGTATTGTTTGTGTGTGTGTAAAACATCGAAAATTGTTATCCTTTCGAATAATAAGACAAATCAAGATAATAATAGAAAAATCTCACATATACAATATGTGTGAGCATGTTTGGTACAAACAATGTATTTTTGAAACGACCGAACGGATTTGGATGATTTGGTACGTAGATAATATATTATAACTTCAGGAGCTGAAATTGAGTAACCTACTCTACCTTAAACATGATGCCGCGGGGAAGGCCGTGAGACACTAGTACAGTTGAAAATTAAATTGGATTCAGATGCTGATTTATCTGAATCCAATTTAAGCCTATAAATACTAAAACATGATCCAATCGGTACGTGACCTCAGAATCTCTAGGTACAATATAAATCAATGCAAACGAAATAAAAATACGTATCTCCCTGATGAATCACGCTCGATTTCACCCATTTAGATTATCGAGATACGAGACTGAGAATAAACACGATCAATTCCATTTAAGGCAAACAGAACCAAATGTTTACACATACAAGCATTTGAATGTAGTTGCCACAATGTAGCTCGCCTTATGTCTGCCCTACAATCGGCCATCGACCCGAAGATACAATCGCTTAAGTTTAACCTCTCCATTCAATGGTATCTAACGGGCAGAACGGGCTTTACAATGGTGCCGTACGAACTTTAAAAATATTGATATACTTCTTTCGAACTAATTGCAAAGCTCCATTGTTTCCAAAACAATAAGATCTAGTAATAGAATTTATCTGGGAATAATGTGAATAGAACAATAGAGTCGACAGTACGTAATTGTCGAATGTAGATCGTAAATTGGAGATATTCTCTTGACCCAATTGAAAGTCGAGAGGGGATTAACGTCAACCTGTCTTGTGTTTAACCGCCGCACCATCAAGAATTTGACGTCCATTTCCACCTCTATAATCAAATCTATCGTGTCACAGAATCACACAGCTTTGTGAGCATTGCTTTCCAACTGGCTATAAAAGAGCAGTCTATGCTGGGGCTTATTGACACTGTGACTAACTGTGTCGTTTTCTTGTGTCGGAAGAGAGGGTATTGAGTTGCGAGGCCCTCCGTCAGTCTTTATTAACCCGCCAGAATAATCTATTGGATAGATTAACGCAGACATTCTTACTCCACACGTTTGAGTGGTCGAAACGATTTGTGTAAATTGAGGCGTTGATTAGATTCCCTCCCCGAAGCTCGGCGTCTTAATCTTTTCGATTCATTACTCGCCAAAACTGAGACGTGCGACGTGATAAATTGTCTTGTTCTCTCTGTTTACAATTAACGAATTTATTTGTAGATTAGTGGTAAACAATTTCTGAGTGAAGTTCAATCGAGTTTGTAATGGTTACATTTTGTTGAATGCCTCAGCTTGAATAATACAGACATCACAAAAACAGTAAAAGAGAAAAGGAAAGTCATAACTCTCGCGATATAAAAGAGAGGCAATGAGATGTCTACATATTTAAATGTAACATTGACCTGCACCCCTAAGAAATTCCGAGTCAAACGAGCCTTGCCTTCCCTCATAAATATTCACACTGAAATCTTCAAAGACAAAAGAAGAAAGGCTGTCATGAAATCTGAAAATACCGAAAATGCGAAATGCTCTGCATTCATGCATTGAAATGACGGTTATATCGGGCATCCGTGCAAAAGGGTGAACAAATAGGGGTAGAATAAGATATCGAGAAATAATGTTGTCACTATCGATGGCCCGCGTATCTGACCCAATTACAGTCGAGCATCGCATTGGAGCGAAATCGTTCGCTCTATCTGCGGAAATTAAATTTTCTGAATACCTCATCGGGAAAGCAAAAGTGGCGACACTGGGCGACTAAACGGAACGGGCAGAATGTTCGAAGACTCAGCTCTAACTTCATTCATAGTTTGCAGGAAAGTTTGGAAGGATTATTAGATCATTATTATTGGGATTGAGTTTGTCTTAAAGGAGGTGATTGTGCTAGAGTTGGGCGAAGTCGAATCGTTTGAATGTAATTCTTGTAAAAGAGAAATGATTGTCTTTCGGAATAAGTAAGGGTCTTTCTGGAAGATAATACTTAAAAAACTAGCACCTACTGTATAACAGCAATTGACAATTTAAGATTACACAATTACACATAACATATAACGATTTTGTAACTTTTAAACTTTCGCGATTCGAACACATAGTTTAGGTGATATCTCTGGACTTAATCGCGCTCAAAATTATTTTGTTTATTATTCGAGAGTCTTCTCGTGACCATGGCCAATGCAACTTGGCCGAAACGTCGAGGTAAATAAAAATAGTTTTTAGCGCGATTAAGTCTCGAGATATAATATAAACTCTATAACGATTTTGTTGACTTATAAGTGCCAGATCCAAACTTGATCCAAACACAAGCGCTTAGCATTTAGTTGCAATTGCAACTATTATTTTTATTTCTTCATTGCGAAAGGCTATCCAAAACGTAGAAGCAAATATCTCGATTTAAGAATGAGGGATAACATAATACTGCTATATCACCGTATTTCCCGATTCTTTATGTTTAAAGGGCGAAGAGTGATCAGGTCCCTACAGCTAGGGACGTATTGTCTGCCCGGGGCCATTGTGTTTTTTTAAGCTGACGTCACGAGTTTCCACGAAAATGTATCTTTTGTGCGCGTATATTTATGGGACAGAGCCTAAGGTTGTATGACTTTACTGGGCTATAAAATTCTGACGAGTGTAAATCACATGAGGCGACGATGTTGATACATGTTTGTTAGTTCTGAAAGATAGCTAAAGTGCGCAATTGTTGAGAGCCATCAGAACACTTTTCTTGGCACTTTGCACGTCTATCGGCCTCAAAATTGGTGCACGTATTGCATATAAAATCTCGTCAAATATAGTTCTCTTAATGTGAAATTTATTTATTCGGAAGTTGTCTTTACTAGCAGATATTAAGCGTTCACCAAGATTTGTATGAAAGACCAAGAGCTGAATAGTTTTGGACAGTACTTGCACTCTCCAATACCGACAACCGTCTCCAGTCGTTTCGAGGCCATGTCCAAATTGGCCAATGCAATCGTATAATTTTGTCCCGGATAATTGGTTCGAATAGCGACTATTTTAAAAGCTTAATAATAAAAAAATATCATAATACTTTGCCCATGTGGCTAAAACATTATGACAATAATGTATATATTTGAAATGGTAGCTTAAAATTTACTTCATATATAATATAAAATATCAATAGCGCACCCAACATTTTCGGCACACTGCACTGCCGACCAATGACTTTTTGTATTGGGTAAGTAGGTTAGTTAAGTTTGTATATAGATGGTTATTTTCGTTTAAGATAAATTGTCAGAGTAATGAAATAAATTAATTTTAAATATTAATATAGGTATAAAATACTGTATAAGTGCGAGTTCACGAAATACTACTCTCTCTCGTAAATTTGAGACAAATTCTACGACACCAGTTGCAATAGGTTTATGAAAATGTGTGCTCTGAGAGATATAGACAATCTATACGCTGCTAAATCATAAGCCACCTTTTTGACGTTGTTGGATAAAATTTTGAACGCCATTGGATGGCATGATAATGCAAAACTTATGGCCACAAATTGACGTTCATAAAAATGTACAATATCACAACTTAAATCTATATATCTTTTCAAATAGCTATTCCAAAGACCCTGCAATGAAAATATTTAATAACATAGGTAAATACTATTAACGCTTTCATCTTCATACAACCCAGAGCTACGTAACGGATTTATTCGCACACTCATAGAGAGTGTCCCATATCCTAAAGGCTAAAGCAAAAGGCCTCTTTGTACGTTCCATTTGTATGTTGGTACTTTAATCACTGTGTCATATAAGTACGGCTACGACTGATACCCCCAGGGCTATTGAAGACGGTATGAAATGAACACTCTTCATGGCAAACAGATATGTTTATGTTAGGTTAGTGAGGTTTTTTGGTCGCTTTGATATCGTATGTACCAGATTCAATTTGTGAGATGTTTTGAAGCGTGTTGGCATTCGATTGACATGATTTTTATCAATCATAAATAGTGACCCAAAATGCCCCTCTTGGTGCAATGAGCAAGTCTGCTTTCTACTCCGCGGGTTCTGAATTCGATTAAAGAATGAGGGATAACATAATACTGCTATATAAATTATTTGTTTAATTATTATTTATTTAATTTATTATTATTTATTCGGTTAAAGCACAACTTTCCTTCCCAAGGATGATTCGTGGGTTCTAATTGAGAATATATTTAATGTTTACCCACTGTACCTACAACTCTTTGATTTGAGTGTTGGGTTACGTGTGGGTGCGTTTGTTTATTTGTAAAGCGATTCTTAGGTTTTTACTTCGAAAAATATGAATTGATTCAACTAAATTCCTGGTATCTAAAGTATTTTTTTTTTATTTGTGACAGGCTAGTGTTTGACCACTATCTCACCTGATGGTAAGTGACGATGTGATCGAAGCTGGTAAACACACTAGACCTGGAATACGCAAGCTCTCAAGGATAACTGCCGGAACACCGTATTTGGCTTGGCGGCAGACTTTTAACTTGATGGTGGTAAGCTACTTTGGTAGCAAGCCAGGCGAGCAACTCACATATTGCTCTACCACCTAATCTAAAGTATTGTTACAATAACATTTCCAATTATAAATCATTATAATGGGAATAAAAAGGCGTATTCGTGTATATTAATCAGACGAAAGACGGTTCGTCTTTCAAGCTTAAATGCTGTTTATCTCGTTTTTTTGTTAACTAAATCCTACCTTGAAACTAATTCCCAGTCTTTGATATCGGTACTAGTTATGTATTAAGAATATTTTTTTTTTATTAATGACTAATTCAATTGATAAATCCATAATAATACTATATAGATATGTAGATAATAAAATAGTTATTTGTTGAAGGAAAAAAAAATTTATCACTCTAATAAGATTTATTCCCCTAATTTCTAAATCTAATAATTTATTAGCTTCAGAAGCATCTTTAAAATTTTTTGCTCTCTTCTCTTTTTGTTGCACTCCGGGAGTGCCAGCAGAAGTGAGAATTTGAACATTTTTCGCCGTGCGGTAGAAAGAGAAGGGGATATTACTTCCTCTCCTTCGTCTTACGAATTTTCGATCAGGTAACGTGTCCTGACGCAAGTTCAACATTTTTTACCCATCCCAAAAAAGTGCACAACACCGCTAAAGAAGTTTTCACTTAAAAAAATATATCTATAACCATCCTGAATACTTTATTTAGTAATATTCAATTTTTAACTAAAAAAAATAACCTAAATATTCGCATTCATAAATCCATTTAATTGTTTTGCTAATATGAACGTCTGAATGATCTAAAATGACTATGCATACTTTTATTGTGCCAAACATAGACACATTTAATTTCATCTTTATTATATTTATAACATTGGTATGAAAATAGCCAACCAGGCTAGAAAAACTATCGTCACAACCTGACCAATTTACCATATCGACGACATAACCTATTAAGACCAATCAACTATCAGACACAAATTACAGAAGTATCGTATCGATGATAGACCCATAATGATCACCTATTGCACTCAGCTATCGGTTGCAAGCATTGATTGTACGGCAGTCGTCCTAGTTGCCAGTCTATTTTTATCTTTAAATCTTCGCTGTAAAGCTCAAAACATACGTTCTAAGGGAAAAACTTTTCCCGATAGTATGAAAGTAGTGAATTACTGGCTTTCACTGGCGACTGAAGGGTTGAGAAACTTCTATTCTCTATGGAAATTGGATAATGTTTGGTCATTATTTGACAGCTTTGCTTGCGTTTAATTATTTGTATAATATGCCGTTCAATTACAAGATATATAAGATAACTAGCTGCGCCCCGCGGTTTCACCCGCGTTGATAATGATGAAAAGTGATGATGATGATGATGATGATGAAAAATAGATGTTGGCCGATTCTCATAGATACCGGATAAGCACAAAAAATTTCATCAAAATCGGTCAAGCCGTTTCGGAGGAGTATAGCAACGAAAACTGTGACACGAGAATTTTATATATTAGATACACGATAGTGTCATCTTTAAATATGAATCCGTTTTTAAGTACGCCCTCCTAAAAAAGGAGAAGTTTTTATTCCGACTGTTCTTTTTGTGTATGTATGTTACCCGATAATTTCGCTAATTATGAATCAATTTTGTTGATTCTTTTTTGTTTGGTAGATCATAAACGGTCCCATATAACTTTTATTGAAATTTATTAAGCGCTTTTTGAGTTAATCAACGAAAACCAAAACATATAAGCGGTGAACTGGGTTTTTTTAAGCTTTGCTTGACTTTAAATTACCTATGTTATACAGATACAGTTTTCGTAATAAGTAATGGCAACTGTATCACTGGCAATTCTTTCATTTCATTCTGCAAACTGACGAAACTGCTAGTTGGCTTAGTTGGGTGGCGTTCGCGTTCTAAGCTGTGGTATCGGGATCGATTCCCGGCTGAAACACAAGATTTCTCCCGAAGTAAAATTTTTGTTTCTGGTTCTGTTTGCGTGTGTGTGTAATGTGAATGTTTCCGGCACCCACGACACAAGTGATCGAACTTAGTGTGGGGCTGTGAGTGTGAAAGCGTTTACGTTTATGCGTTTTAATTATACTCAGATATAATACAAAAATATTAACGGTGAAGTGGTTATTTGTCTAGAAGAGATCGCTTTAAGCGATAACACCGCCCATTGTACTAGCCTAAGTTTTAAGGTATTTAATACATTTTCCTTAATTTGTGGTGTACAATAAAGAGTTATCTATCTATTTATCTATCTAATACAGTAGCAATCAAACAATCAATAGTGGTTAGAGTGCATCTGTTTCCTGACGACCAATCGTTTTGTAATATCTGGTTGCAGTCGTTGTAGAAGCCTAAGACAACACAACCAATCTCTATTATTTATTCTGTGACCAAACCACTATTCGTCACTTTACCATCCGCCATATAACAGTGACGTACCCTATTGACTGAGAGCTCCCTGCAGTTATCCCGTTAGCTGGCCACAAACAATGTCAGCCCAATCAAACCCCGGATGCGCGTAATTAAGATCTCTCAAGTAATTGCAGAGCGACAAATACATGTGCCGTTGGTGTCACGGCTAGCTCAGACTTGCCATTTTTGGACTAACACCCTGTTAACCGTAACAGACCGTTGGTTTAACAGAGCTTTCGCCTTCTAAACTGGGGTTCTACTCACTCCCTCCCATAAGTTTTCTCCCCTAGGAAAACTTGTTTCTGGTTCTGATTGTGATTGTTTGTGTGATGTGAATGTTTCCGGCACCCACAGCACAAGTCATCGAACTTATTGGGGAAGCGAGTGTGACAGTTTTTAGAGTTAAATCATGTCATGTGGTGGAGTGGAGTAAATTGTTGGAAATTATCAGGGTTCCTCTCTGGGACAGGACTGCCCACTAATTTATTCCTCAAGCAATTAAGCAAGCAACTACACAAATGAAATAAGAGAATTTAACAAGTGTCTTGACAGCCGTCAAGATACTTTTGCTATATTGTCTTGTTCTGCTTTTTACGACGCAGCTCTCACTAGCCATGTGTCAGTCCCCCTAATACGTATCTTTGTTGCGAGCAGTTTTTATTTAAATTCAGCAAAAATGAACCTTATTTCTTAGTAGTTTTGTCATATTTTAATTAAAACCGTTCGCAACAGATATAGGTATATTTGGGAGTCTGGTATGTAACGCCTAATAAGGATTCCACAAGGGTTTCAATTCGTTTCAAAAATATTATACCTTTTTCATTGGTGCGTTTGCACTGTAGCTCGTATTATTTCAGTGTAGTGACACTGTGAATAACACAGAGATCTAATTGCATGGAATGGGCCGAGAACATAGATCATCTAGATAGACATTTCAATTGAGACTGGTTACATAATTTGTGCAGTTAAATTATTGTTATATGTTGTATTGTTTTTAGCACTAGAATTACTCTATTCAGGGTACTAAAAAAAAATGTAATTGCAATCTGGGACTCATTAAATCTCGAGGTACCAGATATCTTCTTAGCGAGCGTGCTCCATCTTCGACCATTTCTTCAATTTCCTTTAAGTGAGACAATGGTCAAATGTTTGCCTATATAGAATATAAAAAACATGCATCTCGAACCGTGCATTTAGTTGAAATTTTATTAACACACCTCCACACTAATTTGCAAGACTTGATTCGTAAAGCAGGACACATTTATCGGTCGCGGTTTAGAATCGTACCACGTGCTTGGGGTGAAGGTAACAAACATCATGATGAAATGGACTACCCTGAACCGTAATACATTCGTTATTTACCGTTTATTTCCCGCGGAGTGCAATGGGTAAATTCTCTACCCAGCCAGTCGCATTCTAGGCCTCTAGCGTGTTTCGACCACATCACCACTTACCAACAGGAAAAAAAAGCGGAGAAACGCTAATTATTATACGTGTTTAGGATTTAAAGATTTCTCACATTGTTGCGAAACTAGTTTCGGAGCAATCGGTGCTCCCACATTTTAGCTAATAAATACAAACAAATATCACATGATAAATTATACAGAAATTTTATTAATAAATAATATTCCTTAAGGTCTAACTGAATTTAGGGGTACTCTAAGAAATAAGAAAAAAAAACATCTCCAGCAACTTCTGAAACTACTCAATAGATGTAAAATCCCTGAAAGCAAACAAAAGTTAAACTGAACTTGTGTACCTAATTACCGATTCGTTTTCGAAACCTTTCCTCGAGTTCCCAAACTTGTTTACAAAACTTTTTCTCGAACTTTCTAAATTTATCTAGGCCATATTTTTGGGAGTTTCCCGCAAAACGGGGGAACACGATACCGAAATTATAAAGGGGAGTGTTTTAAAACAATTCGCCAAGTTTTTCATCGCTTCCTTCCCTCGCATAAAGACCGCGATTTATCAAGTAGGGAGACGATTTTTGTTTTGCAACAGAGCATGTAAAGTTGTGTTAATATTTTTTAAGAAGTTCTCGGAAATTTTGGTTGTATGCAAAAATGTTAATAAAGCACACATTTTGGAAACGTTAATTACGAAAGGTAAAATGAAAATAAGTTCTTGGTACTAAGTTATGTATTATACACCTACACTCAGGCGTTACTTCGAACAAAATAAAGAATTTTATGTTTGTATTTTTTATGCCCGTTAGGCAAGCACTGACCACAACCTCTCACATGATGGAAAGTGCCTAGAAGGTTTTTCACTCTTGACTTGAAGACTCCCGTTCGGGGAACAAAGACGAGGGCAATGAGTTTCACTCCTTCGCAGTACGGATGGTAAACGTAGAAGCGAAACGCTTCGAGCGAAGTGGAGGTATGTCAACCTTATACGAGTATGGATGACGTTTGACAGTTTGTCTTGTTGCTAGATGGTAAAACGTACATGATGGAATTAACTTGTAACTTTTGTTAACGAGACTCTGCAATTTGGACTCGACTAGCCTATCATCGCCATTTTGCTCGCCGGTCGATGGACTCAAGAGCTTCAAGCTAGAAGGTACTTGGCGGATGTTTTTGTAAGCTTGTTTATCATAGTCATTTTTACTATAATAATTTTGTTTTTTATGCAAATAATAAAAGATATAATCAAATACCAGCAGCAATGCGTTAAATCTCTTAATGCTCTGTAATATATCCAACATAGTCCTTCAAAAAATTTTACAGTATTTTGCACAATACTGCTTGGCAGTTGAATGGCTTGAGATACTTATCCAAACGAAATATGCAAAAGCGTCTTACCACTCAAACTATAACAGGAAATGTATTTATTCCATTACTAATAAAAACTTTTATAACTAATATTTAGAAGAAAAATAAACTACGAATACTCAATTTTAACGCAAAACAATTAAACGCAAGCAAAGCTTAAAAAACCGACTTCACCGCTTTACCCTTTTATTCTTTATCCTTGATCAAAAAATCGTCAATAATGCGTGTTTAATCAATGTATTAAACACGCATTATTGACGATACCTCAAAAACTACTGATCAGATCTTAATTAAATTTAAATGGGACCAATGGGAAAGCAACAGCTTTCAAACGAAAATAAATTTTCGATATTGGTTCACGTAGCTAGAAGATATGAGGTAACACACATAAAAAAGTACAGTCGAATTGAGTTCCTCCTCTTTTTTGTGTCGGTAGAAAATGTTACTTTACAGCTTATAAAGAGCTTATCTTATGCCATTAAGCTAAGAAGCAGACAAGTCGTTGCTGACGGTACGCCTTTTGTCTACCTATTATATTTTTGATTTTGATTTTAGATTTTTTTTTTTGATTTTGATTTTTGATATGTAATATGTGATATGGTGTACCTAATACTGAAATAAATGATTTATTATTATTATATGGGCAACTGTTACTGTAGTACCAACCTGGAACTTTGGATAGCAAAGTCCTGCGTGGCACTGCAATGCGCTCCTCTCCATGAGTCGGCAAATTGATATTGCAGTCAAATAACTTTCTTTATTGAGTTTACAATAAAGATTTCTATTATATTGTACTTCTACCAACTGTTTACCCACCTTTAAGTAAATAAATAATTATGTATAGATGGTTCTTAGTTTAAAAGTGATTTCCTATAAACTATAATTTTGAATAAAATTTAAAAAAAAAGGTTATTTCTTAAACATTTTAAGTATTTATAAGATTATGCTTTAAAATACACATCGACTATTAATCCCAGTAGGCCTGTTAAAGTGATTAATAAAAACACTACTCCAATAACTCGAATACTTCGTAATTTTCTAAATGACGTGAACCAATTAATTAAGTGCAATAATAATAGTGCTTGCGTCAAATTAGATTTTGTGACCGCAAGCAATTTGCGACTTTATCAGTGTGAAATTAAGTATAAAAGTTGTGGAGATGAAAAATGTAAAGTTCAATTCCCACATGAATGATTGTAGAGAAGTGGGGTCAAAAGTTGGTGTTGAAAAAACTGTCGGCGCAGCTGTTTGGCACATGGGAGAGATCGACGACCGCCGCTGAAGCGTTTGACTGAGGACTCGACTTTTTTTGATCCAATAGCTCACGCCAAAAACAGCGAACTCTATATTCTGAACTATTTAAAAAGACTTATTTAAAAAGCTTAGTAGTTAAAGTATATCATTTGAAATATTATGAGAATGAGACATCATGAGGGTGTTTTTTTTTAGCCCAGTTAGGGACGCATTTGACCGCAATCTCACCTGATGGAAAGTGACGATCCGGCCGTAGGTGAGACATGCTTACATATATTATTAAATTATTATTTAACATTCTAACGTTCACGAAGTATGACAATTATTTGTTAAGTTATTTTACATTCTTGCAGCTAATGTTAATATTGAGCCTAAAACCGTCACTAATATTATTTTATTAAACATAAAATAATATAAGTGACTATAAATATGACTAATAAATATAATTAATGATACCAAGTTCACCAGTGTAGAAAATTAACACTGGATATTGTAGGGTATGTAGAGTGTATTTTTTGGATGTAACACGTAGTAGTTAAAAGGCTTAGCTTTAAAATCAAAAACAGGTGTGACTATTTTTAATTTCCCGCCATCACCTTTAATCCGTTTTATTATTTGTTATTATTACTTCAATTTATTGTAACTATCAAACGTCATCAATTTATGGTCGACATACCTCCAGTTCGTTCGAAGCGTTTCGCTTCTACGTTCATCATCCGCACAGCGAAGGAGTGGAACCTGCGTCTTTGTTCCCCGAACAGTATAATCTGGGAGTCTTCAAGTCTTGAGTGAATAGATATCTTCTAGGCAAGCATGTCCCATCTTTGGCCGCATCATCACTTTCCATCAGGTGAGATAGTGGTCAAACGCTTGCCTATTATGCTTAAAAAAATTAAGATAGACTGAAAATATGTGCTATTCCCTTTTAACATTAACATAATTGCACACATCCTTGGTCTCATCAAATTAAAAAAGAGAGCCAGTTATCTTATGAGTTAGTTCATTGACGTACGTGCTACACTAAACGAAATTACCAAGACCTCTTACATTTTCCACGTCATTTCTCCCAGTATATAAAACAGCACGAATTACGTTATTAAACGCATAAAGATAAGCGTCATAATCGCGCAGCAGGTCTCCAAGGCACCCTTGGGAGAGCCACCGCTCCTTGGCAATTACAAATGACATGTGTCGTAAAAAACCACATTGGTAACGATATGACAGCGGACGAGTACAATAACTTTAATAAAAGTCAGTGTCAGCGTTCTGCGCTGTTTTTCCTCTGAAGAATACGGCAAAAACAGAAGCTCTTTTCTGTTTATTCGAAGTGGTCGCTTAGTATTATGATATAGTGCAGGCAGTCGCGAATTAACGACATAATATTTGTGAGAGGTTTTTCTTCACCATTATATTTTTCTATCTGATAGACTAAGCAACTTTCTCAACGTTCAATGGTAGTAAGCAAGCTAGGTCTAGAATCTAGCTCTCAAGGAAAGATTGTACAGATTTTCTACTTGAATCATATTCAGATGGGCGCAGAAGATAGCATTATGATGCCCCAAAGTACACAACTTGCGTTATTCACGTACTAAATTAGCTTATTCGCGACTCGCGGTACGGTTCCACGCTTTACGTTCTGCTGTTGATATCCTTGCCTTTTTAACCAAAGACTAAGAATACAATAGTATCATCATCATCATCATCAGCCTGTATCGACCCACTGCAGGGTGAGGAGGCTTTCCTCACCCTTGTGCCACTCAATAGTATAAACCAAGCAAATTACATAAAAATAACAACGACTCTATTGCAAACCCTTACACCAAAACCCCATTTCAATTAATTTAAAATACGGAAAGCAGTCAACATATATCCATAGTTTTTAGTTATAGACACATTATTATGCTGGTCATAATTATTAATGGAGCAGTCAGAAAGTTGCCAAGTTCTGTTTGTCGACTTAGTTCCTTAGTGACACAGGATTAGTGAAGTTCGGTCCTTTGGTGAGTCATCTCTGAGGTTTGGGAGTAGCTTTTTGTGGTCGCTTATTCGAAGATCCTGCATTTTGACATGGCAATTTTTTTACCTATAATAAGCCTGGTGAATTAAGATACACTGAATCGCGACTTGATATTTATTCATATTCTAGAGATTTATATGCAATTGAGATAATAATGTCCGCTGATCATATAGTTCTTGCGTAGCGCGAGCGAAGCGTCTCCGTTTCAGCTTGGGCAAAATTGCTTTCGTATGTCCGGCGGATTTCCGGTTGTTCTCCTCTACAGGTCGCATTTCTCAACCGATTCTCTTGAAATCTTTATCGCGAGAGATTTTCTAATATTAGATAAGATAAATGTGTAAAGCGATTCTACTATGTAAAGAAAAGGCTGCTGCCTCACTACAAAGAAATTATATTCTACTTTTCTGTATTATCTTAGACCAAAAACGATCGAAACGGTAAGCTTCACAAATACCTCTGTATCACGTTCCGTTTGTCAAACAGTGTCACTTGTTCAAGAACTAACTCAATAGTTTGCTAAGGATCTAGAATCTAGATCGAACTGGAACTGAAATCGTATCTCATCTTATAAATGCGAGTCTGGTAGTAATCATTAACTTTCATGAGTGCCTCTTTGGGGCCCATGTGTATAAACGATTTTGATTTTGTTGATTTTGAATGAGCCGTGCCCCGTAGTCGCCTACGTTATTTAAGTTAAAAAGTAGTCTTTGTTTTGTTATATACTATCTACATTCTAAATTTCATCAAAAATAATATTAAGTAGGATGTTCTGGCAGCTTTTCTTGAAAGCTAGTCATTCTAGACCTCGCATGTTTACCACATTCGAACACATTATCTCTTACCGGAGATAATGGTCAAACGCGATAAAAAAAATCTACTTTAAGAGATATTATAATCTAATATATAAAATTCTCGTGTCACAGTTTTCGTTGCCATACTCCTCCGAAACGGCTTGACCGATTTTGATGAAATTTTTTGTGCTTATCCGGTATCTATGAGAATCGGCCAACATCTATTTTTCATCATCATCATCATCATCATCACTTTTCATCATTATCAACGCGGGTGAAACCGCGGGGCGCAGCTAGTCTATGTATATAAAACAAATTCGGATTTATTAAAATACTTAGAACTCGAGAACGGGTGGTCCGATTGATCTTTGATTTGTTGGATTTATGTCCGCCCCGAATAGCAGAATAAACATCGGAAAAAATTACGAATTTAAGTAATTTTGTCCCACATTTTGTAAGGGAATTGGGATTTTGATGATATTTCGAAAATTACCACAGGCAATGCCGCTGGGAACAACTACTATATTTTATTATAAACTGCATTAAGAGGTCAAGCGAGAGATAGAAACAATGAAAAAACTCTAAGTACTATTGTAAAATAGTACTATTATAAAATATTACGATAACTTATCAACTGAAAGCTCTGAACAGCTTTAATTGTTTAACTAAAGCGGATGTGCGAGTCTAAATCCGTCAACACTCCTCGGGAATGATCTACAGATCTACATCTACATCTTCAGCCGTAGTTTCACTTTTCATCAGGTGATATGGTAGTCAAATGCTTGCCCATCAAGCATAAAATAATTAAACGTAAGCAAAGCTTAAAAAAACCGACTTCACCGCTTTATCTTCGGAACTTTCTTCAGATTAGATGTATTAAACACGCACTATTGACGATAGTTTAGGAACTACTGATCAGCAAAGTTAATTTATTATATTTAGTGTTAATCCCGATAATGTTGTTAGGCTTCAAGCAGGATGCACCACCCGCCCGCCCGCACGCCGCGAAAGTTAGTGTTATTGGGGTGCGAACGTTAGTATTATTATCGTGGGAACTCCGCCGAAGCCTCTGCTCTCTTTGTCGTTATGGATTTCCGAAAAGTAACGCCTAATTCAATTAATTTTACTACTGATCAGATCTTGATCAAATTTAAATGAAACTAATCGGAAAGACACATCTTTCAAACAAAAAAAAATCAAAATCGGTTCACGTGGAACGAATTTATGAGGTAACACACATAAAAAAAATACAGTGGTCTTGAGTACCTCCTCCTTTTTTGTGAATTTGGTAGAAAATGGTAGTTATTATAAGCGACGGTAGCTGTAAATATCTATTGCTCTCCAAGAAATAGAAAACGGCTAACATTTGCAAATAATCGGATGCCCTGGCAAAACCAAGTCTTTACTTATACACTCGATAGAATTAGATCTGCAATTACAAAAGAACAGCCATTCGAGATTGTTCGACATGTACAAAGTACATTCTCTGTTCCACACGTATGCTTTAAACCCATTTCTTTCCAAATGCTTGCTAAATTATTCGTCTCCTATTGATCGCAGACCGATCGGAATACAGGCCGTACTTGGTAGCAACTGCATTGAATCATTTATTAATATATTTGTAAAGGAAATCCGGGTCAGCGGCCTTGTTTTCATTAATAAATATAAAGTGCTTTGCCTAAAGGGATGAGAGATTAAAAAACGGAGGTGTTTTATGGATCTTAATAAATAACACAGAGGTCGAATCGATACTCAATAAAGTGCTGGGTTTCGAAACTATAGTAGTGGGCTTGAGCACAAGAGTTACCTATAAGCTCGGTGCTGTTAAGGTAACATGGGTCTTTGCTGCATAGATGTATATAGTTTTAGGAAATATAGGCAAATGTCCCGTAGATAGTGGTTATGATGTTTTGTTTTATCACACCGCAACATAGAGTAAAATCAATATGTTTGACCTGACGCCGACGCTCTACCTAGGAATCGGCTGCACTGATTATCACCAAACATAGCAAAGAACACACTCTAGTTCAAGCTACTTTAAAAATAAACTAAATCAAAATCGATGCAGCTGTTTGAGAGCTACGATGCCACAAACAGACAGACCGATACACACATGAAACTTATAACACCCCTCTTTTTGAGTCAAATGTTATCTCAAAGACCATAAAAACAATGTTTTCTTTGGGATGACAACTTGTGTTCCCGCTGGGAATCGAACACGTTGGTACCTAGGGGCTGAGTCACCCACGTCCGTAGGAGGATACCCCTTAAGTCTGACTCCCTACACGTGGTCCCCGGGTGGTGCTAATCAGGTGACATTTGAGAGGTGGTAGAGCATTTTGTGAGTTGCTCGCCTGGCTTGCTACCAAAGTAGCTTACCACCATCAAGTTGAAAGTCTGCCGCCAAGCCAAATACGGTGTTCCGGCAGTTATCCTTGAGAGCCTGCGTATTCCAGGTCTAGTGTGTTTACCAGCTTCGATCACATCGTCACTTACCATCAGGTGAGATAGTGGTCAAACACTAGCCTGTCACAAATAAAAAAAAAACCTGCTTAGAAGGCGAACGCGCACCCAAGTGCGTATGTTTGTTTTCTTATCACATTATACCATTCAACGAATTTTGGATGAAATTTTGCATGTAAGTACTTAGATTATACTCGACTGTTAAACTTGATCAACGCAGGCGAAAACGCGTGCACGGTTAGTAATATATTAAATTATACGAACAGATTTTGTATTTTGCTTAATTATATACTAGCATAACATTCGTGGAAAACGGTAACACAAACTGATAGAAAACCCTTCTGGTAAATATTTCTTGGAACATTCTGCTTTCCGCCATTTTCCAGATTATTCTTTACGGGTTGTTATGATTACTTTGTACATCGTTAAAATTCTCATGATTTTAAGAGGAAATACGAAGAAATGTGGGTAATTCACTTTCAGGCAAGCACCATGGCAGCGACTGACGTCTGCAATGTATTGAATTACATCGTATAATAGGTGGTCTATTCAAGGTAGCCTGATTACGTAGAGGCCCTCCCCCTTCTCGGTAGTGGACTGAAAAAATGTCCAATGAGGAGTAAAACTGGGATACGATAAATGACAATTAGCACTTTGATTCTTAGGGAGCTGAGCGCATTGCAGTGCCAAGCGGGACTTGGTTATATACAGTCTTCTAGATGAAATCAAATCGTTATTCACATGAGCCCCAAAGAGGCACTCATGAAAGTTAACGAATCTATTGCCAGATTCGCAAAATTACAGCCATCTCGAGAAGAACCTGGCAAGAAACTTGGGGGCGCATTTTTTTCATAATTTTTTTTTTTAAAAACATTCTTAATTTCTAATACATAATTTTCTTAACCTAGGTGTTATTATGGTAGTCGCTAGAAAGAGCCTGTGCAGTTTGCCTCCATGCATCCTTGTCATTAATATAGTCTGTGGTCTTATAATAAGCTTTCTTAATTAATGCCCGTTTTATTACAGATTTGAACTTTCCCAGTGGTAATTCAGTTACGATGGCGCTGCAAATATTACAAGCAGGCATGACACTTACTATCAGGCGAACATCACGCTTTTCTATTTTCTTTATAACATACAAAAAAGAAGTAAGAAGGCTAGAGGGTATTATGAAGTCTATTGTCACGCCGGTGTCTGAAGTCTGTATCTGCAATTTTTACTGACATCATATAAACAGAGCAAACAAAATAAACTAACACTTTCACATCACACACATAACTACAAGCAGAACCTAAAACACATATTTCCTTTGAGAGAAAATTTGTATTTCCACCGGCAATCAAACCCCAGCACCCCAGCAAGGTAGGTATTATGGAAGATATGTAACCAAGTAGCAACGGGAAGTTAACTATGAACTGCCAGCACCTTCCACCCAATAGCTTACGACCCATCTTAATGCCAATATGTATAACAAACAAAGCTGTTTACGCTAAACTAATGATCTCTACGAACAAACAAACGCATTCACACCCCACACTAAGTTCAAAGACTTGTATCGTTGGTGCCGGCAAGGAAAATTGTGCTTCTGCCGGGAATCGAACCCATGACCCACGGCGCAGAGACTTGCCCACTGCGTTCGTCAACTCGTCAATATTGTTCAAAAGTTAATCACTTATAAAAGTACAGTGAACCGTAACCATTAGGCCAGCGGAAGACATCGTTTTACCGACGTCGAGACATCGCAGACATACCCGATATAGAGTAATCGATACGTAAGAGTGGTTACCGTGCAGCAGCGCTGGCCGAAGCCGAAAACTATGACGAAATCCTTCGTAAAGCCTAAAAATAAATGAGAAGTATAAAAAGGTCTGTTATAAAATATATTTTCATAGTTAAGGTAATAAAAATAATAAGAACCATAAATACTTGTTATAGAGCTTTCAAATTCATAAATGCTCTTAAAATTTTCGGTTTCACTGTCTACACACTACTAGTCTAGTCAAATCCTAAAGGCAAATATGTAACCAAGTACGTATAGTATACTGACTAGTTAGAGGCTTAGCTTAAATGTAATATGACACATTAAATGCCCATAAACTCTTTACACTGATAGCCTCGCCGTGTGTGCTGAATACATTCTGAACACGCACACATCCAAAACTAGGAGCGCAAATAAAAAGACAAATTGTTTTTCTGCCTGGAATTGACTCTAGTACCTGCAGCTATGGCCAGATGAACCGCTAAACCTACAAAGCTGTTTATGAACTTATCAAATTCACATATCATCATTATCATCCTGCAGCTGCATAACCGAAGGCCGAGGTAGAGCCGAATCAAGTTTTTATTAACTATGTTTCTATAAGCAACTTAATAATGTGTTAGTATTGTTTGATAATTATTATTCTTAGTTTTTAATGTACAACATAAACATAAATGCACTTCACGCTAACCCACTGATGACTTGAGCCGTGGGTCCCGGAAACAATGATGTGATTGTTTCCGGGGCGCACACAATCTCATCCGTAAACATAAATTTCCCTTAAGAAGAAAATTCCATCATTCAATTTCCATCGAGAATCGAACCGCGATACTTGCTGCTTGGATGAGAACGTGTACCCAACTAGGTATATATTATAATATGTATATAACTAACCAGTTCAATATAGTGGTATATAAATTATTGATTATGTGCATGCCACACCTCAAATACCTTATTATCCGTATGGATTAATAAGGCCGAATGAGATGGGCAGAACATAATACCGATTCTACAGCTCTTCACTAGCTGGATATACTCGGGCACAGCGCGCTTGTATTGCATTAACATAATCCTTGTCGCTGTCTACAAATCCAATAAAATGGTCACTTACATTATACACGTCCACTATAATGATAGTTTGGTACTATTATTATAATAATAATAATGTTTATTTCAGTAACAAATAGTACAAAGACGATTTAAAGCGACCAGAGGTTCCTTTTAAGCAAAAAATGCCTGTATTAGGAGTCTCTGCTCTTCCTTTACATAGAACAACGCTAACAAATATGTAATGTAGTTGTGAAAAATTACTAAAAATATTGGTATTGGTATACAAATACACTTCTAAAGTACTCAAAAACATATTTTCTAGTCAAAATTACAGTTAGTTTGTTCTTTTTACGAAAAAAGCTAGTTATTACCAATTTACCAATTATTAAGAGCAGGTTGCGCATAAATGCAAAGACATAAAGTATAATATGGAGTTGTTGAAGAAGAGAGTGAATAGGTATTTACTGAGCAAGCGTTCATCTTTGACCTTTCGCTTTCCATCAGGTGATATTGTGGTCAAACACTGGCTTAATGAGTTACCTATAAGCTTGATGTCTTGTAGGTAACTTAGTTTTTTGATGTGTATAGTTTTAGTTTAGTTTTAGGAAATATAGGCAAAAGGCCAGCAGTGCATACAAAAAAAAAATTTTTTTTTAGACTAATCTCATATAAAAAAGACGTTTGTTAGATCAGGCGATCATAGGAAGTATACAGTAGTACATAAAGCGCATTCAGTGGAGTGAAAATGTGTCATTCTTCTATTTTTAAGTTGTTTCTTAATTATCTCAAATAGGAAGATTACTTATATCAAACTTTTATATTAACAACAACATAAAAACTTTAAAAACCGCAAATTTGTGATAAGGACTCCAGAACTTTGAATGAACGTAACCAAAAGTCAAGAGAGCAAAATGCAACATCAGATGCATCAATAGAATCGGGTCGAGGACGTTGCAGGAAATTACATATTCAAAGAGATATGTGAGGCACCCGCCATATTACACGTACTCGCATGACGAATGCTTTTAAACCTCACGGGAGCATGCACTGACTGTGAATCTCACATAAATGCAGGGTTACTTCTAAGAATAGGTTTTCAGACTTATGCAGTTCATTATTCATCTTTTATATAGCTGGTAAGATCATCGTGCTTTAGTAATCATAAACATATTAAATTAGTTATCTACAACAGTTATTCAATGAAATCAAAAGTAAATTATATATATAAACAAACAAGAAGGGAAAATAAAACAAATAATTAAACGCAAGCAAAGCTTAAAAATTACCGACTTCGCCGCTTTATCTTCGGAACTTTGATCAGATTAGATGTACTAAACACGCATTATTGACAATATTTCAAGAACTACTGATCAGATCTTGATCAAATTTAAATGGGAGCAATAATGATTGGAAAGCAACATCTATCAAACAACAAAAAATTCGAAATCGGTTCACGTGGAAAGAAGTTATGAAGTAACACTCATATAAAAAAAAATGCATTCGACTTGAGTACCTACTCCTTTTTTGTGAAGTCGATAGAAAACACTCACGTTTTAGTACGAAAGCTTTCGATATATTCAAAATCGAGCTCAAGAAATACATTTATGAGATTATATCACTAATAAAATTAAGACATAAAACAAGTTAACCTATGGTTTTCATAATTATAATTATATCCAGCACTCACTCTCGTAATTGTATCCAAACTGAATGATCTGAGCGAATCCTAAGGTCTGATGATCGTTTGAAAAAACTTGATTTCGTTTTGTTCATTGCATCATACAAACATAGCAATGAGTAAATTTATGGAACAACACGAAATAAATGTAGTTTTAGCAAACAATCGAAAATCTTACTGTACTTCTAGGTTTTCGTTAAAATATTTTCTTAATTTTTACTTCTTTGACTGAAACAGTTTCATTTCTGACATTTGATGACAACATTCGATTTCTGACACACCACATAGGAACAATAATTTCTCTCATAAAGGAAAATAAGACATACCAAGAGCCAGTTATTGGTATGACTGTATGCACTATTATATATTATGTTTAATGATAATAAGTCTTATATTACAGTTATTTTTAAATGCTTAATAAGTGCATCTTCAGAAATGTAATATTTTTCGGATTTTCTTTATATTACTCTCGGTTCTAATGCCAAAAAAGCAATCAAATATGTATCTTGTTAAACCTGTAAAACCAGTCACAAACTAAACTAAGACAGATGCTATATTTGTGCATTATAAAGACACGACAAAACACGATAGTAAAGGAACCGACCACACAAGCGCAATAAAAATAACACAAACAAAAGAGCAACTAATACACACAAGAATAGAGAACAAAACTATAACTCACGAAATTTACTTAAACATAAAAATAGATAAAAGAACAGTAGTCACTGGTCACAGTTATCAGCTAAGCCATCGGTCAACGAACCTCAAGTTCAAGTGGAAGGGCCGCACGATCCTGTTTATTCTTAGACCACGGAATATACAGTCGCCTTCCTGCGCTCATTTTATTGGGTAAACTCGCGAAATTGTACAAGGAAGTAATAACATTTCAAGATTGCTTGTTTAGATCAATGGGGTTCTCGGGATGTCTCCTAATCCGCTCGTAAAGTTGCATTAGGACTGGCTGTTTATAAAATGGATTGCGCCATCGCGGAAACAGAAGATATATTTTTAAACGGGGAATGCAGAGCGTATTGCATTCTGGAGGTTCTCGGAAATTTAAAAGAAGAATTTGTTCATAGATGCAAACTGATTGATTTAGTCGAATGGCTGTTATTTGTCTGTATTCAAAACTAGCGCACTTAGTTTTGTAAAAAAAGTATAAAGTTGATGACTTTATCAAAACGAGGTACGATACTAATATAATATAACCAACATCAGATCGCAATCACACCCTAAATTCAAATATTGGGGTACCGGTAGTCTCATCACACACAATAAAATTACAACCAGAACTAAATTCATAAATGCCTCTCAGAGAGCAAAATCTTTCTTTTGTCCAGAATTTCACTGAGTACAAGAAGTGGTATTACTAATAATTAAACGCAAGCAAAGCTTAAAAAAACCGACTTCACCGCTTTATCTTCGGAAACTTGATCAGATTTAATGTATTGCACACGCATTATTGACGATAACTCAAAAACTAGAGATCAGATCTTGATCAAATTTCAATGGGACCACATGAAAAGCACCAGCTTTCAAATAAAAAAATAATCATCAAAATCAGTTCACAACGAAAGAAGTTATGAGATAACTTCTGAAGTCGGTCAAAAACGAGAACATCGTCAAAGTAGTCCACGAATAAGCATTATTAAAGATATCTCTAAAAAAAAATTTGAAATCGGTTCCCGTGGAAAGTTGTTACGGGGTAACACACATAATTTTTTTAAAAAAAATACAGTCGACTTGAGTACCTCGTCCTTTTTTGGGAAGTCGGTAAAAAATACAGCATTTCTCCACATAAAAACAATAAAGAATCGCATTTAGATTTATCGTGTTCCAAAGCCATTTGCATCGTCGCTTACCATCAGGTTACATAACATAACTCACAGACATAACATTAACAAAGATGTGTGTAATAATTATTTTCCAATTATATCCTCATCAATTCTCCACATAAAAACAATAAATAATCATCGCTGTTAAAATACCAGCCGTTCGTAAAACCGCATGCCTTTCTCCCAAATCCGGCATATACAGACTTGTGTCTAGTATGAGAACGTTTATGTTTAATGTTGTCATTCTTACCTATAGATAAGAATGACAACATTAAACATAAACGTTTTTACACTCACAACCTCACACTAACTTTGATAACTTGTGTCGAGGGTGCCGGAAACATTCACATCAAACAAACAATCACAACCAACACCAGAAACAAAAATTGATAATCTTTTGATGGTATGCAGTTACTATGACAAAAATATTGTACCAAATAGTGTCATCACATTTTCGAAGATAAAGATATAAAGTAGCTAAAAATGTCGTAATTAAAAACACAAATACATTTATTTGCAGGCCAAAACAAAAACACTGCAATTGCAGCACCAGCTGTGCCACGTGACTACCAATTTGAATAACATAAAGGTCCACACATACAGCCCCCATACCGCACCCTACCATTGTCGGTGCGCACATTGTGCAAGTACCACCTGGCTCATTAGAGGAGCTTGAACCCCGACCAGTGTAGCGAGACCCCGAAAGATGAAAGCTAGGTTTAGAAAGCCAGGTTATACTTGGGAAAGTATGTGGGATTTGACAAATATTCTCTTTCGGAATGTAGTAGTATGTATGTATAATAGTATTTATGTGTTTACTTGAGTGTTTGACTATAAGATTATTGTGTTATACTGATTATTTATTTATCTAGTTGATTATCAAAGGTTTGAAAACTATCGCGAGTTTTATTCATGTTCGGATATTCCGACAAAGACCGCCGCAAGTCCCAGCAAGTTACTAAACAAATAATAAAGACTATATTTCTGAAAAAAACGTATTAAGCGGAGAATAAAAAAATACTTGGCAGATTTTTTTTATCTCTGACAGTTACCGTTTAAACCATGTTTAATAATTATTTTGGCACAAATCGAATACCATGTTTTTTATTTAAAACTCTATACGAATTTTCGTTTTAACCTATGTATGAAGTTTCAGAAGTTCTATATTGAACAGCCCGTTGGCTTAGTTGGTTGAGCGTTCGCCTTCTAAGCAGGGGTATCGGGTTCGATTCCCGGCGGGAACACAAGCTTTCTCCCCAAGGAAAATTAGTGTTTCTGGTTCTGGTTGTGATTCTGTGTGTGATTTGAATGTTTCCGGCACCCACGACACAAGTCATCGAACTTAGAGTGGGGTTGTCAGTGTGAAAGCGTTTATGTTTATGTTTGACTCGTTGGCTGTTAATGGCAATCGGTAAAATGTGGTTGGCAGAGTACATAATCGTATATGCTCTGGAAATAAATATGGACACCATAGAAATTATAATTTGATCAATGACATTTAGATAGGTATTTATGTTGTCAATATAAATATTTAAAAATATTTAAATTTATAAAAATACAGTTTCAAATAACTTTAGAACTTAATTGAACCTATATAAGCCCTAATCTAATAAACGCCATGTATAGATCCACCTGATTCTATTCCTGTGTCTCATTTTACCAATGAACTGTATAAAGCTGCATTGTGCGTCCACATCGCAAAAAAATATTTCAACTAGACCCAACTTCTTAGTGTAACCCGAAATATTACAATTAGGTAGAAGATTTCTTGTATGTGCACCCTGAAATAACTCATCTGTCGCTGAAACATTCCATGATAATAAAGTGAAGTATAAAGAATACGATTGACAAATTAGCCAAAAAAATTTGAAGAAATACGCTCGCTAGTTCGTATTTCTTTACAAAAAATATTTGGCTGATGTTTCGACCGTATCCTATACTTCACTTTATCATCATGCAAAGTTTGAGCAGTTGAAGTGACGGAGGAATTATAATCATGGTTAAAGCCCTCAAAGACTGGACTATCATGCATAAAATCTGAAGCAACCTCCACTTAAGTCTCATCCACTATAGAAAGTTAATTCTGCTTTGCACCTGAGCCTGAGGTTCAAAGCGAATCCCAGAGAGGTCAGACCAAGCTGGTCCATCGTTTCACTTGCCCGAGCCTCACGTCACTGGCCCATTTCTTACGTCCCATTGACTCGGCGCCATTCATCGGTACCTTTTCAAACTAGAAGGGTTTTAAATGCTCTGCTAAGTACGAATATGAAGATTTATAGTCAACGAGCTATTGTGTAAATGTATATTATTTATTTTGCATTTAAATTGAGAACACGTAAGGAAATAACGCATTAGGCGTGCTTTGGAGGTCAGAATGTTAAATTATGGAGTGTCAAAATGTAAGTAAATTTACGAATAAAGAGATATTAAAAAAGTATACCAACTGACCTATTGAGTAAAGATGCAAAAACAGAAGGTATAATTTAAAAAAAAAAAGACACAGGGCTTGAAAAATCAGGTAAACTTGAAAAGATGACTTCATAAGAGAATCTGGTCGAAATTAAATTCGAACATCTAGTCGAGATATGTAAATATTTAGAGGAGATCAAAGTCGAACGAGGAGCAAGAAAGAGTGCACCGAGAGACGATAAAGAAATCGAAAGAATGTTGCCTAGTAATGAACAACACATCATTAAGAATCTACGAAACATTGTAAAGACTTCAGAGGCTTATTTTATATTAAAAAGTCAAGAAAAATATTTTTGTAAATCCAGAATGTTAAATGTAATCATCTCATTAAAATGCTAGTGAGCGCAAATCTATTTTTAATCATGTTTGCATTCTCAAAAAAATGCTACCTAAATGTAACAAAACCAGCGTGAAGCCCCTTCCTATGATTAGCTCTCTTAATCCCAGTTTAAAAACTGCACGACAATAGGGATCTATTCTGCAAAAAAACCGTCTTATACCCGTCGATTTGGACAAATATTTTTATTACTGAACCAATGTTTGCTTTGCCCTCGTCAGCAAGGGTTGGATAAAACACCCATTCATGAGCTATCCGCCTTTGATACGCTTCTGAACCATTTTTCATGGGGCTATGAATAGAACAGCTGGTCCGATAGATTGGAAGAAGCGTTCCTTTCCCTTTTCGGCAGCAATATCAGAAATGTAACGTGATTTATGGAATTGATGCTATCGATTTTGTTTTTGTGAGCAAACATGGGAAAATGTAATTTACGAGATCTACGAATTTTAGAGTGAGCGCCCTTATTTATCCTTAACTTTTGATTTCGCTCAATATGTCTTCGGCATATCAATGTGTCCAATCGGAGAATAATCAGTTCAAAACTGCAGTTTCATCAACTAAGCTACACACAAATTCTCATATAATAACATCGAGAATTTCAAAGCAATGAAGTAAAGTGAATACGTGTGAAAATAATATTTCGTCGTCACAACCAAATTCAAAGTCAGCGAAGTCCTCACTCGAAGTTACGAGAGCTTCACTGAACTCCCGCAAAGGAAACGCATATGAAACAAATGTCATGCACATGCCTCGCTGTATTTACGGCACGTATAATCGCAATCCTGGCAACTATATTGGTCTACGCGAAAAACCCGCAAAGCTCTCGAATAAAGCCGCAAAACAAAAAGGGATTTGATTGTGCAAGCAAACCGCGACCCCAAACGGCCCACTAAAAGAAATTAATCGGCGTGTCCGAAAAATAAAACAAAAGAAACGGTAAATCCCACACCGGGCGAAGACAATACATCGCGTCGTCATGAAGTTGTCCCTCTCCCGCCAGGCGGCGCCACAAGTCTCGTCCCCTCCCCTCTTCTCTTCTTCACGCACGTGCGTACTACAATACAAATAACAAAAGCTCTTACTACCCTATAACAGGTTCCATATTCCCATGACAATTCAAACAAGATGCAACGCAACCTATTAGTCACCATATCGCGTTACCATTAAACACATTTTGATTCGCTCCGCGGTCACATTCCTCGTTTGTGACGTTGTTTGAACTTTCGTCCTTTTTGTTTAAAGGTTACCGTAGCTTGAACTGTTTCTGCTAAATACGTAACCGTCATTGAAGCAAAAAAAGTAAACAATTTCAATATCGATCGATCACTGTCTATATAAAGCTCGGATCGTAACGGACGATGTAATAGCCCAATAAAAGAAAACGACAACTGTTACTTTAATTAAACTAATGAACGGGAAGGGAGAGCAAAAGAAAAAATATTCTGTGGTTTTACCAGAGGAGACCCCACAGAAAGCTAATAAATTGTAAGCCAGAGGCTTGAAATCATAAACGAGGCCGCGTCATATTATGCACCCCGGCCACATAACTGCCCCCTAGAGTATTGGCTTCTGACGAATGACCCAATAAATACCCATAAGGTAATACGCGACACGTACAACACATTCCCCGGGCATAAAAGCATTATCCTGTTAAGTAATTTATTTCTTCTTCAGGTTGTAACTGAACGGTTATTTTATGGGACCACTTAAACGGTCTATAATCCTGCCGGTTAAGGTACAAAAGAGGGTGTCGGAAACCATAATGCAACACCCAACACCGTAAACGTAGGAAAGAATGGAACGCTAGACGCAGGCACCTGCCTCGACCTTAACCGATAAATCTTATTTTTTAAAGAGGATTTACGTGTTTAAGGGTCGTTCTTATCTATGGATTTTGAGGGTGCTTAAAGGTGCTTATGTTGTAGTGATTTAAATTGTAAGTAAAGGTAAAAAGCTATTCTGTTTTGTTTATTTAATCAGTCGCTGTAACCAATATGATGTGCCTTAATTTTCAACATTGCTGGGTTGAAATTGGTAGAGTTCAGTATGATATAAGTAAACATCCCAAAGTGTTTTTGGCAGACAAAAGGCACTCTCATTCACAATTAGATAAGTTGAAACGTGTGAGCTTAAAATATTAGTCGTTGGTATCCGAGCTATAAGTAGTGAGTCATCGGCCCCTGAGTCAGAGAAATTTCATCCCGCTTAGAGCTCTCAAGTTTGCTCCATCCAACCCACGTCATTTAAACCGGTCTAGGATATAAAATCAACTGGATGCTTTACCTACTTGCTTTCTGTAAATGACCCAACTGGTTCATACTGTATGCAACTGTTCATACTGTTTGCTATGCAAGTACATTTTGAACTTTATTGCTGTCTTTAGTTCTTAACATAGTTTCACGACAAGCCACGACATATCCCTAGTAAGACTAGCTGATTTTGTAATTAACTTCAATGATATCTATTTGACTCTTCAGTAGGTATCACAAGATGTTGGTGTTTGATCTTGGAGATAGTCAATACTGATAGTGTGATTTATGGGATACTCAGTTAATGCTGACCAAAAATGACTTAAAAAACATATTCAAATAAACATTCATCTTAATTACTATTGCTTTCTTTTGCAGCAGTAAAAACGTGGTCCACTAATATTCTCTTTTCGTACAAACTGAACTAAACTGTTTCAATAATTATCACTTCCTTTTAGTCACTTCGTCGAATTATATGATACTGAATGCACAAGCATTATTTAAGTAATTTAATTATATTGATAATTTCGATTAAAATTAGATAAAGAATTTCGATAAACTGTTTTGGAAATTCTCTACTGTCAAACTACACACCAAATTATTATATATAATTATATAAAATATGATAATATAAACACTTTCATCAGGTGATATTGTGATCAAATGCTTGCCTATCGGGCATTAAAAAGGCTTGCACGATAAATATGATCATTAATGCATTGTTATTTATAATTGATTGCTTACACAGGCACTAAATATCTTAAGAAATTTCATTAAACCCAATAAAACAGCGTGTGATGGTGTTGCCTAATGAAATATTTCTCAGATTTTTCAAAAGCACGGCTATGAAGATTAAGATATGTCACACGTTACGACTTACAAGCGACCACCCGCGGCTTAATTTACATATGACAGCACAATGTGGTATTATAATCTAAGAAACTATAACATGAAAAAGGCATACGCATAAATAATCTTACGAATTGAGTTACCAGGGTTTAAAATCACGGTATGCGATATTATATTGAAAACATATGTCGGATTTGCTATAAATTCGACGTCATAAAGGAAAGCTTATTGTATACTGATCCAAATATCGATATCTAGAAATTGAAATAAGTGGTCGTCTGATATTTAAATGCAAGTATCTAAACCTACTGAATATTTTAAGCAGAGATTATATTGGAATTGAATATAACGGATAACATATGATAGACAGATATTTTAAAAAAGGTACTAAGGCTCGGTAAATAAAGCTAAACGAGGATTTGCAATACCTACAGAACGATGAAGTCAAAAGAGATAATATAATTACAGAGTTGGAAACTAGTGATAATACACTGTTCCTAATTATAATTTCATTTATAGTGATAATAGTCAGCGAGAGTGCGTTTCTCTGTACACAGTATCTCGCACTCCACTAACATAGTTCGAGAATGTGTTATCAAACGGACGCAGCGTTACGAATTGGGTTAGCGCTATAGTGCAATTATCTTCTAAGGCAGTAACTGTACCTACAATTTGCAACTTTGTGTTGAAGTGATACAAAGTTGGCATTTGATAAGGATGTCAAAGTTGAAGTAGCGCATTGAGGTGAACGAGTTTAGAACGGAGCCAATAATAATCGGTGTTCATCTACTCCTGAGAGCTCCTGAGAGCCTGCGTATTCCAGGTCTAGTGTGTTTACCAGCTTCGATCACATCGTCACTTACCATCAGGTGAGATAGTGGTCAAACACTAGCCTGTCACAAATAAAAAAAAAAAATAATAAAAAAAAAAATCTACTCATAATGCACATATCTTTGACTATAGACTTGTAAGTTCAAGATAGTGGTTGCAACTATCAATGAAGAATTATACTAGTACTATTTATGAACAGCATGGGTACATTAGGATTTCAACGGAAATTGGAGCTTTACCATATATTCACGAGAAGTTCTTATGTTATGGCGCTTGTAACGGTGCCAAAATATCGAATCCTCAATAAAAAACCAAAAGTACATGTTTAAGATCCCGCTTTTTACAATAATTCTAATATAATTATAAGAAGATACTTCTAATAAGGGTAATGATGTCAGTTTCAAATCTTATATTATAGCATGAGTACATCTGACAGAGTTTATATACAAATAAAAGGTTTGATTGTACATGTTTGTAGATTGTGTGATTATGCTTGTTTATTTTACTAGCCCGGGCTGTTTATAAATATGTAAACTGCTTATAAACCTTTAGATAAACAACAATCAAAAGGAAAAATAAACCTACCTAAATGGATCAATAATTTATACTTTTAGTTTACATACGATGTTTTTCTGTTATTTTAGATATATGTATTTTTTTTTATAATTAAGAGAAACGACGAGCAAGTCACCTGATGGTAAGCGTCACTATTGCCTATCGCAGTTCAGTGGCACCCAGAGATTTTTGTCAAAATCACTGTGCTAGTCACGCTGATATATATATATGAATAAGTTATCATAGCTCTAACAAGGCATGTCAAAAAAAGAATAGTATTCTATATTATGGTGATAATCACTAAAGAATGTGTTAACTTCATGGACCAATTTAAACAATATGAAGTGAACATCTGTTTCACAAGCATAATAACTACCTACACTAATTTATGCATGAAATCATATCATCCCCGCAACATATGCAAGGCAACAAACTCTGTATTGTAACTCTATCCCCATCTAGTGCAAAGAACGCACCGTTAACCGCAAATTGCGGCCAGTTTGACACTCCAATTTCGATTGGTGGATCATATTACAGAGGTGTTGACTCTCTCTGTGAGTGTCCGCACGTCAAGCATATATATATAACCTTCTAATTAACTTGGAACGTTGGGAGAGTAAGTTGTTTACTCTATTAGTGGTATTGACTTCGCACATTGAAATCGTAAAATTGCAATCTCTTGCGTTCAGTTTCAAAATATTATCCAGTAACTTGTATAATGCTATCATGTGCCTTTGGAAAGATCTAATAGTTTAATTAAAATTAGTATTCTAGTAAGGTAAAATTGGACTGAAGATAGAACACTCTAAGTGAATGTAGAAATTATCTGCTATTTGGAAGAAGTAAGAAGACACTTCGTCTTAGTTCATTACATACATCGGTTAACCTAATGTAAGATAGGAAAAGAATCTGCCTGAACAAGAACACTCTATAATTAGCAAATTGGCTTACATACCTATTGAATGCCAATCATTTTTAGAATTTGTAGGTACCTACATAAACTTTATCAAGTCAAAAGTTATTTTTTTATTCGAAAAAATCGATGCTTTGATCAATAATCTCCAACAAAGCCATGACCAATTCTTAATCTATATAGCATTTAAAGCACGCGTATCTTCCGCTCTTACTAACCCAAAACCATTAACATGTGAGCGTGTTAACTAAAAGGCTAAAACAATCGCCGGATGTACACCACCGGCAGGATGCGTCGACACATTCGCATCTCCGCTGACGTCAGCCATTCTGACGAAGCTCATTAATCGGCGGTTGCAAATTTATACACCTTTAGAAACATTTTCACAATATCTCAATTCAATAACAATGATTAATCGGATTTAGACAGTTTGCCACAATATAAAGTTTACAATAATTTAGTAAGAAGACATTTAGTAGCTAACTACAGAATTACTAGTTGCTACTTTAGTAGCTAGGTATGTGTTTTGTTGAAATATCTTGGAACGTGATTATATAAATGAAACTGCCTGTCACTTGAATCAAATAAGAAAAGCAATAACATAAAAATAATAATGAAAATGCAGATGTCATCTTAATTATACTAAACATTATCCACTTGACAAACATCTCTTTCCAATCAAGAACATCTTTATTCACTCGCAATAGACGAGAAAGCTGTAAAACATAGTTGTATTAGGCAACCATATAAAAAGCTCTTAGATGGAAAAAACATAAATAAACATTCGTTCGGCACACCGATAATTCTGACCAAAGCTTACGTAAGCTCGACGAAGTGAACCAAATCGTATCGATTTCATACACACAAAAAGCTTGTTTGGTAAGTTATTTCGTATCAGATATTCTCACGATTCGTATTATTCTTATTTATTCTTATAAATTGGAATTTTATATGCAACGGAAGCTTCTTATTTATAATACGTGTACTTGGTTCAATTGACGTGCTTTTGTTTTATCATTTGTATATTTTAATTTAATGATGAATTTTGACTGAATAATATATCACAGGTAATCTTTGCCACCATTTTTGCAATTACTACTACTTAACGCTTTTGAGAATCCACTTATTCCATATTGTTTTGTTATATCATTGATATGTACCACCTGTTACCATATAAGGCTGTTAATAAAGCTTAAAAAAATATGGTGATTGTCCCTTTTTGCGAAATTATTTGCTATATTTGAAAATATATAATAATGTATATGGTAATTAAAATTATCAGGACTAAGAAGTTGTGTATTCCAACCCGTTAGAACGCAATATACAATCCAAAGCATTCTACTGAGAAAGTTTCGTCCGCTACGTTAAATATCGTGAATCGTTAATCCAAGTGGATCCTTGCAAAACGTTGGACAAACTACGCTTTGTATAACGAGAGCCACGTGGCCTGTGGCTGTCCCCGCAATGCAGGCTGCACAATAAAACAATGACGGTTGCACACTACAGCAGAGTTGTGCACTCTAGCTTTATTCCTACAGGACTAACAGTTGCGTGACTCGGAGTAGTTTCGGGCGTACCGCAAGGCGCATTGCTGGGGCCGTTACTATTTATTCTATTTATTATGTGAAAGGTGGAGATTGTTACCGAAATGAGGAACTTTGTTGCAGTTGAATTGACGAGTTTATTTTGTATCTAGTAAAATACATATTATTTATGTTGCGTTTCGAAAAGCATGTGTAATAATATGATACTTAACCTAAATGTACTAAGATTGATGTACTCAAGAGAGTATATGTACCTACATGAATAAAAAAGTACTCCGAAATAGCGAGAGTATTTTGATCCTCGTAAGTTTATAAAATTTAAAATATCGTAAATCCTGTCGTCGATAAATCATGTAATTCAGTCTAATTATCCTGCAAAGGAATATTGTAATTATAGTAGATCTACCTATAAAATGATTTTAAGATGAGCTCAATAGCTCAGCTACAGCTCTATTATAGCTACTAACTAGGCTTCTATGTTTTTTTTATTGTATTATTATGTATTGTTGTCCTACTAATCCTACTAATATTATAAATCGGAAAGTTTGTGTGTAAGTATGTTTGTTCACGCTTTAACGGTTGAACGGATTTAGATGAAATTTGGAATGTACATAGCTTATACCTAAGTTTAACAAAGAGGCTACTTTTAAACCGCGGGCGAAGCCGCGGGGCATGGCTAGCACAACCACTTCTATGTTTTTTATTATATTATTATGTTTTGTAGTTAGTTAATAATATCTATGTCCAAATATAAATGACCTGCTTTTTAGATGAGCTCTATAATACAGCTCTATAACATTTATTAAACTTATAATTTTTTTACTATATATTATTAGTTAAAAGTTCTACAAATACAGCTGAATCAACTTTATATTTGCTTGAAAGTTACTACACAAATCCTTACGTGCGTTTTTACTATATTAATATCATAGTTAAGTTAGTTATTATAGCTCTACAACTACAGCTCAATCGAGCTTTTAATTGCTTGATATCGAGAAGGTAACTAAACAAATCCTACCGTGCCCTATAATCAGATGTTGTCACTAAGTTTGTGTCTTATCAGTTGATAAGACACAAACTTAGTGACAATACCAACCTAGTTAGGTTGAGAATACTTTCATTTACAATGAATCGGCTGTAGTGAAATAAAAAACATCGAAATTCTATCTAGAATTACAATAATCAACAGATTCCTATTAGAACGAAGCGCGTTGTAGAGTTAGGTTAAGTGAGGTTATCTCTAACATAGATGCGCTACAATTTATATGTACAGCTACAATTGTTGGTTTGTTCTAAATAAATTGAATTATCGAACAGAAACCCGAGATCAGTGATTATTAATCTCTATCTAAACGTTATTAACATCCACTGCGAAGACATTCATGACACTTGTGACATAAACACGAGAACTTTTGAATGGAGTGTTTGTTCGCGCGTTGTCGTCAAACAAAACAACATAAACATTGGGTATTCGGGGCTGGCGCGCGGCGACGAGCTTTGCGGGGACCCACATGATCGACTCCGAGGGCTATTAAGCGTATTGTTGCACGGAGTTCACTAACACCGTCACGTTTCGTTTCCATGGCATTGGTGGTGGACTCACCTAATTGTGCGAAGACCTTGGGCCTGACGTTCTCCTGCCAGGCGGCTGCGGCGGCGGCGACCAGTGCCGCGATCAGGGCACAACGGAGCACGAGCATGGCACTAGTCACATCGACATCACTTGGGGATCACTCGGGCGCGCGGCTAGCGCTGTCACAGGCGGGCGGGGCGCGCGGCGGCCGGCGGCGGACTGGCGGCGGAGGCCGAGGGAGTCGGGCGCGCCTGCGCCGCCGGCGCCCCGCGGTCTCGCATGCGTGGGGCTGCGGAGTGCGGACCTCGCACGTGACGCAGCCCTCCTCGCCCCAACGCACCCTCGACGAGACCCTGCTACGTCATAATCGCGTTAAAAAAGCGCCTGCATATCCTAATGAACGCCGACTAAACCTGCAATTAAACCCGACAGGGTGCCGCCCGAGGCCATGCGCATTTGTTTATAAGCGCATTTAGGTATATTAAAAATTCGTTAAGAGCAAGGGCGTGACAGTTCAGCGAATCGTAAGGTCGCAATTACAACTTTGACGGCTAACAACGGGGATGTGGGGCCGAGTGCGTCGCGAATGCTCCCATTACTTCCCCTTCCGGGAAAAATCTGATCGTGCTTTTCGTACTAATTGAGGTACGCAGGAACGTTTCCTAATGACCGCCTCGACTACCTGTACTTAAATTCATTATTTGCCTTGTTAAAGTTGGCAACTAGTGCCGCAACGTCCCGCCACTAGGAGTGTTCCATTAATTAAGTTGAAAGGTATGTTTAGCGACTGTACATTATTACCTACAGTTCTTTTTAGAAAGATTACTAGAACTATTGTGTGGTAATAAATAGTGTGCAATGGCTATATATTTTAATTACACACGTCGTAAACTTAATCGGTTGTTACTAAAACGAATGCAATCGTAACGGGAGCCTACACAAAACAAAACTTTCACGCAACCAGAGAAACAAAGTTCTAAGTCCCTCTTCACAGAATATTCAAATAGAACTTTATCGAAATAGGAAGTTTTTGTTGAACATTGGGGTGCTTTGGAAGCGTATTCATTATTATTAATTGGTTAAAGTTGCTCCCTAGTATTTTTATGGGAACATTAAGGCCTTTGTCGCAGCAACTCGCGCTTTTACTAGCATGATGTATTGTTTGCGAATCCGTGTGAAAATCAATAAAATAAACATTTATTGTGCATGATTTCTGACATTGGATCGAAAATCTTGGGATATCATTCCAACCAATGAGACCATGGTCTTTCGTGGTACGTATACTGCAAGTTCTGTTTATTTGGTTTTCAAAATATACTATTTATCTTCTCTGTTAAGTCTAAGCTTAAACTAGCGTTGGACTGCATATTACGTGGCGCTGCGCGGCGATTGTGTTTTCAGTGTGAGTATGTGTGTGCATGGGTGTGTGTGTGTGTGTGTGTGCAATAACGAATGAGAGTATGTCTGTTTACACATGATACTAAAAAATATTGAATGTCAAGATTTTAATATTGCTTCAGTTTCCGCATAGGTGAGGCCTTTTTGTTTTACTTTGACACAAATTTATCATTAAAGAAGACTATAATTAACTATCAGCATTTTACTAACGGAAACAAGTATGTGGAGTAGGACCGCTAGTACCCTCACGTTGTACCCTTGAGGGTACTTGGAATATTAATTACATTTGCCCCAGGTTTTGTTTTTGCTAGTACCCTTACTTTGTAACTTTGAGGGTACAATTGGTTCTACTGTGTATGACAATAATGTATCCGTGGTGAGAAATGTGAACAAATATCATTAGATTGACTCTACGCTACTTTTGCATTGTACAGAATAATTGGAAAATATAAGGTATTGACTGTCAGATGATTTAATATAATGGTGTAATTAAATAAAAATAATCTCAAAAAGACTACGATTGGTACATAACATTTATAGGGTCTCAAAGTATACCCCTCATGGCTTGTCCGGGTTCAAATACTCCTATTGCCCAAATTAAAATTTGTAAGTATTCATTGAACATAATTTGAAAAGATCTACGATGCCTAAAAAGGCCATAAGTTAATTGCTTCTTCGTCAATAAAAAGAGTGAATTATGTGCAAGAAGGTAATAACTTCCTTTTGAATAGGGGACGACCCCAAAGATTTCGGTCCTACGATCCGGCAGGCTTGGACTTCTATGGAAGTTGTGACAACCGTCTTACGCACTCAGATATTTAAACGCGGCGATTATTGAAGGTTTTGCCGCGAATAAGAGAAGATGGCGTCTATTTTGTATTATTTTCTAAAATGTGTGTTTCTTTTAGTGTTAATGTCCAACAATGGTAAATTAACCGATAAATAATAATTTTAATAGATGTAGGCAAATCTAACAACGAACGCTTAATTTTCGCTCCAGAACTCCTAAAAAACTTCAAGTAAAACTTCTCCCACTCTACTAGAGTGTGACTCTTTGTCTCTAGGCCGTAATTTAAAAATGAAACATTCTATTTTCCTTCTTGACAATGTGCGAAGCCAAACCGAAAAAGTCTTCGTTCTAAATAGTATTCTTACGCGTTTTCTTATAATTCTATTGCGCTTTCTGGGTATTCTATTGTTTTTGTTAATTAATAACGCAAAACAGAAATTATTCAATAACTATTATCTAGATACACTAATATATTACACGTTTCGTATGCTGCAATATCGTCAATTATTATACTGAATAACATATAAAAATAACTACAATTATTAAGATTATCAATTCATATTTAAGCTAAAAGAAAAATAAACGCTCGGTTTCCAAAACAAGTGTTTAAGTCGCTTAACTAGTAAAGTATTCTAAAGCTGTTTTCAATATCCCAGCCACCACCGTTATTTATAATTTATTCGTTTAATTAATTAAACTCAGTCAATTGTTCCCGCGTCTTTTGTATTGAAGCATTTATTCAACATTTTGTAGAAGTAACTATCAGTTCATACTTTACATACAAGATTTATAATTCATGTAATATGCAAAATCATTACTGGTGTATTTTAAACTAACATAAGGGATTAAGAATGGTTGATGTATAATATAATTAATCGCAAGCAAAGCTTAAAAAAACCGACTTCACCGCTTTATCATCAGAACCTTGATCAGATTTAATGTATAAACACGCATTATTAACTATAACTCAAACACTAGAGATCAGACTTTGATCAAATTTTAATGGGACCACATAAAAAGCACCAGCTTTCGAATAAAAAATGATCATCAAAATCGGCTCACTACGAAAGAAGTTATGAGGTAACTTTTGAAGTCGGGTAAACTAGAACATCGTCAAAGTACGCATTATTCGTCACAAAATAGACATTATTGACGATATTTCAAGAACTAGGTACTGATCAGATCTTGATCAAATTTATATGGGACCAATTAAAAAGCAACATCTTACAAATTTAAAAAAAAATTTGAAACCGGCTCACGTGGAGAAAAGTTATGAGGAAAAACACATAAAAAAAATAAAAAAAATACAGTCGACTTGAGTACCTCCTCCTTTTTTGGGAAGTCGGTAAAAAACCGACTTCACCGCTTTATCTTAGGAACGTTGATTAGATTTAACGTATTAAACACGAATTATTGACAATAACTCAAAAACTAGTGATCAGATCTTGACCAAATTTAAATGGGACCACATGGAAAGCACCAGCTTTTAAATAAAAATATAATCATCAAAATCGGCGCACAAAGAAAGAAGTTATGAGGTAACTTTTGAAGTCGGTTAAAAATGAGAACATCATCAATGTAGTCCACAGAATACGCATTTTTGAGGATAACTCAAAAAACTAGTCAGATCTTGACCAAATTTAAATGGGATCAATTGGTAAGCAGCATCTACCAAATAAAAATAAATTCAAAATCGTTTCTCGTGCAACGAAGTTATGAGATAAAACATGAAAAAATATAACAGTCAACTTGAGTACCTCCTCCTTTTTTGTGTAGTCGGTAAAAAAAAACATATATGGATACCACTCACAGCCCCACACTAAGGTCAAAAACTTGTAGCGTGGGTTCCGGAACTATTTTCATAACACACAACATCCAGAAACGAATATACAAACTTTCCTTGGGGATAACACTTCTGTTCCTATCAGGAATAGAAACCGATACCCGCTGCTTAGAAAGCAGACGAGTAATGAACTACGCCAGCGGGCAATTAATTTTCAGATAATTAATTCCATTATTAAATTCAAGGACCAAGAAAATAACATACCTATATCTTAGGACTTCATGAATTATCAACTTTATGAATTGAATAAACTTATAAATCTTTAAATTTATTTGAATTTTTGTGATAGGACTCCTTTGAAGGGTTCTCCTGGGACAGTACCACACCGTTGCTAGATATTCAACCGCCAAGCAGTTACAGTAGTGTGCAAACATTACTGTATTTCGGATTGAAGGGCAATGTTTCCGATATAATTACACGGCTCAAAGAGATTTGCGCAGTATCTAGAATTTTGACATATATAAGATCAAAACTTTGGGGTGGCATTGAACAGTAATGAGCAATCTTAACGCTTAAAATCAGGCTTGCTTCTCTCGTCTCCAAATTACAAAATAATAATAATCACGTATATAGGTCTCCTTCGTCTACAAGAAATAACGGAAGCATACTGAAGCGAATTTTCTAAGAAACTTAAAGTCCTCTTTATTGTATTATCTCGTTCCCATTGCAGTGTCTTCGAGCACGCCTTTAATTCACAACTAATTGCATTATTATACGGAAATGTGCAGATACCGGACGAATACGGTTCTAGAACGTGTCTCTATATAGTATACATATGTTGCAATTTGTTGAAGCTTATAAAAATAAGCTTCAAAAATAATTAATTGCAAGCAAAGCTTAAAAAACCGACTTCACCGCTTTATCTTCGGAACCTTGATCAGATTTAATGTATATAACACGCATTATTGACTATAACTCAAAAACTAGAAATCAGATCTTGATCAAATTTCAATAGGACCACATGAAAAGCACCAGCTTTCAAATAAAAAAATAATCATCAAAATCGGTTCACAACGAAAGAAGTTATGAGGTAATTTTTGAAGTCGTGTATTTTTTTTTTTTTTTTTTTATTTGTGACAGGCTAGTGTTTGACCACTATCTCACCTAATGGTAAGTGACGATGTGATCGAAGCTGGTAAACACACTAGACCTGGAATACGCAGGCTCTCAAGGATAACTGCCAGAACACCGTATTTGGCTTGGCGGCAGACTTTGAACTTGATGGTGGTAAGCTGCTTTGGTAGCAAGCCAGGCGAGCAACTCATAAAATGCTCTACCACCTCTCAAATGTCACCTGATTAGCACCACCCGGGGACCACGTGTAGGGAGTCAGACTTAAGGGGTATCCTCCTACGGACGTGGGTGACTCAGCCCCCAGAAATCGTGTAAACCATCGTCAAAGTACGCATTATTCGTCACAAAATAGACATTACTGACGATATTTCAAGAACTACTGATCAGATATTGATCAAATTTAAATGGGACCAATTAGAAAGCAACATCTTTCAAATTAAAAAAAAAAAAACGAAATCGGCTCACGTGGAGAGAAGTTATGAGGTACAAAAATTAAAAAAAAAAAAAATACAGTTGACTTGAGTACCTCCTCCTTTTTTGGGAAGTCGGTAAAAATCAGGGTGTTTCATAAATACACGATAGAAGTAAACTCTTGTAATACAGGGAAACATTTAAATTTATCATCACAGTGTTTATCCCCAACACTTTTATCACACAAAATGGTTGCGGATCAGAATTTCAAAGCCCTCCTATAAAAAGCATCACTTTAAAAATACTCGTGAAGTTAATTGGTTACCTCTACATTTATAAACAAAGCCCAATTCTTCGCTTTGTATCGAGAAGTCTCACACAATCGCTAACTTCTCCACCTATTTCGAAAGTCTTACCCTTAATGCAGTTTTGGATCCGAAGTTAGCGTTCTTAATTTCGTGGAGTTTCTTGCGGATGTGAGAATTCAGAAGTTATTTCTACGGCGGAACGTTTAAAATGAAATGAAATCCTCCTGCATAGTAATTTCGCGCTTGTTCCTATCAAAGATTTAAAAACGGCGCCTTCCGTTTTAATATTCTCATGAAACATGGCCAATGATCTTTTTACTGGAATTGCAGAGAGCAGTGAAATTTCTTAACTTTCTGTGCAATTTGTAGTTAAAGTAAGTTTAGGACAATCATCACCAAGGTTTTTATGGTTCCGTCCATAAATGATACAGATATGACTTAATTATTAAGACTACACTGGCAAAGATAATTAATGTTTTATCGATAAATCATTATTTGAAAAAATTGATAAAAAAATGTGCCATCGAGTTTCTTGCCAGATTCTTCTAAAGATGGCTGTAATTTAGCGAATATGACAATTAGAGAAATTAACTTTACTGAGTAACCCTCTTTTAGGCCCATGTGAATAAATAATTTTAATGTTAATATATATATTTTTTATTCTTTAAGGATCTCATGAGCCGTAAAACTACAAATTTTCAAGAAAAAATTCATATCTGGCCAATTTTTCTGAAATGGCAATAATAAGGTAATTTCAGAGGCTATGTTTTGAAATCCACCATAATTTTTTTGAGGTAGGTAGAATAAAAAATCAATCTGTTCTAATCTAGGGTAAAAATACAAACCGAAAGATATCGTTAATAGTGGAAAAGCTTTTAATTTTAGTAAATACAACACAAATCCACCAAAATACTCAAAATACTCAATCATTATTATAATCAAAGGAATTTTTAAATAAAATATAATATATATATATATATTTTTTATTAAGTTCCTTAGACTAAAAAACATTCATTCTTATCATTATTTCTATGAATTCAAATATATCTTAATTTGACAGTGCTCCAAAAAAATATTACTAAAAAAATGTATGTAGTATCTTTATATAAGTTTATTTTATTATCATTGTTTTAAAAATCTTTGAAAGGAAACACAAAAACAAAACAAACACCGAACTGTTATAATGTTACGCCTAAAAACTAAACATTTAGGCACATTACCCATAGAAAAACTTGATGATCCTAGAATAAATTAGGGTGGATTATATAGGTGGATTATAGTATCACAGAAAGAACCTAAGTAAAACAAAATAATAATGAAATATACTGCTATTATTGTTGAATATTTTATTATATAACCTTTTCGGATATAATCAGTTCAATTCCATCAAGACTTTTCATTTAATTAGTAATGTTAAAAAAATATATACAAACGTCATTACAAGCCTAAAAAGATAATTAAACGCAAGCAAAGCTTAAAAAAACCGACTTCACCGCTTTATCTTCGGAACCTTGATCAGATTTAATGTATTAAAAACGCATTATTGATGATAACTCGAAAACTAGAGATCAGACCTTGATCAAATTTAAATAAGACCAATTGGAAAGCAACATCATTCATGAGGTAACACACATAAAAAAAAATACAGTCGACTTTAGTACCTTCTCCTTGTTTGTGAAGTCGGTAATAAATTTAATCTATTATTAACAGCGCAAAAACACTTCTAAATAGATTTTGTTTGAACACAGAACAAAGAGGCGTCGAATGTAGAGGCGCAAAGTCATCAAAGAGGCCAGCAAAAAACGCGATAGAGTTTGATATCGATCAGTACCGCCATATGGGAAAGTTTTCGGATTAATTTTACCGGATTCTCTGTAGAGCCGATTTTTTGGCAGAAATTTTCGGGACCAGTTCCAGTATTTCGAAAGTTTTGAGCGGTTTTGTTTACGTGTATTATCGATAATGTTGAGCGACATCAGCGACATTTTTCATATACGAGTTTACTAGCTATATCCGACGTTGCAATGCCACGTAAAGAAAAGAAGCATTTTACCTCTATCATGTAGTTTAATACCATACTGAAAACTTATTGAATAAATTATTATAATCTACCTCCTTCATGTTCATATTTGCCTAGTACTTAACCAAATCCGAGGGACGTATTTTTGTTTTTTATTGTTTTTTCGTATTTTTTTCGATTAGTAAAACCATTATTGAATCCACCTGCACACACACAAAAAATGACATCAAAATCGGTTCAGCCGTTTAGGAGGAGTTCAGCCACATACGCACTCGTACAGAAGATTTATATATAATTATATAAAAATATAGGTATTTTTCAAGCATCACACTCGTCATCCTATGATCCTATACCTATGTATAGGCATACAAACCCACATACATACCAGTCAAAATCAAAAGCAGAGGGTTTTTAGCTTCGACGTAGTCGGTAAATATAAATAAATAAATAAACTCTTTCGCACTCACAGCGCCACAATAAGTTCGATGACTTGTGTCGTGGGTGCCGAAAACATTCACATCACATACACAACCACATCCAGAATCAGAAACACAAACTTTCTTGGGGAGAAAATTTGTGTTCCCGCCGGAAATCGAACCCGATACTCCTGCTTCGAAGGCGAACGCTCACCCACCTAAGCCATCGGGGAGTAATATGAATATTTATACTCGTATTTAATATACATCAGACATTTTTTTACTTGATTTCAATATCTAGGGGCCAATTGCCTATATTTCCTAAAACTAAACTTAAACTATATACGGCAAGGAACTAAGTTACCTACAAGACATCGAGCTTATAGGTAACTCAAGTGCTCAAGCCCACTACCAGTGGGTAGCGTTCCCATCATGTATGAATATATAATTCATCATGTATGAATATGAATTATAACAAACAAACGCATTCACACTCACAGCCTCACACTAAGTTCATAGACTTGTATCGTGGGTGCCGGAAACTTTCACATCACACACACATTACACCCAAAACCAGAAGCACAAATATCCCTTCGGAAGAAATTTGTGCTCCTGCCGGTAATCGAACCCAGGACCCACGGCGCAGAGGGCGGACACCTGTCCACGGCGCCAACTGAGTTGTCATTATATAAATTATGTCAATTGAATAAATGTTCTTGATATATTTGTGTCATAAAACGTGCAATAGAATAAAAGTCTTAACGTCTTCTAATAGGAACCTCGCAATAAATGTCCCATATAACTGCGTCTACCAACAAATCTATAACTGAGCTCCAAGCTCGGCGCGGACCAGTTTGCAAAGTAATAAAAAAGTTTCTATTAACTATTTTATATGATAAATAACTAGCAGATAAAGTTACAAATAGTCTCGGCCGTTTCAACGCTCTAAAACGTAAGTGAAATTGAATTCTGTTATATACTCTATCTTCATCTTATACCATGTTTATGTGACTTTTGAAAAAAGTTCTGAAGTACCAATAATATATTAAATTCTTAACATACGTGGCATGAAAAATATACTCACATAAAGTGAAATGTTTGACTCGTAAAACATAGAGCTTTTAATAAAATACCGAAAGTTAAAACACTTTAATCAAACTGAGGTGAAAAATTGTTGTTTTTCTTAGCATTTGGCCTAAATTAATTTGATTTCTTAACACATTCAATACTAAATATAAACGCTTTATCACAACCTGCACTAAGTTCGTAGACTTGTATCGGGAGTGCCGGTGACATTCACATCACATATACAATAGAAAAAAAATGTGTTTCTACCGAACCCGATGCCCGCATCTTAGAAGGTCAGTTCAAACAGCCAAATATGTAATATAATAGTATTTTTTATTTATTATAGACAAACGTTTGACTACTATCTCCCTGATGTTAAGCAAGGATGTGGTCGACGATGAAGCATGCTTACCTAGAAGATACCTATTCACTCTAGACTTAGAGTTTATTTTTATTATTGTTGAACATGAGAGCACACGTCCTTAAAAAGTCACACTCAACGCTAAAATAAGTTCAATGCAAATTGGTCCTAAATGGAGTCACTTCGAAAAATTCGTCGGAAAATCAAAGCACTTTCCATAAGGCTTATTCCAGTTGGATCCAGTATTGACTAGAATAGTGTCGTAATGGAGCGATCGACGTGAAAAGAAACGCTGGATGCAGCCAATCAATCTACATTTACAATCATATGAGTATCGACCCCGTCTGGTAGAGCTGCCAGTCAAATTTGATACATTCACTTTTCGACCGACACAAAAAAGGAGGAAAAAAAATACAGTCGACTTGAGTACCTAACTCAAGTCGACTGTATTTTTTTTTATATTTGTTAGTATAAGCTCATAACTTCCTTCCACGTGAACCGATTATAAATTTTTTTCGTTTGAAAGATGTTGCTTTCCAATTGGTCCCGTTTAAATTTGATTAAGATCTGATCATTAGTTCTTGAAATATCTTCAATAATGCATGTTTAGTACATCTAATTTGATCATAGTTCCGAAGATAAAGCGGTGAAGTTGGTTTTTATTAAGATTTGCTTGCGTTTAATTATTGAATTAAATTTCTTATGGGAGGGCTTTGAAATTCCGATCCGCAACCTTTTTGGGGTAAACATTGTGATGAATAATTAAAATTTTTCCCTGTAATACAAAAGTTTCAGTTCTATCGTGTCTTTCGGACACATCATGTTTTTTTTTTTAGTTTTTGCCTCGCATACTTTGTACATTAAGCCAGTGTCAAGTTTTTTTATATTATCTGAGTTAGTTAAAGTTTTTTTATAAAAGCAGTCTTAGTAACAGTTATACTCAAAGTCAAGTAAGAGAGTCATGCTCCAGTCAAAGTCACGTCATGCCCTAGTAAAAGGGTAGTAACTTTACAAGAACTTCTATTGGAGTTTTAAGAACTTAAATTATATGATTCTTCATATTATTACGTAACATAACAAGTTAACAATCTAACCAATAAATACAGTAGATTCAAATTCTCAGGCAATAGATAAAACAAAGTATCAAGACTTTCACGTCGTCGTTGAAAGCTCGTCAATCGAATCGTAGCTCTGACGAATAGTTTAGAAAAGACTTCATTTGATATATGCGGAGGGTGCCCAAATATTGGATTGAACCGACATCAGACAGGCCATGTGGGTATAAAAATATTCGAAATTCCCTTCGAAATTAGAGAAACTTTAGTAATTCTTATTGCCACAAAGTACTACAATGTGTAAGTTAGCATAAAGTGGATAAATTAATACGTTCTACAAATTCTTTTGTCGATATAAATACAATTGTATATCATCTTGTTATCCAATACATTAATTATGCAGTGACACAACGCACTTACGCGACCAATAATTAAATTGCGCATAAATAAAGTTATGGAGTGAAATTATTTCAATTATACAATAAATATGTCCATCAATAGTTAATAAATTATAACAAGCTCGTCCTGATTAAAATAATTTATAGGCACACGTTAATAGTTTTATTGAGTACTAGCTTTTGCCCGCGGCTTCGCTCGCGTTAAGAAGTATTAATTTAAAATTGACAAAGTTTCATACAAACTTTCATCCCCTATTTTATCCCCTTGGGGGTAGAATTAATCAAAATCCTTTCTTAGCGGATGCCTACGTCATAGCATCTACCTGCATGCCAAATTTCAGCCTGATCCGTCCAGTGGTTTGGGCTGTGCGTTGATAGATCACTATGTCAGTCAGTCAGTCAGTCCTTTGAGTTATATAACACCTACTCAGATTCTCAGTCATTATAATGACCGTGCCCCGCGGCTTCGCTCGCATTTACCACGTTAAAATGCATATTTGTTATCCTAACCTTTGTACATTCCAAATTTCATCTAAATATAATCAGTCGTTTCAGCGTGAAGAGAAATCAAACATACTTACACATTTACACACTTACATAAAAACTTTCGGATTTATAATATTCGTGTGATTGGCATTCCATTGAATGATTGTAACTTTTAAACATTCGCGATTCGAACACATAGTTTAGGTTATTATATTTTTTTTATGCTAGATAGGTAAGCATTTGGCACCTGATGGAAAGTGATGATGCGGATGAAGATGTAGATAGAAGATACCTATTCATACTGGTCAGGGAACAAAGACGCGGGCAGTTTTTAGATGACTTGTGTCGTGGGTGCCGGAAACATTCACATCACATACACAACCGCAACTAGAACCAGAAACACTTAGTTGGCTTAACTGGCGCCTTTTAAGCAGCGGGTATCAGGTTCGATTCTCGGCGGAAATTCAAGTTTTCTCCCCAAGGGAAATTTGTGTTTTTGGATCTGGGTGTGATTGTGTGTATCAAGTGAATGTTTCCAGCACCCACGACAAAACTCATAATCTACTTAGTGTAGGGCTGTGAGTGTGAAAGCGTTTATGTTTACATATCCGCAGTATTAAAACAGGCTTTGCCGGCGTGAAATTACCAATCGAAGTGAAACATCGTGAATTAAGTGCCGGCAAATGGTGCCTTCCCATCGATCGTCCTACTTTATGGGGAAATTGTAGATTGCTATAATAAGCAATCTACAATACGTGCTTATAATTAGCACGTATGGTTTGTCATATATCTATGAATCAACCTATTTATAACATATTTAAAACTTATATGTACATACCTTTGTATATAAAGATACTGTGTTTCGGATAGAAGGGCAATGTTTCCAGGGCTTAAGGAGATATATCATGTAATATCTCAGGTAACGAGCGCGTTCCGGGGCAAGATAGTGAGTGCTAGCGCGACCCTATCTTGCCCCACCTCGGCGAGGGGCTCACCGGGGGGTTTTTAGTGGGTTCGAGCCCCACATACCCTAAAAGGGGGAAAATGCCTTGCACTTCCCTTCCTTCCCAGGGGTGAAGGAAGGGAAGTGCAAAACATTTTCCAAACCACAAAAAAAAAAAAAAGCGTGACGAGCGCAGTGCTTTGACGCGCTAGATTTTAACCTATTAATATTTAAGATCTCTGGGTAACACTGAATTGTAATGGACAAGAAAGACGCTTATCATGAGGCGATAAACTTGCTCGTTTCGTCTCTCAATTATATAAAAAAAGTACTGAAGCCAAGCACGTCTATAATCTTTTAACATTGAAAATGTTGAGGGAGGTACTATCTGGGAGTTTAATCCGAACAGTATAATCTGGGAGTCTTCAAGTCAAGATCGAATAGGTACCTTCTAGGCAAGCATGCTACATCTTCGGCCGCATCGTCGCCTTCCATCAGGTGAGATTGTGGTCAAAGGCATGCCTATCGTACATAAAAAAAAAATTTTAGCACACAAATCACAGCATCAATAATAGCTCCTATGCCGTTGGAATAAGGAAGCTGACAAATGGGTCTTATATTTTGTGAAAATTGAAACTATCGTGAGTCATATACAGAATATGTCCATTAACTTTGTTATCGACTTATATGACGACTAACTTTATTATCGACTAGTTTCCGAAACTAAATTAGTCCGAAAGTAATCGATTACAAAATAAGTGGACATATTTTGAAACAAGTCCATCTCGATACGTGTTTTAATTCGATGTCTATACAACATAAATTATTTTATATTTTGGTTAATTTTTTCTGACCTACATCTGATATCGAGGAATCTAAAAGCAATGCAGCTAGAAAGCTGAAATTTTGCAATAATATTCGTCGTAATTTATATGTAACTAGTCGTGCCCCGCGGCTTCGCCCGCTATTATCAATTTAAAAAGTAGCCTATGTGTTAACCCTAGGTATAATCTATGTACATTCCAAATTTCATTCAAATCCGTTCCGACGTTAAAGCGTGAAGAGGGAACAAACATACTTACATACTTACACACAAACTTTCGGATTTATAATATTAGTAGGATTGCTTAAATTACACTAATTTTATAAATACGAAAGTTTATGTGTAAGAATGTTAGTAGTTATACTACTCTATATATTACTCTTCACGTCACCACGGCAGATTTATTAGAAAGGATTTGCATGAAATTTGAAATATCCATTCCATAGCTTCTACCCAAGATTAACACAGAGGCTACTAGCCACGGGACCCACTAGTAATACATTAAGCAAATGGCACTTATACTATTTTATTCTTATAAGTTTTATTAGATACATTTAAAATCTCCTGAAATTAACACAGCGCCAGCTAAAAGATTGCATTGCAATATCAATGCTACACCTATCCATCTTAAGGTTCATAATTGTACTTCCAAAGCATAGTTTTGCTGAACAGAAAGACTGCAAGCAGCCCTATCACAACCGGCTTTACACTAACAACCAGTTGTAATTCAACGAGATCAAGTTAACGTGTCGCTTTCTCGTTTTTCTTTAGGAACTTGTGTTTTTGCGAGTTGACACAGAGTATTTTAGTGAAGGTGAAATAAGTTTAAAAGCCGTGGAAACGGTGGGTGCTTTCCATCATGAAACAAATGTCTGAAATATAATTTTGTGAATGTCTGTGTGACTAAATGAAGAAACTATCCCTGGCGTAATTGGGTGCGAGTTATTCTCATACATAAAATCAAATCAAAGTCAAAATAGTTTATTCACGTGGGCCCCTAAGAGGCACTCACGAAAGTTGATTCTTGATTCTACTGCCAGATTTGTAAAATTACAGACATCTCGAGAAGAACCTGGAAAGAAACTCGGCGGCGCATACTTTTTCATTATATATATATTTTTTAATAATTCTTTAACACTAATACATAATTATATTAACCTAGGTCTTATATCTATATTATATAGTCGCTAGAAAGCGCTTGTGAAGTTTGCCTCCATGCATCCTGGTCATTAGTTAAGTCGATCGTTTTATAGTAAGCTTTCTTAATTAATGCCCGTTTTATTACAGATTTGTACTTTCCCAGTGGTAATTCAGTTACGACCCTATTTGCCATAAAAGATATATTTGTTATGCTTAATCTAAATGTTCGCACTGTAATTTTATGCTAATATCTAGTATTAAGATTGTATGCTTATCAATATTATTGCGAACATGCATAATATTTTCAAAGGTGTAAAGCAAAAGCATGGTAAGTATGCCTGTTTCTTTAAAGAATTCCCTGAGAGATTCGCATGGACCCATATATACCTATAAAAAGATTAAAAATAACTAAACAAGTGGTCCACACACTAGAGCAAGCCTGTCTCGTATGGTCTGTAACCACATCAAAAGATTATTTATCATGAGCATATATATATATATATATTTATACTAGCTGACCCAGCAAACGTTGTTTTGCCATATACATTATTTCATGCTGAATCATAAAAAAATATAAACAAAAAAATTTGTTCAAAAATTTAAAAAAAATCTTGGTTTGGACCACTCGTAACATTCGGGGGTATGAAAAATAGATGTTCACCGATTCTCAGACCTACCCGATATGCACACAAAATTTCATAAAAATCGGTCGAGCCATTTCGGAGGAGTTTGGTAACAAACACCGCGACACGAGAATTATATATATTAGATATATAAATACGAATTTCTTCCTATACTAAATAGTAGTAAGAAAATTATAATAAACGTAAGTAATATTAAAAAAAAAACAATGCAGCAGATGTCGGGTTTGATTAGCTGTAAGAATGCGTGGTTATATGTGTTAGCGAAAAAATTAAACTGTCAGAAATAGTTAAATCACAAGTGATAAATCATTGATGTCGTGTCTGAACTCAGTGGCCTAACAACACGTCTCTTCAAGCTTTATAATCTGAGCTCGAGATAACTTTGTTAATTAAATTTTGCAATTTTTTTATTCAGCTTCCCAAGAAACTAGGAAGCCACCTGAGCAGAATTTCTACTATCTCATGAACTGCATTGGATTAAAAACACAAGGTATTGAGGATTCAAAGTTTGCAAAGGAATTGTTTTATTACAATATTTATTAAAGTTTTAATTGCGTTTTGATAAGATGATATAATGATTTATTTGCTTTAAACATTGTATGAGGATGTTATAAATAGGTTGGATGAGCTTAAGCTAATTTAAATTTAGCATGCACTTTATTTTTGTTTTCCTTTTAATATCCGTGTTAAAGAGTTATTTAATGATCTGTTAAACTTTATAATAATAAATGCTTTTACACACAAAGCCCCACACTAAGTTTACACACACACAATCACAACCAGAATCAGAAACCTACATTTTTCATGAGGAGAAAACTTGTGTTCCCGCCGGGAATCGAACCCTATATCCCTGTTTAGGCGAACGCGCAGCCAACTAAGCCAACTGTTTTTATTTTTATAAATCTTTAAGCTACGTTCCTAAACTTTTGTAAATAAAACATGACATCATTGGTGGTAACAGACATGTATATCCCATCAAAAAACGTCAAACGTTATAGTTTTTTTTTTTTGAATTTAGTTTTAGTTTAATGTAATAACATTATTTGTTTATATAATAAATTGTTTTTACGTTATTATAAAAATAAATTTTGAAAAAAAAACGTTAAAGTAAATTATTAATTACTCGAAACGTCAAGGCCACTACCGTGAACCCACGAGTGTGTAATATCATATATAATACCTATAATTACTTTTAATTTATAAATACCATTAATTCCAATTGGCAAGAATTCAAAAATTGGCAGAACTAAAGTAGAATAAAAAGAACATGAAAGCGGGCAAAGATCCACAATTTTTATGAATGGCTAGAATAATCAAGATCAGAAAGGGGGCAAACCACGAACAGGCCGAAATTTTAATTTCAATCACACGTATGTTGATACGTCGGCATGACACCCTACTGGGCTCAAACGATATTTTTCCTTTCTAAATTAATGACTTTAATTATATAGTTGACCTTAATTCGATACCTGTTGCAAACAGTAACTTCATTATAAAGTTAATTTCATCCCAACACAAGGTTTGCTACAATATGTAATGAAGATTATATTTATTTACTCTATTGCTATACATACATTTTAACTAACATAATATTGTATTACCAATAAAATGTTTTAAGTTTAAGATTCCACCTTGTACCATTATGTAAATACATTAATTAAGGTTAACGTTGTTATCTTAAGTTAGATAGATAGTTTAATTAGCTAAGAGATGTAGATAAAACTAATATGGCTCACGTATAATATTCCCTCTCCATTGTTATCTTTGCCATACCCTAACAGGGTCTATTTTTGTATTGAATGTTCTAGTGCAATTGTATCTTAATTTAATACAAATTTAGTGCAAATAATAAAATACTGAAAAATACTGAAAGATTAATCAGATCATCTTGTAGGTAAGTAAAGTTGCGCCGAGGCGGATAGTTAGACCGAATAGAGAGCTCGTTTTAAAGGGGTTAATAAGAGGGGGTGGTTTAATTTCAGTCTGCCAAGACTACCTTCGCGGTATCTACGAGATTCACAGTGCTAGGGTAGTTTGGATGATAAAAGAGCGGGTAGATTTTGAACAGAAAGTGGTGGTGCGAGATTAATTTTATTAAAACCCATGTACAGTTTAACCTTTGAAATTAAATTAAATCGTAGTAATAATAGGTATTAGCGAGAATCGCGCATTATTGCAGTTAAGACCGACATAGGGGAATATGAGAATAAAATATATGTTTAAAAAAACGTTAATATATATGTTATGAATTATTTTTTTAAACCATTAATAGCTAAGTACATAATAAAATAATTAAGGTAAATTGTTTAATTTATATGCCTAATGTTATGACAATAAATATATTAATCTCAGTATATAATTATATCGATAATTATTTTGTTATTTACTTAAATACTTTTTTATTCGAAATTAAAAGTGATAAAATGCATGGGAAATTCAAAATAGAAAAACGCACGCGTTTGCTAATTAATATACCTTCAAGAAACTTTAGACTTCTATTGTTAACCACAAAAAAGGAAAAAAGTACATACGTCGTAGGGCGGTAATTTCAACAAATTATAGGTACCAATAAGTTTTTACATTGAATATTATTTAGTAATATATTATTTTATTTTATTATTCATATATATTTATTTAGTATAATTAATGTATTTATGTACGAGCATCTTTATAGCATTTATTTATTGTAATTATTATTTATATTACTCTAGTTGCTTTATTTAGTTCTATTCGTGGTCTATCTAACTGTGACTTACAATATGGCATAGCTCTATCACCAAATCCATAGTACACAATGGATAGCTGGAAGAAAATGCTAATTAGCATTAAGTTCGCCTTTTTACCAGTTTTTATTTTGTGCAATAAAGAATTTTCTATATATCTATAAACGAGTGATGGAATAACTAAGCCTTCTTGTATAAACACTAAAGAGCCTTTCTGTCCCTCTGTAACCTTGGCTAGAACTCACTATATAAAACTGCTCGTTGGTGTAGTTAGTTGCGCATTAACCCTCTAAGCAGCAGGTATTGGGTTCGATTTCCGGTGCAAACTCAAATTTTCTCCTCAAAGGATAATTGATTTTCTGGTTCAAGGTGTGATTATGTGTGTGACGAGACTGTTTACAGCACCCACAATACAAGTCTTCGAACGAACTTTAAATGTGTAGCTGTAGGTATTAAAGGTTTTTTCAATGCTTTGTTTAACGAATCATTTTCTAAAATAAAAATAATAAATTAATGTTTAACCAAACCCGAGTGACGTATTCCTAGCCTTTGAGAAATAAGAATGAGAAATATTCTTTTTTATATTTTTTTATTTATTCTGCTTGAATCTAAATCATTCTTGAATCCACCTGAACACACACTAAAAATTTTCAAACTCAGTCCAACCGTTTGGGAGTTCAGTACGTATACATATGTATAGAAGAATTATATATATGTAAAGGTTTCCTTTTAATATTCTTACGTTAGAATAATAAATAACACTGATATTAGACCAAAATCTTAATCAAATTCAACTTCAAAGATCCATCGACCGAGAAAGTTAGCGAAAACGAAACCACAGGTCAATGAGCAGCCTTATGTGCAAACCGAGTTCATACACTTGAGTGGATGACGCACCTTATGTAAATAACAAGATATACGTTGATGTATACCTAGAACTTACATATACCTTATAAACAGTGTCTATCGTAAAGACACACCAAAGAAATGAAACTTTTGTAATACAGGGAAACATTTTATTTATTCGTCACTGTGTTTCCCCTCACCTATTCGTCACACAAAAAGGTTTCGGTTCAGAATTTCAAAGAACTAAGAAGTTTCACTTTAATAATAATAAAAACCGAGACAGCCTCGGACATGGTTGCTAGAATAGGTTGTTACCTGATGAGCTCAGATAAATGTGTTAACTATGTAGAGGGCGCTTTTAAAATAAGATCGCCCTTCAACTCCACGTGGGTCTGTCTATAGTGATCGAATGGAAGTCTGGGGCGTCGACTAGCAACGATACTTCGCTCGCGGTGTGGCCCCATATTTTCAGCTCCCATAGCTTAGCTCAGCCCGTAGCGAAATTTACGTGAGCTAAGCTAAGTGAGCTATGTCGTGCGAAGTAGTCTTCGCTCGCAGTGTAGCGCCCGGTATAAAAAGTTCCTCTATGTGAAGCGCTTACTGGTACCAATTATTATATTACTGACTTTTCATTTGCATAAAGATGACACGTAAGAGTACCTAAAGAGGTGTACAGAGTATCTAAAGAGGTGTACAGTATTGAACGAAATATTTTGACTAGGTAGTGGGTACTGAGTACTATGCGTTTAAGTATAAGTTTCTTCGATAATTTAGAAAAATCATATGTATTAGACACATAGAGTGCATAAATGTACCTTACATTTACCGGTTTTAAAGACTCCAATCTCAATGTTTCAAAAATATTCTAGACTGAAAGAGAGTGATGATTTCGCCGAACGTATTTTAGTTATTTTTAGATTATCTGTGAAATTCATAAAAAAAGTGTTATTTTAGTATCTACGAGGATACAATAAAGCATCTTTCATCTCGAATCGAACATATAGTGCCAACTAAAAATAAATTATTATCACGATTTTTCTAATGGGACTCTATAATACATTATCCCCTTTAACAGACTAGCAAAGAAAGTAGAGCTTGCTATGTAGAGCTTGCTATGTCTTGATTGTCAGCCAATCAGCGATACGACGGTTTCATATATTTTAATAAAGAGCTTGATTAGCTTGTATTAAACGGTAGCTATGAAAACCAGTGCTATTTTTTAGTCTCCTTGAATTTCGTGTTGCTAATAGGGATATTCAACGATTCTGAATTGCTCGTAAAACGGCTGTCCATTTCTAACTAGACTTCACAAAGAAAGCGAAGGTTTGTTTAAAAGCTGGTACTTCCCACGTGGTCACATTTAAATTTGATTAAGAGTCGTTTTGAGTTATTCTGCATAATGCGTATTTAATTCATTTAATCTGATCAAGGGTTCCGAAAATAAAGAGGTGAAGTCGGTTTTTCTACCGACTTTACAAAAAGGGATGAGGTACTCAATTCGTAATTTTTTTTGTGATACCTCGTACCTTCTTTCCACGTGAGCCCATTTTTTTAATATTTTTTTTTAAGCTGTTGCTTTCCGATAAGTCTCATTTAAATTTGATCAAGATCTCATCAGTTCTTGTTGAGTTATCGTCAATAATGCATGTTCAACACAATCTGATCAAGGCTCCGAAGATAAAGCGGTGAAGTCGGTTTTATTTTAAGCTTAGTTGCGTTTAAATTATTTATGCTTTGGTTGCGTTTAAAATATACCTTACCTTCGTATTGTGAGTAGGTACCTACGTAGTATAACGGCTTTCAGGATAGCTCAGGGAGGCGTCGATATCAGGACACGAGCCCTTGCGTTTGACAATAAAATTCGCCAATAAATAATAAATGTAGGCCGTTAACGTTTTATCGCAATATTATGGAATAATTTATGTACGAACTCTTCGACAAAATATGGTCAAGTTTATCCTGCAGCGTTCGGTATTGTGTGAAAATGGAACGGATCAATGCTTTTATTAATTGGGTGCGAAGATATTATATTTCAGTACTTTTCACTGTAGTCCCAACTTAATTTTATTAATGTGAATATATCTCATTTGATAGTGAGTTTTAGATAAAATATATCAAAGTAAATTTTCGAAGTAGAGCGATGTTTTTTTTATATTATGGTCTTATTTTATAATGATGGTAGTACTGGTACTGTATCGCTTTTTAACGATATTATTATTCCGTAGACTTAAAAAATATAACATTCGATAAACGCTATAGTTAAAAATATATAAGTAAGTATGTTTGATTTTGACTGATGTATCAAAATAAGAAACAAACCTATTACTATTATATATACTTTAGCTGCAAAATCCTTGGACTTAAGTGAAATGTCAATTGTCAAAATATGTATTTGAAATTCGATGATTTTTTTATAAATAGGGGTAGTGTTAATTAGTAGTCTTAATTAAGCCCTTTTTAATGGCTGATGCAAAAAGATGGGTGTTATAAAAAACCTACCAAAATATTGTTTTAACATTACATTGATACTAACATTTGTTTTGCTTAATTGTTTTTTTCAGAGTACTTATTAAGTTATAAAAGCATAACAAGTAAATGTACTAAAAATTCCAAGATCCCGACTGCGAAAAATGTGAACCTACTTTTCTGTATTATATAATTTTAGGTAATCCCCTTTAATTTCTGTAATTTGATACCCTATTCGATAGGTTTGGTAATTTTTTTTATTAACGTATCACTGTTTCGCGCTAAAAATCCGTCATTTTGTTTTTTTAAGCACCTACCTGAGTTTTATAACAAACATAACGTTACCATAACTAAATTTATAAATATACATACATGCAAGATACGCGCGAAAAACATAACCCATTGGCATCCGCGTAAAAATAATTGTGCTTACCATATTAAACCGTTTTTTGCATTGACGCATGTAGGTTTCATATCCAGTTAGAATGTCCTACGATCACATCACATCTCTGTTAAAATTGGGTAACGTTTTTGAAAATTAATGCAGCGAGCCCTTTGCAAACATTTCATCTGGCATACAGAGTTTCAATTAAAAATAACATGATTGTTTGACGCCATAAGCGCGTTTTCGATTCAATTTGACTTTCCCCGTGTGTTTGTAGATATCGGATCAGGCATTTTATTGTTAAAAGAGCTGTAAAGGCTTTTGAGCTGCATCAGCGAAATCTGCTTAATAAAATATATGAATTAAGAAAAAAATTTGAAGGTAAAAATTAGAGAACTTACTCTACCAAGATTTAAATTTATTTTTTGTTTCAATGTTATATTCGGCTTAAAATACGAAAATTTCGACTTACTTTGTAGTTTCAGACAAATTAGTTGTCCTTCACCAGGATGAGTCAGACGCGCGATACGCAGGCTATTTATTATGTTCGAAACATTTATAGAGACTTCTATAGTACATACTTAGTACATAGTCCATTGTACAACAAATATTGTTTTTCGGTTATTTATTGTTATTGTCTTTAACTACTTATTGCTGTTCAATAAAGAAATATTGTATTGTATTGTACATACTTAGTTTACTATAGTAGTACATACTTAGTTTACTATAGTAGTACATACTTAGTTTACTATAGTAGTACATTCTTAGTTTACTATAGTAGTACATACTTAGTTTACTATAGTAGTACATTCTTAGTTTACTATAGTAGTACATACTTAGTTTATTATAGTAGGTAGTCAAAAAAAAATATATATCGATGGAACGAGATGATGCAGCTGAAGGTGTAGCATGCTTGCCTAGAAAATACTATTACTGATTACTATTTACTTCACTTAGATATATTTATACACTACTTAACTGAGAAAAATATGGCTTTACTTTTACTAAAATTCTGTATTAACACAACAATAAATTACTGTGCTATATTTGTGACAACAATAATTATATAGATTTTGTATATGTTTCAATGTTATACATACGGCTTAAAAACGTAAAAAATCGGCTTACTTTGTAGTGTTTTAGGCCGTATATAATATTGAAATATAATGTGTTTTATTCACGATAGCTTTAACTTTAAATAATTTAACGCAACCAAAGCATAAAAAACCGACTTCACCGCTTAATCTTCGGAACCTTGATCAGATTTAATGTATTAAACATGCATTATTGACGATAACTCAAAAACTAAAGATTAAATCTTGATCAAATTTCAATGGGAGCACATGAAAAGCACCAGCTTTCAAATAAAAAAATAATCATCAAAATCGGCTCATAACGATAGAAGTTAAGAGGTAATTTTTGAAGTCGGTTAAAAACGAGAACATCGTCAATGTAGTCCACAGAATACGCATTATTGACGATATTACAAGAACTGCTGATCAGATCGTAATCAAATTTATATGGGACCAATTGAAAAGCAACATCATTCAAACTAAAAAAAAAATCGATATCGGTTCACGTGGAAAGAATTTATGAGGTAACACACATAAATACATGTATATATATATATATATATATATATATATACAGTCGACTTAAGTACCTCCTCCTTTTTTGTGAAGTCGGTAAAAAAGAATTTGTATACTTTTACATCTTAGTATAAAACAAGACAAGTAACGCCATCTATCAGCTTGCCGCGAAACTAAGCTCATAGTGCTCCAAAGTATCTCGAGCTTACTAACTAAAATTAACGTTGCATATCACGTCCGTGCTAAAATGCGAAATTTATATTGTGACTAAATAACACTAATTTGCTACATTCGCAACAACCACAGCGATTTCTGTGATCTGTGGCAACAACTCAGAATGAAAATAAACAATGTTTTGTATCTGTAATCAAGATTTTGCTTAACATACGGTAGGGTGAGACCTTCTAGTTAGTATAAAAATGCCAGAAGAGCCTTTCACACTCACAGCCCCACACTAAGTTCGAAGACTTGTGTCGTGGGTTCCGGAAACATTCACATCACACACACAATCACAACCAGAACCAGAAATACAAATTTTCCTTGGGGAGAAAATTTGTGTTTCCGCCGGGAATCGAACCCGATACCTCCTGCTTAGAAAGCGAACGCTCACCCAACTGAGCCAACGGGCAGTTCTCTTCCATTTCCATTCTATGTAGGTTTCAGATATGTAGATAATAATCATACACATAATTAAGCTTTTTAAGTTATAAGTAATCATATTAATATCAAGTAATATCAGTGTGTTTGTGGTGTGTGATTGTGAGTGTTTGAGTTTGTGTGTAAGTGTATGCGTTTGTGAAAAAATCCAACCGAAAAGCAGATTCAACTAATTATGTGTACAACATTTTAACATTTATTTTAAAACTTGTATCTAAGTTGCAATGTATGTATGTTTGTCCGGGTAGAATCTTGTAACTGAATTTTGAATCAGTTATATTTAAACGATTGAGCTGAAATTTGGTATACACACTTATTTTGGATGACAATGCATGCTTATCTGTGTTACGTCATTCCAAATATAACATGGCGGAACCACCAAAATGGCGAACAAGTTATTTTTAATGCACACAATATGGGTATCAAATGAAGAGGAGTATAACTCGAAAAATAAAGTGACGTCACTCTAAATTCAATATGGCCGACTTCTAAAAGTTTGTTTTTAAAAAGTTTTTAACAGATAGCTTATTAGTTCTGTAGTTGGTCTGTTCGCTGCTTACTTACTAGTTTTTAGAATCGCCACCTCTGGTTTGAGACTGTAAACCAGCGCCTAATGTTTATTTCACTATTGGCAATTTCGAGCCATTGATTCCAGGCCTAGAGTGTTTACCATGCTCGATATTATCATCACTTACCATTACCATCATCTGGTGAGATAGTAGTTAAACGATAGTCTATCGAGATAAAAAAAATAATTCCCACTGAATACATTTTTGGGCAAAGCCGTGGAGCACGGCTAGTAAATGTACATAGTTTAAGCAAATATAGGCAACTAGCCGTGATCCGTGGCTTCGCCCGCTATTATTAAGTTAAAAAGTAGCCTATATGTTATAACTAGGTATAAGCTATGTACATTCCAAATATCATCCAAATCCTTTCAGCCGTTAAAGCGTGAAGAGGTAACAAACATACTTGGACACTTACACACAAACTTTCAAATTTATAATATTAGCAGGATTGGCCCGTAGGTATGTAGAGGAAGTACCCTTAGCAGTCGGGTAAAAAGTAAAAATTACTTTTTTTACACAACATTTTTTATTCGTTCATAAACGCATTTCATTAGGTATATTTTGACAATAAACTCATTATGTGGAAGTAGAATGCCTAAAACAGTTACAATACAATACAATATTTCTTTATTGAACACCAATAAGTAGTTAAAAACAATAACAATAAATAACCGAAAAACAATATTTGTTGTACAATGGGCGGCCTTATCACATTAAGCAATTTCTTACAGGCAACCTTTGGATGGACAGGATAGTAGAAATATTTTGCTGTAGGCGGTGTTCTCAGCTCATGCGGTATAAAATAAATTAAATACTGATGTGTAACTTAAATACTACTTACATACAATTAAACACAATATATAAATAGCACTATATGTGGATATCAATGTATAAATAATAAATCATATATATCTGTATATACAATACGTACCTATACCTAATACAAATATTAATATATGTTAAGTACTAATAAGTTAAGGTAAGTTTAGTTACTTAAATAGTTAAGTACTACTTAAGTTAGGTACTAAAGTTATAACAGTAACTGTAGCAACATAGATAAACAGTAAAGCCACTGATGTGATTATTTAATCCCCAATTCCCGGGTCGAGATGCAACTAAGGGATCGTATCATGTCCATAAAAATAAATTACAATGTTAAATTTTGCACACCCTAATCGCAAGGGATTTCTCGATTTGTTCCGGTATGTCGTTGCTTTTTATTAACGTTGATGTGTATGCTAATAACAATAATTTATATGAATAGATATTGAAAATTCTTGTTAGAGATAAAGTAATAAAAATACCATACTATACTTGTTAGTATACATAAGTATATTATTTTTAATTTTATACATTAAATTACGTGTAAATATATTCTGATTTGATATTTATAGTTTAGTATTATAACTTGTGAAATTGCGTACTCCATCTTCGACCACAACGTCACTTAAGGTGAGGTGAGATAGTTGTTAAACGTGTGCGTATACAGAATAGAATAATTAAACGCAAGCAAAGCTTAAAAAAACCGACTTCACCTTGAACCTTGGTCAGATTTAATGTATTAAACACGAATTATTGACTATAACTCAAAAACTAGAGATCAGATCTTGATCAAATTTCAATGGGACCACATGGGGTTGTTCAAGACGAGAGTGAATAGGTATTTACTGAGCAAGCGTGATCCATCTTTGACCACATCGTTGCTTTCCATCAGGTGAGATAATGGTCAAACGCTGGTTTAGTCACAATTGAAAAAGAAAAAATAAACATTATTATCATCACAGTGGATGTAACCGCGCGGCGGTAATAAATATAGAAAATATAAATAACTACAGACTTATACAAGGTTCAATACCTAAAACAGAACCTTTTTGTAAGTTACCGTGAATGTTGGACATTCTGCGAATAGGAAGATCCGGGTATGGGACATTCCACGGATTGGCCCTTTCGCGTATTGGACATTCCAGGAATTTGACGTTCCGCGACCGCTGGACATTTTGCGAATTGGACGTTCCGCGACTAAACGCCTGTGCACACCATTCACATTAAATTTACTGAACAAATACTTGAGCATACCTAACAATAAACAACAACAGTAACATACCTTCCAACCAAGTACTGAGACACTGGACTATTGGTTATACTAAAGCACAAATGTCAATGGAAATTCTAGCTTGCCACATGCCACGTAAGGACCCAGACGCTGTCCTTAACTACCACCAACATGACCAACGTAACTAGAACCCTCCTATCTCATATACTAACCAAATGAGTCCTTGTTTCTGAAGTACAAAACTACCCGGCGGGAGGGGTAACAGACCAAGCAATATGGTGGAGGCAGGTGTAAATGTAGTGTTGAATTTCACGAATAATTCCACTCCTGACACCACTTCAGTACCATTTCGCCAAATGGGAGAATTTATTTGAATGCATATCATTATGAATTTTATGTCATGCATACTTTGGTGAAATTGGTTGTTACATCTCACTCGGGTGTCTGTACAACAACCTCATAAAGCACCGAATATTTAGTATACAACAGTAATGCTTTATATTAAAATTTACTTGGATATCAACTGAGCAGACAATTCTATATCGCTCGCCATCTACCTATCAGGATATTTGCCCTCATTATACGACAATGGATGTTTTTTTCTCTAATCCCCACCATGCTGTATTTACAGACCTTGATTAAACCTATACCAAAACTCGTCTTAATAACTGCGTAACAAAAATTTCAAATAAATCGTAGAATATTAGTTTCATAGGCGTCTTAATATCATTCTTACACCAAAAAAACTTTACGCTTATTCTAAGGATGCGCTTTGACAAGACGACGATTTAATCATTTTTAGCCGACTTAAAAAAAGAAGAAGGTTCTATGTTTATAAAACGATTACTCAAAAACCGGACTGATTAGAAAAAATATTGTTTTAATTTAAAAGGGTAAGGTATCGAATTGGGCCCATATGAAAATTTTCAAGATCTGATCAAAGGTTCCGGAGATAAAGCGCTAAAATCAGTGTTTTGAAGCTTTTCTTGCGTTTAAATTACTATTAGGTATTTATTACCGTAGCGAGGGTCCTGTGACCGATTCCAAAATGACAACTTCGAAATTTGTCTTAAGGTTTCTGCCCCGGTACTTATTGTTCGGTACCTCGGTTCAGTTTGCTCTTCGACTTTTTTCTTCAGAGGACTGTAGTTCATATCACGGAAAAGGACAAAGATTACTTAAACCGTTTGCTACGCTGCGGTTCCTGGTTTCAATTCTCTGCAGAAGCACAATTTTCCTCACCACTGAAAATGTATGTTTCTAGTTCTGGGTGTGATTGTGAGTATGATGTGAATGTTTCTAGCACTTACGATACAAGTCTTTGAACTTAGTATAAAAGTATCTATTAATAACCTAATAAACTTGAGTTAAGCCGCAAAACATTGCTGATTAGTACAGTGCGTTAATAGTACCTAATTCGTATTTCAGTAGATCCAATTTCTGTTTTCATTTCAGCAGCTGGTCTGAGTTCTAATCCCCCAAAAGGCTACAGACAACCTAAACGTTGACCTTAAACTTTCTAGACTTACACATCGCCTCAATACTCAATTCCATCACTCGCAAGCCACAACTGAATTAGGTACAGTCTAATAACCCGTGACGCCAGTGAACAAACAAAGTAGATATCATAGAATAATAAATTCATCCCAACGCAGAGCCAACCTGAATAATTCATTTAATAAAAACAGTAAGATAAACGACCCCAGTGACACATCGTCCAACATCACATACTCGAGTCTCCGCATTAGTTTCTCAACTTTTATCCCTATGAAAATATTAAAATGTAGTTGGAAAAAACTTACTCTTGAGTTATGTACAGAAATAACTCAACTGTCAGTAATCATAAACTTGAAATTAGAGACGTAAGATAAGTTCTTTTTTCTTTCAAATAAATTAGTTTATTTAAATTTTGTACTAGAGCGCAAATCTGAAGACTGTGGCCTATAAAATACTGTGTTGAGTCCAAACATCTAAGTGTGTCAATTACGACCCTATGTTTTTTTTTTTGAGCCGGTAAGATATATCTCTTAGTATTCATTAAAAACAAAAGAAAAATATTACTTATTAAGATAATCTTTACATATATAATTCTACTATACGTGTCACTGAACTCCTCCTAAACGGCTGGACCGATGTGAATATGCTTCGCCTGCATTTATCAATTTAAAAAGTAGGATATGTATAAGATATAGGTATAGGTATAAGGTATCTATTCCAAATTTCATCCAAATCCGTTCATCTATTACAGCGTGAAGAGAAAACAAACATACTTACACATTTACGACTTTCAGATTTATAATATTAGTGTGAAAACGCAGGAGATACTCTAGTACGGTCTACATACAATTTCAAGTAAAACCCGTTTCAATATAGAATGGGACAAAGGTTGTCAACTCACATTGGATCTCATTCTCACAAGCGATTAAAGGCCCAGTGGAAATGAAACACCATGTAATTTTTTTTTAACAAACGTTTTACACACTCAGAGACCCACACTAAGTTCGATGACTTGTGTCGCGAGTGCCGGAAACATTCACGTCGCACACACAATCACATCGACGACCCAGTTGGCGCAGTGGACAGGTGTCCGCCCTCTGCGCCGTGAGTCCTGGGTTCGATTCCCGGCAGGAGCACAAATTCCTTCCCAAGAGATAATTGTGCTTCTGGTTCTGGATGTAATGTGTGTGTGTGATGTGAATGTTTCCGGCACCTACGATACAAGTCTTTGAACTAAGTGTGGGGCTGTGAGTGTGAATGCGTTTGTTCTTAATTGACGAGGGTTATACTTATAGAATATAACTTGTTTAAATCTGAATACCTACCCATCTATGTAATCTAGGTACTTACCTGCATGCGTTTGAAAGTGCTCTTGTGAAGGGCAGACCGACGCCAATATTAAATAGGTTTGTGGGTTTTATACGCAACCCAGTCCTCCTTCGCATAATCAATAAAACCTACGTATTTTATGAGAATACCTGAATTTTTGATTTATAAAAACTATTATAAAACCTTATTTTAGTAAGAAAAGGATTATTTGATTCAGTATCGATGCTATGGTCAACAAAGTTTTTTTTAAATTATGCATTAAAATAGTATCGAAGATAGTAGAATCAATAAAACTAATTACATACGAGGTACTAGCCGTGCCCCGCGGCTTCGCCCGCTATTATCAAGTTAAAAAGTAGCCTATGTGTTAATCCTAGGTATAATCTATGTACATTCCAAATTTCATCCAAATCCGTTCATCCGTTAAAGCGTGAAGAGGGAACAAACATACTTACACACTTACACACAAACTTTCGGATTTATAATATTAGTTGGATATGCCTAACCGAGTCACTATTTCATCAAATTAAACTTATAAATCTTATATCTTATATCAAATTTAACCGGTCTCTATACGTCGCTCACAATCACTCCACACTTTTAAAGAACAAATAAAAAAATTGTATCACTCTCAATTAAGTTAAAGCTATGAATGTCCTTTATTAGTCATATATATATGTATTATAATATATATATTATTTGTGTAGGTTTTTGTGTGTATATTATGTATCTAACATTAATAAGTATGTGTAAGTACATTTAATAATTTAAATATTTTAAATACGTGTTAAGGTACACCGCCGTCCCTGTTTGTAATATTTTTATCATCTCCCTTTGGTTGTCTGGAAGAAATCGCTTTGAGCGATAAGACCGCCCTTTGTGCTCCTAAGTTATATTTAAGATTTCTTTGTAAGTGTTATTTTTTGGTGTGCAAATAAAGAATTTATCTATCTATAAATAATTTAGGTTAATTCATTTATGTTTATGTTGTCGAGGTATGTTACTGATCCATAGTGTCATTATATATCTTAACCGAGAACAGGGGTAGATTGAAAAACAGCGCTGCGAGTCCATGCATGCATGTACTCGCAGCACATGCTGAATCTACTCCTATTGCCCTAAACTGCACTGATAGATGCGACTGTTTCAGTCTTGGCTTGCTAGGGTTAGTTTTCAGTGGTTTTCACAATATACTAACTTTGTCCCTCAGACTGAGGCGGTCTGTCTATCACTTATAGAAAAATTTTGATGTAAATTTGTTTAATGTTGTTATGTGTTATTTCTGGCAATAAATTGATTTTTTATTTTATTTATTTTTATTATAATTTTAGATTTTAAATTTGATTGATTTTTTTATATCTTATATCTCTCTGACATACTACACACAGGGCAAACTACTTATGAGCTAGAGTTTATCCATGTCCTCGAGAAATACCTACTTACTGATTAGCTTAGTTTATTTATTCCTTCGAGGATCGTGCTCAGTGGCTTGCAATTGGAGAAGCCTATGTCCAGTAGTGGACTTCTATAGGCAGATGTTAATGATGATTATTTATTCCACTTGTACGAATCAAGCTAGAACTGCTTGTTGGCTAAGTTGGGTGGGCGTCCGCTTTTTAAGCAGGGGTATCGGGTTCAATTCCCGGCGGAAACACAAGTTTTCTCCATATGGAAAATTTGTGTTTCTGGTTCTGGTTATGATTGTGTGTGTGATGTGAATGTTTCCGGCACCCACGACACAAGTCATCGAACTTAGTGTGGGGCTGTGAGTGTGAAAGCGTTTATGTTTATTTAAGTTGTAATATATGATGCTGATTTTACACGTTATAGTGTACTTACTTCACACCTACATAATCATTTAGAACTATTGCTAGTTATAAGTACATCACCGAGTTTTGCCGCAAAAGTGAAAAAATTGCGTTGTTTATTTTGTATAATTTTCTAGAGCCTGTGATTCTTCGAGTGTTAATGTGCAATAATGGTGGATTATTAACCTTTAATACTTAGTAAATGTGCATAAGTGTAGGCAAATCATACAAAATTGAAAAACGTGATTTTCGCCTTCGCTTCAAAACTCCAATAGAAGTTCTAGTAAAGTTTCTACCACTTTACTAGGGCATGACTTGACTATGACTGGACTTGACTCTTACATGACTTTTACTTGTGACTAAGACTTAGAATATGACATATACTTGAAACGTATTATTACTTGACACTGGCTAAATGCACAAGATTACGAAGCCAAATTTAAAAGAAAAAAAAAAGTACATCACCCTATATAAGTTGTGGTTTGTCGAAATACCTACATTGATTTATTGAAGATGAGATAGTCAAGCGCTAGGCTTGACTATCTCATCGGATGATAAGTCATGTGGTCGAGGATGGTAAACTCACTAGGCCTTGAAAAACTGGCTCTTGTTTTATCTATCTAATATCTTCAAACGAGCAATTCTTGTATATATATGTGTAATCAGGATCTCGAAAACGGCTCCAACGATTATCATGAAAGTTACAGATTAGGGGTTTTTCGGCCCAAGGAATCGATTTATCAACGTTCCAGGTCCGAGAAATGCTCGGTTCCCAAACTGCATTTGAAAAAGCGAGATTAAGAAACTATCAGCGCCATCTATTACGCCATGACCGATGTAAAAAACTGTTTCTACTCGACACTAGATGGAGCTTTCACACATTCTACCAAAAACAAAAAACCGAGCAAAGCTCGTTCATCCGGATATTTTAATTTTAATGGAGAATATTAGCAAGTAATTCCTCATACAAACTTGCCGTCGCCTGAAGATTTACCAATGTACAGACGTTTACATTAGATCTGCCTACTACGTTTGCTGCTCAGCTATAAAGTTTTGCCTGACACTCTTATTTTTTATTCTCCGGAATATTTTACATTTTGGCTCAATTTATACGACGGCCACGGGACAGGAGGTTTAGAAAAATCATTACAATAAAACCGGCAGTTTCAGTTTCTGTTCTCAGTTGATCGATATTTCCTGCCCAAATTAGCCCTATTTCATCTGACTTGAGCAAAATAGAATTTACGGATACTTTATACGAAGAAACCACGCCTCTGTTACCGCAATATGCTAACTCACACGTAGCAGCCTCTGAGTAATGACTATAAGGAACAGCCTCCTTCGACAAAGGGCCTATTATGTCAAAAACAAACCCAGGCCGATGACACCGTACCTTCGAAAAATCAGTATGGGGTCTTCCTACAAAACTAGCGCCAAACGTGGTTTAAATCTTCAAAGTTAGAAAATGAAGGCAAAAATTGTATAATCTTTAATTTAATGTAGGGTCGTTAATATAATAAAAAAATTGTTGTCTGTAAAGTCGGTTTACGGACGATAATTTTACGTGATGACGAACGCTTAGGCCGATCGTGCCTCTCTATCGCTTGTTCCGCGCTCTCGCTTGGACGCTCCGGCTCAGGCAGAACGTGAGACTTTTTCGGGCGTGCAGCTGGTGTTCATCGATTTATAAGACGTTATCACGTCAAAATAAATATATAATATGACCGCTTATTCCTCCTGTTTTTATTATACGTAAAGTATCTAGGCTATACAGCCTTTGTTTTTGATGCCACAGATCCTGGGTTCAATTCCCGGCGGGAGCACAGTTTTCCTTCCCAAGGTGCATTTGTGCTTCTTATTCTGGCTGTGATTGTTTTGTGATGTAAGACGATACTAGAATATTTGAACTTAGTTTGGGCAGTGAGTGTGAAAGCGATTAGCATTCATCACTACAAATTTAGTGTTTTTTTTCGTTGTGGGTCAATTCGACTGACCTTTCGTTATTTTCCTTACTGTTAAACAAAAGTACTGTCCCTTAACCAATTCCCTCCATGTTTGCTGAGGGCTGCTCTCTTATAAATATGCAAATGTTATCCTGCGTTTAGCGTGCCGCTGCAATAATATTTATATTGAAATCGGCGCCCTACGTCCTTGAACTTTACTATTAAACTATACAAACAACCCTTTTGGTACTATTCCATTGCTGTTTGAATTGATTCCGCAGCCAATGACAACATTCGTTAGTACTAACATTTATATGATAGAGATAATTTCGTCCTATTAAATATAAGTTCAAGGGATGGCGCTGTTTTGTGGTGGGTAGTTTTTTTTAAACGGTTTCACACTCACAGCTCTACACTAAGTTCGATCACTTGTGTCATGGGTGCCGGAAACATTCACAAAACACACACACACAATCACAACTAGAACCAGAAACATTTTTGTTTTGGGGAGAAAATTGTGTTCTCTCCAGGAATCGAACCCAATACCCATGCTTAGAAGGCAAACGCGCACCTAACTAAGCTAATGAGTAGCTCAAGTTTTAGATATGTCCATATATATTAATACTGTAGCTAGGCAGGTCCTAACAATTTCACTAAATGATGTGATTTGAACAATCTAATTAAAGTTTTCAACATTGGTGCATCTGATTTCAGTATGGGTAAAACATAACTTGTAATTATTATTTAAGAATGTCTGAATGTCTTATTAGGTAAGAGGCATGCATTAATTGCATGAATGGTAAAAAATGAAAAATTTTGTGACGTCCCGAACGGTATAATTATACATATAAAATGATTACCAAACCAAGCTACAAATCAAAAAATCTTTAGGAATTAGAATTTACCGCGAACGAACCGATCAACTTTGAAAATTTAAATAATTTTATTGAAACACAAACAAGCTTAAAAAACCGACTTCATCGCTTATATTTCGGTTTTGGCTTGACCGATTTCGATAAAAAAATTATGGGACTTAAAAGAATTAAGTATACTACCTAACAAAAAAAAACATCAAAATCAATTCATAATTGTCGGAGATATGGCGTAAAATACAAACAAAAAAAAAACATACAATTGTGAAGCATCTTTTTTGGTTGAAAAGATTAGTATTCAAAAAAACATTAATGCGTTTAGCCAATAAGTTCCAATTTTGAATATTCTATACTGGTTATCAACATTTTCTGGAAACACGTGTAGAGCTCTCAATCGTACCTACATCTCAACACCATGTAAATAGTGGTCCCCTAAAGGAACCGCAATTTTCCAACCTCATAACAAAACGACAGCAAAAAGTTTTTGTTTAACACAAACGGTGGACATAACCCTCGTCCACAAAAGGACGAGTTATAAACCTGGCCACAACGTCCGAGTTCGCTTATAAAAGATACAGTTCGCATCACGAGAATACCACAGGAAGAAATCTAGGCAGTATTGGAGTTCACGTGAATTGTCTTTACAGTAACAAGATCAAAGATCATCGCAGGCTTGCTTTCCTTACACCGTATTACAGTTCGAGTTTGTTTTCAATGGTTATAGATCATTTTCTCGTGCTCGCCTAGCTGGCTACCTTGTACCAAAATACAGTCATAGTTCACATTCAAGATAAAAGCCATTCACTTTCTACGCCTGGCTTGTTTGTCACACTTAACTAAATCATCACTTACTTACGGTGGAAACCCAATTTTTCTCTTCAAGGGAAATTTGGTTTTCTGATTCTGGGTGTGACTGTGTCTTTGATGTGAATGTTTCCGGCACCCATAACACAAAGCATCGAATTTAGTGTGGGACTGGGAGTGTCAAAGCGTTTATTTTTACAGATAAGTAAAATGGAGGTCAAATTCAAGCATATCAGAGGTAAAAAAGTAGGTATAACAAATGTGCTCGCTTTTTTTTAAGTATAATAGATGCACCGGTATTGATAAAAGTTAGTAAGAAGATAGTTTAAGGGACATGATTTACAGAGCGCCCTAAGCGCGCGCCCTGTACTGCCGTATATCGTCATAAGGATGAAAGACGATAGTATATTTTTGACAAAATTGAGACATTTCAAATCACAGTATATCGTCATAAGGATCAAAAACGTTAGTATATTTTTGACAAAATTGAGACATTTCAAATCACAGTATATCGTCATAAGGATCAAAAACGTTAGTATATTTTTGTCAAAATTGAGACATTTCAGATCACAGTATATCGTCATAAGGATCAAAAACTTTAGTATATTTTTGTCAAAATTGAGACATTTCAAATCACAGTATATCGTCATAAGGATCAAAAACGTTAGTATATTTTTGTCAAAATTGAGACATTTCAGATCACAGTATATCGTCATAAGGATCAAAAACTTTAGTATATTTTTGTCAAAATTGAGAATTTTCAAATCACAGTATATCGTCATAACGATCAAAAACTTTAGTATATTTTTGTCAAAATTGAGACATTTCAAATCACAGTATATCATCATAAGGATCAAAAACGTTATTATATTTTTGTCAAAATTGAGACATTTCAAATCACAGTATATCGTCATAATGATCAAAAACGTTAGTATATTTTTGTCAAAATTGAGACATTTCAAATCACAGTATATCGTCATAAGGATCAAAAACGTTAGTATATTTTTGTCAAAATTGAGACATTTCAAATCACAGTATATCGTCATAAGGATCAAAAACGTTAGTATATTTTTGTCAAAATTGAGACATTTCAAATCACAGTATATCGTCATAATGATCAAAAACGTTAGTATATTTTTGTCAAAATTGAGACATTTCAAATCACAGTATATCGTCATAAGGATCAAAAACGTTAGTATATTTTTGTCAAAATTGAGACATTTCAGATCACAGTATATCGTCATAAGGATCAAAAACGTTAGTATTTTTTTGTCCAAATTGAGACATTTCAGATCACAGTATATCGTCATAAGGATCAAAAACTTTAGTATATTTTTGTCAAAATTGAGAAATTTCAAATCACAGTATATCGTCATGAGGATCAAAAACGTTAGTATATTTTTGTCAAAATTAAGACATTTCAAATCACAGTATATCGTCATAAGGATCAAAAACGTAAGTATATTTTTATCAAAATTGAGACATTTCAAATCACAGTATATCGTCATAAGGATCAAAAACGTTAGTATATTTTTGTCAAAATTAAGACATTTCAAATCACAGTATATCGTCATAAGGATCAAAAACGTAAGTATATTTTTATCAAAATTGAGACATTTCAAATCACAGTATATCGTCATAAGGATCAAAAACGTTAGTATATTTTTGTCAAAATTGAGACAAAGACATTTCAGATATATAAACACATCAGAAATGTCTTTGATATTTAGTATATGTTATGACTTTTAGCAGATGCGTCTAAATTAAAATTAAGGTTTAGTAGGTTGCAGTTAAATATTTTAAAGTAAAAAAATATATGCGTCTATGATGTATGTATCTCAATTTTGACAAAAACGGTGGTACGTCTTTTTAACGTATGTAAAAATCATTAAAATCGGCCAACGCATCACTAGAATTCCACAAAAGAGTAAAAAACATACATTAGCCCATAAACCCTCATAGATATATTTATACCTTCCTTTACGACACGCAGTCGGGTAAAAATTAAAAAACCGTATAAGTATATAAATTGATTTATCAGGGTGTCTGATTGGGGCAACGCGTGACCGAGTTACTGGCCTTCTTCGCACAGCAGATTTGCATTGCCATCTAACGTGGCAATGCTGCCAGCATTTTAGACACGCCTACCCACTAGCCGTGGTCTTTTAAAATAAGTTTTGTATAGTATTCTATAGTCTTAATTTTAGTTATAGTATTAGTCATAGATAGAAAAAACTTTATTGAACACTTAATTATAGAGATATAAGTAAGAAAATTTAAACTATGTGTACATAGGGCGGACTTATCGCTTAGAGCGATCTCTTCCAAACCACCTAATAGTTTCCTAATATCCTCTTTACTTTGCATGAATAAATTTTACGTTATAAAACTGATATTATACAAAATTATGATATAAAGATTAAAAAACTAATAATATGTGTTGCAAAAAGCTAAATCACTGTCCCCCGCGACATAACGCCGAGATGTCACTCCCACTTTCCCTAATAAAGTAGCTGTCGTAAAAAACCACTACAATCATCATAACTAGGACTGAGGACACAATGCCTTTAAAAATTAACGGTTGACAATAAAGCTAGTGTTGCTCTATATATTATAGATTTTCTAAGATTTGTGAGAGTTGCGATGAAAGTTTTCTTATTGCTTTGAAACAATCGCAATATAGTGGAATGCACTTACCGGCATTTCTCTTGGAATACTAGAAACTGAAAATTACCGCCGTTTACGTTGTGCATTATAAATGGTTTACCTTAGGCCTATTGGCTAGAAGAACGGCTAAGCAGGGGTTCAATTCCCGGTGGGAACACAAGTTTTTACCCCATGGAAAATTTGTGTTTCTGGTTGTGATTCGTACGTGTGATGTGAATGTTTCCGGCACCGATGACACATCAAACTAAGTGTGGGGCTGTGAGTGTGAAAGTGTTTATGAGTATGAAAGCGTTTATGTTTACCTATTGTCATCTCACTGGTATCATTTAAACAGGTAGAAGCTAGGATATCAGCAACAGAAACAAATACGTAGAGCTGTCGGGCACGCCCTTAGCCACCTAATTATTTTTTTATATCCGATAGTTTAGTTTTTACCCACTATCTGACCTGACGTTAAGTGATGATGTTGTCAAGGGTGGTAAACACGGTGGTAGAATGACTCAAGGACTTTGTTTTAGTGGTTTTGGTGACAGATTTTTCTACTTAAGGTTGGCAAACTACGACTGTATCTCGGTGACAGCTAAGTAAGCGCAAGAAAATGCTCTACCTCATGAAACCTATGGTAGATTTCATCACTGCTATATATTTTTTATGTACTTTTTATCAGGGTTATTTTTAATAATGCTTGGCTAGTTACCAATTGAATACAATCATAGTTTACCATCTTTGAAGTAGAAAATGAAGCAATATATCAAATAACATACCGAACGACTATTCTTGACTTCGAGTAACGGCAAATAGTGGTTATCACTCTAGACTCGTTACATACCTATAGAGAGATACAAAAATAAGAATAAGCCTAATTAACCTTATTTGGTTTTCTTTATGAGGTGATCAAGTGTCTTTATAAGTATAATCTTACATAAAATCCACATAGAACCTTTAAGATTTCTATGGCTAATTGGATATATCACATTTCAAAGCAACAGATCTTTAACTAACGAGGGTAAATGTAGGTCCGATATTAGTTCTGTCTCTCATAATGGAAAAATAATATAGGATGTAGGGCGTATTATTATATTTCCAACTTTCCAAGAATAACCACATATTTTGTATTAGAAGAATCTTTGTCAGTCTATTGAGCATTTCTACTTCACTTTGATCGCATTGTCAGATTAGTGAGATAGTGATCAACTCGGGTAGAGTATATTCTTTTCTATGGTGATCAACGTTTGCCTATCCTGGTTTAAAAATATCCTTCAAACAAACAACGGTACAAATAGCAACTTGTGAGCTCGAACCGTCAAAAAAAGCTTTCTTTGTATGCTTTTTGTTTGTTCTAATGTATATTATAATATTTTATGAGAGCGTCTGATATGGCGAAGCGTGATTAAAAACTGGTACTTTTTTGGCTCAACACGATAGCATTGAAATTCAGAGAAGCAATGCCCTGGCGGAATTCTCCTCTAAATGGCCAGATTATTATGATGGGCACGCTAGGCACTGGTATGATTCGGCAATTGAATTACCTATAAGCTTGAGGTGAGCTCTTTTGCTGCGTTATTTTATAATGTAATTTAAACATAACGTCTCAAAATAATAAAAACACTGCGCATATTTATCCGCACCACCCTTTTTAAATGGAAATGTAGTCATACAGACACTCCAACATAATATCGTTCAATTTAAATTATTTTTTGTTCACAGAGCATAAAATGAGTTCTCATATGACCGCGTGGAGGGTAACCAACTACCCACGCTTTCAAAAATTAGTTTCGCTGCGGTGTCCGTCCGAGCGTTACTTTTAAGTTAACGATATTACGCCCTGGGAATGCTATCTACGAACAAAATGTTTCATAAAAGCAACAACTGATTCATATTACTTACTAAGACTAAATAAAGTAATTGAATTTTACTATTTATAGCCTCTATCATATAATATTTCTTATACACAATTTTTTTCCACACAAAAAATATAAACTATATCGCATAGGCCTAACGTAGTAGCTAAGTACAAAGTGCTTAATTATTGCAAAAAAAAAAGAAGTTTCAACTAGTTTAAATAATTTGGCTCACTGTGGCTTTACAAATTTAATGTAATTAATTAGGTACTTTTGCGTAATTGACAAGAAGGTATTTTGTGTTTCGTTTCTGTGGCGTATGTGATACTATGTCTAAGCCTTAACTCCTACCTAAGGTTACCTGTGTTTAGGATATTAGGTCTTCCATATATGCGCTAGTCTACCATTAACAGAGTCAAACAGCCTTTAACCTGAACTAGTAATTAAAATTAAAACCGAACTGAGCACCCCGTAGAATTGGCTCAGTTAGGTGTGCGTCCGCCTTCGAAGCACGGGTATCGGGTTCGATCTTCGTGGTGCTGTTCTGATCTTACACACAATTACACCCAGACCCAGCAACTCAAATTTCCCTTGAGACGAAAACTTTTGTTTCCGCCGGGAATCGAACCCGCAGCTTAGAAAAACTAAGCCCTGTAATTATAACTTTCATAGCCCATGATATTACTTCCTCTATTTCCCCATTACATTGTTTGTACATAACATACTCTACCCTCCTCAACCTCATTTTAATTACAAAAAGTGTATCAATTATAGATACATTTATAAAAATTAAAGGGCCATCAACAACTATTAAAAGCGCTTAATGCTCGGACGTAACAAAAAATAATATCTCCAATGCATTAGCGCCGTGTGGCGCTCGTTACGTTAGCTGCGAGGTAAAGTAAGTACATACTCTACTTTTTTTTAATTACTTTTAGATAAGTGATTTCATGTGAAAATGAAACAGTTTTTACCTATAGGTGTTAATTTTTCGTTTGTCGATAATTGTAGGTATTGATGTTGTTTTTATAGCGTTGTTTTTTTCTTGGAGTGGGATTCATTTTAGTTTATTACCGGAGAGTAGTACGCTTGGCTAAGAAAGGATGTTGAATCTTTTTTTTTAACGCATTCACTAAGTTCAAAGACTTGTATCGTGGGTGCCGGAAACATTCACATCTCACACACACATTACACCCAGAACCAGAAGCACAAATATCCATTTGGTAGGAATTTGTGCTTCTGATGAATCGAACCCTATACCCCTGCTTAAAAGGCGAACGATCATTCAACTGAACCAACGGTCAGTTCAATTCAAACTGCCAAACGTCATCCATATATGGTTGATATAACTTCGGTTAGCTCGAAGCGTTTCGCTTCTACGTTTATAATCCGTACAGTGAAGAAATGGAACTCATTGCCCTCGTTTTTGTTCCCCGAACATAAATAGAGTGAATAGGTATTATCTAGGCAAGAGTGCTACATCTTCGGCTACGTCATCGTTTTCTAACAGGTGAGATTGTGGTCAATTGCATGGCTATGGAGCATAAATGAAAAAGGGAAACTTTTGTGTGCTTAGTAACTTTGTTTGTATGAACATCATAATGCAATTCAGAATGGCATAGGGGCCACCACAACTCTGCGGCCTAATTGATTAGTCAATTAATTAAAGCACCAACTGTTACCTATTTATTTGAATACTATGTTTTATCACGCTTGGTAGTTAAATAAGAGCAATTTGATTTGTTTATTTGTTACTGATTTATAATTTGACGTATATAATAACTTTTTGTCCGTGGCTTTGCCCGCGATTACTCTATTCTTATCTAGAAATTATTTATTGATATAAAACGCACTTATATTACAAATATATTATAGAGGAAGCTACACACTTTAATTTTTTCTTGGTAAATCGACCTGTTTTATGTTGGGGTAAAAATTATTCTTTTTCGAAATAAATAACATTCACTACGTAATCTAAAGATTTAGTTCATTTGTTTTTCTCTCATCTATACACTGGTGGACCCATCCCATAGACAGTGGAATAAACTAAAATTTCGATGGATAAACAATTTTATTTAAAAAATCGAACATGCTGATTAATCCATTAATAATAATGACACACTTTGCAATTACAATAGAAGCACATCAATCAAACCTAACGAGCAATGTAAATAATATTAGTCGGACATCGTTCGTCATATTTGCAGAGATATACTCGATGAGTTTACTCATTATTGAAGCTGTGTTTACAATCATTATATCAGACAAGGTTTGTATTTATGTACAAAACGTAGATTGTGAAAAAGCTTAATACCAAATTTCACTATTGAACTAACACATAAACGCTTTCATACTCACAGCCCCACACTAAGTTCGATAACTTCTGTCGTGGCTGCCGGAAACATTCACATCACACACAATAACAACCAGAACCAAAAACACAAATTTTCCTTGAGGAAAAATCTTCTGAGTGAAGTAAAAAATTAATAAACAAAGAAATAACTTTTCACTCACAACACTACAGTTTAATCAAAAACTTGTATCGTGAGTGCCGTGTACAACACACCCAGAACCAGGAACACAAATGTCTCTTGGGAAGAAAAAATTTGCTCCTATCAATTGGGCAAACACCAGCCCTCTATCGTCAAGGGTTTTAGGTCGATGGTAAGTAATGGTAAGTTTCGATTTATTTGCAGTATCCAAATATCCGGCATGAATATTCGTGTTCAATTACTTTTTTTTTACAGCCGAGGTACAGTCTATTTTAAACAAATTATATGTAAATGTATTATTTTGTCGTAATGAAAGTAATCCCCTGATCAGATGGTAGTAGTTTAGACGAGCCTACCATATATATCGTGATCACTATCTATGTATACTCTAGAACGTCTTATGTATATATAGAACGAAGCTATATGCCGATCTAAAGCCAATCTAATTATTTATTTGTTTATTTATGTTATAAAATCCACAGATCTTAAAATGGTAAGGTATTTCATAACCATTATACATATATCCAATTATTAATTTATTTACTTTATATTTTATGAAAGAGAGAATTAAAGAGAGCAACAAAAATTTATACATAACTTAAAACATATCAACATATAACTTAAAACTGTTTTAATTTTTTTTTCGTTTCTTTTTCATTTATTTATACATTATCCGAAACATACTTATACCCAGTGTTCTTGCATTCCTTAATCAAATCATTACTTATCATCAGGTGAATTAACAAGTCGAATAATACCCAATCTATTAAAAAAATACATCAGAAGAAAGTTAACAGACAAGAACAAGCCAAAAATTTCAGCAAAAGAAAATTAAGCTTTCAAAATCTAAAATACCTGACGTGCTGTCCACCACCGTAAATGTTTTTGTCTACGCTCGTAGAGTATGCTACGTAGTCAGTGTAGCGTTACCGTAGTACTCAGATAGCGTAACGGCTACGACCATGCTACGGCTACGACATTATCACGTAACAAAATGTGAGTGCAGCACATTCGCAGTATAGATAGAAATCGAATGAAAACTTAACGACCCTTATCTTTTGTTAGAGAATTTTAACAGCAGTTAAAATGTAGATAAGTGAGATTACAGTATCATTGTTCAATCAATGTTTATGAAATAAAATACTCATTTTGTTTTATTGCTAAATAGAAGTTTTTACATGGACATTACAATTATATTTAGTTGACAGTCGTACTAGGACTTATCAAAAAAAAAAGTTTTTCACGGTTCTGTTGTATCGTAAGTTCTTTATTTTGTTGAATACATATAAAGTAGGAAGATGCTAAGTGCAAATGTTTAGATTTTTGTTTGTTAATTTGTCGAGCTAAGTTAGCTTTATCTTTTTTTTTTTGTAAGCATTTAAATACAAAAAAAAAAGTTACTTATCTAAATGAAAGTTGACTTCAAACAATAAATAATAACGCCCAATAAATATGAAACACAACTCGTAAAAATATTTATTTCACGCTTATCTAACACAAATCAGATAATAAGAAAACTGTAGTCCTCGGACACCGACCTCTAACTAAATTGACGTCCTCCATTTAAAGGTCTACGAATGCTTGTATAAAAGTATGTACACTTTAATATTCAACAGAGTATCTGTGACGGTCCAGCGGCGTAAACTAAAGGCGCTAATGCAAAGTTGAATAATGAAAATAACTGGGATTGTATTACATTCCTTTTTAAACACGGGCCAGGTAAACAGACAGGGGCCCGGCGAGTCCCTTTATTTGCAGAATTTTAATAGAAAGGTCTGTGTGATGTTCTCTGGTAGCGTTCATATTATTTTCGACGAAACCCATTTAGTTGTATCGTGGTCGGTTCATTGTAACGAAATCTGCTAAATCTCGGGTAGAATTGATGTTGAAAGCTATCCTTATAAACTTTCTGATAATGCGACGTTGGTTTCTTTAGTGCTTGCTTATTGTATGGATATTAGTCACCTGAAAGCATTCGACTTGATTTGGTTGTTATTGTTAATTTTTAACAAGCTTTTTTTAATTTCACTTTCAATGTTTGTTAATCTTGCAAGCTGAATAAGAAGCACTTCCTCTTATTCATATTTATTCATATTCATTTTATTGGTAAATAATTATTACAGGTCAGAACAATGTAAAAATAATCATATTTAAAAATAATAGTCAAAAAGTAAAAATAAATAAAATAAAATTAATTATTCATAAATGTCAATAGAAATAGTAATTAATTTAAGGATAATAAATTAAATTATTATAAATTCATGTCAAAATAGCGTACATACGATTAAGTAATTCTCATTTCAATAAATTCGTCATATGTATAAAAAGCCTGCTTAACAAGCCATTTCTTAATTTTAACTTTAAACAAGTTTTCGGAGGTGGCGTTCCGAACATCTTCTGGCAACCTGTTATATACAGTCGGTGCCATGACATGCTACAGCTTCGAAGACTTCGTGAGCCGCCGTGAAACTCCTCGTATCCGATGGGCGTTTCTTATGGCGTATTTGTGACCATCCCCAAGCCTAGAATAGTCCTCCAAGTGCCTTCTTGCATAAATGGCAGCCTGCAGGATCACCAGAGACGGAACTGTCAAGATCCTCCACGACTGAAATAGAGGCTTCGCAGGAGTATCTTGTGGCACTCGCAACATAGCTCGTACAGCTCTTTTTTGCATTCGAAAGATGCGCTCCCAATCAGCGGCGCGTCCCCAGAGCTCGATGCCGTATTGTATGAGCGAGTGCACAGAGGCAAAGTAGCAGTTGCGTACCATTTCTGTGGGGAGGACAGCAGACACCCGCCACAGCGCAAAACACGCACTTCCGACCTTTTTACACAGTTTGTTGATGTGGATGTCCCATTTTAAAGCACTATCCAATTGGAAACCTAGAAATGTAGTTTGCTTAACATGAGCAATTTCTGTGTCGCCAATTCTCACGCTAATAGGCTTCTGGTTGCGGCCGGCTAAATTAAAGCACATGTAGTGTGTTTTTTTAATATTTAAAATTAGCCCATTAATTTTAAACCAGTCATTTAAATCTGATGATGCCTTGTTAATCCTGACCTCCAACTGTTCCATTGAAGGTGCGCTCACAATCACGGCAACATCATCAGCGTACATCAATACGTGACCATTTCCAACGTTTTCAGGCAGATCGTTCAAAAGAAGGGAGAACATTATATTAGATAATGATGAGCCCTGCGCCACTCCTATGTGGGTCTGAAGCGGTTTAGATCTCACTCTGCCTCCTTCACCCACAACTACCTGACTTCGACTTGTCATAAAATCAGTGAATAGTTGTAGTGGTGCCCCTTCGATTCCGTAGTGCTCCATCTTCGCAGATAGAACGCTATGGTCTGCAACGTCGAAAGCTTTAGACAGGTCGCAACATATTACTGCAACCTGCTGCAAGCCCTCGCGGGCCCCCATGATGCGTCTCACTACTTCGCTCGCCAGGCATGTTGTAGATTTGCCCTTGCGATAGGCGTACTGTCTATCCGAGAGTGCATTACATGCTGCCAGGTAATCGACCAACCTCGAACTGAGCCCGTGCTCGAACACTTTGGCGATCCCGGGTATGATCGATACTGGCCTATAGTTGTTAATGTCCTCTTGTTTCCCCTTTCCCTTGTACAATGGCGACACTTTTACGTTTTTCAACGTTGAGGGGTAAGTGCCGTATTTTTGACACTGATTATACAAGCAGGATAAGGGATAGGCCAATTGGGCTGCTGCATCGCGAAGGAGCGATATCGATATATCGTATGCGTCCTTAGTTGTTTTGTTCGCCACTCCTGTAGTCAAGATTTTGAAAACCTCCCTCTCGGAGAAAGGTCTCAGTAGTATAGAACGATCTGCAGGAAAGCGGGCATTTGTTAGGGCGCATTTTGCCAAAGCAATGTCGGCAGGCGGAGCGCCACAAGTTGCTGCTGCACTTACAAATTGAGCATTCATAGCATTTACTGCGTCTACCTTGTTACAAAACCTGGAGCCGTCAGGTTGCGTAAGAATCTCTGTGTAGTCACGGAACCGCCTTGATTTACCTGTTTCTGTGTTCACTACGCTCCACATAGCTTTAATAATATTACTTGATTTACTTATGGAATTGCAATAAAATTTACTTTTCTCGGTTTTTAACATTTCATTGTACTTATTTTGGAATTCATTAATTTTTAAAATTAGGTCTATATTATTCGGGAACTTCTGTCTTAAATTTTTCATGTCATATAGTAAATTATTTAAATCAATTAATTCGGCGGATACCCACGAATCTTTTTTGATTGACGTGGGCACCTGAGTCAAAGGAAAACACACGTCAATTTTATTTTGTAATATTGTTGTCATAGCTGTAGCGAGCTTTTCTGGTGTTCCAAGGTGCTTACATAATATTGAGTCCCAGTCAATGCTCCCAATGGATGTTATAAAGTTATACTTATTTGCTTGTGTGTATGAGCGGCCGAGCCTGGCGGGCGCGGGTGCGGCCCGTGGCTCGCACGGCAACACTACGCGCACGGCGTAATGGTCACTCACGTGAGTTCGTACTGGTTCGGCTCGCGAAACACGTGCCTGCTCACATCCCACATAGACGTGATCGATGCTAGTGCTTGTCATGTCCGTTACTCTAGTAGGGAAATCGACAATATTTTTTAAATTGTTCATCGATAGAATATCATTTAATTTTTTATGATCACTACATAATGCTCCACTTGTATCCAAATTTACATCACCTACAATTATATAGGCTTTATTAGTGTCATTCAGCTTGTTAAGCAGACTTTCGAGAACCGGGAAAAAATTTAGAGAACTCGTTAAGTTAGAACGGTATATACAAACTACTATAATTTTTTTCGATAATAGCTCGACCGCCGATATTTCACACACCTGTTCTACTGATAATTCAGTAACGTAGTCAAGATGTTTACACTCGTTAATTAACCTATTATTAATATAAATACATGTCCCGCCGTGAGCTATAGTTGGCCTTATCTTATCCTACGGGGTTAAACTTTAAGCTGTTATTACAGTTCCGATGGCAATGCATTTCTATGTTATGCATGATCCAAGTCAACATCCAAAATTAACTTCAGATAAAGAAAGTTTTCAGCGGTCAACAGCACAAACGAAAATGTATTGTACGCATTTAATTATAATATCCCCACCTAATTACCATTCATAGTGTCACCAAGACGCTATTGCACTCAAGGTTGCCTTCTAACCAGGGAACTGCTCAATGGTTAATGTTTGATTTTAAAATATTTTGTTACATTTTTAATAATAATAATTTTTAATATGAATATATAATATTATATTTCGTATATTAAGTTGATAAACAATGCTATGCAATAGCTTTACCGCGGCAGTTCAAATTTCAAATTAAATTGTCTATAAGAATATTTATTTTAATGACAACTTTAACTTTTGTTCATTATAACTAGATAGTGACGAGAAATTAAAGCAGGCTGTTGTCAAGAAACAAAGACGCGATTCCGTTTTATTTCAAATCAAATCAAATCAAAATCGTTTATTCACATGGGCCCCAAAGAGGCACTCATGAAAGTTAATGAATCTATTGCCAGATTCGCTAAATTACAGCCATCTCGAGAAGAACCTGGCAAGAAACTCGGCGGCGCATTTTTTTTTCATTCATTTTTTTTAAAAACATTTTGAATTTCTAATACATAATTTTCTTAACCTAGGTGTTATTATGGTAGTCGCTAGAAAGAGCCTGTGCAGTTTGCCTCCATGCATCCTTGTCATTAATATAGTCTGTGGTCTTATAGTAAGCTTTCTTAATTAATGCCCGTTTTATTACAGATTTGAACTTTCCCAGTGGTAATTCATTTACCCCACAAGTCGATTAACAACAATCCAGACGTCGGGAACTTAAAAAATGCACTTTAGACTGCGGATAAAAAGCCACGATGTCCTTGAAGGCGCAAAGTTCATTCTTTACATCAAATGCGGCCAGGAGAATAATCAGCGCTTCCGCTAGGACTGCATGCTATAAATGAATGAAAAACTCGATTCGAACTTCACAGATACAATTGATAACTTGCCCGCAGCACTAACTTTGTGCTCTCTGCTCTCTACTCCATTATTGACGGAGAATCTTCCTCAGAAAGGCGGGGGCTTTCATTGCAGATAGTTTTTCTCTTTAAACTAATCTAACAACTGACCTCGTTTCTTAGGAATACTTAATTCTATTTCTTATTGTTCAAAGAGGATTGAACAGTTTTGATCAACAAATTATAGATCTTGAAGACAATTGTTTGTTTCAAGATCTTCAACATTGTCTTCTAAGGTTTAATCTTAAGAATACTTAATTCAAATAATCATGATATTACATTATCAAGGCTATTAATATAACTAATTATACTATTGGACTTGTACAACAATTAAGCAAATTTTTATAAGACAAGCTAATTTTGGTTTTAAGTTTTTTAGATTCAATATTTTATTTCCCTTATTTATACTATTAAGTATAGATCATTTCACTATCTATTTCAATCCTAGTTTAATCGAAAAATACTTGGTGACGGTTTTCACGCATCCAACGTAGGTTTAAGTATGTTTGGAACAAACATACTTACACACTTACAAACTTTTGGATTTATAATATTATTAGTAGGATTAACTATTATTATTAGGAACCCGGTGACAGAATCCGCGGGCATCCTGAGTTATGTTTTTATAAAGGTACTGATACATTTTACTGTACCCACATTTTTTTTTCATTAAGCTATCGTAAACGAAAATACAAACTATGATCCGATACGTTCTGTTGCTTATATTTTCAATCATCTCTCAATGAAAACACCATCGTGCTTCAATTAAAGCCCGCCCGGCAGTTCTCGGTTTGCTGGACAACTTTTATTACTTGCTCAAGTAGAAAAAGTAATCAACTCCTTGATATATCGCAACTCCATACCCGGCTAACTCCTAATTGTTTGATGTGACGCGTCGTCTAGTTAGCTCTTACCTTGTTCGGAAACAAATTTTATCTTTTTAAAGGCATCGGCGAAGTTCCACAAACTCTGTTTGTTACAATTTGCTTATTGGCTTTTTGTTTCGGGTAAATAGATCAGAAAGTTGTTGTAATCAGGTCACGTCAAAGGTAAAATTAGAATCAACGTCAGCTGTAATAATGTTTTGTAAATTGTAACTGTAATATTGTATTACATGCTATCTACCGCGATATATATATGTCTAATATCTTTAAATGAGCAATTCTTATATATAAAAATACATATATATATATATATATATATATATATATATATATATATGTATGTATTTTTTTGACTGGAACACTGAACGAAATGTGTTCTTATTTCAATCTCAGATGTCAAAATGTCAGTTTGAAAACTATATCAAACAAATTAATGTAATGAAAAATTCTAATATTATTTATTTATCTAAAGAACTCGTTTTGAAATATACGTGAAGTGATTTCTTGTAGAAGTGGTGAGATTAGAGACTTCATTCATTCTTAATTTCATGAAAGCTAACTACGAGGCCTGCAAGTATGGTGCCAGATCACAAAACGCGAGATCGCGAGATCTACGCATCTACTTCGATTAAAATGCTTCGCCAAATGTCATTGATTAAACATGAAAAATCACCACCCACCAATGCACTTAAGGATGTGTTTGACTTACTCAAGATTTCAAAACTATGAAACCTATGGAATCCTAACTGGAGCGCAATGTGCTAACGAATATATTTAGCCGTATTACTGGACTGGATAACGATAATTTAGTGTTTTGTTTGTATTGTTTTAAATAGTACTTGTATACTGAAAAATGAAAGTACATACATAACACTAATAAATATTAAGTTGTATTATTGAATCTATATCTACTTTGTTTTATAGCAGACGAGACGGGGAATTAAGTGCGTGTGCTCATTCATGGGGCAATATGGGGGTAGATGTAGTAAGCGTTTTAGTGGCTGATATAAATACGAAATTGTAGTAGATAATTTAACTGTTAGTACTTTATTCCTTTTCTAGGCGTGAATACTAGTGAAGATTTACAGGGATTTAAAAGTACGTGGTGGAAAATGAGAATACGAACGTTCATATAAACCCTTGTATAAAGAACATTCAAAATTTTAAAATTCCCGCATTTTTTATTTTCATTTTAATGGTCAAAACATAAATGGCGTATTGTTCTATAAAATTATTTAAAAAAAACGTTATAAGTGGTTCACTGCAATTTCTATTAAGTTGACATTCTTTTCGGGTAGAATATATTCTTTTCTATGCTAGTACGTTCCGAGGTGCGTTCTATTTTAGAAAAAAACACATTATTTGGCATTATGACCACAAACCAGTATTGCATCTCGGGTAGAGTATATTCTTTTCTATGATTACGACTGTGATACTGGCGACCTAAAGTTGTCTATGACATATATAGCGGAAAATTCAAATCTATGCGTCATTGAAAATTATCACTTGACAAAATGACAGCATGAATAAAACCCTACAAAAATAAATGGAAATACAAATATGTGGCAAAATTATAATATAATGTTACTTTCATGAGCTAAATACTGTTTTTATTAAATATTTCTGTGATATGCCGGGGCCGGATGTAAGAGCCAATGACAATGTCCTCGGCGAGATGTCTAATGAGCCAACGGCGACTGTACACAGTGGTGTAGAGGCCAAAGCTGAGAGAAAACTTACCGTCCTTGAAACCCATGGATATGTCCTCGGCAGAACCATAGGCTCCGGTTCCTACGCCACTGTCAAGGTGCAAATCTTAAATGTAAAACATTCCTCCTATACTAACATCAAAAGCAAATCTATACAATGTGGTTACATTTTAGGTCGCCACTAGTGATAGACACAATTGTCAAGTCGCAATCAAAATAATAAGCAAGTTTCAAGCGCCTGGGGATTATTTGAAGAAGTTTTTACCGAGAGAGATAGAAGTGGTTAAAGGATTGAAACATGAAAACCTTATACGGTTCTTACAAGCTATTGAAACCACACATAGGTGAGCGTTAGACTTTTAGTTCTTAGATATAATTAAACGGAAGCAAAGCTTAAAACGACTCCACCGCTTTATTTTCGTAACTTTGATCAGATTAGATGTACTAAACACGCATTATTGAATCTTCATTACTTTGTCTTTATTGATAAATGTAATAGGTACATGAAGAAGTTGAGGATGTCGACATATGCTTGATAAACAGCTCGCAGCCGGTTAGTAGGAAATTAAAACTTTTAATCGTAAAATCCTACTAATATTATAAATCCGAAAGTTTGTATTTAAGTGTGTAATTATGTTTGTTCCCTCTTCACGCTTTAACAGCTGAACGGATTTTGATGAAATTTGGAATGTACTTAGATTATACCAGGGATTAACACATAGGCTACTTTTTAACTTGATAATAGTGGGCGAAGCCGCGGGGAACGGCTAGTAAGATATACATTCTTAAGGAAAAATATTTCTACCAAAGAAAACTACATAAAAATGTCACGTCTCTCGCACATCTGGTTTAGGCTGGGTTTTGGTTGTCATTCAGGCATCGATACGACAGTTTTGTCACATTTATTTACACCTAACGTATGAAAAAAAACAAAATATTATGATTACCTTTCTAAAATATAAATTACACGTATATTCTATGAAGGATCTCCGAGAGAAAATGCGTTTTACGTATAACAGCGGATTTTTTATGTGTTAAAATCTATTGTGTTAAATCGCAAACAAATTCATCATTGCATGCATTAAAAGAAGCTATTCGAACTATTATATATTAGTCTTCATTGCGAAGTGTTTTATTCTTTTAAATACATAATGTTTTTATATATCTGATATGTATATAGACAAGCATGACCTCGAGATTTCCATAACTTGCTCATTATTTTGCTTCTGCTAAGGACAAAGGCACTGAATATATTCACTATAATGATACGTCTAACATAGAAAGATTTCATCGCACAATTTGCTATGATGAGAAACTAATAATAACTTATAAATCGACATATCTAAAGTTTAATTATAATTTTCAAAGTGCTTGGCTAACGTAGTAGAGTTACCCACTACTGCTATGCCACTGGCACCGGATTCAATATCCGGTATAATTTCTTTTTAGATTTGTGTTTCTGTTTTCGTATGCTAGCTGGGCTGATGGTAAGCGATAAGCCCGCACGCATCTAATACTATAAGAATCTTTGTCCTGACATACTGATTCACTGACTGACTGACTTAGAGACAATGCACAGCCTAAGCCGCTGGTCGTAGAGACTGGAATTTGGAGGGTACATTTGTTTTAGGACATAAAGGTGTACTAAGAAAGTTTTTTTTGAAATTCTACCCATAAGAAGGTTAAAACTTTTGTATTGCCAGAGGTGCATTAAGGTGGTTCAATGGGGGATGAAAGTTCATGTCGAAAGTTCGTTATTTATGAAGTTGTACTGATGGAAATTAGTATTTAAGTAGTTCATCCTACTAATATTATAAATGCGTAAGTTTGTGTATGTGAATGTTTGTTACTACGTATCTCCACAACGAATAAACCGATTTTGATTAAATTTAGAATGTAGATAGTTTTGGTTTGTGGTTGTGGGTAATTTACACGGGCAAAGTCGCGGGCACGGCTAGTTTAAAATAAAATAAAAAGATTAATATTTTTAGCCAGGGGTGGGAAGTTGTTAATGTGATGTAAATTGTATCTGGGTAGTAAAATTAAATCTAATTTTATTAATAAGTCATTACAATAAATTAGATATAGCTTACTCGCGTAGCCGCGGGGCACGGCTAATATATATATATATATATATATATATACATCTGAAATTCCACCAGAACTTCCGCGTGGGACTTCAATGCGCTCCTCTCCCAAAGGCTTAAGATCTTACATGTAATATGCCCGGTAATTACACTGAGAAATCGCTTTGTCAGTCGAAACTAGCCAGCGCTGTTATTCAGCAAACGGGTGGTTCCACCACAGGCGGACTCGCTAGGAGTCCTACCACGCTTGTTTATGTAGGTTCATCTCTCCAGCTTTGTGGTGCGTGTGTGTGTTTGTGTCACGTTGCAACGGATGAATGAATTTAAACGATTTGAAATGTACACATCTTATTCACATGATGAACACATAGGCTGGTAACTCGATTAGTGCGGACGAAGTAACATGGCACAACTGGTCTGTTGTAATCAAAAATGTTTCTGTAAAAAAAATATCTTACGAGCAAGTGTTTTAGGGTCTATATTGTAATGGAATATGCTGAAAATGGTAGCTTACTGGACATCATACGCAAGGATCAACACATAGACGAAGTGCGCGGGCGCCGTTGGTTCCGACAACTGGTCGAAGCTGTGGACTATTGCCATGAACGAGGTGTTGTTCATAGGTAATTCTAATACATTCTACATTTTTAAACATAAATCTCCATTTAATTTCTATTATTATTTTGTGGCATTCCATAAAAAATACTACATCACATACCTAGACACAACACACAACCGTGCAGGCAGTAATTTTTACATAACTTAAATTTGCATCCATACAATATTTAATGACAAAATACATGCAAACCAAGTACACGGAGAGTCGCTGGATGTAATTAAAAACATTCTTCCAGGAACTGTTCAGTGTTTAAATGGATAAAAGTCTATCAGTTGATATGAATTATAAAAAAGTTCTTTGTCCATACGACATGCGAGTGCATAAATACGCCACGGTTCTAATATATATAATATAAATTATACTTGACTACGAAGACTTTGAAGTGACATCCTTATTTTTGCATACCTACAGTTAATTGCCTGTCAAATGTACTAGTGGTCAATCCCTGGTGAGGATTCTTCAGGCCACCAGAAGGCATCTGACCCAGTACAACGAATGTCTAACTACTGTTACAGTTTAGAGAAATTCATAAGGAACTAGTTTTGACTCCCTATGACTATACGCGACATTTACTTAAAGATGTCTCATGCCTTGTTATCTTTGTGTTTCTCCTTTTATATTATGAAATGCCAAACAAGCACATTGCCCTCTTAATTATGATATAAGTCGCTTGTTAACATCTGTAATAGGCATTACTTGTGCTTTACTTAACTTGACGATCTAGCCAAACCTTTTTATCCCCGCTAATAATGGTAAATAGAGCGGGATGGCATGGATGGCTTCAAAGCAATATGCAGGTTGCTTTGATGCCATCCTATAGTCTGCCCCAATATAAATGGCGTAAAATGGCGAGGCCCGAAAGTTAATAGAAGGATTTTCACTCCGCAACGGATAACTGCTATTCGCACTCAGAGCTTTCGTAGCGTAAATCTTTTCTTTAACACCAGGGACATCAAATGCGAGAACCTTCTCATGGACCACAGCCTGAACATCAAATTGTCAGATTTCGGCTTCGCTCGTGGCCACATGAAGCCCAAAAATGGCGTCTTCGCTCTCAGTGAAACCTTTTGTGGTAGCTACGCTTACGCCTCTCCAGAGATCTTGAAGGGGGTACCGTACAGGCCCCAGGACTCTGATATCTGGAGTATGGGAGTGGTCCTATACGCTATTGTGTATGGACGATTACCTTTTGATGACACGAATTATACACAGCTGTTGAAGGTACGATCAATTTTGTTCAATTCATTATCTTAAACAAAATCTTATGTCATTCTTCTCATTTACCATAGCAGTTGTTGGTGTAAAAAATGGCTGGTATCCTATAGAGCAACACAATGTAGGCACATTTTAGTCTCAAATTAATATTAAAATTCAGTATTGCTTCGTAAGTCTCGTGTGATTCAACATTTTGGCAAATCTCTACATTCTACGCCGCAAGAAATAGATATGATTCCCAAGAGTTTTTATTTATATACGTGATATGCAAACGTTTTAACACTATCTCACCTAATGGAAAGCTCTAATAGATTTGTTTCTAGTTGTGTGTATGAAATATAAATGTTTCTTACCTACGATATGCGATTTTAGGTAATCAATTCATGCTACATCTTTGTGGCCGCATCATCATCATCATGTAACATATGTAGAAATGAAGAGAAAGATGTAGCCACCATCTCACCTGATGACCCATCAGGTGAGGTGGTGGCCAATTGCTTACCTATCTTGCATAGAATAATAAGGCATTTAAATTAGAGTGAGTGTTAATGTGTTTGTTTTAGTTTTTATTTTTTATTCATATTAATATTACATTATTCCGCACAACAAGCTTCCATAGCTTGTCGGATATGCCTCATTCACTTAAAGACTACAAGATTCTTTTTGGTATTTTATATTTCTTCGTCAACATGTAAATCATTAGAAATTTATAACGCTTTCTAATTTTGTTTCCCGTGTAACCTATTGCTTTGATCTAAAGTTTTACCAAAGAGGACATCCTACTATCTGGGCAGTATCTAGATAATGGATATTTTAAAGTTACCTAAATACATTTGTCAAGGCTCTATGACTACTTATTACTCGGATAAAGAGCCATCTGAAGGCAACGCCGCCGTTAAGTTGAAAATCACTATGTCACCATTACCATACCATTCAAATACCGTAGCAAACGTTGTTTAACTTCACTAATCTCGAGTGCTTGCTGCATATAAAAACTTGCCATTATAGTAATTACCAACATTAGACTGATTGGATTCCAGCAAGTCCAAAACAAAGTTTCGTTCCCCCGCGAGCCGAAGGTATCAGCTGAATGCCGGAAGCTGATCACCAAAGTGCTTGCGCCGCTCAAGATTCGTGTGAAGATCCCGCAGATCCTCGCCGACCCCTGGCTCAATCCCAACCAGCCAACTTCTAAAGATGAGGAGGTAGTTAATAATTTATTGCACTTAATGTACCTAGACCATACCTTAGCACGTGATCTACAAAAAGACTGATCCGGAACCATCGCTTCCATTGTTCTAAATCAAGCAAATTTGCTTGCAAAACGAGGTATTTCTTACATATTAACTTTCGATCTTAAGGCGATGGAAACAGTGGGCGGAGATTCTTCGGACTGAAGTGATTACGTTAAGTACGTCTATTATGCCTTATTAAGCCTGTCCTGATTCTGTCTTACAAACGATCCAACCGACAGAGGTTTGACTTAAGTACCTTTGTGTTTGTCTATTTTCTAACTGTAGTTAGCCTAAGGAAGAAAATTTCAGAGAAAAATCCAGTTTTGATGATTCTCAAACAATCGTGCCTCAATGCTAAGACTGCTTCCAAGGTAGACATCGAGGATTTTATTAAATTTTTATGTAACGTAGCCAATTTAACAAATAGTTATCATGAATACTTAGATATTTGCCAACGAGACTACGTAGAATACCAATCATTTCATAACAATTGCTATGTTTGACTTACCACTACATTGCCCTAACTATTAGAGGATATTGCCTGCTTTTAAGCTTTACTTATTTTATAACATTAGTTATCTTTGTGGTAGAAGTAAGAGAGATCTAATTTGATATGATAGCGCCATGTCAGGAGGCCAGTGAAAAAGTTGGGAGTGCTAGCAGGCAGCGCCGTAAAGGCGCGCAAGTTGCGCAAGGGGCTTCGCATAGACGACAAGTGATCTAGGCTATTTAAGTTAGTACACTTTGATAATTCAAATTAAGTCTTAAGGCACTAAAGCATTGGATGAGTGCCTCTTTGGGGCCCATGTGAATAAACGATTTTGATTTTGATGAAGATACCTGAAGTTATGCGTTGACTTTTTACACAAATGGAGTTGCTCGAATGTTACGATAAACGTGATGCGATTGGATAGTGCTAAACACCCATGAATTTCAAGACTTATTACAAGTAGGTTCAAGTTTAGAAGACTACGGTTTTTTTTGCACTAGCTTGACGAATCTTATAGGGGTTAACAAAGGTATCTCTTTTCGAGAAAAAGATTACAATCTACTTTAATATTTCAAAGGCCCTTGCTGGTTCGAGTATAAATACAAGGTATGTATTACTATTAATTATTATTTATGTGCCAACCGGGGCTGTGTTCAGTGCCTACGCTCTCAACCTCTAGCCTCTTCGGAGGCTCGGTTAGAGCGTTTGGTTAATCATAACCAAACAACAGCCTTGGCCCTTGAAAGATGGTTGTAAAACTTATATCCTATATATATGTTCTCTACTTATATCCTCGACATCCGATAAAGAATATTTTCCATACCCCAGCTTACCGTACTAATATGTGTTTACAAAATCATTCAATAATATGTGTTCACGTATCGCAAATGAATATAATAGTTTCAACAATCAAATCAGTGACCTTGATATTTTTTGCAATTCTCTAGCAGTATTTAAGCTCAAAATTTTGAGATATATGTCGCAATCACAAAGTACTGTTGACCCTAAGTAAATTTTCAAAGTAAATTAAAGTCATTGTATTGTTAGTAATTTTAAGAATTCCTTCTATTTTTATTTTCATTATTTTATTATTTCTTGCTTTTTGAGTAGGTACATTTGGCAAATGATAGGCACGCCGAAATTGTCATGCATATCGGAAAATTCCCTTGTTGTTAATTTTAAGTTTAATTATAATATGTTTGATGTGGCAGTGCTCTATTAAATAAATAAATAAATAAAAAACACGCATGCCTGTCAATATGAAGTTTCTGACAGAATTCCCGCGAAAACCAGTACGTAAAGTCAAAATTAAAGTTGAAGATAAAAGTGATAAAAATTGTGGATGAAATTGACTGTCATATGTATATAACTGTACCTACTATTATTTATTCCATGTGCTCTGTCGTTCGGAGCCTTCGAGCGTGGATATAAAACAACCAAACAACTGAAATTATAGGCACTACAATTTCAGTTGTTTGGTTGGACACACACATAATGTTTTTACGTTATAAATGCGTCAGTGTAAAAGTGTGTACGATTGTTTATTTTCTCTTCACCGTTGTAAGGCTATAATGGCCAAACTGATTTGGGTGAAATTTTGAACGTATAGTATCATGGCTACAATTGTGGATACAATGGTATATAAAAATAAATTTATTTTCAATTATTTCAAGTAACTTTGAACCATAAATAAAGGCAAATTCTTACATAAATCATTGAAATTCAAATAATGCTATTATTTGAATTAGACATAGAAAATAATTAATAAATAAATAATAATAATAATGAAAACTCACATTACTACCTATATCTAACATATGCCAGGCATTTCCCTACCTACTAGGGATATGCCTGTCGCAGCATATCATATTACCCATAAGATTAATACAATTATCTTGATTAACGCGAACGGAGCTGTGGCGTAAGTACGTAGCTATCTATCAAATACCTTAACGCATTTTTTTTATTATTTGAACACCATCTCACCTGCTGGCAAGATGAAGATTCGGTGATTCGGTTGAAGATGTAGACTGCCTATAGTAGGGGAGCCCAAGCGGGGATTTCGGGATTTACTCAAGCGCGGCAGATTAATATACAGGGGAATACCTTGTACCCGGTTAAGTACCTCCACCAAATATGAGCACCATATATATGGCCGCACGTCAAGGATAAAGGATCAGATAAGTAAAAAAAAATTGATCATCAGAAAATCTCGAGCGCGTCAGATTAAGGTAGGGTGAGTTAATTACATGCTAAAAAGTGTATATTCCACTAATCTGACAATTTGAGAGTGACGTAAAGAAAGAGGAGGGCTAAAAAGTTGTAAAAAAAAAACGTCATCTCGACATTCTCGAGCGTGGCTAATTTTTTTTTTATTTTTAAGTAAATAATTCAAGGTTAACGAAAAATATATAATCTGACCATTTCAACAAGCCGAAGTACCAAACATTTGTCGATAAAGTTTAATGCGTGCAGCTGCATGATACCTATATTCCCCTCTCCGCGTTTCTATTCTCCTCTCCCTCTTTCTCTATATATTACTCTCTTACTCCGTCCCTACTCTGGTTTCGGTTGCCATGACGCCATCACAGCTGATGACACAAGGTTTTAAAAAAAAAAATTTTTTTGTCAGTTTAGGCGAATCCCTCTAGGTAATGGTCAGATTATGAGACAGCATGTCTAGGACATAAAGATGAACCATATATATCTTAATCTGACGCGCTTGAGTATTTCAAAATGGCGAATTTTTTTTACACATTGTAATAATGGCCACGAGTTTGCGTCACATCAAAATCGTCAGATTATTGAATTAGAGCTTTTTTTAGGTACAGTTAACACCCCATTAGAAAATCTGACGCGCTCGATAAATTTTTTTTTTTTTTCGTTTTCAACCCTTAAGTACGACCACCCCCATCATGAAAACGATCAGATTAACATATGTACATTATTAAAAATACGTAGGACATTGATGCTATCAATATCTGACGCGCTCGAGTATGCCCATGCAACAGTATTTTTTTACATTTTTGAAAATTTATAGCCGCTCCCCCCACCGATGAAAAGGTATACATATACAACATTTTTTTCTTCTTATCATCTAAGCTTTCCAACCCAATAGGCCTCTATGACGCTCGAGTAAATCCCCATTTAGCATCGTGGGCTCCCCTACTACTAGAAGATCCGGGAGTCCGGGGATCAAAGACAGGCAGTGGAAACGAATGTAGTTGATGATGATACGAGCAATTTTTGTATATATGTATATATATATTCTGAATCTCGGAAAGGGCTCTAACGATTTTCATGAAATTAAGTATGCAGCGGGTTTCGGGGGCGATAAATCGATCTAGCTAGGTTTCATTTTTGGAAAACGTTTAAAATTTCAAATAGAACCGAGCAAAGCTCGGTCATACAGGTACTAATACTAAAGAATGCAATGGAATCTTGTACAGTTTTCCTCACGGATTGATCTATTATGTACTTATATACTTATAGGTGTACCAAAAACAAAAGTAAAACGCAGGAAGTAAACGTAAATAATTCTTTGTCTTGGATAAAACTGTATACAAGTATATTATAAGCAAATGTATTACAAAGTGATTTGTAAAATACCAGAGAGCTCTCAGGCCTTGATTATTATTTTTATTACACTTAGCTCATTTAGTTCTACAACTTTCTTCTGAATACTATACTTTCCGTAATCCTACTAATATTATAAATCCAAAAGTTTGTGTGTAAGTATGTTTGTTCCCTCTTCACGCTTTAACAGCTAAACGGATTTGGATGAAATTTGAAATGTACATAGATTATACCTAGGATTAACACATAGGCTACTTTTTAACTTTATAATAGCGGGCGAAGCCGCAGGGCATGGCTAGTAATATATAAATTTAGATGATTTATTCTAAAACTAGTCGTGCCCCGCGGCTTCGCCCGCTATCATCAAGTTAAAAAGTAGCCTATGTGTTAATCCTATGTATAATCTATGTATATTCCAAATTTCATCCAAATCCGTTCAGCCGTTAAAGCGTGAAGAGGGAACAAACATACTTACACACTTACACACAAACTTTCGGATTTATAATATTAGTAGGATTAAACTACACTGTCCCGCAAAGAACGGCATCGCTGCGCCATGCTTGGTAATATGTCAGTCCAACGTCAGGAACTTGACACGTTACACTTAAAAATAAATTAAATAATACCTATATACTAAAATGTTTGGTTGGAATGAAATCCCAAAAGTTTTGTTGTATTTTACAAATTACCCTGTATATTGCTGCCTGTAATATTAAGAAAAACCGATTACCATTATATCAATAGCTGCATTAGACATTCAATGTAGCTTTGGAGGCTCTAAAATGAATTTTTGAACTTTTCAGCAGTTCGGAAGACCAATAGCAAAACGCTTCGTGTGCTTTTCTATACACGCCTTATTGGACGTAAAACAATAAAATAAACGCTTTCTCTGACAAACCAAACCAATTTCAACAACTTGTCGTGGGTGCCGGCAACATTTACACAATCACACCCAGAACCAGAAACACAAACTTCCCCCCGATACCAGCTGATTAGAGACGAACGCGCACACGTTGGCAAATAATCTGAACTAGCATAAGAAGTGCATATTCTCCGTTTTGATTGAAGACTTTTTTGGGACATTTACCCGGTTCAAACTTAATATACAAAATAATAACCGCTCCATATTTTTCTGTGAAGATGGACTCGATCACCAAGCTGCTACGACCCTCAAAATCCCAGATCCCCCACTTCCAAGTTGATGCCTAGCCTACTTCGTGTGACAATGAGGTAACATTATATAACGCATTATATATACAGTCGCTTAGCCATAGAATTTGAAGCCGTGATGACGTCGTAGTAAGGCCGACTTTTAATCGGGGGTCGTGGTTTTGCACCTTACGACGATGGCTTGAACTTCTGGAGAAGGTGACATCATGATGAAATCCATAGTGGCATTTTGTTGGCAGCATTTTCTCGAGCTCGTATAGGTAGTGCCCTGTAATTATGGCTTAGATCTTCCCATACATTTATATATCGTTATTGGTACAATAGGGATAAGGCCTGGGCAAAAAAAATCTTATTAATCCGTCAATAAGATTTCAACCATAAATAGCGTCTGTATTCGGGAACGGGGGCTCGTGACATCATGCCTTGATAAAAAGTGTAATGAGGCGTGAGGTCACGCAATTTCAACGCTCTTTATCGTCTTTTTTGTTTAATTGGCAAAAGGAAAATCACGTGTCCAATATAAGCAACTAGCTTAGTGGGCATATATTTTGTAGACGACTTGTATTTTAATTCTTTTTTCATTTCCCATGAATCTAAAAGCAAGTGTGGCTGTACCATTCGCACAAAGGTTCAAATCCCAGCCACGCACAACTTGTGTCCGCACAAGCTTCATTTCATTCACTCGTTTTAATAATGTTTAATGAAAACAGAGTAAAAGAATGTCCAAGATTGACTTATTTCGGGGACATATCCACCAACCCCACTAAACCAACCGGGAGAATTATGGCCTGAGAAATAAAAAAAAACAATTTTATTATCTCTAATTTCTTTTTATTTTATTTTTTGAAATTACACATTTTTTTATCATTTGAACACTATCTCGCCTGATGGAAAGATGAAGATTCGGTCGAAGATGTAGCATGTCTGCCTAGAACCTATTCACCCTTGACTTAAAGAGTCCTGGTTTAACCTAGGACTCCGGGGTCCGGGGATCAAATACAGGCAGTGGAAACGAACGAATATAGTGGATGATGATGATGATTACGATATATAAATTAATTGTTGAATAAAGCATAATATTTTATTTTCCAGGCGAATAGTGACGTAAGCAACGAAGAAAAAAATCGCGTAAACATCGACACCGTCACCAATAACAGAAAACTTGCAGAAGTGAAGTGAAACTTGTCATGAATCATCAAATTAAGTTTATGAAGTTCATTGAATAAAAATTGCATTATTTGATCTAGCGTTACCTTTGATTACCTACATTTTAGTTAATTCATTATGACGATAACGAATTTGCGCTTGGTCGAATGACAAAATCAAAATATAGAAAAAAAAGATAACCACCGACTGCATTTCTGGTAAGTTATACCAATGATAATTTACCTAATCGCTCCGTTTGCTGAAATTACCTTTCATACAATTAAACGCAAGCAAAGCTTAAAAACCCGACTTCACCGCTTTACTTCGAAACCTTGATCAAATTTAATGTATTAAACGCGCATTATTGACGATAACTCAAAAACTAGTGATGAGATCTTGATCAAATTTAAATGGGACCACATGGAAGGCACTAGCTTTAAAATAAAAAAATAATCATCAAAATCAATTCACAAGGTGAAGTCGGTTTTTTTTAAGGTTTGTTTTTAGCTTGCGTTTAATTATTTAAGTTCACCTATGTATCTTTATAATCAAGTGTTTATATTTATCTTTGTTTGTAGTAATTAATCAAATCAAAACATTTAATTCCTTCAAAATTGTGTTTAAAGCATAGGTGGACAATGTAGTAGGGTGCAGTATATTTTTTGCTATGCCAGCATGCATGTATAACAAAACAAGTAAACTGAGTTAAACTACTGGAAGAAAAATCTCCCACTAGTTCAACGGGGTTAGGTTCTCCCTCGTGGTCCCACTAGTGGGACAAATTACTAGATTTTCAATCAGTCAGTGTCTACGAGAAATTATACTTTCCCTCGTGGACCCACCAGTGGAACAAAATCGTGGGTCCACAAGAAAACAGCGGGTGTTTCCGGTATAAAAAGTGCCTCTATAGGTGGGTGTACTAGTCCCGTCGTACCGTATGCACAATTGACTTGCACTATCAAATGTGCAGATGACACAGCCGTGTATCGTTTGCATCATTCAAATTAATACAACTACTTCACTTTGCTTTTCTCGTCATATGTAAAATAAAATTCCTTATTTGAATTTAATTGCTTGGAGCAGTCAAGTCATGGGTAGGTACTTCACATGTTAAAACAATAGGATATGACACTACGGGGTTCAAACCCCGCCAGCAATAATTGCCATAGTTACCAAAATTCAGTACTTTAGATTGCCCAGCATAGCTAATAATCTTGAAACAAAAAGCAGTGATGAACTAGCTCAGGTGAATTAAGTTCAATAAAAAAGAGTTCAGATGAGTAACTTTTTAATATTACATAAGTACCTGTCCACCTCCACTACCTTTGAATAAACGAACACGATATAACAAATTCTTATAACAGTTTTTGTCATCTACACTTGGAATAAACACACTAGACTCTCTTCTTGTCGAACTTCTTGAAAAAGGTCTTTGTTGTAGGTCGCTTTGCGCAGAAGTATTCGTCATCATTTCTTTGAATAATTGTGCGCAGTTCGATTTGACGGGCCCTGAACAAGCACATCACCGAGACGGCCAGTACTCCAAGGTAGCATACAGCTACTATGTAACAATTTAAGGCTGAAACATACCCATACATTAGTTCTTCTCTACCTGGATGACCGGACGAACTGCCTGTTGTCTTACTTGAATGAGCGTTCGCCTACTATGCAGGGGTATCGGGTTCGAATCCCGGCGGGAACTCAAATTTTATCCCCAAAAAAGTTTGTGTTTCTGGTTCTGGTTGTGATTGAGTATGTAATGTGAATGTTTCCGGCACCCACGACACAAGTCATCAAACTTAGCGTGGGTCTGTAAAAGGAAAATTAACCAAATTTGATAGGTTTTGTCAACAATTAACTGTTAATACTTCGTGAACGCGCATGAGTGTAAGCAAATCATACAAAGTTAAAAGTGCGATTTTTGTGTCCACTCCAAAACCCGAATAGATGAAATAGATAGACAGTTTAGTAAAGTATATGCCACTTTACTAAGACATGGCTTGAATATGACTGTATAACTACAAAGCTAAGTAATAGAGGGAAAATGAGGGGGATGCTGTAGCGTATGATCAGATTGCATGCGCTGGATTAAGTAACTAACAACCATTATGATTTCCATAAGATAAATCAATTTTAAATTGTCATACAACAACAATGATTATTGAGTTTTGCCGCGAATGTGAAAAATGCCGTTGTTGATTTTGTATAATTTTCCAAAACCTGTGATTCTTCGAGTGTTAATGTGTAATAATGGTGGATTGTTAAACGTTAATACTTAGTAAACGTGGATAAATGTAGGCAAGTCATAAAAAGTTGTAAAACGTGATTTTCGCCTTTGCTCCAAAACTCCGATACGAGTTCTAGTACAGTTTCTACCACTTTACTAGGGCATGACTTGACTATGACTGGACCTTGACTCCTTTACTTGACTTTGACTGTGACTAAGACTTTTAATATGAAATATACTTGAAATAAAAATACTATTACTTGACACTGGCTAAATGCACAAGATTGCGAAGCCAAAATTAAAAGAAAAAAAAACAATGATTGTTTAGCTGTCTATGACTTGCAATGCAATGCAGTCAGTTTCTACCAGTTTCGCTCAATCGGCACTTAACGCTGACGCTCGGTTTCGTTACTGGGTTATGAGATGAGCTAAATAAGAAGAATAATGTTGAAAAGGAATCTTACAAGTATTTTTGTAGTTTTCCTTGCACTTCTCGATAAAATCGTCATAACTTGTATACTCGCCATGATGTGGCTCCACATCATGAATCAAGGTCGATGCTTCTATGCTGTATAAGTATCCCATTATTGACTATAACCAACATTGTAATGATTATTATATATTACTAGCTGCACCCCGCGGTTTTACCCGTTTAAACCCCTGACCCGCGAGAATTCCAGAATAGAAAGTAGCCTATGTCCTTTTCCAAGCTCTTGTCTATCTCTGAACAAATTTCATCAAAATCTGTTCAGTGGTTTAGGCGTGAAAGCGTAACAGACAGGGTTACTTTCGCATTTATAATATTAGTATGGATTATAATTAGGTCTTGAGTGAGATTATTAAGTGTATATAAAGACCACGTAAGCGTCACGTCAGTAGAACAGGAAGCTTCTTTTAGGTCATTTCGGACTCTACGGTATCGTCCCTGATCTTGCTATCGTGCGCGACTATACAGAGCTTTATAAATTGTTATTTGTTATAGTAGAGATGCTATGGTTTTGTAAAGCGCGTAACCACCTGCATGCTGTGACGATCATACGTCGGAAATATTTACTTCAGTCCATACTTGTCTGCGGTAGGTACCGTTCTTCGGTCTGTAGTACCGTTTATTAAAATGCCGTGTTGTGCGGTGATAAGATGCAAAAATAGACGTTAAACTAAAACCTTAAACAAGGATGTAGAGGTAACGTATTTTCAAACATGTAATGTATCGCATGCTTCGAGAATGATCTGCGTCAGCGCATTATCATGTCACGGCCGCAGCTCGCGAATATAGCAAGGACTAGCGGGGTGACGCTGGTTCTCCTCTCGGACCTCTCAAGAAAACCCACGAACCTACTTGAAATTGAACCAAACGGCACGCTCGGCAGTAGGACATTTTCTTTTTTTTATGCCTGATACACATTTATCCTCTATATCACCTGATGGAAAGCGATGAAGCAGCCGAAGATGTAACATGCTTACCTAGGTATTACCTGTCTATAGACTTGAAGACTTAGCAAAACGCTTCGAGGCATGTCAACCATAAATAGGTTGTCAGTTCGTCTTGTTTTCCAATGATAGAAAAAGGTAACGGAGAATCAACTAAAGTAACAAAACACTGTGTTAGTATCTACACTACGTCGACAGCTCGGCTCTGCAACTTGACTCAGCCCAAAAGAGACTCCCACTATCCTGCAATTCGAACATTTTGTAAGGTAATCACTTAACCTGACCGCGTCAAAAATTTGAAAATGTTGACGGTTTTTTGCAATATCAAGAGCAGAGATGAACTACCTTTCCTTTGACACCTGTAATGACCTGCATTCTTATCGCCTCAAGAGTACCGATCAGGGCAAAGTAGCCGTAACGTTAAGAATTTAAATTATTTCTGGCGCAATTCAATTCTGAACAGAATATACGTTACCTACCATTTGTATTACTCCCCAGACGCTTAAACTAAGGCCGCATACGCCTAGTTGTTGGCACGCACCCATCGCGAATTATTGGATCTACTTGAGCCCAACTCAAGCCGCTATACGAATATCTATGATAAATAAAATCTTCAATAATTTTTTTATTTTTAAATAAAATTCTCGTAAATATTAAGTTGATAAAAATTATAAGATATAAATCAACGTCTGTCAATAAAATTCAGACACGTCCACAGAATACTATTGTGGACACGTCGTTTCAAGAAATGTGTCATTTCTGTTCCTATCCAAATTCTTAACTTAAATAAAATCTTTTTGAATAAAACTGTTCTCATAGAGGAATATTGTTAATTCCACCACGCCCCTTTTACCATCTAACAACAAGACAAACTGTCAAACGTCATCCATCTATGGTTGACATACCTCCTGTTCGCGCGAAGTGTTTCGCTTATACGTTCATCTTCCGTACGGCGAAGGAGTGGAACTCATTACCTGTGTCTTTGTTTCCCGAGGGGTATAATTTGGGAGTCTTCCAGTCAAGAGTGAATAGGTATCTTCTAGATAAACATGTCACATAATCGGCCGCATCATCACTTTCCATCAGGTGAAATAGTGGTCAAATGTTTGTCTATAAAGCATAAAAAAAAAAATTACAAAAAACATTTTATACCGGAACTGTTGGTATTATATCATCGAGATAAGAAACAAACCTACGGTTGTTGGAATTTACTCTACCCGAGCTGTTCTCTATCGAGATAGGAAAAACAAGGTAAAACCATCGAGATAGGAAACAAACCTATAGCACCTATAGTTTGTAAATTACCTACAAAATCCTTCTGACGGCACACGTTAATAGCATTGAGACAGAAAACAAACATATTACTTTGAGCTTTGCCGTGGAAGTGAAAAATGGCGTTGTTGATTTTGTATAATTTTCCAAAACCTGTGATTCTTCGAGTGCTAATGTGTAATAAATTATTAACCGTTAATTATTAGCAAAAGTGCATAAGTGTAGGAAAGTCATACAAGTTGAAAAACGTGATTTTCGCCTTTGCTCCATAACTCCAATAAAGTTCTAGTAAAGTTTCTACCACTTTACTAGGGCATGACTTAACTATGGCTGGACCTGACTCTTTTACTTGACTTTGACTGGGACTTGTGATTAGGACTTGTAACACGAAATACACTTGAAATATATTATTACTTGACACTGGGTAAATGCACAAGATTACGAAGCCAAAAAAAAACCTATTATTTTATCTACAAAATCCTTGATTAAGAGACGATGGTATTTACATTCTCTTTGTGTACCTATATTTTTTTTATTTTGGCTTCGCTATCTTTGTGCATTTAGTCAGTGTCAAGTAATAAAATGTTTTTCGCCACGCAATCAGGTAAAAAAATATTATTACCATGTCTGATAAGTCTTTTGAGTGTCTTTATCTAATTCCTCATAATTTCGCACCAAATAGACTGCTTTATAGACTGTATGATTTTCATTCAAGTCAAACCCTTTATTAACTACGCATAAATGAATAGATTATTATAAAATAATAAAAAGAAAGTAACAAATCGGTTAACATTAATACATTTACTTCAAGAAAAAAACCTAAGCACTTTACAATGTATTCTTAAAGAAGTTATCCAACAATTGATCTATAATTCAAGAAATCAAAACCAGATTTCTTCTACAGAAATACCTACATTAAAGGATATTTATGTACAATTTATTAGAAATCATCCAAAGAAATAATACTTACGCATATTTTTATGTAACTCGATATCGTCACCATCTATTCACATTTTTTTAACATTATAACTCTTTGCTTAAGATAACGTTGATATCTTAAATATTTAAGGTTGGGACTGGTACAGTAAGGATAAACATTTTAAAAACAAATATTCAACTTTCATATAAATAATTGCAGACATTAGTGGCTAAAATGCCTTGTTAGTGCAAACCACATAGCTAATTAATCAAACCTTGAGAGGTACTGTTTGGTTACAGTATATAACTCGACTTTTGTAGGAATTCTTTTGATCTATCATAATAACTTAAATTGGAATGAAATTAACAATAACGCAATGCACTTATATAGTACCATTGTTACAGAATTCTTCCCATTTACATACTAACTGAAGATTGGTTGTTTGCCCAAAACTGTTGTGCAGAGAAAAGTAGTGTGACGACATACAGCAGCGCAGCAATCCAGCAGTTGTAGGCATTCTGTAAAAGAAATTAATGATGTATTAGATCTCATGGACATAAAAAAATACAAACGTGATGTGGAATGATGCTGCAGCCTATTTGTATGCAGATAAATAGGAGCACTCTTAAGTCCTACAAGTTTTTCTTGTCATAAAGCTTCTGTTGCATTACTGATGATAAGGAAGCAGCATAATTATAATGAACTGTCTTTCTACTATCTCTATACCAAGTTTCAACAAAATTAAATGTATGTTTAAACGCAGTTTAAACATAATATAGGCAGAGATGGATTCACTTTCTTTTTTTAACTCATGTGTTAGAGTGTTTATTAGTGACTTATTCTTATTGTTACTGGGGGTGATAAAGCCTGCACTGCACACATATTAATCCCTATGGTAAATGCGCAATACAGCAGAGCTCTTAGCTGGTAGCAGCAGAGCTCTTAGCTGGTAGCAGCAGAGCTCTTAGCCGGTAGCAGCAGAGCTCTTAGCTGGTACCAGCAGAGCTCTTAGCTCCTCCACTCCCACTCCTTTTAAGTAGCAGAGTGTGGCTTTGGGTTGTTGACTCCATTTTATTGGAATGTTGTATCCTGATTATGGTTCGTATTTCATCTGCTGCTGTAGTTCTCAGTGCAACATAACATGTTCTGCAGTTTTATTCTAATGCAGGCAACCATGACAAAAGGCACTGTCCATGGCACCAGTCTTGTACATATGATAATTTAGTTTACAGTGACCCGTGATAAAGCCTACCAGGTAAAGGTTAAAACTTAACAACTGTTGTCTTATAGCTAAAAACTGGGAACAATAGATTATATATCCCTACAACATTCAAACCACAAGGAAAATAAACCTTAGGCAGTTCTAAGCGAGCATAAATGTTGGTCAAACAATCTGAACTGCCCGTTGGCTAAGTTGGGTGAGCGTTTGCCTTCTAAGCAGGGGTATCGGGTTCGATTCCCGGCGGGAACACAAGTTTTCTCCCCAAGGAAAATTTGTGTTTCTGGTTCTGGTTGTGATTGTATGTGAGATGTGAATGTTTCCGGCACCCACGACACAAGTCATTGAACTTAGTGTGGGGCTGTGAGTGTGAAAGCGTTTATGTTTATGTTTATGTTTATGTTTATTGTAACTTCTTAGATACATTTTGTAACATTGGCATTACGTGATGGTAGCTTCATTGTAACTAAGATTATTGGTTCCAGCTGACATATATACAGTTACGCAGATGGTTGTGATAGTTTTCCAAGCCTTATTTAAGAAGGTTACCACCTCATTTGTAATATTATTGGTTTTACAATCATTTAAATTCATAACAATTATCACACTAAAATAATCACAACTCTAAAATAAAATAAAATCTGTGAGTTATCATCACTTACATTTAGATCAAGGATTTTATTAAAAGTAGGAAAATATGTGACTAGGATATAGACCATCTAATACCTTGTGCAATCCTTGTACATATTTATATTATCTGAATCTGTATTGAGTATACAGCAGGTTTTGGGGGGCGATAAATCGATCTAGCTAGGTTTCATTTTTAGAAAACGTAATTTTAACGAGCAAAGCTCGCTCATCGAGGTACTATAAATTAGACAACACACCAATTTCCCTCAATCACAATTGGACTAGTGTTTTTGTCGCACATTAAGTACTGCTTGGGTGTTATTTTAATGAGTCATAAGATATATAATAGGTATAAGATGATTTTACAAGATCTACTAATCGCTCAAGAACCTGTCAAGGAATCCTTCTATCATATGGAATGTCTTTACCAAGTAGATGCATCTGGTAGTTTTAGTTTTCTTCATGTTTAAGTGTACCATATTTGCCACTATAAATAAAATCACTTTATAGATATATTTTAAACATCTAAAATTAACTATTTTTTTGTAATATTACTTACCTGGGTGTAGCCTATTTCTACTTCTGCAATGAAACCAGAGATGCCGTGGTGGGCACCTTCTTCACTGAGTGGGAGATCTTCTAACAAGGCTACAGCTTTGATATAGTAGAAGACGCCCATCAAGGTCTGGAAAACAAGAGGTAATGCAGCACAAGAAGAAAATGTACGTCTCAGCAACACCAAGAACTTGAGGTCCCCCTTACCAATTGGATGATTCCCCAAACACTTAATACAAGCCCGCATAGCGACAGCTTGGGTCCACATATTTTGAAGCCCATTTTGAGTGGTTTTTCTTACGAATTCACAAACTGCAAAAATAAAATTCTATCGACCCTAGCTGTCAGCTGGTGTCAAAAAATGAACTCTCACATGATCTCGTCTTGTCTATGGTCTGGTATCGTAAACGTAACACTTATTCTTGAGAGAAAGAATTGAAGAACAGTCATGTTATAAATTGAATTTATTTAATGTGTCATGTAATAAAAAGTACATTAAATATGTACATCATGCATTAAGGATTTTTGCTGTAAACTATCATTAGGTCTACCAAATGGTTTTGCCCTCCGCTTATGGTATTCGAGTGAACGTAAAAAGGAACGTTTTTATAATGTTTTTACTTGAACAATACAAATTCTACTAAATTTAATTACATAATATAAGAAAAAAAATATTATATGGAATTTTCGTATTATTATATAAAACTTATTATTGTTCGGGTGTTAATGTGTTATAATGGTGGATTATTAACTATCACTAACAGAAGTTCTACCACTTTACTAAAACATGACATTAATAATATGGCTTATTATTTGAATGTGACTGATGACTAGGACTACAGTGTGACAAGGATCTTGTGGCCAAGGATTGAGAAAAAAAAAACTTGAGAGGTGTCAAGGGACACCCGGATGGAACGAAGTTCAATTTCCGTCTCCCTTCCCTCCCCTCCCTTCCCTTTCGCAACGCGCGATAAGGAACTTTTGTTCCAAAATTAAAAGAAACATGCTAAAACCAACATCACGCGGTGTTCCCGGGCGGTCAGCCATCCAAGTACTGACCGCGCCCGACGTTGCTTAACTTCGGTGATCGGACGAGAGCGTGGTATGGTTTACAACTATAGCAAAAAGTGCCGTTACAACTTTTGGTCCTAATTTTTTCCATCTAGCCCCCTTTCGCAACGCGCGATAAGGAATTTTCGTTCCAAAAGCTAAACTGTAGGTTTGTTTCCTATCTCGATGCTTGTGGCACTTGACTGACATTTGCAGGGGGCATTGTTGTTGCCTCAGACAAAAAGGTTGTTGCCTCACAAAAAGAAAGTCACCAGCTAATAAAATCTCCCTTTATGATAATTCAATATTGAAATTAAGCATTTTTTGTATAATTTTTGACGGAATGAAAAATTGAATAGCATCCAACATCTAAACATTCACATGATTAGCACAAAGAGAAAAACTACAACGCATCCAACTTTGCCAGTGAGCAGTCCAGCTGTCATTTATTACAATGTAAGTACTTGGTCATAGATTATGTTTGGGAAATGTTTGTTTAGACATGAATAAAAGATGACAAAAAATACATAGATATTCAATTATAACATATTTACTTCTTTAAATAGCCATGGAAAGATTTTCATTTATTTTTAGATGGGCACAAAAAATATTTTAAAATGAAGTTGTATAAGATATCTATCATCAAATATGTGCTTTTATTAAAATTTAATTAAAAACTGTAAATGGTCATCACCTTTTACTGAAAAGTAAAGAATTTTGTCAAGAATCCTCAGTCCCACCTGGTAATAACCCTATATACAGCCATAGGCGGACTGACAGATTTGTCAAAAAGTGACACTTTACAAGATGGCGGCGTTAGTTCCGACTATTACCAACTGCCAAGATATCGTTGTCACACTGTAGTTGTGTGATGAATAAATAATTAGCGTGAAATTTGTATTTTTGCTTGATACGGGCTAAAAGCACAGACTGCGGAACAAAAAATAAAAAAAATCTTGCAATGCATCGAGCCCGCTCGCCGTGCCGCGCCTCTTGTATTATGAAACCAAATAATGTGAATAAATCGTCATTAGGTTTAGCGTGTTTCTTTTATATCAGTAGTCCACCCGAATTGAGACCTCGCGCACATATTTTGCCTATTAGAGATAAACATATCAAGGTGAATTCCTTATAACTGTTTACTTAATAATAATTGTTTAGTTTTTGTATTTGTTGTTCAAATACAGAAAATACGAAAATTATACGTAATTTTCAGATTCAATTTTTTAGATTAAAACAGATCTAACTGTGACTGTGGTATACTACAAATTATTTGCCAACATAAATTAAAAAACGGGGTCGTACTCTACTTACAAAGTTCTTTTTACTACCAAAATCAACCCAAACCAAGTTATTTTGGAAGAGTTTTTTATTCACTCTCGATTCGAAGACTCCCAAACTCCATTCTGTAAAAATAAGATGTAATTTGCTTTTATTGTTTAGAAGCCTCTGACAGATGAACGGACGGCAGACGGACAAAGTGCTTAACCAAGTCAACATTTTGCTTCGCTCGACCAATTAAAAGTATATGGAAATTAAGTTTATAAAGTAAAGCTTAATATAAACTTGATAACGATACGTTTATATAGTTCCAAATAGATTAAATCCATTACATTTCAAGATAATAATGTTGGTAGAAATTTTAAAGTGGCACTTGGCAGCATTCCTCTCTCATTAAATGACTGAATGACACATTTTTCTTGTTCGTGTCGCATTTTTATTTACTGAAAAAGATATCTGATTATGGTGGACCGTTTAGGTACAATACGATTATTTACTTCAAGTTTTTCATAATTTTAAGAAAGTATTTAGAGTTCAACACTGTGTAATTTGTGAAATACAATTACGTGGGATGTTCGCTGTCATTGTTTGCTTGGTCGCTCACTTTCCTTTGACGTCAAACTTTGATTTGATACTGCAATTTTATGTAATTATTTCCACCTTTTCAGTGAATAGTGAAGCCAATGCAAGGCGGATTGCTATGGTGGAGAACTGCTTCGGCAGTTCTGGGCAGGTGAGTGTTTTGTAAGGCTTCTTTTGCTTACAAAAAGTTGGCTGCACAGTGCTGCTTTTATCAGCAGGCAAACTCTGAGATAATGTTTTCTGATCGTCGGGCGGTACTGCCTGAATTGCGATAGATACCGCGGTTTTATCAGCAAGCGTTTTTGATATACTGTGTTTATATATTCATTGCTTACTCACCACTTACATTTTTGATTACTATCTAATTCACTGGGAAAATTAGAGTGGGATGCTTTCCAGTTCGCTAAATCGAACATAAAAGCACGCTAGCTATCATAGTTACACTAATATTTAACACTATTAATTTGAAAGTTCATTATAAGTTTTTGACACGGTTACATTCATTGATATTTATGCTTGAATATGTGATATGATTAGTGCCATAATCACGAAAGCAGTTCTCGTAATTATGACCTGTGCGACATTGACGAAATATTGAGCTCTCAATTAAAATAAAAAATATACATGAAAAATATCCTGTATCTAATATAAATATTATTGAAAGATATAAATTACATTGTTAAATAACCCGTATCTAATATGAATACAAAATAATGTACACAGCATCTCTGAAGTATACTTTGTTTTCGGTTTACAAAAATCACATAGCTTGTATATCAAGTATATTATAGTAAATATGCAGCTATCCTAGATTGCTATTAATTTATTGTGTTTTCCGCACCGCATCATCATCAACATTAGTTTAAGATAGATTTTAAAAAAATATTCTACTAGCCATGCCTAGTGGCTCACCCCTGTGTTTATCAAGTTAAAAAGTAGCATATGACATATTTACACATTGTGTGAATCCTGAGTATAATCGATCTATATTCCAAATTTCATCCTAATCCATTAACAAAACATACTTACTCACTATTAAATTAAAACAGGAAAGGAGCATGACTTTCGCTTATTACTTTAGTTTAATCCTACTAATATTATAAATCCGAAAGTTTATGTGTAAGTATGTTTGTTCCTCTCACACTTTAACGGCTGAACGGATTTGGATGAATTTTGGAATGTACATCGATTATAACTAGGATTAACACATAGGCGTTTTTTTACTTGATAATAGCAGGTGAAGCCGCAGGGCACGGCTAGTAGTTCAATATATGAGTGAGTTTTTATCAAATTATATGTAAATATATACATACACACTTTCAGATTTGTAATATTTGTTGTGGTTATGATTAGTTGTCACCTTAAATCATATCAGATAACACTATCATAATATTTTTTCTAATATATTTAATGAGCAGGTATATTATTATGATAAACTCACTTTAATGTGGCACTACCATTGTATAAAAGATAGGTTGTGTAGTTAGCTGCTGCCTTCTTATAGGGTTTTCAGTATAATAATTTAAGTGTAATGCAATTTTCGAGTTAGTAAAAAAATTTAGACAATCTCATACATAGTTGTGGAGATTATCTTCTATCTCTAATAAGCGAGGTTTTTATTTCACATTAAGAAGTGATGATGTGGCAGAGGATGGTAAGCACCCTAATTCTAGAACTCCCACATGTAAAGTCTGCTCTGTCACTAAAGAAATTAGAGCCACCTCTGGAATCCTAGAGCAACATTCCATTAAACTGCAAGACTCATGGCAATCAAATCTAACAGCTTCACCACTAGTGTAACTTCAGTTCTGCCAGCACCCCAAAAACTTCATTACTTAAGGGACCTGGGGTGGATGGGGTAGTTCCTCGCAGGCAGGGGGAAATACACAATACACCCCAAAGCGGGACATCTGAATAAAAATCAGAATTACCTCTAGTATAAAAGTGTCTGATAATATAGTTTCTCTAAGTAAATTCCAATCTTTTCCAGCCTCTGGCAGAGCAAGGCAGAGTCCTTGTGGGCGAAGGTGTCTTAACAAAGATGTGCCGCAAAAAGCCCAAAGCTCGCCAGTTCTTCCTGTTCAACGACATACTTGTATATGGCAACATTATGATAAATAAGAAGAAATACAACAAGCAACATGTCATTCCACTTGAGGAGGTCAAATTGGAGTCACTCAAAGATGAAGGACGTAAGTGTTTTATATAATATTTTAATATTAATAACTATATATTCATGTAATCAAGGCCTAGATTAATTAGTTGATATTGGATTACGGCCTATTTCAATGCTAGCATATTTCTGTGTTATTGAAATCAAAGTTTTTTTTTAAATCTAAGTTATAAAATCCTTTTCATTAAAAAATATGAGTGACAGGTTAAGCAGCTTGTTCCAGTATTTATATAGAATGTGTGAGGCATTCCATTTCTAGAAAGAATTTCTTTCAAAAAGGAAAAAAGAAATGAATTAAAAAATGTGCCGCCGTGTTTCTTGCTAGGTTCTTCTCGAGATGGTTGTAATTTTGTGAATCTGGCAGTACAGTCATTAAGTTTCATGAGCCTCTTTGGAGCTCATGTGAATAAATCGATTCTGAATTTGAATTTTGAAATATTTTTTTTTTAATATCTAATTTTTCGCTTTGCTAACATGTAACTTAATTCTCTTGCTCTAATACTAATCTAAGTTTTGCTCTCGTTCATAGCCTGCATTTCACAAGCTAGTTTGACATGGTATGAAAGTAAGTATGCTATTTACGTTACTTGCTTGTAACAAACATAAACATAACATTAATATACTCACAGCCCCATACTAAGTTCGATGACTTGTGCCGTGAGTGCTGGAAACATTCACATCACACACACAATCGCAACCAGAACCAGTAACACAAATTTTCCTTGGGAAGAAAACTTGTGTTCCCGCCGGGAATCGAACCCAATACCCCTGCTTAGAAGGCAAATGCCACCCAACTCAGCCAACAAGCAGTTCCATTTAATGTCTTTAATAAAGCAAAAACACAATTGGAATCAATTCATCACATTAATAACAGATATATTATAATCCGAAAGTCTGTAAGTTTTTCCTAATCTCGGTGCAATAGCTGAATGGATTTGGATGAAATCAGTAATGGATATAGCTTATACCAAGGTTACATAGGCTACATTATAATATCATTCATCATCATAAAAATAGATCAATCGCCAAGCACAGTCCAATCCAATCCAACTTCCAATCCAATCCAACTTCCAATCCAATCCTACACAACTTCTAATCTAACTAACAAATAAATGCGATTCTTCTCCATCTGCTGGTTACATTTTCAAGGCAAATCTGTTATCAACCTATTTTAAAAATGTCTGCACATCATTTTGGCGTGATATCTATTTATTTTTATCTATGGCTATTATTTATGAGTAGTTATAAATATATTCAATGTGTATACAATATTTTGACCATCAAAGTATAACATAGATAGTAAGGATTTCCCATGTTTCCTTTTAATCATATCCTGTTTTTAAATCTTAAATCGTATTTAGTATGTTAACAAATTGGAAGCCAACTTTATAACTTTTGAAACCCATTTTTTGCAAGTCAGTTTTTTGTGTATAATCTGAGACTCTTCAAGTCTAGAGTGAAAAGGTATCTTCTAAGCAAGCATGCTACATCTTCGGCCACATTTTCACTTTCCATCAGGTGAGATGGTGGTCAAATGCTAGCTCAAATCTAGTATAAAAAACGTCAGTTAATAATTAAACTCAAGCAAAGCTTAAAAAAAACGACTTCACCATTTGGAACTTTGATCGGATTAGATGTACTAAACACGCGTTATTGAAGATATTTCAAGAATTTCTGATCAGATCTTGATCAAATTTTAATGGAACCAATTGAAAAGCAACTTTTAACAAACAAAAAAAATTCTAAATCGGGTCACGTAGAATGAAGGAGGTAACACACATAAAAAACAAAACAAAAACACAGTCGACTTGAGTACCTCCTCCTTTTTTGTGAAGTCGGTGGAAAATTAGGTAGCCATATCGTTCAAGAATTATACTATCGCCTTGCCAAATACCATCAAGATTGTTCGAGCCTGAAAATGTATTTATAACTTTAGTAAGCAGTTGGACATAAGTGTCGATTTACGTTGTGTTACTTCCTGGTCAGTGGATTTTGACTGTTATTTGCATAATAATATATGCAACTTAAGCATATATTATATAATTAACATATAACATTATGTGGGCTTAGCTCATGACTCATAAATGTGAATGCCCAGTATGAATCACTTATATTATCATTTCTAGTATTCCTGACATTGATTTGAGATTCTGTGGTGACTCAACATTATATATTATGTGGCTACGTTTTAAACTGTATAAATAGGAAAAAAACATTTATTAGTCTATGCTTTATCTAATACTATAAGAATCTTCATCCTGACATACTGATTCACTGACTGACTGATTGACTTAAAGACAGTGCACAGCCTAAACCGCTGGTTGTAGAACCTTGAAATATGGAGGGTACATTTGTCTTACTACGTAGGGGTGTACTTAGAATGGATTTTTGGAAATTCTACCCCGAAGAGCGTTAAATGAGGTGAAAATGTTTATATGAAAGTTCTTTGTTTTTAAACTTATAACAAGAAAATTGGTATTTAAGGAGTTCATTTAACATAAAAAAATTAAGCTGTCAATATTTTTTTGCCAGGGGTGCATTAAGGTGATGCAATGTGGATTTGGAAGGTTCATGCCGAAAGTTCTTTATTTATGAAGTTACACTGATGGAAGGAAATTGATATTTGAGTAGTTCATTTAAAATAGAAAAATTACGTTATCAATATTTTTTTGCCAGGCGCGCATTAAGGTGGTGTAATTGAGAATGAAAGTTCATGTGGAAGTATTTTATTTATGAAGTTAAAGTGATGTAAATTGTATCTGAGTAGTAAAATGAAAGGCAATTATTAATAAGTAATTACAGTAAATTAGAAATAACTACTCTAACGCGTAGTCAACTATTATAATCACACTAATATTATAAATCCGAAAGTTTGTGTGTAAGTGTATTAGAGTGTATGTTTGTTTTATCTTTACACTGTAACGGCTAAACAGATTTGGCAGAAATTTCCAATTTACATAGCTTACACCCATGATTAACACATCGGCTTCTTTTTAACTTGATTAACGAGGGCGAAGGCGCGGGACACGGCTTGTAGTAGATAAATCTTAATCTGTATTATGCATGATAACAAATTATGTACTTAAATCAAATAGGAGTAAATTATTAGTTAATTGAAACGACCCAGTTGGCGCAGTGGACAGGTGTCCGCCCTCTGCGCCGTGGGTCCTGGGCTCGATTCCCGGCAGGAGCACATTTTCCTTCCCAAGGGATATTTGTGCTTCTGGTTCTGGGTGTAATGTGTGTGTGATGTGAATGTTTCCGGCACCCATGATACAAGTCTTTGAACTTAGTGTGGGGCTGTGCGTGTGAATGCGTTTGTTTTTGTTTGTAATTATTAGTATTATTTATTTAATAATTATTAAATTAGTATTATTTATTAGGAGTGGAACTCATTGCCTGCGTCATTATTCCCCGAGGGGTATAATATGGGAGTCTTCAAATCAAGAGTGAATAGATATATTCTAGGCAAACATGTCACATCTTCGGCCGCATCATCACTTTCCATCAGGTGAAATAGTGGTCAAATGCTTACCTATTTGTCATAAAAAAAACAATTTTACCTGAACCAAGGGCGATAGTCGGCATACAGTACTTCTATTAAATCATAAATTATATAAACTTGTATCCTGTTGACGAAATCATTAATGTTTCATTTAATTTTATTAACTGGACACACTTGTGTCCAGATGTGCGTGTCTAGTTGATAATATTGGAACCAATAACCTTGTACATACATATTATCGTAGTAATGAAAAACCTCGGATCAGACGTCAAGCGAGCTATGTAGGGCGACGTAGGAATGAACTGAACATAATTTAAATGTAAGCAAAGTTTTAAAAAAACTGACTTCACAGCTTATATTTTGGATTTGGCTTCATCGATTTAGATAAAATTTATATGGGACCACCTCTGAAGTATAATCTACCAAAACGTCTGTTAATTTCAAGTTTATAGGAGGATTCCCGCGAATAGTCAAACTGAAAGTTGAAGATGAAAATTGAATGAAATGGTGTACAATTTATAGATTACTGTATTCAATATTCCATGGTGATATATCATTCGGAGCCTTAAGATAGAATAAAAAACAACCGGAGATTGGCATTAAAGTGAAAAAATTTCATCGTCGGTAATTATTTTATTTTTTAAATCTTGTGATTCTCGAGTATTATTGTGTAATAATGGTGAATAACTATTTATGGTTCGTGAACGTGCATAAGAGTAGGCAAGTCATACAAAATTGAAAAACGTGATTTTCGTTCTCGCAACGAAACTCCAATAGAAGTTCTGGTAAAGTCGGTTACTTTACTAGACCATGTTTACTTGACTGTGACTTGTGACTAAGACTATATCTATGAAATACTCGATTAAACTTATATGAATTACTTGACACTGGCTAAACGCACAAAATTGCGGAGCCAAAACTAAGGGGGCGTCCATTAATTACGTGAAGCGTTTAGGGGGGGAGGGGTCGAGCCGAACCTCACCCAATCTCACGTGGAGGCGAGGGGGTGTCTCAGCAAAATATCACGTATTTTTTTTTGCAAGATACAGTGTAATATTGCGAGAAAATTGAGTTTCATGAAGTAAAAAAAAATTACTGAATTATGGCTAAATCATATAGTTAGTAGGGGTTAGTCTTAAATAAAAAGAATTGAACAAAATGTGTTTTAAATAAATTCAACGGAATCAAGCACATATTGGTGCTAATTCTGTTGAACACCGAACTAACCTAAACTAAACTAAAAATAAACTAATTTTAGTCAAAGAATACCCAAACGCTATTCTGATTTTACGTTGAACTTAATTTAAAAGTTGAAATGACAGGACTAAAATTGATTTTGACAGCAACCAAATTGAATTGTATTCACAAGAGCCGCAATCACATATTCCTCCATAATAGACTTTGTAGGTCAGTATTTGCTTCTATTAATTGCACGTGTTATTCTTTCAAGTATGAGATCACATTAAAAATAATTCAGACCTCTTTCATACAGACTAATTTGAATTTAAAATTTCTATTTTTAGTCTTAATTTGACGTAAAACATGTACATCAGAATAAGAATTTGGTCATTTTCACTAAATAGAGTAACTAAAGAAACTTAGTCCTGTCAAACTTAATTTTAGTCTAATCTTGCATTTTCTGAATAGGTTTTGGACTAAAGCAGGACTAAAACTAATTTTAGGCTAGTTTAGTCTAATTCTGGACAACAGAATCGGCACCATTAACTTATTTACATTAAATATACACATTTCGAAAAATCTCACGTGAGTTTAGGGGCGGGATGAGGGGGTCGAGCAACATCTCACGACATCTCCCCAAGGGGAAAAAGAGGGTTAAAAAATCGCCAAAATCACCACTCGTAATTAATAGATGCTCCCTAAAATAAAACAACCGACTAACCACCGACTAACCGAAGTTGCACCGAACACAGTTCAATATATTAGAATCAAATGTTAGAGTGGACGTTTAACTAAAATGGAACATAATAGATGCAACGTTAATGCTTATGTGTCAGCCGACATTGCAGTGACTATTTGAGTAATCCGTCTGGGGTATATTTAGAACTGTTTACTGTTAATCAATGCACTTTCAATAGTACAATTTTGCAGTCAAAGGTTCTTGAACTTTATGCGGTTTTAGGTCTCATGTATAATATTCCAATACTAATAAGGAATTATATACCTACCTTGACATTGAAATTTTATTTTGTGACAACCTTACGTTCTATTTTTTAATTGCCTTGCCGGCTTCGCCCGCGTAAACTATGTAGTGGCAATATTCTATTTTCGAAAATACGCTCTAGCTGGAAAACGACTGCACCGATTTTCACCAAACATAGCTAAGAACACTCGATGAAGTTACCTTTCTAACAAAAAATATAAATCAAAATTTGTTCAGCCGTTTGAGAGCTGCGATGCTACAGACAAACATCAATACACACTACAATCGAACCCCCTTTTAATTTAATAAAAACTCATGTACGTTTTGAACTATTAAATTAAAATTATAACGGGAATTAGCGTAGACATCGATAAAGCGTAAGTCACGCTAAATCCCGTTTTAATTTTAATTTGATAACACCCTCTTTTTCGTCGGGGGTTAAAAAGTAGCCTACAATATGTGTTTATTCTAGGTATAAGCTGTGCACATTCCAAATGTCATCCAAATTTATTCAGACGTTACGGCGTAAAGAGTAAACAACCTCTTACACGCAAACTTTCGCATTTATAATATTAATGTACTTAATGAAATCAACGAGTAAATGACGTATTTAAACTTATTATTCGTTTTCTAAAAATACTGAATGGGCAATATTATATTGATGTAAAAAATTAGGGGCGGATCCTACTTCCGATAGATTAGGATCAAAGGAGAATGTGTATGTGAAGCAAATGTGTATGTGAGTGCCTCTTTGGGGCCCATGTGAATAAACGATTTTGATTGATTGAATCTTCCCTCGCCTTATTCTTCCCAGTCTAACTTTATCGACAAGTATAGATTAATATTATTGCTTTGTTTAATTCCATACAATAAAATAATTAATCTATAACTCAAAAACTACTGATCTTATCTTGATCAAATTTTCAATGGGGCCACATGAAAAGCACCAGCTTTCAAATAAAAAAAGAATCATCAAAATCGGCTCACAACGAAAGAAGTTATGAGGTAAGTTTTGAAGTCGGGTAAACGAGAACATCGTCAAAATACGCATTATTCGTCACAAAATAAGCATTATTGACGATATTTCAAGAACTACTGATCAGATCTTGATCAAATTTGAATGGGACCAATTAGAAAGCAACATCTTTCAAACTAAAAAAAAGTTGTGAGAGAAGTCGTGGAGAGAAGTTAAGAGGTAACACAAAAAAAAAATACAGTCGACTTGAGTACCTCCTCCTTTTTTTTGGGAAGCCTGTAAAAAATAGAAGTATTTGTTAGCTTATTATGCCATCATTTAGGATTTATATTTGTCCAAGGCTAGCCCGAACAGTTCTTCTGCACTCCCAGTCCTAATCCCACATAAAATAGAAAACTTTAACAAAGGGCGGCCTTCTTCCGGATTTCCTAATGGTTACAGAACATCCACAGGTTTTACAATTAATAATATAGATTCTGATTGCCATGGGCGATTATACGAAGGAATGTGTCTTAAAGTTCGCTGCAAACTGATCAAATTAACTGAAATTAACAAAAAGGCTCGTATTACAATGTCCTGATTGACGCTCTATAAACAAAACAAACAAACGCATTCACACTCACAGCCCCACACTAACTTCAAATACTTGTGTCGTGTCGGAAACGTCGGTGTCGGAAACGTTCACATCACACAAACATTTATTTTGTAATTTTCCTTATGTTACAGAGTATCGCAATGGTTGGCTCATCCGTACGGCGTCGAAATCGTTCGCAGTGTACGCCGCGACAGCAACGGAGAAAGAAGAATGGATGGCGCACATAGAGAAATGTATAGAAGATTTGCTAAGAAAGAGTAAGTTAAATTCTTTAGCCAAACTGTCAAAGATCATCCATTTACCATTTATGGTTGGAGTGAAGGTCATTGCCTGCGTCTTTGTTTCCCGAACGGTATAATCCTACAAAACCTTCAAGTCTACAAATAATTGTTATCTTCTAGGTAAGCACGTAAAGCATGTTCCGTCACGTTCTTTATCGTCACTTTCCATGAGGTGAGATAGTGGTCAAATGCTTGTCTATCAAACTTAATTATAATTAAACGCAAGCAAAGCTTAAAAACCGACTTCAACGCTTATATTTTGGTTTTGGCGGGATGGATTTCTCTAAAATTTATATAGAGCACCATCTGAAGTATGATCTACCAAACAAAAAAATATCATCAAAATCGATTCATAATTGGCGGAGATATCGCGTAATAAACTTACAATAAAAAACATACAGTCGAATTGAGCACCTCATTTTTTGAAGTCGGTTGAAAAAGAGCATGTAACTCGAGAAAGGACTGAATTTGCTGAGGCCCTAACTTTTAATTATGCACTTATTTGTGTAATAATGCTTGAGTTTTTACTGAACTTATGTTGTGCTACTGTATAAATACCTAATGTATTTTTTATTTTAATACTTTCATTATCTACATTCATTATTTCCAAATATGTTTAAAGATCTTTATTTCTCAAAAATAATACAATTTACTTAAATATGAATAATACAAGTTTCAACTTACTTAGTACTATTATTAGTACTAAGTAAGTTTTAATGGCGCTTGGCACTATCCAAATATTAATTTAAAAAGTAACTGTACCTATTATATAATTATCAACGCTTAGTTGATATCCCTTTAGACTAGTAATAGTAGTAAATAAATAAATAAAACAAATATATAATATGAGACAAGATATTATTATACATAGAACTATAACCACAAAAATTTAGTACTTATTTGTAGTGTCTTAGTACTATCTTGGTACTGATTTGTAGTGTCTGGTTGTGATGTAACTAAAGCTTATCGTTTTATTGTAGGTGGCAAGCAACCGCCGTCGGAACACGCAGCGGTTTGGGTTCCAGACAACGAGGCGTCAATATGCATGCATTGTAAGAAAACACAGTTCACTGTGCTCAACAGGAGGGTAAGACTTACTTAACACGTTTACTGCTGATAACATATAGCTTGTGTTTTAAACGTGAGTGCGGTGCGACACGCCCGGCGTGTTCTTTTACTTTATAATATCAATTTAGAATGATCAGCGGGTTTTAATTTTCTACAATTTAGTTAACAGTCTTGTAGCCCGTGCCCTTATTACAAACATTTATCTAGTTTCATCTGACCCGGTGTCTGTCTGTCGTCCTGTTAGCAAATCTTGCAAGCTAAATTAGACCCAACTATCGATGTCCAATTGGACTCAAATTTGGTGTACTTATGTATATTTGTTGAAACACTACCTACAACAAAATATTTTTACCGTCCTGTCCATCCAAAGGTTGCCTGTAAGAAATTGCTTAATGTGATAATGCCCATTATACAACAATTATTATTTTTCGTTTTTTTTAATTGTTATAATATTACTTACTTATTAGGGTTCAATAAAGAAATATTGTATTTTATTGTACATATTTTTTACTATAATGTGGTGATGGTCCATGGTCGTACTTATGTTTTCTTTGTGAGCGCCCTATGTTAGAACATATTCCTTTTTCCAGCATCATTGCCGCAAATGCGGCTCAGTAGTATGCGGCCCGTGTTCGTCCAAGAAATACATTTTACGCGGTCAGAGCGACAAACCTCTGCGCGTATGTCTGCAGTGCTTCGACGAACTCAACCGAGAGCGTGCGCGGCCAAACCAACCGCCCGTCACACCTGGTGAGTTTACAACTAGTGATTATGCGTTTGTGCGAATGGTCAATACTTCAAGGAATGTAGTATCAAAAGAATCATCACTTACTAAGCTACAGTGCTTGTTATTCTGAGGTAGGTTAATGTGAGCGCTGTTAAATTCCATCCTCTTTGTATATGTTCCAAAACCAGTACGTGAGCAATCGCAGCATCCACGTTAACAGCGTTCCATAAGGCGTAATCAGTGACGATTTTTGTTCAAGCGGAACGACGGTCGTCGTGGGCATATAAAAAATCGGTCGTCATATAAAAAATATTCGGATTTCAAATTTTGACAGAACTACTAGAATATAATGGTGACACTAGAATGATAGACCTGGCCCATGCAAATATTTTCTCCTTGACTATGCTTGAACGTTTGTTCTGCTTAGTATAGCTAAATGTGTCATAAAAATACCTATACTTAGACGTTACATATTAAATGTATTTTCTTAGACGGAATCCATTTTGGGTATACGCTCTATAATCACAAGATCACGTAATAATCAAAATGAAGAAAAATCTAAAACGCATGATATATGAATTATTTGAGTTAGCAAATATTGTTTATCATTAACATTACAAACAAAATTGTTTATAACAACCATATGTATTCTGTTTCAAAATTTTTTGCTAATATAGATTTTCGGATAACTATAATGTGGTGATGGCCATTTGCCATACTAAAGTATTAATCAAGTTTAATAAAAACAGCTATAGTAAACAACTTTACATTAACAGTGAAACAAGATGCCGTCGGCTCAGGCGGCGAGTCGTCACAGGACGAAGACAGTGACGACGATGACGAGCGCCCCAACAACGAAGATAAACACGACGAGGTAACTCTACTTGTTTTTTTTTTAAATTACATGATTAAGATGTACTTGGAACTTAGTGACGAATGTAGTGCACAAATGAGCGCTGGTTTTGATGTCCTTAGTAGATCTAAAACTTAGGGCGTTATGGAAACTCAACATGAATGTATCAAAGTAAGATTAACTTTTATTCTGAATAATAGAAATTAAGGCCCTTTAAAATATATTTTTGGGTTTCAGATATAATGATGAATAGTTCCAAAAGTAATGTATAACTTTGTACATTATTGACATAAAAAAAGCGGTGTGGTCCAAATCACACCGCTTGTCTATATTGAGTGACCCCCTAGCACGTATATAATATACATATACTACTATGTATGTTCTTATACTTATATTACAGTTTAGTTAACTCTTAGAAACAAATATAACGTTTGACAATAATTCGAAAATTCCTAGTAGAATCAGATAATCAGATAGGTCACTGAATAAATATAAAGAATTAGGCAGCATTATCAAGCCAGTTTTTACCCTCCTTATTAGATTTTTTTAAACTCTCACACAATAAAAACTATCACTATGAATTTTCTTATTCTTCCGAAACTAAAAACCGTCTTCAATCGTCAACATGGCCTTAAATTAAATTCTGAATCCTAGGGTAATCGCTGACATATACTTGAAAAGCTCGTCGAACTCACTTGATTTGTATCTTGCAAAAAGGGATATATTATAATATGGTTTAGTCGTCTTCTACCCTTAGGGTTGCAACTGAAAGAGTATAGTTTTGCACAATTAGTACTGTATATAATACATACCGTGTGTTTTTACAATCGCGACACGCGTGGCGTGTTATATGTTATGCATACATAATCACGTCGCATTAAGGGATAATTACTTAATAATTTAATAAAGGTTATTATTATTGTTTTTAAACCTTCATATAAACAAAATACAACACATTTGTTGTTCCTATTGTAAAAGGTAGAATATTCTTAATTGTGTTACTTCATCAAATTAAATCTTCATAAGCAACTCATGCACATTGCACAAACCTACTTATTCTACATGATTTCATAACGTGTACATCCCATTCTAAAGGGACCTTGTTTATTTCTAGGGCTTTACAAGTTATAACGGTGTCAAAAACGGATTGGGAAGTAAAGTCACAACTGTATAGTACAAAATGAGAGTGTAAGTCGAGCACTGGACATGTTATCATGCTTGTGACATCTCAGACGTTTGTTTTGAGTTTTATTGTGTTGTTTTCATCGCCTTGTAAGCGTACCCTGCCATTTGTTAGATCAAAAACCAAAGTATTTATATATTGGATGTGGAACTTTTGTACGGAACATTGCAACATCTCGTTGCACCAAACTCATAAAATATATCTGATCATTAAACAAATTTTCCACATCGAATGGATTATGTAAATAGAGTATAAGAAATAAAATAAATAAACAGGTTGTTATTTTCTCTAGTAAACCAGTTAATCCAGACGCAAACGTACTTCGAACAAAATATTAATTATCTATTTAGAAAGACCATACTGTACATTATTAACTTACAATATGTAATACATAATGTATTATGGAAACCATTCATTACTTCTTTGTTCTTCTTTCTCATTAATTAAGTCTCTCTTTCTAGTTCATTGAAAATAAAATCCTACCCACCCACTATTATATTATACTAGCCGTGCCCCGCGACTTCGCCCGCTATTATCAAGTTCAAAAGTAGCCTATGTGTTAATCCTAGGTATAATCTATGTACATTCCAAATTTCATCCAAATCCGTTCAGCCGTTAAAGCGTGAAGAGGGAACAAACATACTTACACACTTACACACAAACTTTCGGATTTATAATATTAGTAGGATTAATTTATTTCTGATGTTCTTGCTTATGTTTAGTAATTTTAATCAGAAGAAACTGAATCTCACAACAGTGTGGAATACAGAGGTCACTATAATAATTACTGTTGCTGACATTCCTAAGTGTCCTAAAATTTGTGTAATATAAGATTTTATGAACATAAATATATGTTTATATAATATGTTTCCGAATATTGTTAAACCTCTTATGGTTTTAAATGTCTAATGCTACAATCTTTCTTAGAGTACTTACCGCTGTACCATAAAAACAATAAATATTTCTAATCAAATCACCGAATCAAATATATCAGTTAGTTAAGCTAGCTAGATACTCGGCGGTGATATTGTGTCCTTATTATTATTTTTAATAAAGATACCTATAACCTAATACTAATACAAAACCTTGTCCGAAGATATACAATTATATCTATACTTAACGCCAGGTAATTATCTCGCCTGTTGTTATTAGAAAAATATTGCTGTAGTTTTATCAGCCGAAGTATTATTCCTTAATTACATAGAGATGCTTGATTTTTTTTTCATTTATAATAATATTCTCTTTGCTTATGATAAAATATTTTGTTCGCAAGTACGAGTATGTTTATTTTTCTGTTTTCCATAAGTGAAATAATTTCCACTAATTCGTTTGCTGTGCTGTTTTTACTCATCCATTTGACACTAGACATGGTTACTGCTTATTTTTATATATATATATCATTTTAATAAGTTTGTACAGTTTTGTTTTTACTATGTACAGTTTTGTTTTTACTACATTTGATTAGTTTTATTACCTTTTAGTCGATTCTTATTATGCAACATGAATATAGAATTCAGGTACTTAGTTCGGTAGTAATATGAAGATTACCTTTTATGTCACTCATAATTTAATATTAATTAAAAAAAATAATTACTCTGTTATTATCAGTATAGTTTAATATCACGTAATAATAGATGTATTTAATTGTAACAGATGTAATTACACGAAGAAATAATTAGTTACTACTTTTTCATATTTAAATAATAACCACATCAAAAAGCAGATTACGTTTCTTTTTTGTTACAAATATTTCAACTTACTCGTTATTTCCATAAATGTATAACTCAGTTATTTAACTTTAACGAACTATTTGTTCTTCACATCCTAGCATCACCGTTTTGAATGTTTATCTCAATTAACGTTTGTTTGTATTTCCAGCCGCCAAAGTTCTACGGTGACACCGATAAGACTGAAGAGACCAACAATCATTCGTCCAAGGATACTACTAAGTGAAGCCCTATTTTCGAGACCATTGTCCATAAAATACCAGAACTAAAGACTTGCACCAAGATACTAAATCAAGCTGAAGCATACATTTCTAACAACTCCTTAAAGTTATGTTCCGGTTCTCTCGTTAAATCTGTATTTAGTAACTTGATGCAACTCGCCCTAATGATGTTTACCAACAATAACCCGTAGCAACAGTTTACAATTAATACGTTTGTCTAGTAACAAGAGGTTATTTTTGGTGATATCGTCCTATATCTAATGTCTTATTGGCAACTATCTGAGATAGATTTGTCGAAGCGGGCGTTTATATGTTGTTTATAAATATGTAAGAGCTTAAATTGAAGTCAAACGTCTGTGTGATACAGAGCGTGCAATTAGGTACAATTATTATAAAACTGTTAAATGAAAAAAAAATCATTACATATTTTCAACTAAGTATTAAAAAATTGAGTTTTCGTAAATCGTACAAGATGTGGCAACTCACAGAAAAGTGAGTAGGCTGCTGAGCTTTTAAAAGCAACTTTATTTCATTGCTGATCATGTACGTGGTTTATAGAAATAGCACGCCAAGCGTGTGGCGCCGCGATCGATGAAACACAAGGTATGTGTTTTCAGCAGTAAATATAGTCAATCCCGCGTCATAAAGTCTGGGCAACATCAGGACATAATACCATCTATGGTCTCAAAAACAACACTGAAATGGCCTTCAAAGATTTTTTAATTAGGTAGAACAAGCTAGGTAAATTCGTTGAAAGACAAGTCCAATTTTTTAACATATTTTTTAACGAAATGTATAAAATTTAATACAAATTATGTTTAGTTTTCCGATTCCAAACATCATCGGTTTGCAGAACAGCTTTAGCTCGCTCAAAAACGAAAGAGAGGGTAGTTTTTTTAGTTATAAAATCGTATTTATTACTCGGTAATAAGATACATTAACTATCATGGTTCTAACAGATGTTATAACGTTTACTTAGACTTAGTTTTAATGTTATGTCAAAGCATATTTAATATACATCAGTTAGAATATATTTATAACTTTAGTTTATATTTTGCTATTCGAGTTAATGGAACGGTTTGCAAAGGTGGCATATCTCTTGATTAATCTTTATAATAAGCTAACCAATAACCGCTATCGGCTAATCCGTAACCAGTGTAACGTCTGAATATTTATATTGTACACATCACATAAACTGATAGCTACCTTTGTAAGCCTCTTTATTTGTATATTAGATTTTTAGTGTTTAAGTGGTGCATTAATTAATGGAATTGTTTCATTTAGAAACACGATATTTAAGTTATAGTTATACTTTGGTAAATTTGAAGGATGTGTTACATAAATTCGAAAAGCGAATGGGTTAACACAGGCTGCATAGCTTCTGTTTTCTTACGAGTCGCACGCCAGGCGTGTAGTTCGGTCGCTACGCACTAAAAACAACGTGTGTGTCTTCAGCAGCAGATGTGTTACGTTTCTTTCTGAATGACGGCTTTTCAAATGAATTTGTTTTACAATGTCGTATTTGTTTCCGCAATGATTAAATGTAACATATCTTTCTCGTTTAATTTATCAATGTAGTTATATAAATATAGCTTGCTGGCGGTTAAATCATATAGAAATCGGATGGAAGTTATGATTTATTTATTAAAGTTATGGTATAAAATAGGCCTAAAATGAAAACTACATGTGCTGTTTTTGTTAACTTCCCAAATATTGCTAAGATAAATGTTAAGATATTGTTTAATTTTCAGTTGACAAAATATACAATATTTTTTAAAAACATACTTTTCATTACACCTATTTCATTCAAAACCTTTGTATAAATTTTCAGTATAAACGACTAAACATCCTATTAGATACATACATAATTATAATCTTTCATATTCTCGTGTCACCGACTTAGCCCGGTGGATCTCGGGTGGAGTATATTCTTTTCTATGCGGTGGATTAGCAAGTTGAAGTGGCAATGGGCAGGGCACATGTTCGCAGAACTGATGGCCGATGATGCCGAAAAGTTTTCTAATGGAGGCCACGTACTGGCAAGCGCAGTGTCGGAAGACAAGGTGGACGGACGACATAATTAAGGTCGCAGGAAGACGCTGGATGCAGGCCGCTAACAACCGTTCTTTTTGGAGATCTTTGGGGGAGGCCTGTATCCCGCATTGGACTTCTTGTGGCTGAGAAGATGATATTCGCAAATGGCCTAAACCAAAATTTCGAAAATATCACGACGACCTACTTGGAAAATGGCTGCACCGATTTTCACCAAACATTCCTAAGGATACTCGATCAAGTAACCTTTCAAATAAAAAAACACATCTTAATCGGTCAAACGTTAATAAGATTAATGGGAACAATCGATTTGCACACAAACCTCTCACCCAGATCCCATATACCTTCTCCGTTCCGTCCTGCGTAAAAATAACGCTATCATAGCTACCATCTTAATATTGTAATTCAGAATGTTTGTGTATAAATAAGTAAGGTTGTGTTCTCTTTACGCTGTAACAGAATGGATGTGGTATGTATTTTATCCTATGTTTAACACAGGCTACTTTCTAACTTAATTAACTCGGGTGATGCCGCAACGAACTACTTTGCATAAAAATAAAACCATTAATTTAATTTCGGAATTTAATATAGAACAAAAATATATGTATTTTCCTACATTCTTGTAGTTATCCAGCAGTCATACCCAATATGGAATCACAGCTCATTATATAAAACATAAAAAACTATATTGTTATACAAAACGACTTAGGATTAACTCATGATAATAATCACCATGTTTATGTTTCCTTCCATCTAATGACGAACATAATTTTATATTTGTTATTCACATATTTTAGAACAAATATATCTTTTAATTTCATAGGTTTTAGCTTGTGTTAGCAGCCAATTCAAACCATTGTCTCAAAGCATCGCCTAAAACATTAGGGAGGGCTGTCATGTCGCGTAGAATCAGGTAGAATGGGAAAGGGAATGCGTCCAAATACGATATGAAGCTAAGCTTGTTTGTAACTAAATCCATTACTGGCTTTCTGATGTCCATAATCGAGTCCTGTGAACAAAGAAACAAATTGATTAGCGCCAAAGATTTCGAGTCGTAACTAAAATAAATATTTCGCCTATCGTTTGGTAGATGCAAATGTAACTCTTGAAAACAAAAAATTAGATCTTGTAAAGAAAACTGTTTTCTTAGGTCTGACTATGGACTCAAAACTGCAGTGGGGTCCTCATGTTGATGTGCTTGCAGGTCGCTTGAGTTCCGCTGCTTTTGCGATCCGTAAAATTAGACAACTGACTGATGTAGCGACGGCAAGGCTGGTTTACTTTGCATATTTTCATAGTTTGATGAGTTACGGAATCTTGCTATGGGGATCTGCTGCCGATGTTGAAACAATTTTTATTCTACAAAAGAGAGCCGTTCGTGCAATATATGATATGGGTCTACGCGAATCTCTCAGGGAATTCTTTAAAGAAACAGGCATACTTACCATGCCTTCGCTTTACATCTTTGAAAATATTATGCATGTTCGCAAAAATATTAGTAAATATAAATTAAGAAGCGACGCACACAATCTTAATACTAGATATAAGCATAAAATTACAGTGCGCGCATTTAGATTAAGCAAAACGATCAAATCTTTTATGGCAAATGGGGTTAGATTTTACAATAGAATTCCTAAAATCGTAACTGAATTACCACTGGGAAAGTTCAAATCTGTAATAAAACGGGCATTAATTAAGAAAGCTTATTATAAGACTACAGACTATATTAATGACAAGGATGCATGGAGGCAAACTGCACAGGCTCTTTCTAGCGTCTACCATAATAACACCTAGGTTAAGAAAATTATGTATTAGAAATTAAGAATGTTAAAAAAAATGAATGAAAAAAAATGCGCCGCCGAGTTTCTTGCCAGGTTCTTCTCGAGATGGCTGTAATTTTCCGAATCTGGCAATAGATTCATTAACTTTCATGAGTGCCTCTTTGGGGCCCATGTGAATAAACGATTTTGATTTTGATTTCGATCGTCTTAGTTGGGTGAGAGTTCGTCTTCTAGGCAGGTATCGGGTTCGATTCCAAGCGGGAACACATTAGCGCCAAAGATTTCGAGTCGCAACTAGAAGAAATATTTCTGCCCGTTGGTTTAGTTGGGTGAGAGTTCGTCTTCTAAGCAGGTATCGGGTTCGACTCTAAGCGGGAACACATATTTTCTCCCCAAGGAAAATCTGTTTCTGGTTCTAGTTTTTACTGTGTGTGCCTGTGTAATGTTGAATGTTTCCGGCACCCACGACAAAAGTCATCGAATTTAGTGTGGGGCTGTGAGTGTGAAAGCATATATATATATTTTTAAGATGTTAAATGCTTAAGAAGTATCAAAAGGCTTATTGTTTTCGTCAAGGGGGAAAAGATACTAGCAATTAACTGCGCTGTTTATTTTGTCTGTGGAGAATATCTACCAAAGTCCCAAGGAGAGGAGTGCATTGCAGCCACACACGTTTGTTTTTTTTTTATATTAAGGTACCAAATGTACATGACCTTCGGTAAGTTAACTTACCCTGTTCTCCGGATTATCGATAATCACGTAGACCAAGAAGATGCCTTGCTGTCTGGCTCTTCTAACAGCTTGAACGACGGCCTTCTCTCCCTCAGCAAATATGTTTCTTCCATCGCCCACAATCACCAACAGCTTTGCATTCGGCGCGTCACTCCTACAAATAAACGTGGTTTTATTTCCTAGATCTTCTAAGTTTCAGTCTTTTATAATATAAATTAAACGCAAGCACAGCTTAAAAAAACCGACTTCACCGCTTTATCTTTGGAGTCCTTGATCAGATTAAATGAATCAAATATGCATTATTCAGGATAACTCAAAAACTACTGGTCAGATTTTGATCAACTTTCAATGGGACCACAACAATTCCATAGGGAGTACCAGCGTTCAAACAAAAAAATCATCAAAATCTTATTAGAAAGAAATTATACGGTAACACACATTAAAAAAATTAAAAAGAACAGTCGAATGAACCTCCTTTTTTTTTGTGAAGTAGGTTAAAAATACCTAAGAGACTCGTCTCCACGCGACGATACGTCCGGGAATGTTACCTTATCGTCTGCTCCTCAAACATGACACAGCAGAAGTCCAGCAGTTGCGCGATCTTCGTCTTCGTCTGGTTGAATTGCAGTTGCTCGAGGATCTTCGAGCCGGATTGTTCCGAGAATTGTTCCGTGAACGGGTGAAGGAGGTTGGGCTTCTCGCCGAAACTTAGGACGGAGAGGTCGCCAGATTCTAGTAGGTTTAGAGCCTGTGGAAGAAATGAGCAAGTTCTATTATAAATAAACATTTCACTAGATTCCACGACACAGGCATTAGCCTAGTGTGGAACCTAGGGCTACATTTTCCGGAGTAGTTTACATAATACATTCGTTATTTACGGTTTTGTTTTGGCGTGGAATGGCTAATTCTCAAAATGGCATATGAGTCTTAAAAGGACTAATTCTACAAATGGCAAATTCTCATAATGGAAAATTCTTGAAATGCCCAATTCTCTCAATGGCGATTTCTACAAATGTTGAGAAATTATAAAAGAAAAAATGATTTTTATTTTTTACATATATTTTCATTTTGAATCAATTAACTTGTTTTAAAAATATAAATCTGGACAGATTTATGATAGTTTCGTAAAAAAAAAAAATATTCGAAAGTCGTAATTTGAATAAAATTACAGTTAGATCTAAAAGTATCACGCGTTTGGGGAAAGACAAATATACACCTCAAACACATAACTCCCTTCCGTTTTTCGTCGGAGGTTAATAAGCCTTAAGGTAATTTCACAAAAAAAGAGGTTAGTTTAATAGATTGTTTATTTGACTAAAAGCCGAAAAGTGACGGCTATACGAGTACTATTCTATGCTCGGACGCTAGAGAGGTGACTCTAGGCGTTGGATTGTTATGTGTGCGAGGTAGAGGAACGGTTGTGACGGTTGAATGTTGACATGTTGTTGAAGGGCCCTATAAACAACATCTGGAGACGCAAGTTCCAGAATCTTCCGAGTTCCTCTGAAACACGATGGACTCGCGGCATCCATACGGTGATATTCTTATAGTACAATTATTTATGTGTTGCTTAGTAATCAGTTCTGATGCCTGATGATCCGTAAGTAATCTTATTGTTATATCTAGAAGATACTGACATATTCTAATCCTACTAATATTATAAATCCGAAAGTTTGTGTGTAAGTGTGTGTGTAAGTATGTTTGTTCCCTCTACACGCTTTAACGGCTGAACGGATTTGGATGAAATTTGGAATGTACATAGATTATACCTAGGATTAACACATAGGCTACTTTTAAACATAAGCTAAATTGTGAAATAAATAAGTAATTGGACACTCCTTCAGTTTATATTTACTAATATCCTAGTACTCTCACTTGTAATACAAGAACTTAACTCTCAAAAGCTAGCTTCTTGCTACTGTTTCCGCCACTTGTACCCTCGTTTCGCGGATGTCATGCGTCGCAATTTGATAATAACATGCAGATATCATAGAGTAGTTGAAACGTGCAGTATCTAATAACGTAACGCTCTCACTTGCTAAATTAGAGCTAAACTCTCAAAAGCCAGTTCCTTGCTCCAATTATCCGCCTGGAGTCGTCTACAGCTATGGCAATCTTGTACCCTCGTTTCGCGAATTTCATGCGTAGTAATTTGATAATAACATGCAGATATCATAGAGTAGTTGAAACGTGCAGTATCTAATAACGTAACGCTCTCACTTGCTAAATTAGAGCTAAACTCTCAAAAGCCAGTTCCTTGCTCCAATTATCCGCCTGGAGTCGTCTACAGCTATGGCAATCTTGTACCCTCGTTTCGCGAATTTCATGCGTAGTAATTTGATAATAACATGCAGATATCATAGAGTAGTTGAAACGTGCAGTATCTAATAACGTAACGCTCTCACTTGCTAAATTAGAGCTAAACTCTCAAAAGCCAGTTCCTTGCTCCAATTATCCGCCTGGAGTCGTCTACAGCTATGGCAATCTTGTACCCTCGTTTCGCGGATTTCATGCGTAGTAATTTGATAATAACATGCAGATATCATAGAGTAGTTGAAACGTGCAGTATCTAATAACGTAACGCTCTCACTTGCTAAATTAGAGCTAAACTCTCAAAAGCCAGTTCCTTGCTCCAATTATCCGCCTGGAGTCGTCTACTATGGCAATCTTGTACCCTCGTTTCGCGGATTTCATGCGTAGTAATTTGATAATAACATGCAGTTATCCTAGAGTAACTGAAAATATGCAGTTACTAATAACTTAGTACTCTTACTTGTGATACAAGAGTTAAACTCTCAAAAGCCAGTACCTTGCTCCAATTATCCGCCGTAGAGGTGGAGTCGTCTACAGCTATGGCGATCTTGTACTCTCGTTTCGAGGATTTCATGCGTAGTAATTTGATAATAACATGCAGATATCATAGAGTAACTGAAAATATAACTAAGTAGTCTTACTTGTGATACAAGAGCTAAACTCTCAAAAGCCAGCTCCTTGCTCCTATTATCGGCCATAGAGCTGGAGTCGTCTACAGCTATGGCGATCTTGTACTCTCGTTTCGCGGGTTTCGTGCGTCGCAGCCAAATGCGGTCCTTGCGGAAGTGGGACGCAATGTAGGGGATCACGCGACGCATGTTGATAGCGCGACCGGTGCGGAAGTCACCTGAAACAATGACATTGTTTAAATGTTAATAGCCTACCAGAGATTTAAATAATCTTTTATGGGCTTTGTAGTGAGGGATTCTCGTACGTTACTGTTAGGTTTTTATTGATTCAGGCAATATATAGCAAATTCCTGTTTTCTTTTAATTTTTGTAGAGCGTTCTCTAACCTAGTCATTTAACAGATATTTGCTACTTTAGCTCAGTTACTTACCAGTTCTCCTAGAACTTTTGGTAGGCTCGAGGACCAGTCTCAATCTCTCACATAGCTCTCTCACCGCTCCTCTACGTGCCACAGCGAGCGCCAAACTCCAGCGAATATACCACCTTTTGTGGGCTTTGCAGTGAGCGATTTGCGTACGCTAATTTATTGTTATACAGGCAAGTTTTTATTGATTCAGGGCTACATATCACAATTTTTTGAATTTGCAGAGAGCGTCTACTAATCCTAACAATTTATCAGATATACTTCTTTAGCCTAGTTACTTACCAGCTCTCCTAGAACTCATTGTAGGTTCTAGCACCAGTCTCAGTCTCTCACAGAGCGCTCTCGCCGCCCCTCCAGATTGCTGCCACAGCGATCGCCAAACTCCAGCCGATATGCCGCCTTGGGTGGGCTTGCTCGTCAGCCATTCCCGTATGCTCATGTATTGTTGTACAGTCATGTCTTCTGTTTGGACAGGGTTATCATCTAATCTGCAAGTTAAAAATGTTTTATATATGAGATATTAGGATTGAAATAGATTCAATCCTCATATCTCCCTCGGTTCTTCTCTACCAACGTTTTTGTTACCAGCCTTTTCTGTATATGAACCCATACTATGTTAAAATATTTGTTAAAACTTATCACCGAACACTATGCTCGCTTTTACACTACTTACCTAGTATGATAGCTCGTCTCGGTCCCCCTTGGTACAGTTTCAGTCACCACGTTGTCTCCCTCTATTTCAATCCCTGTTTCTCCCGTCGGTTCTTCGCCACCATCCTTTTTGTTGCCAGACTTTTCTTTATCTTTGTCAGGCTTGTCTTTGATTTTCTCTGGTTTTAGTTCTTCAGATTTTTCGACCTGTTCACAAGTTATTTTATTATTCTTCTATATTAATGCTTTTGAACATATTTTACGTAATATTTTTTTTTTATTGATACGAATAAAACAATGTAGATGTCATAGACAATCGTGACGATTCTCACCAGGCGACGGACTAGCTTGTCTCTTATCTTGCTAGCAAACCCGACTCAAAATTACCGAAAGTGTGTGTGCGTAAGAGAGAGCGAGAGAGAGTATATTTTGAAACGAGATATCTCTACTACTATTGAAAAATTTGGATGAAATTTGTTGTATAGATAGTCTCAGCCTCTATATAGGTTGTTTCTGTTCTAATCAAACAAAGCTGCGATGGACAGCTAGTATATATATTGTAATATATTCAGGACCTACCTTGGATGTAAATACATTGTCAAAAAATTTAAATCAAACCGGACATATTTGTATAAAAAAATGCTACACGAGTAATTACGTAGAGCAAAAAAAGAGGGCAGATGTTAGTCGTAAGACAACATCTGTTAAGCCATATAGGATGCCTTCAGGCAGCCTGAAAAATCCTGACAAGTCCTGATAGTCCATACGACAAGCAAGCAAGCATAAAAAAGTTATTAATATAGAAACCTGAAGATCTTCATCGTCAACATCCATAGGAACCTCTTCGTCTTCTTTTAATTTCTCTCCTTCTTCATTCTCTTTTTGTAGAACCGGTTGTTGCTCCGCTTGCTCTTTCGTTGCAGCGTCGACAGCCTAGAAGTCAAATATATTTGAGGTGTTAGTTATTGTAGAGAGAGTCTATTGAGCGACGCGCAAAGACTCATAGGCGATAAAAAGCTAGTCGAGATCAGACCGCTTATAATACTTAATGCCTAATAGCTAATAATACTTTAATGCCTACGGCGAGCGTCATTGTACTTGGTTCCTCGACTAATTAACGACTTACCACTGAATTTGTGTAAACAAATCACACCAACTTAAATTCAAACTAAAGTCTTATTATTTGCAACTACTTGAATGCTGATGATGACGTACATGTGCACTTACCAACTTATTATTATTTAGGTATAATGTAGACTAGTTGTAGTATTATATTACAAACCTTAGTGGTTTTTAAATGCTATACTATCAAATTTTTGTATACTTTTAAAATGGTAAATTAAAGAAAAAAAAATCTTCTCTCTGTTGCGAGCAGTTTCCATTTGTAATAATTTAAAATAAACCTTATTTCTTTACAATAACTCTTATTTCGTTTTCGAATTGAAACCATTCGAAATAGAGGGTCAGATTGCAGCCAAGTCTATCGGTATTCTATCGTTATTATTATTTATTATATCGTTATTATTATTATTATTGCATTATTGAGAGTGTGTGCAGAAATTACATGAGTAAATTCCAGCATAGCCTTTTTACAATCTAACAACCAAACTGTCAAACGTCATCCATTTATGGTTGACATACAAGTTCGCTCGAAGCGTTTTGCTTCTACGTTCATCATCCGTAAAGCGAAGGAGTGAAACTCAATGCCTGCGTCATTGTTCCCCGAGGGGTATAATCTGGGAGTCTTCGAATCAAGAGTGAATATGTATCTTCTAGGCAAGCATGTCACATCTTCGGCCACATCATCACTTTCCATCAGGTGAGTTAGTAGCCAATTACTTCGTCTCATGCCCTTACCGGTGAGTTGTGTATTGAAGTCAAGTTAACTTCATGCGCTATCTACTGGGCACAATGCTATACTTATTACTTTTTAGTCTTTTTTGATGTATGTCCTATGTGAGTAAGACATACATCAACAAAGACTTAAGCTCACAGGAATCTCGTTCGATAACTACCTGCAAGTCATCTCTCTTCGCTTCCTTGACGTGTTGAAAGGCATCTGCTTCTTTTTCCTCGTCGTTTCCATCTCCACCGTCTTCTGCGGTCTCATCTTCTCGCTCTACGTTTAGCGTGTGTGTCTGTTTATGCTTCTTTTCATTAATATCGCCTGTAAATAAAATGTACATTAGTAACTGTTTCACACTCACAGCCATCACCAAGTTCAAAGACTTGCATCGGGGAACCAATAATAATTTTAAAGTAAAAAAAAAATTTTTTTTTGCTCGATAGGTTAGCCATGATGCAGCCGAAGATGTAGCATGCCTGCCATGAAGATACCCATTTCACCCTTGACTTGATTTCATCCAAATTATATCATTCGGGGAATAAGAAAATTGCGTGAAAATTACATTGAAATATGGGAAATGTGTTTTTTCATCTTATTGAAGGATAAGAAAGCGAAAAGTTTGATGACCCCTCACTGAATTCGATGACAGTTGTCGTGGGTGCCGAAAACATTCACATCATACAGAATCACAATCTGAACCAGAAACAAATTTTCCTTGGGGAGAAAACTTGTGTTCCCGCCGGGAATTGAATCCGATACCCCGCAGGGGTGCTTAGAAGGCGAACGCTCACCCAACTAAGCCAAAGGGCAGTTCAAACGCTCTTAATGCGTTGTCAAGAGCTTACCTAGAGTCCTCAGTTGATCAGTTTTCCCCGGTTTGTTCTCGTGTTTTTTCTGTTCCTCGTGCGCGGACTCAGCACGGCTCGCGGCCTGTTTTTCACCGCGGTGCCCTTTGTCGCTCTTGTCAAGCTCCGCGCGCCCTGTCGATTGTCTGTCTTCGCCTACTTGCTCTTGGGCTTGCTCCTGTGTAATGAAAAGAATAAATGAGTAGTGTATAGAAACATTTAGTAAATAATGTCTATGAAATAATACGTTTTTTCTTGTCTATAATACTCGTACGTTATAATAACTAATTCATAAATTCATAATGAATTAGTAATATCAAATGTATGTGCTATATATTGTAAGTTCTACAGGTATCTAAGATCTACAATACATAAACATTATAATGTATGCAAAACAGTAATAGGGTAATTAAACTAAAAACTAAATTAAAAGTAACAAAAATAACTATAATTAGATATAAATATGTACTATATTAGATATAAATATGTAATAGACCGCTGCCAGTTGGCAAAGTACCCAAAATGCTGACAGAATGCTGCCAGCATTTTGGGTACGTACGTTGAATGGCAATGCTCAATCTCTGTCCAAAACATTTGCCAGCATTTCGGTCACGAGTAGCTTCGATCAAAAGACCTGATAATTCTTTGAAGATTGTATGTGCTCCTTCCCGGTCCCCACGGTCCCAACGTCTCAACCCCAAAAGGCACAAATATATAACCACTATCAAAATTACTATATTTGCGCCTTTTGAGATTCTCTGCTGATTCAGCCGCAACACCAGCCTTATTTTTAGTCCCAGAAGATGAGACGGTGCCAGGGTGTAAAAAAATAATAATAAAACAGTAGTGAAATAATAATGAAAGGAGTAGGTAATTGGGGAGGGTAATAAAAATTGTAATATGCTGGTGTAACAAGAGCATATGATTAATGTATGTTCAAAATCAGTTGATAAAAAAAAACTTGTACTTTTTCTATTTTTGCAGTAACAAAAATAAAATATAGTTAACTAATAACATTGCAGTTTTAATCACGCTGAAACGGCGTTATTGAAAGCAGACGTCTTATTATTTTATCATTATAGATAAAAAAAAACACCTTTTGTTTTTTCTCACACAAATTGGGGACATTTAAAGCGGGTTTTGATCTGTTACAAATGAGCCTCATTGGAGCGTCAGCTGTGTTAGTATGTTGAATGTGCTTTAGTAAGTGCCCACTTGTTATTTTGAATAAATTGAATTTGAATATTGCAACCGCTAAGCGTTATCTGCAAATATTACTGTATTTCGGTTTTAAGGGAAATTTTTCCAGTTTACAGGGCATAAAGAGTAACATCTAATATCTGACGATGCAATATATCACCAAAAAAGATTTTAAAATATTAATGTTAAAATTCTAGGTGGTATTCAACAGTACTGTAATCGGCAAGCGCATTTCGTCTCATAGTTGCATAACAAAGTTCTAGCCGTAACAGTTTACTCACACTTACACACACAATAAAAACACATTCGGATTTAATCGGAACTATAATATTGTAGACATGTTATATACTCACATAAGGCGCAGCTTCTTCGTCCTTTGCTTGTTCATCATTAGTTTCTACGTTGTCATTGGTTCCTCGCTCCATCTGCGCATTTTCCGCTCGGTCTTGCGCTGACGGATCTTCGCTTGACGGATTGGCTTGAGGGTTCGCTTCGTGATTCTTCTCTTCTACTTCATCTTCTATAGATTACATATAAATTAAGATATCAAAATTTTAAAATATATGTTAAAAGACATTATAAGACAAAGTCAAATAAGTATTTTATGGTCGATTGAGTTAGGATTTGTAACTAAATTCCTAAGACTAACTGAATTACAATGGGAAATTTTAAAATATTAGTAGAAAGAAAATGTTATAAATAGTTATAAAAAAGGGAATAAAATCAATAGCTTATTAGAGACGTAAGTCTTTATTAAAAAAAAGGAAAGAAAAAATACGCACACAATTTTCTTACCAGGTTCTCCTAAATTTGCGAATCTAGCAATTAGTCATTAAATCGGTGCAGCAGTTAAGTAGCATATACACAACATTTTGAAAATACACCCTAGAACTAGCCGGTCTACGGATGATACGGGTACTACGATACCACAAACAGACACTCAGATACACACTTCAAACTTATAACAAGTTTTTTCGTCGGTGGTTAAAATTACCTTTATCTATATCCTCGTTATTTTTAGGCAGTTCTTCGTCCTTGTTCTCATTGATTTCTTGGTCTTTTTCTTGTGCATTGTCAGCGTTCTGTTCATCGTCAAGTTGGTCCTCTGTCGCATCAAGGCTGTCGCTTTCTTCGGGACCGGGTTGGTCTTCATCGCCAGTTTTGTTATCCAGTTCAGTATCTTTATCCTAGTAACGAAATAATAATCAGCTGGAGGAATATCTACTACTACTACTACTACTATTGTACTTGCAGACCATATTTTAGGTCCAAACTTAAACAACACATACACAGTTACAAGACTTACTTCTTGATCCCCTCCATCCTGATCACCATCTTCCTTCCCATCATCTTCGTCACTGGACACGTCTAGTCCATTTCTATTCTCTTCTTGTTCTTTCTCGGTTTCAGTTTCTTCTGGCATGTCTTTTATAACGTCGATTTCGAAGGGATTTTCCATTTCCGTGTCGCCATCTTGATCCTGAAATGGAAAGAAAACATTCAATCGTCATAAAAAATCTAGTTTCATTATTGGAGTGCCATAGCGATGATATAGAATATTCTAGCAACCTAGACGATTGGACTAGAATGTTCTATATAATTCGGTTGTAGGATCTTTATCACGAAAGGCAGCGATTTTCATTTGGTTTTAGAATTTTTCCTTAATTACCTGACCTAATAGTAAAGTTGGTTCTTGTCAAACTCAATGATAAAATTAGACATCGCCGCGTTGTAGCTATAGCAAAACGACCTCAAGAATCACGTCGTTAGGTTGTTTCTGAGCAAAGATAGCAACAATTTCGTGTAACCCCAAGTTCTCTCTCAACTTTAGGAGTAGCTTATTGAATATATCATAAAATTATTCTTACTTTTTCTTCGCCATCTTCGTCAACATCCATGTTATCAGGTAGTTCGAAGTCTTCCGGTTCTGGCATTGGTTGTTGGTTTCCATGGTATGGATCCACCTTGAAAATAATAGTCGCATTAATATCATAATATTTAGAATGTCATGAATTGGCTATCTTTTATTTTAAAAACGTGCGAAGCGCTAAGCTAGCCAACAAGCTTATGAGTATTTTAGAAAATGATTAATCTACTACAAAATTAAAGATTATTCCACATAATTTTTTATTTCATTGCAGCCCATATTTGGGCGCTATTATAAGAGTGCCACGATCGTTAGAACTAATACATTTGCGGGTGGGTCTTGTTTACGTGCAGATTTATCTGTACATTCTCATCTTAACTTGTTTTTCGAATTAGACGCTGCCACCTGTTGCATGGCCCGACTACCCAATAAATTTTATTAACACCCTTCACTTTTAAATACTTCAGTAATCGTGATCATGGCATTTATCTCCCAACAAATTGAAATATACATGGTTCGTGAATAATTTAATGCATACAAATACGTATGAATTGCAAATGGGTCTATAATACACATTATTAACTTGTAAACTCACGTGGTCATCATCAATTTCCGGTTCTTCCATCTCATTTATATCCTTCTTCTGTTTCTTATCTTTTCCTTCATCCCCATCATCTGTACCTTGCTCCTTTTCCTTAGCAGCCATCTCTTTCTCTCCAGTGCTTTCTCCTTTGCCTTTATCTTCTTTCTCCTTTTTGTCACTCTGTTCGGGATCTTCTTCGTCTTCCGAGCCCCAGATTTGTTGGTCCAATCTATAATATGTTGGTATTAGTGCAGAAATATTTCGCGAAATTCGAGATTCAGTTAAACTGTGAATATACGCTATTACATCAACATGATTACGATCAGATTCCGAAAGAGCAAGTTTCTATTTTGGGGCTAGCGTTCATGCTACTCTAGTTCATTTTTTAAACTTTCGCGAACTTCAATCATGTTTATATGAGAAAACCGGGTCTTTTCGCGCTTTTGTTTTCAAAATTGAATTATTTTGACTAACCTCGACGTTTCGGCAGGGTTGCACCGGCCGTGGTCACGAGAGACTCTACGTAGACGTCGAGGTTAGTCAAAATAATTCTATTTTGAAAATAAAAGCGCGAAAAACCCGGTTTTCTCATATAAACATACACTTCATCAACTTTTATCATGTAAAACAATGGTCATGATCTGATGTATAACAAGAAACAAAACATTATCAAATTATTTGTTTGCCTTTCAATTTTGAGCTGGATAAAGTGTGTGCATAAATAAAAATGTTTCTTGGAATTAAAAGATTGTATACTTAGGGAGTTGATTGTTTATTTGAGTTAACATTGTCATGTTTCGTTCTTTTGAATTGCCATAATATTTTAATTAATATTTTAGCATTGCAACATTTTACTTTGATCTGGCAGCACCTTGATAGCTTGTGGTTGGCTGGCATTTGTGATTGGCTGGAGCCCAGCCAATCACCATCAAACGCGTAATCTGACGTGACACCGGACCGGGTGGGGCGAGGGAGGTGGAGAATTGAGCAAGGGGTGGGCAGTTCGCTGCCTACCATCGAATTGTACGGTCGTAATTTAGGTAGAGAAGTGAAAGTAAAAAAACAAGTCTACAGACATACAACCTGGTTTGAATTATCGTGATAGCATAATGACAATATTCTAAAACACCTATAAGGTTAATAAATTAATCCTAACGCATGTAATAATTTCAGATGTTATTTACTCGTTTGCTTCCTACACCCTTACAAGGTTCGTGTACCTAGTTCTAATTACACTTTATGTAGGTATATGTTTGCAATAAATAAAGATTAATCCTACTAATATTATAAATCCGAAAGTTTGTGTGTAAGTGTGTAAGTATGTTTGTTCCCTCTTCACGCTTGAACGGCTGAACGGATTTGGATTAAATTTGGAATATACATAGATTATACCTAGGATTAACACATAGGCTACTTTTTAACTTGATAATAGCGGGCGAAGCCGCGGGGCACGGCTAGTAATAAAATATATTATAGCTGTTACCAAACAACTACTCATTGACTTAGTTGGGGGCGTGTTCGCCTTTCAAGCAGCGGGTATCGGGTTCGATTCCCAGTGGAAAAACAAGTTTTCATCTGAAGGGAAATTTGTGTTTCTGGTTCGGGGTGTGATTCTGATGTGAATGTTTCTCAATTCTGTTAAAATGCACATGCAATATAATGCCTATTCGGCCTATGCTAATATTAGACCTAACGTATTTACCACCTTCGACCGCATCATCACTTACTAAGAGGGTATTAGTGGTCAAACGCTAGCTTAACTATAGATATTGTATAACTTACTTTTCTGCAGCATTATCGGTGTCACCCATTTGTTTATCGGCATCGTCTTGATCGTCTTCTTGATCTGAATTTTCACCTTCTAAAATACAAGGAGGTAAAGAATTACATCATTATCATTATTAATATATAAATGATCCCTTTTCCCATTAGGTGGGTTCGCACAGCATGAGTAACCGGAGCCAAATTCCATGATCAGCAAGGGCACCGAGTGCAGGTGAAGTTGGCTTAGGCGCCTTTCCTTGATTTTCATAAAAAAATCTAATGTATCTCAAATTACTTTTTCACGCAAGCTTGCAGGTTGAAGACATTGTCGATATTAATCAGAGCTGATAACCTCTGTATGTATAGACGGTCCGTTTGCATTGGTGGATGCACGTAAGCCTTCTTAGCTTCTAAGCATGGGTTTGATTCCGGACGGGAGCACATGTTTTCTTCCCAAGAAAAAAAATTGTTTCTGGTTCTGGTTGTGATTGTGTGTGTAATGTAAATATTTCCGATATCCACGACATAAGTCATCGAACTTTGTGTGGGGCTGTCAGTGTGAAAGCGTTTATTCTGGCAAAAAAAAAATGTCTGCTTTTTAGCGGCATAAATTCGACGCTTCATTTCAATTCCAAACAGCATTAGAGGGAATTAAGCCTTCAAAAGAATTGAATTTATCCTACCTTTCTTTTCCACGTCTTGTAAATGAGAATCAAAGTCGTCAGTCATATTGATTCCCTTTTCTTCTTCTTTACAATCCCTGTCCTCTTCCTTCTTTTCTTCACCGGGACGATGCGCGTCATCTAGTTGGTCCTGGTTACCAAAAAAATCATGTATCGATAGGGTTTAGTTCACAAAACAAAACGTCAACTATATCTGATTCGTACGTTAGAATATATTTCTTCATCAAGTCATGTTTATACTCAATGTCATAGTACCTGATTCTCAATTTTGTCCGAGACGTCTTTCTGTCCTTCCCCTTCGCCTAAACCAGTGCCGCTTGATAGTTTCCCCGGACCGCCTTCACCATCGCCCTCATCCAAATCCAAATCTGATGGTTTACAGAACCTGTAACAAAATTGAATAATTTGATGCAATTTTATAATAAAAGAGGGCCAATAGAAATACTTCTAGCTGAAAACTTCTAACTCTCTCTAAAGGTGGCACGGATCGGTTTAGATATTAAAAAGATGATGCAATAAAGAAGAAGCTTTACTTCGATAATGAACAGAAATAGGACAGTGATGATACCTAAGAGATAAATGTATGGACCTAAGAGATAAATGTATAGAGCTAATGATCATTATTTGACTTACTGGACATACGTAAGATTTTCATTGAATTCACTCGATTTGTTGCCTTTATGTCACTAGTACCATTGATGGAACAAGTGACACTACTTTGTATCTCTAGTACCATCAATAGTACTAGTGACAATACTTTGTGTCGATTTATAATTAAGTGACGTATTCGTCAAACTGATACAAGTCAAATAAGTCGATATAGTAAAAAAAATAGACATGTACCATCAATGGTAAGACTGGTATATGCCTAATTTGACTAGGACCTACCAGTTTTTCATGGGGAACATTCAATGGTAAAAAACAATTTTCTAAATCACTGTTATCATAAAGTGCATGAACAGTATAATAGTAAATAAGTATTTCACTTACCCTTTAGCTGCTAAATCGGAGAAAATCTTCAACAATACCGACAGCATTTTACACGACACTCTATGAACTGCAACCTTTTGCGTGATAAAGTATTGGACAAACAGGACAGTTTGTTCCAATATTGGCACCAATCTCATAACAACACTCTTTATTTCTTCCATAAATTGGCCTTTCGTCGCTAGATGTTGGACGTAATTTATTAACAAATTGCTCAATTTGCTTATCAACGCGTCTAATTGTAACATTCTAGCGTCGCTAGATAGTTTATCTTGCAAAAGCTCTTTTAAATGCTTGTCCTCGAGAATATCTTTTGGTTCTTCGGGAGGCTTCTCTCCGTTATTGATTATTTCATCGATGGCGTTAATCACTTCGACATTTTCGTTCTCTTGAGGCAAATGTTTCTTGTATACCGATTGGATGATCAGTAACATAGTTGCTACTAGATCTTCAGTTTGATTTACTAAGTCGTTTCTAGAAGCTTCCATTGCCGTGTCCGTGTTTTCATCCAGCTTTTCAATCTTACGGATGGTTTTTCTTAGATATTGTGACAAGTCTACAATGCTTCTTAAAATTGGGTGTGTAGGTTCATAATCAGTTATCAATGCTTTGAATTTGATCTGGTATTCGGTAAGGACTTCGTCTAAATGTTGTATCATATTCTCTATGTTCAATTTTGCATCCTCTGCCACTTCTATGTGGCTTTGCGAAACTATTGGAACTTGTTTATTTAGACCGAGTTTTTTAGGAGTTGTGTTAGCGAGTTTATGTAACGCATTCTTTTGTTTATTGACGCTTGTGATCATACCGTTCACTTTCTTGTTCAGGTCTTTCCATTCGTCAGTGTTTTTGTAGCAACGTACTATTTTCGAGTCGGATAATACCGCATCGAAATCAGGTTCGAAATCTGCACTAAGTCCTTTCTCGGGGCAAGATTTAAGTAAAACACTAAACTGTTCAAGTGTTATGCTAGTGTTGGCATAACATTCGATCAGTAGATCGAATTTCTGGCTCAGTGTCGATATGTGAGTGTCGGTTGAATCGATTTCCAGTGTATTTGTGAGGTTTGTTGATAGTGTTCGCAATTCACAGAGACGACGAGAATACTTCGAAATTGATTTCTTTTGCGTGTTTGTTAGTTGCTGCAATAAAATCAATGTATTGTTAATAATTAACAAACACGCTGCTATATATATATTAAGTATTCATATTCGATCACACTACAACGATCTAATAATGATTAAATATGATTTTAACCAAAATAACTAAGAACTTACCACTAACTGAGCGGCGAAACCTTTGCACCGTTCTATGTTAGGGATGCCCAAGTCCTGGTGAGGTGTAAGCAATGCAGTAGAAAGCTGTCTATGCCTTGCTATGTTCTTTTGGAAATATTTCTCACAGCCTGACCAAAGAAGAGCTAAAGATGCATCACATCGTCTGTAAAATATATATGATATTAAACTAATGAATATCCTACTTATATTACAAATCCGAAAGTTTGTGTGTAAGTGTGCAAGTGTGTAAGTATGTTTGTTACCTCTTCACGCTAAAGTGAATCCAATTCAAATTGGATGAAATTTGGAATGTACATAGCTTATACATAGGATTAACACATAGGCTACTTTTTAACTTAATAATATCGGGCCAAGCTGCGGGGCACGGCTTATATATGGCAACATAAATATACAGGGTAATTTGTGTACAGATTCCTATGTAAGTAACGCTTTATCGGAAATAAATACTTTTTATTAAGAATTAAAAAAAATTGAATATTCTAGTAAGGGTTAATTTAAGATTATTTACATTGTAGCAAACAAATATTTTTTAAGAATATCAGTGAAAATTATATTATTGGTGTATGCGCGTATGCATAGTTTTTACGATAGGTCCCAAACTTGGGGAAACCTGTATCTCGGTGACCTTTATCGAAGTGAATTTGTAACAGACAAATCATTTTTAAGAATATCAGTGAAAATTATATTATTATCAGGGTAATTTGTGTACAGATTCCTATGTAAGTAACGCTTTATCGGAAATAAATACTTTTCATTAAGAATTAAAAAAAATTGAATATTCTAGTAAGGGTTAATTTAAGATTATTTACATTGTAGCAAACAAATATTTTTTAAGAATATCAGTGAAAATTATATTATTGGTGTATGCGCGTATGCATAGTTTTTACAATAGGTCCTAAACTTGGCGTAACCTGTATCTCGGTGACCTTTATCGAAGTGAATTTAGTGAACATTGTTAGATAGTTTTACTTTTAATTTACCTGCTCTTCAAATAGCTCATAGCCGAATCCAGATCCACGGGCGGTATGGTAAAGTCGTGTAGTTCATGTTCCGAAGCAGTGAGGATAACCAACCCTGTTCTGTAGTTCAAGCCCATTTTGGACAGGTACTTGAAAAGGTCCGCGAGGGATTTCCGTTTTTGCTGGATTATGTTCTTCGCTTGGGATGTCTGTTTCTCTTTGGGCAAAGATGCGTCTACCTGAAAATTGGTAAAAGAATACATATACTCGTATTTATAGTGTAATTAAGAGATGAGACAAGCAAGACCTTCGTGCCTGTAAGCGTCAAGCTTGCTCATTGTTTAGTGCAACCCAGAGCTTTGAAATTAAACACTTCTAAATCCATCTAATAGACGCGCGGCAAACCACTGCTCTCGTCACCCAGAGATATTAGATATTAAATCTTTTGCCTTTGCCTATGAAAACAATGTTTGCACACTTCCTCGGTTGAATGTCTGGCAATGATGTGTTACTATCCAAGGCGGACTATGCAAAAGATCCCTACCACGGTAAACACATTCTCACTTGCAGCACTAAGTTTGACGACTATGGTAAAACTGGTACACTCTACTCGTATCGCAAGTGCCAAACATAATTACACCATCACACAAACACACATCAACACTCCTATACCTAGAAAACTATATTAGCTTAGAGCGGACGAGCTTAAATAAATAAATCCTTACCTCTAAAGAACCAAGATGGTTGCTAGTCTCAATGACTAACGTAACGAAATCATCCAATGCCTGCACCAGCGAAGGATAGCCAGTATTAGTGATGGTGTCCTTGCAAAGCGTCTTCGTCTTGTTCAGTAAACTAGTGACCTTGGAAAGTAGGCTGCTTTCTGGTATCAATGTGGAAGGTTCTTCAGCTTCGTCCATGTATTTCTAAGGGATGAAATGGTATGCGTGGTATTTTTATAGAGCATATATCAATAGAGAGAAGAAACGTTCGGTTACAGTGAAGGAAAAATAATAGCATGGTACTGGATTTGTTCCCGGCATCTTGAGTGCAATGCCTATCAGTTCTTCCACTTAACGCCATAGAAGTAAATCACGATTTAGTCCCGTCACATGTTTTTTTTTTCACTGTCCCTGAACATTTTGATTGGTATAGTTGTGAGAACTTTGCCACAGAATTTTCGAAACTGTCATTCGTGTTTGCAAAGAAGGTCAATAAAGAGATGACACATGAAAAAAATATGAAAAGTTTTGTGGCAAAATTGTTTCTTTCTTAACATGCTACAAGTATGCTTTTCAATAATCTACAATTCTACTTAACCATCACCTTGTGGGTACAAAATCTTTCAACACTCTTATAAGAAGTAACATACGTCCATCTCCGTTACCGTTCAATCTTTACTTTTTACAGAAACAATAAAAATATAAAGTTTATCATTCGTGTGTTTTTTTTTTTATGAAAACTAGCTTATACATGCATAAACGAATCCGTTTCTTATTAAGGGGTCCTAGTGATTGTTATTAGGTAATTCATAAAGGAATAAGGTACCACTAAAGGTTCACTTTGCTGTCCGTCCGTCTGTCTGTATGTAACTTGAGTTAAGAATCATCCAAAAACAAAATAGAAAAATTGAATCGACAAAAAAATTATATAATTATATATTAATAATTATATGTAGGTATGTTTAAAATATTGCATGTATAATCATTGCCGCACCACCGATCACTATTTGTTCAACTTTTTTTATCCGCTCCATCCTAAGGTTGCCTGGAAGAGATCGCTGCATAGCGATAAGGCCGCCAATTGTACTGCTATATTGTTATTTTTTCTATTGTAAATTGTTATTTTTCTTGGTGTGCAATAAAGAGTATTTTGTATTGTATTGTATAATTATCGAATATGCTCACAAAATTTCACGAGAATCGCTTGAGAAATGTGACCCGTAGGGGAGAACCGCCGGACATCCGGACATACGAAAACATTTTTGCCGTCGCGCTCTCTCGGTTTATAATATACTAGCTGTCCCGGCGACCTTCGTTCCGCCTAGCAGCCAATGAATGTGCATGTTTAGGAAGCCATACCCGGCATGTGTTACAATGCCACGTGACTATATTATTACCTCCTTCATGTTTATGTTTGCCTATTACTTTAACAAATACGAGTGACATATGAGAAAATGATTTGTATAAAAGGATTTAAAAAAAAATTACATTCCTAAAAAGTATCCTATGTCCGTCTCCTGGTACTAAGCTACCTCCCCATCAATTTTCAGCCAAATCGGTTCACCGTTCTTGAGTTATAAATAGTGTAACTAACACGACTTTCTTTTATATATATAGATTATATGGTAAAGATATACAAAGCCCTATACTAACAATATATATATACCTACTCATTTGTATGTGTATATTTCTTGTGCTCTCATTCTATTTGGAGTAACCTGAACAACCTCTTCTAAAACAATTTGTTTAAAAATTTAGTTTTAATTATTAGATAAGATTTATTCTTGATAGACTTATTTATCTATACAATAAGAAATATTAATCGCGATTAAAGGTTTTGACTTTAAATTTAACAGGACAATCTATAAAGTTATAATAATTACACCTAATTTTAAATACCGTATGCACCCGTCAACATAAAATACATAACAAAACAAACATATATATAGTTAGCATGCACAATTTATTAAAACTAAATTAATAGATATTAATCAATATGTATACTACCTGCAGTTGCTGTAAATTGAAAACAAAAAATAAAATTAGTGGAAGAAAACCAAAAAAAGAAACTAATACCTACCCATCACCACTTAAAGTATGTACACATGGATTGTGCTGAAAATAATAAAGCACTGTTTTCACCACCTTTTGATAGGTTAATAAACCAAGTTGATTTATCAGATAGATAATTTTACACAAATTCTGTTGTTTCAAATGTTCCTTGTAGTGTACCACGTAGTCCTTACAGGTACCTATCAGGACATTGTGATGTCACAGAATAAAAATACTAGTGATTCGCCCCGGCTTCGCCCGTGTGCAACCCCTGCAGCGCCATCTGCCGGGCTGATTTGTGAATCTAAACCATCCAGGGCGCCACCCAAACGCATACAAAAAATTCATTTAAATCGGTCCAGCCGTTTAGGAGTTCAGTGACATACACACGTACAGTAGAAATATATATATAAAGAAGATATAAATAACAAACAATATACAAAATTAAGACGATATCTTGTTTTCTAGCAAAATAAATGTGTGTAAAACTATATTTAACAAACGCATTCACACTCACAGCTCCACACTAAGATCAAAGACTTGTATCGTGGGTGCCGGAAACATTCACATCGCACACACATTAGTAACATTATTTTAAGAGGTTAACTGAGGTTGGTTATTATATGCATGGAAATCGATATAATAGGGTAATAGAAATGGCTTAACCATACATTGCACTAAATGCACCGACCGTTGTGCGAAAGACCCGCGTTCTCATCGTCATTAACAAAACCGCCATATTATTTGTACACACCCATAGACATATCTAAAAAAATACTACCCCGAATTTCATCGAACATAGCTACCAACTATGCTGGTAAAACTAGCAGTCAAATAAAAAAAATGGTTGTCTGTAAAGTCGGTTTACGGATGATAATTTTACGTGATAACCACAATGCTTAGTTTGATCGTGCCTCTCTATCGCTTGTTCCGCGCTCTCACTTACACGCTCAGGCTTAGGCGGAATGTGAGACTTTTTTTTGCGTGCAGCCGGTGTTCATGATTTATAAGACGTTATTACGTCAAATAACCTAATGATATATATCTGTCCATTTGGACAGACAAGAAGCTCCAAACATACAAGTCTGATAACACGAGAGGTTTGGATCAGGGTTAAAAATACAGAAATATTAAACCTTTCACGGTACATAAAACAAATGTTTAACAATATAAACTACATAGTAACTGCAAATTTGGAATAGTTATGCCATTTCCATTACCAGTCTGTGTTCGGTGTTAGTGTGCGTTAATCTTTTTATAATAATAATATTTTAATAAAAAAAACACTTGAGAGGTGTCACGGGACACCCGGATGGAACGAAGTTCAATTTCCGTCTAGCCCCCTTTCGCAACGCGCGATAAGGAACTTTCGTTCCAAAATACAGAATAAAATAGATATTTAAGGGGGCTTCCACGTACGGAACCCTACGTGCGCGAGTCCGACTGGCACTTGGTCGGTTTTTATTCTATACATACCTTAACATTTCTTGCGAGTACAATATGGTTCTGCGGGTCGATCATATAAGCTCCTCCAGAGGGCGCCGCCGCTGTGTTGGCGCGTTTCGGCCTGTCCCATATACCGACATGCACATCCCCGCTGACGTCTGTACTATTGTCTACCAGGCAACTGGTTACGCTCTCTTTTAGAACTTTCTGCGAAGAGAAAGAAATAATGAAAATTTATTAATACATGACGTCCACAAATAATTATTAATTGTAATTTTTTTTATACCAGATAAGTAAGCATTTGGCCGCTATCTCACCTAATGGAAAGTGACGATGCGAAGATGTAGCATGCTTACCTAGAAAATACTTATTCACTCGAGACTCGAAGATTCCTAAATCATACCTGTTATACAAAGACGCGGCATTGAGTTCCACTCCTTTGCATCATCATCGTTTTGCTACTACTACAATCATCATCAGTACACTGATGATAATTGTAGTAGCAAAACGCTTCGAGCGGATATGATCTAATATATCATCATGACGAATTAAACATTACAATTACTAGTCCGGTCAAATTAGGCTACAGAGTGGAAATAATTAGGGAAGTTGTAAATTCTTGTGGAATCGTTAGATAACATGACTAGTAGTCTCACCCTGGTTCGCACCGTTCCTAGCGCGTACGGAACTATGTTAAATATTACGTACAAACTTTAAACGGCTGTTACTCCAAATGTATAAATAAATTGTTCTAGGAAATTTTAACCAGGAGTAGAGACTATCTCAGACCACGTCTTGATATACCTAAAAAGTTATTCGAAGCAAGGAATGCAGATTTATGTTTTTTTTAGTTTGCGGCTCAGGGGAAATTCGAACAATAGGTGCAAACTTACACAATGCTTCCAGAGGCATTGTAAACACTCAGTTAATTTTGCACCTTAGTGCAAGTAACGGAACATGTATTTTTTATTTTTTTGTAAATTGTACTTCGGGGGAAATTCGAGTAGTTGTGCAAATTGTACTATAATAATCTATTCTGAGTTTATTACATTTGCCGCACATAAAAAAAAGAAAAATGTTACCGGAACATTAAAATAAAACAATATGTTATTTCATACTGCGGTGAGGCACGCGGGGCGCCCGCGCTCACAAAAGCCGACCGCGCAGGGCGATGCTAGGGAGCGGGCGGTACGTGCGGGAGGAGGCAGGGAGTGTCGATGGATAATTTGTGTCAGTCAAACAAAATAGAAATTAGTAGCCGAGCAGCACGACTTAGCGAGCGGGCGGATTTATTTAGCGTTGAGAGTTCATACTATTATTGTAACATCTATTCTATACTAATATTATAAAGAGGTAAAGTTTGTTTGTTTGTTTGTATGTAAAAGGTAATCTCTAAAACTACTGATCCGATTCTGAAAATTCTTTCAGTAATAGATAGTTACATTATCCCTGAGTGTCATAGGCTATGTTTTGTTGGGGTAAAAGTTAGTTATCAATTCGAGATAATAATATTCGTAAGATAATAATAGTCGGAGAAAAATTAACTAACTTTCTGCTTTATCGGCGTACGCTGACTAAACAGTTAGGCATAGGTGAATACAATGTATGGAAAAATTTGGCATTCATGAGTTTTACAAAAAAATACGTTACAGCATATATATTTAGCTCAGAAAAAAACTTTTCTTTGTCAAAAATCTGAAAAAAAGCGGCCTAAGGACTGTAATGTTGGCTTATTTTAAGTATTTAATATTAATATTTATCAAAAAATCCTTTTCATCGGCTTACGTAGTTCACGTAGATGCAATTTGCTATTTACTGCATATAATTTGGACCTATAGTCTACGAGAAATCATTAAGTTTATTTGAAAGTAAAAACGGTGGGTCACAGAATGAGTAACAGTTGCTGCGTAATCCGGCATACTTCTATGTTTTGAACCGACTTACATAAGAAGGAGCTCGAAATAAAAGTTGTAAAAAGACAAGTCGCAACACGAGAAGATAAAATAAACATTTATTTTTCTTATTCATATATTTCTTGTTTATTAGCGAAGGCCTCTACATAGAGGCCTTCGCTAATAAACAGAAGTGCAAATAATTTCAGCTTGAACTAAAAAAATGATTTGAAGGGTTAGAATTAGATTAAAATATAGACCAGAAGTGGAACACTTTAAAGGAATCAGTTAAAGATGTAGCACTGAATACTTTAGAGAAAAAAGCACAAAAGATGAGGAAATGGTTAACTGACGAATGTAAAAACATAATAGAAAGAAGAAGATAGCTAAAACAGCAAGCAGAACAAGATGAAAATGGAAACAAAAGTATGAAGAGCAACGAACTAAAACTAAAAAAGCTATAAAGAGAGCTAAAAGAAAACACATGGAAAACATAGTATGGAACGAACATGGAAAAATTAATAAAATCAAGTGGCAGTAGAAAATTCTACCAAGAAATTAGGAATTTCAAGAAAGGATATCAACCGACTGCGCAAATGTTGGAGGATGATGATGGCAACCTCGTCACTGACCAAGTAAGAATAAATGAAATGTGGCCAGATCATTTTCAAAAACTCCTAAATTGCTTACCTCAGGATAAAACAGAAGATAGTAGTAACGGCAGTGAAGAGAATATCATAATTCAACCACTCAGTCTTGATGAAATTAGACGAGCTATTATGACTCTTAAAAATAACTAATCCCCTGGAATCGACAACTTGCCAGGGGAAGTATGGAAATATGGGGGTGCTATAATTTAGTGTAAGATATTCGAACTTATAAGTAGTATCTGGAATAGTTAGCTGCTACCAAAGGAATGGAATATTGGAGTCAATTGCCCGATCCACAAAAAGGCCTTGCTACCTACTGCATACAAGATCCTGTCTTACTTATTGCTGAGGAGACTAGAACCATACGCGGAGGCTATAATTGGCGATTACCAGTGTGGTTTCCGACGCAGTCGTAGTACAGTCGATCAAATCTTCCTGCTCAAACAATTAATGGAGAAGAAGTGGGAGTATGCGCAGAGTGTCAACTCTTTGTTTTTGTATTTTGCTAAAGCATATGATAGTAAAGATCGTGACTCTCTTTATACAATATAAAAAAAACTTTGGGATTCCAAATAAGCTGGTACGAATGATGTGGTAGCTACTAACAAAATCAAAGCTGTTGTTCGAGTTGGAGCGGATTTGACCAAGGAATTCGAAGTCCTTACCGGTTTAAAGCAAGGCGATGCGCTATCACAAATGCTGTTTAATCTAGCACTTGAACACGTTATGCGACACGTATTAACACTTGACGGCGGAGTGCAGCTAAAAGGACAGCATAAAGTGGTAGGCTACGCGGGTGACCTCGCTTTATGAGGGAATAGGAAAGATCAGGTAGAGAAAGAGCTGCAGAAGTACTAGAACGGGAGGTGCAAAACGTAGGACTCAGAATTATTCAGGATAAAACTGAGTATGTCCACATGCACCGCTACAAAACATGCGCATGCCGAGAAATAACCTCAAAGTTGGGGTGCATGAAAATAGCCTCCCCGAGCGGCGTAATCAACATCGATTCGAATTAACGCCCGGCGCACCCTGGACAGTCGACGACTGACTGACGAATATTTTCCCCACAATGGTCAAACAAAACCAAACTCCAGCAACGGCATTTTTCAATGCCAATAACAACGGCTCTTCTCAGAGCCACAACCAAAGGCACTTCTCAGTGCCACAGCAAACGGCACTTTTCAGTGCCAACAACACTGGTCCTTTTCAAAGCCAGCACAACGCACAGCACGGCTCCAGCCCAGCTTTAAAGATAATATCTATTAATATTGAAGGTTTTTCCGACGACAAGTCTCTCTTACTATCTGAACTATGCCAAACAACACAGTGTGACGTGTTATGTATACAAGAAACGCACCGTAGCATGGAACACCGAAGGCCCTGCGTCCCCGGTATGTCACTTGTCGCGGAGATACCCCATCCGAAATATGGTAGCGCAGTATTTTTGAAACCTAATATTACTGTACAGTCTGTGGTCTGTGAATCACAAAGCTCAATAGAGGTCATAACTCTGGATACCGGCAGTTGTACTGTCACTTCCATTTATAAACCTCCAAAAGTACCTTTTGCATTTTGTAAGCCAGCTAACTTCGACAATCATTCCGCCAAAATTATAGTCGGTGATTTTAATAGCCACAGCGTTTCTTGGGGCTACAGAAGTACTAATCCTGACGGTGAGATGGTTGAGGGATGGGCAGAAACCATGGACTTAACGCTAGTACACGACCCTAAGCTCCCCGCGTCTTTTAATAGCCGGCGCTGGAACCGTGGTTACAACCCGGATCTCATTTTTGCCAGCGGAAATATTGCTTCCATGTGTAAAAAGTTGATTTGCTCGCCAATTCCTAACACACAACACAGACCAATTGTATGCCAAGTCCAAACTGTTCTACAACCGACGAAAGTACCGTTTAGACGTCGGTTTAATTTCATCAAGGCAGATTGGGAACAGTTCTCTAAGCAAATTGATGCCAAGGTGTTTGATCTAGAGCCTATCCCTCAAAACTACGAACAGTTCGTAAAAACTGTTTGGCGTGTCTCACGGAGAACTATACCCAGAGGCTGCCGAACACAATACATACCAGGATTAAATGATGTGTCTGCGAAACTTCTCACAACATACGAGGATCTCTACACCAACGATCCCTTCTCCGAAGAGACAATCCTGGCAGGTAACGAGCTCATGCAAGCAGTCAGCCAAAGTAGAACTGATAAGTGGGTGGACATGGTCACTAGTATCAATATGACTCACAGCAGTAAAAAGGCTTGGTCAAACATCCGAAAGCTCTCTGGTGATCCTCCTACACCCACCAACCCAGGGCAAGTAACAGCAAATCAGATTGCTCACCAGCTACTGAGTAATGGCAAACCTCCCCACAGATTGCCTAAATCTCCAAAAAAACCCAACACTTCTAGCAGCCCCCCACACAACATATGCATGGAATTCACTCTCACAGAACTTATTGAAGGTATTAAAAACCTCCATAACGGCAAAGCAGCTGGAGTAGATGATCTAACTGTCGAGCAAATAAAGAAGTTGGGGCCTGTAGCAGTGTCATGGCTGTTGGATCTCTATAACACCTGTATGAAAACAGCACATATACCCAAACTCTGGCGAAGAACAAAAGTTATAGCGTTGCTGAAACCCGGCAAGTCACCTAATGACCCTAAGAGCTACCGACCCATCTCTCTGCTGTGCCACACGTTTAAGCTTTTTGAACGATTGCTACTTAACCGCCTCTCGCCAGCACTTGACGCCAAACTAATACCTGAACAGGCTGGGTTTAGACCAGGTAAGTCATGTTCAGGCCAAGTCCTTAGGCTAGCACAACACATTGAAGATGGATTTCAAACAAAAAAAGTGACAGGTGCTGTTTTTGTCGACCTGTCTGCAGCTTACGACACTGTTAATATCAAACGGCTTCTAGACAAAGTGGAGAGCTTAACAAACGACACGAATTTTGTGCTTGTACTTAGCGAACTCCTACGCAACCGTCGATTCCAAGTACACCTCCAAACAAAGAAAAGTAGATGGCGATGTCAAAAAAATGGTCTTCCCCAAGGAAGTGTGTTAGCCCCAATCCTTTTTAACATCTATACCAACGACCAGCCGAACACCCCGCTAACAGATCGCTTCCTATACGCGGATGACCTAGCCTTGACAGCGCAAACACTTACCTTTGCTGAAGCTGAGGCACGTCTTACTGGTGCACTGGAGGAACTGGACAAGTACTATGACGCCAACGCACTTAAGCCGAACCCAACTAAAACGCAGTCGTGTGCATTCCATCTGCGCAACAGCCAAGCTGATCGAAGACTAAACATCTCCTGGCGAGGCGTGCCCATTGAACACTGCCCAAACCCGAAATACTTGGGAGTCACGCTCGACAGATCTTTAACATACAAAAGTCACTGCTTGAATACCGTGCAGAAAGTTAGTGCACGGAATCATCTCCTTCGACGCCTAATATCTACGAAATGGGGAGCAGCTCCACACGTGCTTCGCACAACAGGTATGGCACTGTGTTTCACCGCGGGCGAATTTGCATGCTCAGTGTGGCATCGATCCGCACATGCGAACAAGGTAGATACAGCTCTCAACGATGCCTGCCGAATCATATCTGGCTGTCTAAAACCGACGCCACTCACTTTACTCTATCCCCTAGTAGGTATTGCACCCCCTGAAGTGCGGCGGGAGGTTTGCTGTGCCTTAGAGAAGCGAAAACAGGAAACCGATTATAGACATCCCCTTCACAACCATAAGGATCAGCAAATTAGACTTCAAAGCCGTAAGAGTTTCCTGTCCCATACCACAGCTCTCAATAATTCTACCCCCAGCGAAGAGAGATTGAAGATATGGCAAGCTAAGCGACCCGTACCTTCTAACTATACACCACAAGCTGAGACTCTACCACCTGGTCATGAGCTGCAGTGGCAAATATGGAAATCCCTAAACCGCTTGAGAACTCAGGTTGGCCGCTGTAAACACAACTTGGCTAAGTGGGGGTACATAGACCATTCCCGCAATAGGTGCATCTGTGGAGCGCAGGACCAGACAATGTCCCATCTATTGTCCTGTCCTTCATGTCCAAACACATGCACAGCTGAAGACTTAACAAATGCCTCCAGCGAAGCTGTAACACTGGCGACGCATTTAGCAAAAATTATATAGTTTATATATTTTAATTTATATATTTTTTTTTTGTTTGACCAATTGACTCGATAAGAAGAAGACCTCAAAGTGAGAGACATCACATACAAAGGAGTAGAAAGATATAATGGGCTAAATGGTAATGGGCTGTATTATGACGGACACCAATACCAGGGAAGAAGAGATAGATATCCGGATACAAAAACACCCTCCGTTGTAGTGCAGCCCTACACAAGATTTTGGTGTCCGGGCTTCATAGCACAAATACCAAAGTGCGAATATACAAAACTGTAATAAGACCTATATTAATCTATGGATGCGAGACCTGGACACTGACTCTTAGGGATGAAAGCAAACTTCTTGTGACGGAGAGAAAAAATCTGCGGCAAATACTGGGTCGAACTCGAACAGAAGAAGGGATATGGAGAAGGAGGAAGAATAAAGATAATGAAGATCTGATCCCCGAGCTTTAGCTCCTGCTTTGGTTTCGCCCATAATGTTTACATTATCGGCGAAACCAAAGCCCGCCGACTTCGCTGGCTCGGTCACCTTGAAAGAATGGAAGAGGATCGTGCTGTAAAGCGAGCATATATGGGAAGGCCAAGCGGACATCGTCCAGTAGGCCGTCCCAGATACCGCTGGAGAGATGAAGTGGACAAAGACTTCGGGCAGCTCCAAGTCACGACTTGGCAAGATGTGGCGCAAGACCGTCTGAAGTGGCGACTTTTAGTATCGGAGGCCAAGACTTACTTTGGGTCACTGCGCGATTCGAGTAGTAGTATTACATAAGAAGAAGGATACAAATTCGGCTGTTTTATTTTTGTTTTGTCGGTTATAACTTATCATTGAACTTTGAACTGCCCGCTGGCTTAGGTGGGCGTTTGCCTATAAAGCACGGGGTTTGATTCCCGGTGAGAATGCAGGTGTTCTCCCCACGGGAAATTTGTGTTTCTGGTTTTGAGTATGTTGTGAATCTTGGATGTTTGCGACCCCACGATACAAGTCATTGAACTTCGTGTAGGATTGTGAATGTGGAAGCGTTTATGGGTATGTTTTTTGATATTTTCTACCGCGGCGCGGGCTTATATGGGTGCGCGTTCGCCTTCAAAGTAGCGGGTTCGATTGCCGGTGGTAATTTACCTAGAAGATTTCTCCCCACGGTAAATTAGTGTTCCTGGTTTTGAGTATGTTGTGAATGTTGTGTGAATCTTAGATGTTTACGGCCCCACGATACAAGTCATTGAACTTAGTGCGAATGGCTGTAAATGTGGAAGTGTTTATGTGTATATTTTTTAACCGGGCGACGCAGGGTGGGTAAACTTTGAACTACCTACGCGTTCGTCTTCAAAGCAGCGGATTTGAATCTCGATGGAAACACAATAACACAAGTTTTTTTCCCTACGGAAAGTTTATGTTTCCGATTCTGGGTATGTCGTGAATGTTGTGTGTGTGGTATTAATGTTTACTGCCCCACGACACAAGATATAATACTTTCAGAATAGGGCGACGCCGGGCGGGTCAGCTAGTAATAAATAAAGCTAATTAAGAATAAAATTTAAAATTAAATTGTATGTGTAAGTGATAATGTGTAAGTCACGCAGGTCCATGGAAAAATTGCGTTTGGGAAAGAAAATATTATTAATAATTATTATTATATTATTATTTAAATAAAAATATTGATAAGGCCAATTTGACAGCTTTACAGAACAATAATAAGTTTACTAGCGTTTCATATATAATTGAAACGCAAGCAAAGCTTAAAAAATCCGACTACATCGCTTATATTTCGGTTTTGACTTAACCGATTTCTATTATATTTATATTTCGATAGTTTTTATGGGTTACATATAGTTGCATATTATTAGCGCAAATTAAAATTCAAAACGTCTTCCTTCGCTCACAAGTTTCACTGTATAACTGCTAAACTATTGAGTTCTTCTCCTTATCTTTGTTTTCAACGACTCAGATCATTGACCTTGCCCCCGCTCGCGCCCTGCCACTAGCATCACCTTGCGCCGTGCACGTAAACGCCCGCGTGCCATATATGAAATAAAACGTTTGTTTTTTTTTAATGTTCCGGTAAGATTTTTCTTTTTTTTATGTGCGGCAAATGTAATAAACTCAGAATAGATTATTATAGTACAATTTGCACAATTACCCGAATTTCCCCCGAAGTACAATTTACAAAAAATTAAAAAATACATGTTCCGTTACTCGCACTAAGGTGCAAAATTAACTGAGTGTTTACAATGCCTCTGGAAGCATTGTGTAAGTTGGCACCTATTGTTCGAATTTCCCCCGAGCCGCAAACTAAAAAAACATATAAATCAGCATTCCTTGCTTCGAATAACTTTTTAGGTATATCAAGACGTGGTCTGAGATAGTCTCTACTCCTGGTTAAAATTTCCTAGAACAATTTATTTATACATTTGGAGTAACAGCCGTTTAAAGTTTGTACGTAATATTTAACATAGTTCCGTACGCGCTAGGAACGGTGCGAACCAGGGTGAGACTACTAGTCATGTTATCTAACGATTCCACAAGAATTTACAACTTCCCTAATTATTTCCACTCTTTTGCGAAATATCGCTTAATTTGACCGGACTATACGGAGATACATTATGTTTTTATCTTGTTATTCTTTTTTTTATAGAATATAACTAATCTATTCATTACATACATACAAAATCAAAGTTTTTTTTTCTAAATATTACTTGTTTTTGAATCAACTACAATATTAGTAATGGTAGAAATCTTTTGCAGAGTTTGTAGGGTACGTGTTTGTAGGGAAGTACACCGTTGCCAGTCATTTAACCGCTAAGCATTAATGTGCAAAAAACATCAATTCTAATCTATTTCTTTACTAACGCAGTTTATACCACTGCGCTGCGTTCAGTCATATTGGCCTCGATTCTGATGTACACTCACTAAATTAAATTTAAACTATCCCTGTCTCTTACAAAATAGAAACACAAGACAGAGATAGCATACATTTTAGTGCTGTCAAGCTAGTTTATCAATTAAAATATGAAGCAGAAGCAGAAAGGCGCGTGTTTTTAGTCAACACCAATAACATACTCGACTAAGCTTGCATAGACATCTAAGTTCTAACTAACTTGACAGCACTTAAATGTATGCTATCTCTGTCTTGTGTTCCTATTTTGTAAAAGACAGGAATAGTTTAAATTTAATTTAGTGTGTGACATCAGAATCGAGGCTATCATTCGCTTTTATCCTGAGCAGAAACTTACTTCAAATTCCTTAGTATGTTTATGCAGCGCTTTATGCGCTTTTTCCACAGTATCCTTCACGCTCCAGTAGCTCAAGTCGCGGTCCCAAGTACATATTTTAACAAAGTCTTTGAGTTTCTTCTCAATGGGAGCGCGTTTCTCCTTTATGTGAGAAGCGACTTGTGCGCTGAATTGGGAGTAGTAGTTGTATGTGTTCCAGAGAATTGAGAGGAGTTCATCTGTGAATACATAAAAAGATGGTATTGTACCTATTTAGAAATCATTCAAAAAATGTAATGACGACCAAGTTAGCGCAGTGTACAGGTCTCCGCCCTTTGCACCGTAGGTCTTGGGTTCGATTCCCGGCAGAAGCAAAAATTTCTTTCCTAGGGATATAATATGTGCTTCTGGTTCTGGGTGTAATGTGATGAATGTTTCCGGTACCCACGATACAAGTCTTTGAACTTAGTGTGGGGCTGTGAGTGTGAAAACGTTTATTTGTTTGTTGTTAATAAGGGTGCAGAACTGCCCGTTGGCTTAGTTCGGTGAGCGTTCGTCTTCTATTCAGGGGCATCGGGTTCGTCTCCCGGTAGAAACACGAGTTTCCTCCGCAAAAAAAAACTGTGTTTCTGGTTTTGTTTATGATTGGGTGTGTGATGTGAATGTATCCGGCACCCACGACACAAGCTATCGAACTTAGTGTGAGGCTGTGAAAGCATTTAAAAAAAAACATGTTCCCATTTTCGTCGTAAATATGTAACCACGCCCACATTGAAGATGCAAACTTATAATTATTTTTGAAAAAGTTTCAACACTGATGGAGAAGCTTTTGTTAAACCGGTTAAGGATAATAATATAAAATGAGCCTAATTGCCACAAATTTTAAAACAAATTATTTATAAATCCATTTTAAACATATTATTATATTCTCAATTTAAAGATCTCTCTACACATTGGATTATATTTAAAAAACAGACTTCGCCGCTTATATTTTGGTTTTTGCTTGATCGATTTCGAAAAAAATTATATGGAACCACCTCTGAAGTATAATCTACCAGACAAAAAAAAGAATTTCGAGAATCGGTCCACAAATCGGTGAACATACATAAAAGAATAAATACAGTCGAACATAGCACCTCCTACTTTTTGAAGTCGGTTAAAAAGCGTCTAAAATGATCTTGCCTTTGAGTACATTTTGAAGAACATCTGTTATAAATAATACAATTTAATTCAAGCCCGCTCAGAGGTGTTGTGGGTACCGGAAACATTCATATCACACACGCAGTCATACCCAGAACCAAAAACACACATTTTCCTTCAAAAATCGAACCCATACCACTGTTTAAAGGCGAAAGCGCACCCAACTAAACCAATGAGAAATTCACAACTAGATGTTTATTTACCAACTCACCACGGTTGGAGTTTTGCCGTGAAAGTGAAAAAATGGCGTTGTTGATTGAAATGTGCTTAAGTGTAGGCAAGCCATACAAAGTTGAAATGCGTGATTTTCGCCTTCGCTTCAAAACTCCAATAGAAGTTCTAGTAAAGTTTCTACCACTTTACTAGGGCATGACTTGACTATGACTGGATATGACTGTATTACTTGACTTTGACTGTGACTTGTGACTAGGATTTTTAACACGAAATATACTTGAAATATTATATTACTTGACACTGGCTAAATGCACAAGATTGCGAAGCCAAAATAAAAAAAACTCACCACGTCTGTAGTTCTGTTCCAAATGCACAAGATGGCAGTGATACGTATAGATAATATCCAGCCTGACTTCATATTCAGCTAAGTTGGATTTCTCCATGAAATCCTTGAGCACACCTATGACCCTTTCTGGTGGAACGTCATTCGAGCCTTCAGAATCATTTTCCAGGTAAGAGTTGATGACGGCGTAAAGGAAGAACCAGTATTTGTGGGCTTCAGATTGGTGCCTGTAAGTTTCGATGTAAGAAGGCATGACTCAAGAGATTTGGGGAAAAAAACAGATTGGTTAAGAAAAAACAACCGTGAAACTACGTTTATACGTAAAACTCTCTGGAAGAAAGACATTTGTTGGTACATAGAACTTTCTATGGTCATATATTTGACATCAGAGCGAGATCCCGTTCTAGAACTAGCGATCTTACCATCTTAAACCACGTCATCGTTAACTAACAGGTGGGATAGTGGTGAATTTTGATTTGTTTGTTTTATTTTATTTTTAATTGTTAATATAAGTTTATAGTAAAAGTTAAAAATTGTATTTTATATTTGTATTATTGTTTTGTCCTGAAGTTCGTGAAGTCAAGCCTGGGTTACGACTGAAAATCAGTGACTATGGTTATACCCTTTTAACCTTAGTCCTATGCTGAGTCATGCAACAAATTCATGACACTTTTAAGTGCAAAAATAGTACGACAATTCTTATTTAGAACTTTTTCCTTGAGAAAGTATTTAATAAATTTTTCATGCTAGAGGCACTAAGACATATCACTCTGCAAACATGAGAAATTGTCGTTTATGCGTTGTTAATGAATATACCCTCTTTATCCAATTAAATAACCCAATTTAATATGAATCAATAAAATGCTCTCAGTAGTTTCTTAGTTAGGTACATTAAATAATATTGCAGCATACCTCTGATACAAATTGTTGAGGCACTCCTTCCAATGTGCCATTTCCAGCTTCCTCCAGTTGATAATCTGTTGTCCGACCGACAAAGAAATATCGATCATGTTGTTCCCTTTATGCGCGTTTTTGTTCCACTCCTCGATCTTGTCTCGAAGGAGCTCTAGGCCCGTAAGGAATCGAGACACAGGGCTCGTAACGGGAAAAGCCAGGATTCTGTTCACTATTACTATGATCTAAAAGAATTTTTGAATGTTTGAATGCCTTGCCAAAACATTGCTAAAACTAGGTATCTCATAGGAATCCCAATACCCATCCGAAACCCCAAGAGGAATACCCATCTCCCCAGGGTATGAGTGAATATTAACTTATTTTATTTATTTACTTATTTATATTTTTTATATATACATTTATAATAATATATGATATCATACATATATACATTTTTATATTTTTACTGTTTTAGATCCGCCACCTCTGGGTTGTGACTGAAAATCAGCGCCTAGTGTTACACTTGGCAAAAATGCTGAGACACGACTTTTTTGGCACTTTTTTTTACCTTTGTAAGCTGTTTTTGCTGTCTATTTTATGTTTGTTCATCTCGTTCATAGTGCCAAATATTATTTTAGTTTAATTTCAGAATTTAAGCACTTCTCGCGGGGGGATGAAACTCCGTCTATAAACGTAGGTCTGACTAGACCATGTATCATTTTAATCAATATTTAAGAAGATATCAAAGGTCAACGATCCAGAGTTGCTCAGGCACTACACACCACCACGCATTACCGCGCTCCCCGCACCCCCTCGACATTTATAAAAGATTTTTTCTAAATTACACCCGGCAAATCTGAGGCGGGTTGGTAGTATTATTTATTTTTTTACATTTACGGTAATATGTATAGAAAACATTAATAACGACGACGGTAAAGAAAATTCACACTTCATGTAATCTCTACGCCATCCATCACAATACCTTTAAAATCTACTTGATTATTATAATTATGGGTTTTTGCTTTGACAAAGCTATTAGCGCCATGTATAATGTATTGCTAACATACCTCTTTCAGAGTAGGGAAATCTGGCCATTGGTCTAACAACTCGTTAGTAGCTTCTTTGACTTTTTGAAGTAACGGCACGCATTGCCTGGTTTCGGAAACCCAAGCAGATCTATAGAAATCAACTTTAGTGCTCGTAGAGTCTGAAATTTAAAACAACACTCATTAAAAAATTGGTTAAAATACAATAACGAGTGAACAATACTGGTTAGGGGAGTTCGCCCCATTGAAACTGAGAAAAATAGACGCATTTAATTTTATTGAAAAAAAAAAACACCAAGAACTGTATATTTTATGTTTTTTTAGCTAAAGAAATAGTTATTTAGCTAATATTAAACATTAGAGATACAGTTTTAGGTGGTTAGACTTAAATATTTTTTTTTTAAATTTCATTAATCTTTAGTTTTAAAATCCCATTTGCCTGTGCTAATAAATTTAATTTTAGTTACATATAGTTGCTGCTAGTGGCCCTGCGCTAGTTAGCATAATATAATAAAAATGTTATCCGGAACCGTTATTGACGAATTATTCAAGGAAGAGGAAGAATATGTGGTAGCATACCTCACCACCTTTTAAGAGATAAATAACTTAGATAAGAAAATAAAAATTATAGTTAAGAAAACCTATGACAGTGGTATTGGAGGAATAATTTCTTGCCATTTAAACGGTAATTCACTATTTAATGGCGTAGCAAATAATTAGTTAAACATATTAAATTATATTGCTTACCATTCCCATCTACTTTAGCTTTAATCTGCGATATAAGTACTAGTAGACTCGGCGTTAAGACTCCTTCTAGTTCAGCATCTAGCGCTTCCCAACGTTTCTCTACAATCCTACTAAACATGGGATACCTCTGCAAGAAAACACTAACAACATCATTGCCCAACAACTTCTTTCTGGCGGGTAGCCATTCAGCTGTGGTCATGTTACGGACGAAGCTGGAATGCCATTTGTAAACTAGAGATACGTCTTCAGAGGACATCAATAGTTTAGTTTTGTTCTTGTCAGTGTTTTGTTTCTTGATAGGCTTTTGTTCGAGAGTAGGAGGTTTGAAGTCGGCGAAATCTGAGTCGGAATAAGATGGGAACATTTCTTGGATTTCCTCGTTTGCCATTGCTTCTTCATCTTCGTCTTCGCATTTGGACCTGAAATGTCAAATGTAGCTGTTTCATAGGAATAAAATAGGTAAACGTGCCAGATGTATCAGTACTGTTTTTGTTATGTAGAATATATTCAAACACAAGTCGTCTATTGTAAAGTATAGTAAAAATGGAACCTTATTGCATAAATAAAAATAGTGCCAATCGGTAGCTAAAATTATAACAAACGAAACATTTTCAACACAGCAAAACTAAGTAATATACTTTCTGAGATATTCGAGTATGAAAATTTTTATTTTCATATGTAAACCAAAATATCTCAGAAAGTATATATCACTGATATGCTTATGCAGAATAAAACATTTTGTTTAAAATCGAAAACAAATTTCACATAACTTTATACACTTATAGCAGGATACTGCTCTGAGGAACCATCTTCATCACTACTGCTTGATGACACCATTCTACTCCGGCAAGCGAAAATTATTGTGTCCCTACTCTCTTTATTGACACTGCCCAGAGTACCATGAAAACAAGTTTTCCAGCTTTGTGATAGCGCCCACCTTCAGTCTTGATTGAAATTTGGACGACGACTAATTTCTATCGCCTCGCTGATTTTACGAGGATCAAAAAACTTTTCTCTCGCTAAAATCTGGGCCTTATCGAATCTTATATAGAGCTTCGTATCGGAGCGTCGTGCTCTGCCACTCAACTTTTAGCGGAGGCGTTGGCTATTCGAGTGCTCTATTTCCAGCCATACCCATTGGCCTCAAGCACTGATTTCACGTGACCGAGTTCTGTATCCACATAGTGAACCATAATATTAAAGTCCTCCTTATTGACGCAATTTCACAAAAACCTAAAAAATTACTTACTTCGTGACATACAAGGCTTCATCATCCTGTTTCTTCTGCTCAATCTCTAGTTGTTGTTTCTCCCAGCATTTGACTAGTTCGTTCAAAGTCGACAGAACAGCGTCTACGCTATGTTTGTCAACGTTGTCTTTTGCTGTGCAGTGCATTTTCAGATTTAATAGTTGCGTCTTTAGCACCCTGAAAGGTATTGAAAGATGTAAAACTTACAATATACTACCGTTAACTAAAATTACTCGATATTTCTCTAAATCTAATTTATAAAACAACTATAGTCAATCTGTCAGCACTTAGACAGTCGCAGTTCGATTTAGATTCAAGTTCAAAAGCGTATTCTTTAATGTTGCGTAGTATTATAGGTTGCCTGGTAGAGATCGCTATTAGTGATAAGGCCGCCTGTTGTGATACTTTACGTATAAGCTTGTTTGTTACCTTTGTTTTATCTCATCTTATAAACTGGATCAATAAAGTATTATCTATCTATCTATCAATTATATTTTAGATCAGAATCAACTCAGAAAAAAAAAGATTTGAAGTCTCAAGGTACTCACTCAATAACATCCAACTCTCCCGTAACTTTATCATCGCACGAAGCACTCAGATACGATTTCAACACACTTTCCGTATTACCAATGAAATGTTTACCAATATTCTCATACTCGTCAATATTCCAATTTGGGAACATCATCAGATACTTCACAATATGCGTCAAATGGGGAGGACTCTCTCCCTTTGCCAATATCTCTTCCTTTATCAAATCGTTCACACAAGTGAATGAGTGGATGATTTGGGACAGAGAACTTTGCAGCGGTTTCGCTAAGTCAGGGAATGCCTCCGAATATGTATCTTCAACTTTCTTATAGAAAGCATTGACTGAATACAGCCATGATGATGTCTCTTTGACAATGGTATCAGCTGTGGATAGCAATGACGAAAATGGTTTTTGTTCTTGGGTTAAATCATGAAATTTGGTGCATAGTGAAACTATGTTTCTAGTTATGTCATTTGTGGTTTTTGCTGAAAGGACAGACTTGGAGAAATGTTTGCAGTCCTGAAAAACGAAACAATGTCATTAAAACGATAAACGTCGTTTAATATAAGCATGCATTGTAACATTACTGTTATTACATTACTATACCTTGAAAAAACTGTTGTAAGAAGGCTCTTCAGGCCTGAATGTGTTCCCCAAAGCATATTTACGTATCCGATCTGCTGTATTTTCTTTTAATTCCATTATTATACTACAATACGGATGGACTTTCTTTAGATTATCTCTCGCATCTTGGGAGCTATAGTAGTCCTTGGTGATTTGCGATGGCTTCTCAATAGGTCTGGTATCGGTAACAGTTCCACTGACTAAACCGTGGAAGTAATAAGAAGACAGCAATGCTTCAAACATTCGGACATCCTCTTCAATGTATTGAACTTTTAGACGATACCTTTCGACGTGGTCTACTGGATTGATTTCAGACATCGCTTTGACAAAGAGTATACTCATCAGTAAGGACAGTTCTGCCGTCAATATTTTGGCCTCTAATCTATCGAAACGTTCAGTTTCTTTTGATAATGCTTTCATAAGCTGTTTGTAAATTCTATTCGTTTCTTCGAACATATTTACGAAAGTGTTATCCTTGAAGTATCCTCGTAGTAAATCTGTGGTTTCATCTCCCAGTTTCTCAGGGCTATCGTCACAAATAGCACGTTTTGTTCCGGTCATGATTGAGTTCAAGCAAGAAATAAGTTGCTCGAATTTTTTCGCTTCAAATGTGGCATCTGATTTTCTGCAACCATAGAAATAGCATGACGATCGTGCGTTGGAATATTTAACAATCGATAAAAATGTGCCAAGATAAAATAGTACATAGAAGTTCTTCGTGGTACTAACCGGCTATTAATCGCTTGATTTTACCACCATGAATAGCAATCGCTATAGTTTTCATAATGAAATAGAAGTACTTCCAAAATACTAACAGATACTCACATTTTCAATGCTGCGGACGAATCTAGAGTAGCAATATTCTTCCATAGAATATTGAGAATCGTAGCCAACTGGGTGGAGTAATTCGATCTGTTTTCCAATGACACTGTTTCGTAGGCAAGTAGAAGGCGAGACTCTAAAAAATATTTTAAAATTTGTTTCATTCAGTTAAAAAACCATTAACTATGCCTAATTGACTATACCAATGGTGTTACAATAAACTATTCAACTCATATTTACCTTGGGTATCAGATGAAACCGTCAACTCCTGTACATAATAAGGCATCAGAGGTAGATTATTCGAGAACCTTTTACTGGTTGCGAGAACATTAGAAGTCGGTTCGTCAGAGGTCAAATTATGTTCCAATAATAAGAACGGCAACGGGTGGAAAGCAGGCGAGCTGACAAGAGCCTTGTAAAATTCGTCCCAGAATTTAGCAGGAACAGATGAGATTCTGTAAAGTCAATAAAGTTTAAGATAACAATTTGTACTAGAAATGTTATTAGTTATAAATAAAATTATGATATTTACCTTTGTACACCATGTTCCGGCAGTATATTTGACATAAGTTCTAGGAGGTTCAACAAAGCCGGTGGAAACCCTCTACTCATCTTACACAATGACACCAGATTCTTCAAAACTGTCGCATCTTGTTCAGATATCTTCTTAGTTTCGTTCTCAGCAGTCAGTTTAGAAAGAATGTTTGTGAAACTTGACTGTAAGATACTTAACACTCGTTGAATAACGTACGATGTTATGGGCAGTAGTTTTAATTCAGATATAACTGTCGGAGAAACATTATGTTGCTCAATTTTGGCAATGTTCTCAACAATTATAGCCAATTTGTTTGTTTCAGGCGTATCGAGCGATAGACTTACATCAGTGACCGTAGCGACATCTACTGCCAATTTGTTTAGCTGTTTAGTAACAGGAGTATTGGGATTGAGTGTGAGCTTCTTGTAAATATCCGCTCGTACAACACATTGACTATACTCTTCACTGTTTTCGTATAGCTTCGGCTGAAGATAGAATTTTCTCATTTTCTTGCTCAGTTTCGTCAATTCAGTATTGTCTTCTTCATTTTGCTGCGTAATAAATTTCACTGTAGATTTGAAATCGTTTATCATTGTATGGTTATCCGGTAAGAGCTTAAACAGTTCAGCTATCAAATGTTTCTGTAACCATTTGCTGTGAACATACAATAATGGCACAATATCTTCTCTCAATTGCTGCCGCTTTCTTGATCCGGAAGTAATGAAAATAGCTTGAGATGCTAGATTTACGAAACGAGTACGCCAATTTAAAAGCTGTAGGATTTTACAACTAGTGTTATCATCGATGGAACCTCGAGCTTCTTCGATTGCACGCGTGATATTATTGTCAATTGATTTCAAATAGTTTTGACAGTGCTTCAGAATAGGGTATTCGACGAAGTCATCTGTGAGGCTTCCAGACATTACTTTTCTTGAGTAATCTAATACTGAAAAGCTGTCTTTTGTCTGTGTTAGTGTAGACAACAGTTTTTGTAAATTGTTAAATAGTAATACTGTGTCAGTGTTTGCTGCTTTGATTGCCTCGTCATTTAGCTTATAGGATTCGGGATTAAATCTTTTGAAACTATCTAGCGTGTCATATTTTTGTAAGTGCTTGAACGCACTTTCATTTAATTTGCCAGCTAGGTTGGCAAGTTGATTTTTTGGTTGATTTATCAAATGTTCCTTTATTATATTATAGCATATTTGTTGCAACTGTTTAGGACATTTACCATATGCGTTAAAGACGGATAAAACTGTGTGTATATAGTCAGGATTGTCATCGGCGCCTATCGACTCTTGCGCCGCTATATAAACAATCTGCCTAACGATTTCAAACTCCGAATTCGCACACAAGCCCCTGACTGTCAATGTGTGCGTAGTATCTCTAGAATCTGTGCTAACGAAATTATTAATGAAATTATTCAATACTTTTTCTAATTCCTTTAGCATCGTGTTTTTCATTTCAGCCAGTGAAATGTTCGGATTGGCGAAGTCTGCGCCACATCTTGGCTTTATGTATACATCGGAAAAGCTATTAGCTAGAGCGGTCTCATCCGAAATGCCTCGGACGAGCTGTTGCGATGTCAGATGTGAGGCTTGCAGAAGGTGAGATATAGAAGGTCTTTCAATTCCTGAAAATTAAAACAAATAAAGATTACCAATTTTAGAAAAAAGTTCAACAAAATAATAATTGTAACGAACCGACGAACATTATCTTATTTAAATCATACCTTGAACATGCGATGTCATCATCTCATGTAATTGAATGCATAGCTCATGATAATGGCTCGGCAAACCACACGAAGATAGCTGAGCCTTTAAATCCATACTTGATATGGTATCACACAATTTCGAATTGTAGTCATCAGATCTCAGCAAGAATATCTCTACTCCTCTATTCCTCATCGCCCTCGAAATCTCTCCATATTTTGGGTCCATTGTGAAAAAAACTCTAAAGTTTGGATGCGGTTGGATTTCACTAATTTCTCCTCTTTCAGGGATACTCAGCACTCCATTTTGCTCTAAAAGCCCGTTAAGTCTATCCAGTACTGCTGCTGATGTTAAATTAACATTGTCTAGTAAAAGCCAAGATCCTTCGATCATAGTCTTCACAAGTAAAGAGTCTACCCATTCGAATTTACCCCCTGCGTTAGCAGACGTTACCTTTGATACTCTTGATTCCAATTTCTTTAGACTTGTTAATATTTCTTGTAGTTCACTGTATGTGGAACTAAATGTGCCATTGTATTTAACTAAGTCGTGGCAGTGTTTGATAAGGAAAAGTATCTTTTCATTAAACTTTCGAAAGTTGTTTGAATCGTCAATTATAATCAAGTTCCTATACTCGTATAAGTTACTCAGAAGTTTGTTCGTGCTCCATTCTTTGTGTTTTTTGGATACCCACATATTTCTTACAGTATGCATCGTTAATGTTTCGATCCGGTCATATAGATTTTCTAGGTTTCTGTTGTAGTCGACTTGCTCAAATCCTCCTAAGAGGTCTGAAACATCCATGGCTGATGTAACGGGAACAACTTGAAGCTCATTTCCTGTCAGATCAGCGAGTGCTTGAACTATACTACTTTTACCAGTGGCTGTCGGCCCAACTAATATAGACAGCCAATTCATTTTGACACTCTGTGCTAACGCTTTTAAAGTCGGCAATTGATTTCTGAGAACCAATAAGTTAGTATCAACAGATCGACGGTTTTTAAACTCTTTTTCTATGTTTCTTTCCAACAGGACATCGCCAATTATGATCTCTTTTTCATTTATCCCAAATTGGGGAGTGCTGTCACTTCTTGGATACTCCGGATGGAAGAACTCGTCATAAGTTTTGTACATCCTTACTTTGTCTTCCGCTGTTCTCATACGATTTACGTATAGCATGTCTATAAATTTTCCTGGCGAAGGTTGGATACCTTCTTTTTTATCTAGGATTATAGCTTCACACCATCTCTGTATGTCTCTCAAATTAATTTCCCAAGGAGCTCCTCTGTGAGCCCAAGACTGGATTTCTGTGATCTCATGTGCAACTTTGCAATTGAATTTTACTATCCTGTGTAATATGTCTTTTGAAACACTTGGGTACTGAGACTCAACGATGTAAATTAGATCTTCTTTTGTCAAGACATCGATGTATACTTGAGTAAATCTATTCAAAAATGACAAAGGCAAACCTCTACGAGCACCTCCTTGCTTCAATGGATTTTGGCATGCGAAAAGTTTCGTTTCTTGCTTGACTTTGAACGTTCTACCTAGCTCCGGTATAAATACCTCTCCTCTATGATCTAAACATGCGTTCAAGCCTTCAAGGACAGGTTGAGGAGCCAAGTTTAATTCGTCCAAAAGAATCCAATCTCCATTTTGAAGCGCACTGAGGAAAGCGCCTTCTTTGAACGTGAATGAGCCGTCTTCTGTTGGTAAATCTGTGCCAAAAAGGTCAGTTATATCCTGAAATATATGAAACAATCATGAATAACTAAACCATCTAAAAATAATTTACTAACATTAATAAATAAATGAATATGAATATGAAAAATGTGAACTAATATTCTTAGAATTAAGTGATAGATAATCTTAAAAGTGTCATACAAATAGCGCATACAAATATATCCAGACAATATTTGGTAATATGATTACTTACAGTTTGATCACTCAAATTGATTCGAACAACTTTATGTCTAGAAGATTTGGCTAAAGCTGTCACTAGACTTGTTTTTCCCACTCCAGGGTTTCCTTCTAGAAGTATAGCTTTGTTCAATTGCATGCCTCTGAGTAGCCTTAGAGTGTTCGACCCCGTAGTTGGAGCAGTGAAAGTGAATTTCAGATCAACAGTATCATCAGAAATATCTAAACTTTTTCCGACTTCGATATAGAACGGTTTGATTCCAAATTTTGTTTTGTTACTCTCAGCGGTAAATGAAGACTGTTTGTTACTCAACATTTCTCTTAAATTGTAGGTATATTCGTTCCCAACCATCTTGATTTGATCTAACAAGAAGTTGATGGCAGTAGTTCGCAGCACGACCAACGTATCAGGATTAATGTGACCTGTGAGAGCTGTTCCAAAGCAGTCCAAAAAAGTCATACATGCACCGTGGACGTACGCTTCGGGAGTGTCCAGAAGTCCCTTTGCAAGTGTTGTATTTATGAACTGCACCCACGACAATAAATCACGTATACTGAAAGGGAACTTGTTCGTCACTTCAGAATTTTTCAACCAATCAGTGAATTCTAAAATCGAGCTTCCGATACCTGAACTTCCGTCTTCCTGGTTACCCAATGAAATGCCTTTGTTAACACTTTTTTCCAAAACATTTAATAGATCTGCTTTAGAAGTGACACTGTCACACCATATCTCAGTGAATCTGTTACGCAAAGCAGGCGAAAGTTCCTTCTTGCCAAAGTCACCCCCGGGATTCATCGTACCAATGAAGTGAAAATTCTTTTCGGCTGTTATAACGACAATGTCTGAATTATCTTCCATACCTCTTTCCGCTAAAACCAGCTGTCTCTCTGGCTCCAATAAAGAATTCAGCCTTTCAAGAACGCTATCGTCTGCTAATGAAATCTCATCAGCTAAAAACATATTTCCTGTCTCCATAGCTTTGATCAAAGGTCCATCTACCCATTCGAAAAGTCTTCCATCATTTTTATACTGGCGAATGGGTCTGAGACCTCCCAAGAAATCTGAGCTTTCAGTGTGCATATGACAGTTGACAGAGAGCAACTGTCTTTGTTTCAAAGCCGCGAGTACTTGGCATATTGTAGTTTTACCACAACCAGTTTCTCCAACCAGAAGAACAGGTTCATCAAAGGTGAACGCTTTGGCTATTAAAACAGCCAACCGTCTCATATTGTAAGTCCAAACAACGTGGGAAAACTCCTCCAACTGATTGTTTAGAATTATTTCGAGTAGGTGCTTGGTCACTGGGGATGTTGTTTGGTGGAGGGTAAACAAGTTCTCCGGACTAACTTTTCTCTTTATGTGCTTCTCAATAACTTCTTCAATTATACTTCTTTCATCAGGCTGTCGTACTTTACCTGCCAATATGAGATACCCTTCATCAGCGATATGTTGATCCCAATCATAGAATTTATCATCTGTAAGCGATTCTTTAGATGCGTGTTTGTATCTCTGTCCCCATCTGAACAGATCTCTCAAAGTTATGAAGCCATCTTTGCCCTGAACGGCCGCGGATCCGCGTCTCCTGATTTGTAAATCTGACATGACGTTTATCATCTTTTTACTATAGGCGGGCGGCACGTGACACCTTTGGTGAAGTATCGTTTCCAATTCATTTTTTGGTATCTCGTCGAAATGGAGCTCAACAAATCTGTTTCTAAAAGCTCTTGACAGCATTTTGCGTCCACCATACAATCCTGGGGGGTTCTGAGTGGCAAAAAGCATGAAGTTAGGATCAGCTTTAACGACTTGCTGCGTTTCCGGAATGAAAAGCTCTCTATTATCATCTAGCACTCTGTTTAATGCCTCTAAGACGTCACTTGGAGCTAAGTTAAGCTCATCGAGAATGATCCAATATCCTTTTCTCATTGCTTCGACTAGGACGCCTTCTTTGAAGACAAGTTTACCGCTAGCATCCGTGGCATAGGAACCGATATATTCTTGGAGGTCTGTGTGTTCGTGGTTATTTATTCTCACGCAGTAATTACCTGAAGCTTTCGCTATGTAAGTAATGAGAGAAGTTTTGCCTACAGATGTGTCTCCTTGCAATAGAACAGGTAAACGTCCTAATGAAATGATTCGTGCTATATCTCGAAGGTTCTTTCTCACGGTTTGTGTTAGAATGTATCCTTCTGGAATATTAATCTCTAACTTTCCTTGGGGTATCCAGTGGCCTTCGAAAAGGAGATAGTTTTGTCCAAGAACATGAGGCTCGGGAATCAGTTGATTTAGAACGGATTTAATGTTCTTTTTTCCAATGACGGCCCTAGAAACAAATTTCATCATTATTTTTTAATTTTGTCTATATTTTTCCTTAAAATCAATTGCGTCTTGTCAATATGTCACTACAGAATAAGAAACTCACTTGGCTATCATTGCTTCAACCACAGGATGTGAAGAGCTGTCTAACTGCGTTAGGAAAGACAAACAAAACGCTTCATAAAGCGATCTGGCGACAGTTCCACATTTTGCTTTAGCAGCTGCCGTCAAAGCTCTACAGAGAGTTCTCAAGGAATAATGAGGAGTGTTACCTGAAAGTTAAAATGCCAACCGTCATAATATATCGGTAGCTAAAACTCTAAAAATAAATGGAAAGTAATGTAATTAATAAAGTCAAACTTTACCTGCGCCGTCAACAAGACTCAATTTTGCTTCTTTTCGTATGCTCGCGTAAAACGAAAATATCGCTTCCAAAATAGCTCCATCAAGATTCATGTGATACAAATAATCACCGATGAGAAGCATCAAATCGTTTCTCTCCGTCAGCTCATCGATAAAAAACTCGGTGAAGCGATTTCTTAAACCCGCCGGTAAATCTTTTTTACCTACATCGGTTGCTGGGTTCATACAAGCAAACAGGGTGAAATCTGGATGCCTCTTTATAGGAACTTTGTCACCTTTCTCTAACAAGTCTATACTCTCGTTTTTGTCTTCCAGTAGACCCGCGAGACATTCTAATATCTCGGCTGATGCCAAGTTTATTTCGTCTAGTAGCACCCAATGACCTTTTTGCATAGCTTTTACAAGAGATCCTTCGATGAATGCAAAAGTCAATCTTGATGCTGCTTTGACTTGTTGGTCTAACTTCACCAGCTTATGTCCAAATGCCAACCATTGCCGTAGTTTCTTATCCTTCTTTTCAGCTGTCAATCTGTTAAGCGCAGCTTTATGACTCTGCTTCATAAGCGCTAAGAGTGCGGTCCAATTTTCTGTCTCGTAACAGGTTTCAATGTGACCCAAAAACTTTGTATTTTTTTCTACATTATAGAAACTTTTGAAGAGCTTCTGGAACTCATACCTTATAGGTTTTATCACATATTTCAATTCCACGGGCTTGTAGCCGCCTAGTAAATCTGCTGAATCTGATTGCTGATTCATATTGATAACTATCAATTTATGACCCGTTTGTTTCGCTAAATATTGGACAGAGGACGTCTTTCCCGTTCCCGTTTCTCCAACTAAAAGTACTGGTTCGTTTGACGTAACACAGCACGATATTCTCTCAAGCAAGCAAGCAGACTGCCTTGTAAAAGAGAACACCACTTGTCTATTATCGAAGTCAATTGATTCCAAGCTTTTTTCAACTCGAGGCACTTTCGCCCGACCGACTTCTAAAGCCGTCGTGTTTAGAGACACATTTGGCTTATAATGTTTGCAGTAGAACTCCGATTTTGTTTCAACTATACCCAAGCAAGTTCCCACTTTCTTTGCCAGTTCTAATCTATGTACAGGAGATGATACTGAACATGTGAAAATATCTAATGCGTCTTGTAGGACTTTTAAGGCAGATTCGGAACTGGATACATTAAAACCTACTACGGAACGTGAGCACCATTTCATCAAGTCCCTTGTGGATATCAGTCTTGACCCTCTGATTATGTTTATTGTTTTCTCTGTGCTTGCTTCAGTAGATTGAAGAGAAGAATCGTGGCTTCCAACTGAGAACATCATAAATACTTCTAGCATTCTCGTACATATAGTACTGAGACTTGGGTACAGAGTTTGTATGATTTCGGAGAGCTCAGATCGTGATAGAGGTTCGACATTGATTTGCGTCAAGTGTTTTTGGAGTAATGTGCTTGAGTTTGACATTTTCTTTTGGAAACCATAGTTCGTTGAAAGGGTTCTAAAAATAAAAGCAAATATTGATAATATATTGATAAAATGTATAAAGATCACAGAATGTATACAACCTGTGGTTTAATAATGTATTGACAGAACCACAAAAGAGTATTGACACAACAACACAAACCTTTGCGTGACAAAGAGCTGGAAGCCAGGTGTCACTGGAAGAGAATCTCTGTATCCAGGTACGCAGAGCGCTTTTCTTTCAAGCAATGAACTGAGTGTAGATGCCACATCTAGTGCGGCGCAGTCTATATCTTCAAGAAGTAACCAGTGGCCGTTTTGTACTGCCTGAAAACACATTACAATCAAGCATATTAGACATTACTATGACTAAATTGATGTATTTATAAAGCTGGTAAGAAAATGCCAGTTAAATATGTCATTCTCATTATATTGAAGCATATAAAACAAATTGCGCCATATATTCGCCCGATAGTGAGTTCATAGCCACTGTACTGCACCAAAATAATTGTTCTCATTCCAAATTGTATATGATGCACCACCTGAGCAAACATTTCTATGTTCAGCTGACACTTTTGTTTCAAGATATTTTATGGTGTAATAACTACATACTACACTTTCGTTAACATGCACGTAATTCAACTTAATAATTGTTGACCGGGGCTTTCAAATCTTGAAATTAACTACTTCATCTTTGATGCTTCATCACTTACCATCAGATAAGAAAGCAGTCAGACTTAAGTACATGTGATTTTGTTATATCAAAAATAAAACTTTTGTGATTTTGTGATATCAATAAACAAACAAAACTTTTTTTCAAAATGTTTAGTTTTCTTTACTACTATACTATTTACTCAAGTCGAATAAATAGTGTAGTAGTACCTAGAACATATTTCAACAACTTTTTAATATAGTAGACTCATTATTACCTCAGTTAAAACCCCAGGTCTCCACACAAACTCCCCTGGCACATCAGTACATTGATGTCCACCGAGCAACATGCGTGAGTCTGTTTGGTCACCCAGTTGTACCTTCTTAAACGCTTTGCCTTTCCGACCAGTAATAGCTGCTAGGTGCTCCACTAGGGACGTTTTACCGGAGCCTACTGGGCCCATTAGGGAGAGGGCTTGACCTGAATGGATAGTAAAAAATATTATGGGAGGTTTATTAATATCTTATTATTAATTTTAATAGTTATTATTAATATATTATTTGAAATTGCATACACTAGTAGTGTAAGAGATCGAGCAAGTCGTCACCATTGTTGTCTTGCTTAGCGTGTCACATCCAGTATTGTTATTATAGTGTAGATACTTTATCTGACAAAAGTGCTTTTAGACTTAAACCATATTTATTCTTCTGGCGCGCCTGCAGGCTTTGCTTCTTCGGCTATTTGATTATTTGGCTCTTGACGACGCGACACCCTTACTCAGAAGTTATTTTTACTGCTTTATGGAGTTAACATATAAGTACTTTTGACTGGTTAAGAGCTTTGACTGTAACTTTAGCATTCTGAATGTGTAGGTACGTGAAATTATGTAAGCCTGTATGAGGTAACAGACATTTTCTATAGAACCTTTCTTAAAGAAGTTAGCGAAAACATGCTTACCTGATGCCACTGCCAGTGCCAAGCTCTTTAAATTATTGATTGTGCTTTTGACTCCCACTAAATTACCATCTTGAACATTACTCTTATCATACAATGGCAAGAGTATCCCATCAATATTGACAACACTTCCCAGATTCAGGTCTTCATCCTTTATGATTTCTGTCATTGTGTAAACTGAGTTTTTTCTATGAGAAGCTATGCTTTTTAATGAATCTTGGTCTGTGATATTCATGTTTTCAGACAGGGTTTTGGATTGGACTTCAGTCATGTTTGTTAGTATGACCATGCATTCTTTGACCATCCTGGCAAAACAAAATTTATCATGTGAATAGAACATCGAGCATAAAAAACAGTTTTAGGGAGATGGTAGAGTTAGCAGGAGATTTTCGGGTAGCTTATGTAACGTAACTACGTGACAATGATACACAGATATCAAGACAATTCTTATAACAAAATGTAGTTTAGCTGAGATAGCACATCTTATTAGACTTATTGAAGCATTCCACCCCACTACTTTATGAATGAGATGTTTGATGTTTGTTCAATCAAGTCAAGAGTACTGGACCAATTAAACAGAAATTTTCTACATAGGTGACCTAGAATAAAACATATTATATGTTCCATCATTGTTAATGAAGTTGACATCGCAGGAAGCACTTGGAAGAACATAATTTTGAATGAAACTTCATAAATTATTCTTATATTAGAAAGCCACTTACCATCTTACTTCAGTATTTTCATGAGTACTAAAATTGTTAACGAATTTGGTCCAATCCCATTTCGTAGCCAATTCATTGGGCAGTTTGCTGAGTAGCTTATAGCAGCAACTAACAATTTTTTCATCTGTGATTTTGTGCCGATAGTCAAGGAGTCTTCTTTTCTTTGGTGCCACATTGTACGAGTCTTCGTGGTGTATGAACACCTCGAAAGGTGGCACTTTGTTGATGTCAAAATATTTGAGGGCATACCTGTAACATTTATTGGAGGACAAGTTTTGGTAGAATTCATAGTCCCCTAATGCATAATACATCCCAAGCGAGACACCAGTGCAGGCTTTACCGCCCATATTGAATAAGAATAAGAATAAGAATAAGAATAAATTCCTTTGCTACAAGTAAAATTGTTTACAAGTAGCTTTCAAACAACAAGACTATAAGATTGACTAAACTTAATACTAGCCAATATGGTACGTTTTCTACATAAAGGCACAGAATAACTAGTAGTAGTAGCACAGAAGACATATTTAATAAATTCGGAGAGACAGTCATTGTTTGTTTTTTTTCATCAATGTTTTTGCACACTTTTTAACATCATTGAGGAAACATCCTAAATGACGTTCAAAAGTGTGCAAAAATTTGTACTTATTTTAAATTTAAAAATAACCTACGATACAAGTCTTTGAACTTAATGTGGAGCTGTGATTGTGAATATGTTATCATGAAAAATCAGCCTATCAGAGCTGCTATAATGATGTGAACATAAATTTCGGCACACAGACTTTTTATGTTCACCTCTCCTATTACTTCTCCTATATGTTTGAGGCGATCATGTAGATGTTAAACTATTCATGAGCAAGTTGGCCGAGGGTCACGTTTTATCCTGTCTACAAAAGATAAACAGAAAACTTACTGCAATATATCGGGATGATCACTCAGCACTGCAAGTGTAACTGAATTCTCCAAATGATTCCTCTTCTCCTCATCACAACATGTATCATACTTTGTATTAGAGAATACTGGTTTCAAGGAAATCTTAGACGACACCAGCGCCAGCAGAATACTTGACAAATACTCCTTGAAAAGCTTTGCATCATCAACGTTGAGAACAAATTCTGACAGTTTCTTGACCACATCTTGTGTCGACTTTTGTGATTTCTACAATAAAAAGATTAAAAAAATTTCTATACTGAAACATATTATTATGGTTGAAATAATCTAGAGATATTTACAAAAAAATTAAGGTTAAAAAAATAAAAGAAGAAGAAAAAATTCTCATAATACAAACACATTCTAATAGGAATAAGTAATGGTTAATGTAGTAAATTAAGAAAGGAAAAATTATTGCTTCAGGCACGGCTTGAGTAGCTCAGCGGTTTGTGCAACAGCACACGATACCATGGCCGTGGGTTCAATATACCCTCAAGCTATTATTTTTCCTTTCTAAATTTACTACTTTAGTTCAGCCTAGTTAGTTTTCACTCCAAAACTCCAGTCTAGTTAAGTTTCTATGACTTTACATGACTATTACTGGACTATGACTCTCGTACTTGACTGACGGGTGGTCACGATGAACTCCATAATTAACTAAATTGAATTTTTTTTTATTATTTATTACTAGAAATTGGCTAAACACATAAAAATTGCAGAGCCAAAATAAAAAACACTGCGTGTATTTATAAAACTGTTATACTTTTGATACCATCCTACTAATATTATTAATCTGAAAGTTTGTGTGTAAGTATGATTGTTCCCTCCTCACGCTTTAACAGCTGGATGGATTTGGATGACATTTTGAATGTACATCGATTATACTTAGGATTAACACATAGGCTACTTTTTAACTTAATAGTGGTAGAAGCCACGGGGTACGACTAGTTTAAATATCGTATTTATAAAAGATACCTACTAAGGATTGCAACCTTGCATATAATAGACTCTGACCTTGAAATTTTTTACTGGTGTCTGCAAATGTATCAGTTATTATTTATATTACAAACAAACTGCAGGTGTGATGTCATTTAATATTTACATTCTGATAAAACTTTTCCTACATGTTAAAATTTTTGGTGTAATAATAACGTTTTAACGTTTAACATATATTGTCACAAAACCTACAAAATAACATTACAAAGTTATACATCCAAATGGTTACAAGTATGTTCCACTTTGTTTATAATCTAGTATAAGATTAAACAATAAATCTAATACTACATTATAAACAAAGTGTTTTTCTTTTTTAGATAATTGAGATACGAAACAAGTGAGTCGCTCGCCAGATGGTAAGTGTCAAACTTGCTCATTACAATTCAGTGTGACCTAGAGATTTTAAAAAAAATATTTATAGTAAAAAAAAAGAGAATGGATACTAGTTCTATGATGAACCTAATAGACGCAACTAAGATATAATCGAAACTATTTTTTGATGTAAGATATTATAAAATATTATATCTAAGATATTTTATCGAAACATTTAAACTATTATTTGCGCAATAACTTCTGTTTCTGAGGCACAAGGACTGAGGAGTCTGTGAGTCTAGTATTGTATTAAACTACGTATAAATAAGTATTGACCAATAAAAATCGCATATAAATCGTGAAATAATAGATGAGAATTGTAAATAGAATTTGGTTTAAATTCTATTTAAAATACCAATCTGATAAATAAATAAAAAAAATCGCATATAAATCGTGAAATAATAGATGTGAATTTTAAATAGAATTTGGTTTAAATTCTATTTAAAATACCAATCTGATAAATAAATACATTATACAAATAAAAAAACCAGCATTTCATGAAAATTATTCTAAAATTCGCAATGTTTACATGTGTGTTAAAACTTACCAACAATTCATAGCAGGTTTTCTGCAGATCGGAGGTTCGTGTAGCTGAACCTATACGATCAAGTGCTTGATAAATATCTACCACAGACATTTTACGAACCCATGAATCAAAAAAACAACTTCTTCAAATATCTAGAAGAAATAATGATACAAAAATTGCAAACAAGCACCGCACAAACCGGCCGCGTGTTTTTGAAAGAAAACACATGTGAATGACATCAATGACATTTACAGTTAAATTTAATTGATTACTGAAATTAAACTCAACTGACATTGGCTATATTCCGTTAAAGACCGAGTGATCGCAGCCACATCGCTGTATCCACGTCCACAGTTATTGTTAAGAATCACAATAAGAATATGCTTTATTATTAGACTGTGTTCACAAAAGATGTTGAATATAATAAATACAGTTTCAACAGGTTGCCCGTTTTGAGCGTACAATATTATAACAAAAATACAATTTGTTGTATATATCATCCTAAATGTAACAAAAATGTATAATAAATTACATTAAAGATTAGGAATCAAAAAACTCCTTAAGGTTTATAGTGAACTTTAGGAATAAGCCTTGACTTTAATTTACGATTAAATTGTATTCCTTTTAGCATTATCAATTGTATAGAGGTAATCTTTTATAAATTTTAATAGCCATCACAAATGTAGAATAATTATAAATCATACTCTTATTTATTTGCGGTATACATAATTATATGATATATATATTTTGGTCTTAGGGACAATGCACAATTTAATTTATAAAAAATAAACTTTCATTAGACTTGACAAATATATTAATTTCATATGCATACTTGACAAATATATACATTTCATAATCATACCAGTCAATGTGAGAAACGAGTATTTTTTTAAAATATTACGTAAAGTATAATATAGTCAGTACTGCTTAACTTAAATATGGCATCTCTTTTGTAAAAGAAAACAGGATTCAATGTAAGCGGAGCTATAAGTGAACATGGATTATTGTGAAGGTCTATACTCAGTAATTGTCTAATCCATGAGCAACGACTTTGTTTTTATTCTGAAGTTGTTAATTCTATAATATTTAAAATTGTACTCACAATTTTTCGTTATTATATTTTCATAGTGCTTAACTACTACTACTTCAGTCTTTCCTTTAATCTCATAACTACTGAGATCCACGTTTCCACGCGTGATCTCATAAATAGTTAACAATTATAATTATGAATAATGCTTATTTTATGTCATATCATTTAAATTAATATAAAGTGAAAGTTAATATAAAGGGTACAGTCCGGCAACGTTAAAATAAAGAGTAAATAGGTATTTTCTTGGCAAGCATGCTAAATCTTTGGCCACATCATCACTTTCCAAAAAGTGAGATAGTGGTAAAATGCTTATTGCCTATCTAGCATGAAAAAGCCCAAACTCTCGTCACGAATAACAAACATAGTAATTATAGCTACGTTCCGAATTGCAGTCACATTAGACTGAAATTCGGAACGTGGCTATAGATACTGTTGTCAAAGTCTAGATATTATTGAAAATTTGTCAAAATGGAAGTTGAAGTTTATTCATTTCAGCACAGCAGGCGCGGGATTTTATTTCCGCTAAGAAAAAGTAAACAAAAATGTTATTTATAAAGGATTTGCTTAATTAATTAAAGATGGATAATTCACAGAGTTCTGACTGTTTTCCTGAAGATGATGATTCTTCATATATGAGTCCTGCTCCTGTATCCTTTTATAATACTCATAATTAATATGATATTGCTACATACTCTTTTGCTTTACTAAAATTTCTCCTTATCCTGGCCTGGGAAACAATTTTAAATTGTGCGCAGTGAAGCATCAGTCTTGGTTATAAATAAATAATAAAATTATATTAATTGCATACCTTGTAATACGTGTACAATTTATGCGACTTTCTACCTACACTACTACCTCAACTACTACATAAGTATTCAAGAAGTAAAAAGGAATTTGTTACTATTACTGCTTGTTCTTTTAGTTTTGTCCTACAGCTATTTTTAATGATGATGAAGCAGGATAATAACTTTCGTAAATGTGTTATTTCTCGGTACTTATCATCAAAAAAATCTAAATCCGTTTAGGTTTTCGTTAGTACCAATTTACTATAGAATAGTTCCTGGTATGCAGATTTAGTCACATACATCCCTTTTCAGCGGGTTCACGGTATGTCGAGTTTTCCAGAAGTAACGCTACTTTAAGATAACTCTACGTCGAATCATAGTAGAAATATATAAGTAAGATGACTCGAAGCCCGTAGGAGATTCAAATGCCTACTCTAGCCGAATACGCAGGGTTGTCACTATCTCTGTCTTTTAAAGGTATATTATAACAAACCAACAAGTAGGTACAATAAAATAGTATAAAATATGGTGGTAAAATAGATACGATTTCATTTGCATGATAGCTGTAATTTGGCATGAATATACATATTAGCCACGCTGTCAGTCAAACAAAATCATGAAAAAAAAAATTTTTTTTGCATATGTTACAAGAAATCACGGTAGTAGTATATATAACGAAGTTAAAAGGAAAACTATCATAGCTAAGTAGGCTTCAATAAATCAATGTTCGCAGCATGTACTTGTCTACGAACCGGTAAAAGATCAATCTTTTACTTAAATTACAAAAAAATCATGCGGGGCAGTCTTTGGGGACTGCCGATAGAAGTGAAAACTATATATAATGTATTTATTTATTTATTGATAATTAGAACGGCCACAACCACTTACACTAATTAACACAATATAACATCATTAGTTAAAACATTTATAAATCATTGGTAAACTTAAAATTACAAATTATAATATTGTTAAAATTATATAAGAATTAAATTATTTTACTTACATATAATGCCAGTCATTGATTAGCAAAGGTCAAATATTATTATACAATGTCAATATGTCATTAATTAAATACAATTATGTCATTAAATAATCAACGCGTCTCACAGAATTTCCGACAGACACACAAAATTTCCTTCCATCCGTCCGCAAAAAAGTCAAAGTCAGGATTCGCTTCCAAAAGCGCGGTAATTGCAGACATAATACGAGGTATCGGCGAGTTCGCGCGCGACACTGTGCGACTCGAAGGCACGGCAAGCAACTTATGTCTACGATTACGTTGATAGTTACTCGGAACGAAAATGCGCGCCAGTTCGCCATGGAGGTCGGGGGCGTCGATTAAGTTCCGAAATATTTTGAATACTGTGCCTAGTTGATCCCTTGCTCTCCTAGTTCTAAGCGAATTGTAACTGAGGCACCCCAAAATGAATGCTGTTGGGTACATGAATGGGTAATATCCAAATTTACGTTTATATAAGTATCTGAGGAACGCCTTTTAGACTTTTTCTAACAAAAGCTCATAGGTGGATTCGTAGGGATTCCAGATACAGGAGCTGGCCTCCAGTTTACTACGGACAAGTGCATTAAACAGGAGTCGTATACACAGTATACATATATAACCATTATAAGTTGATCCCCGATCGTGAGCAATATGTATCGCGCGTAGAGCTCTACAAATATTGGCCGTCGGTGACGATGACACGAGTTCAATGATTTTGTTCACCCAAAAAGTGCTCAACGCGCCTAAAGAAGTTTTTACTTCAAAAACCTGCATAGCTATTAAACTGATTAAAGACGAAGAATAACACATCAATAGGTCCGATTGTTTGATGTAGACATAATTCGTGGGAAACGCTTCGCGCGGCACGCGATATCTGTCTGTGCGGAAAGGCCCGTGGCGAATGGCGCGAACACGGCCAAACGTTGACGACAAGCGCGGGGGCCCCGGCTCGTGTTGGCTTCGCCGGTCTGTAAGTTATCATAGTGTGCGTGCTGAGGCACGTGCGTACGGACGTGCACACATACAAGCCGCGTTTGGTACCACTCTATGAAGATAACTTACTGATATATTTCTACTATGGTCGAATGTTCCTATTTGCAAATACACTTGCTTGCTTGCTTGTTGTATATACTTCATAATATACTAGTGGGCAGTCCTATTATTCACTTGGCTGTGTAGTACAGTTCACATAAGCTAACAAAAAATAAACTAAATCATAGATAAGATAATTTTATTCATGAAAAATATAAAACATTTTAAAACTTAACTAAGTGCCTCTGAGATCGCAAACATTTCTACAAACATAATATAATGCTTAGACTGATTCACACATTTGTACCCTTCCTTCACATTGAGTCGTGGATCATAGAAAGCTGCACCACCGACATTTGTTGTTTGGGATCCATCTGTATAGATTTTGTGCCAATAGTTAAGTCTATTGAAATGTATCACCTATGGGACTGACATAGTCATTGGACGACTCATAGTTCCAAAAAAAAGAAAAGAAAAAAAAACTTTACTAAGTATACATACCACATACCATACTATTTAAATTTACAAGTGGGTAGGTAAAGTAGGTAGGTACACTAATCTATATTGACCGTGCTAGGTCATACCTGTGTTATAGCCACCAAGATCCTATTCCAGTGCACATATTTAAAATGGCTTTACTTTATTATATTATATAAATCCAGTGAATTGGTTCGAATTAAAGAAAAATAATCTAATATAGGAACCATATTAACAAATCCTAATAGTAAATTGTAAACAAAATACTCAACAGACAAGGTACTTAAAACCATATTAACTAACACAGCCAAAGGCTGGAATTATCGAATAAATATACAACATTAGTCGTAAACTATTACTGAGTGTGGTATGCGACACAACAACGCAGCGCTAGCGCTTTGTTTACTTCAACCTATCTGTGGGACCGCTTTCAGTTTCCATAGAAGTAATAAAATCATAGAAGTAGGTAAGAAATACTTATCATGCATGCAGAATCATCAAGATAAACTAACACACAAACTGCAATTATAATATTTGTATGTTTATACTAAAATGCTTTCACACTCACAGCCCCACACTAAGTTCGATGACTAGTGTTAAGGGTGCCGGAAACATTCACATAGCACACACAATCACAACCAAAACCAGAAACACACATTTTCCTTGGGGAGACAACTTGTGTTCCTGTCGGGAATCAAACTCGATGCATATTATATATCCCCTGCTTAGATGGCAAACGCCAGCCAACTAAGCCAAAAAGCAGTTCTTACTATTTAATATTTTACATATTGGATCTTCAGTTTCTATACGAATTCAATATGAACAAACAATTTTCTTGACAAACTGTGACAGATGAACACTGTTACATATGAAACTCTGCTTGGTAAAACAAAGCAAGCTCTAAGCAGTGATTTCAGAAAAGAAATGCAAAAAGATACCTTTTCAACATATTTCTCGTCACTCCTAGAAGAATGTTCAACTTGTATCAATCAGGTAAGATGACAAATCATAAAATATATAAGGAAACATCTGACCCCTACTACCTATCTCTGTTGCAAAAGGTTTCAATACTAAATTGACAAGAATCCTAAGAAATAAGGTTCATTTTTGCTTAATTAAAATAGAAACCGCATGCAACAAAGATACGTAATAGGTATTCATTTTACTTCATTCACATGGATGATCGCAGATAAAACAAAAAAAACTTTATATATTAATCAAAGGAAATTTTTAGTATCAAATTTGTATGAGACCTTCATATTAGCTAGACCCATTCAAACAAAAAATAATTATCTAAAACAGTTACGATATACTGGAGACTGGAGATATGAGGTAATAAGTACATTGAGTGTTACAAATTACTTAAGTTTTTGTCTATATAAAAATGGATATTTCATTTAATTTTCTTTTTTCATCCAATACAAAAGAGAAAGAAGCAACTAGAGAACCTTCTTCATTTTCATTTTTCATCTAGACAACCTTCTCTTTTTAGGGAGGTTCTCTAGTGGTCAAATGCTTGCCTATCTAGCTTAAAAAAAAAGGTTCTCTATATGACATTGTTTTATTTCGAGTGAATGTTATACTATTTGTTTATTTTTTATTTGAGATTTTATTGTGTCTCATATAAAACGAGAACAAATTATAGGTTACAGAGATTTTGGGTTCAATTAATCATTTATATTCTCTTGTTGCTTTTACAGAGCTTGGACTTAATTACAGAGCTGCTCTCTAACTCATGCATCAACAAGCTGACAGAATACCTGACTGATGCAGCATGCCTTCTTCAATTGTTGTCAGACTCCATAAAAACTATTATTGAATGTCTGTCGATGACATGTTGTTCCATGAAGATGTTTCCTATTACTACTGGTCATATAATATTTACCGTGTTCTCACATTGTAAAGACAGGTTTGTATATTATATTTGCATTATTCCTGTGAAATATTTTTAATCATCACCTCTTCGATTCTCTCCTGTAAAAGTTGTGTCACGGGAAAAGCATTGGCTAGAGCGGACGGTGTTCTACGTGCAGGGATGTGGGTGTGGGCGTCGCTGCATGGGAAAACCAAATGTGTGCAATGTGTCGCAGCTAGAGTTCTAAAATCCTATAATTAAACGCATGCAAAGCTTAAAAAAACCGACTTCAATGCTTATATTTTGGTTTTCGTTTAATCAATTTCGATAAATTTATATGGGACCTCTGAAGTATAATCTACCAAACAAAAAACATCAAAATTGATTCATAATAGGCGGAGATATCGCGTAACATATGTACAAAAAAAAATACAATCTAATTGAGAACCTCCTTTTTTGAAGTCTGTTGGAAATTGAATTGTTTACTAAGTTTCGAGTAAAACTCATGCTGAATTTTATCAACAGCATAGATATGCTATTTATTTACAGCATATCTATGCAGCACAGCATCAGTTTTTCTGAGTGTCCTCTGCTTAAAGATTTGTATTTAGATAGATTTGAAACTTTATTCAAAATCTTTGGGCATCATATTTTCATGTCGACTATTATTGAAATGCTTGTTTTAAATAATTTTAGATATAGCATAAATTAATCTGACTGGGCTCTACTTAAAGATTTCCATTTGGAACTTCATTCAAAATCTTGGGCTTCATATTCTGGTGTCAACATTTTTTGAATGCTTGTCTGAGTTACTCATACATAATATTAGTTGTTAGCAGGGATGCTAGGGATGTGAGTGTTCACGCTATTTTTATGCTAGGTTGATAACCATTTTACTATTATATACTCACCATCATACAGCTTCTCCACTGGATCAGTTACGCCAGCACCCTAAATCCACTTGTTGGGGTTGAGTTGGAGTGAATGTGTTACTCCTGGCGGGGGGAAACATACAACACACCCCAAGTGGGATGTCAGTGCAGACCTTATCCTCACATTGTATAAGAATAAGAATCCTGAAAACTCGTATCTATCTTTCCTTCCATCAGGTGAGATGGAGATCAAATGTTTGCCTATCTAGCATAAAAAAAGGTGAGATAGTGGTCAAACGTTTGCATATAATGTACTAGCCGTGCCCCGCGGCTTCGCCCGCTATTATCAAGTTAAAAAGTAGCCTATGTGTTAATCCTAGGTATAATCTATGTATATTCCAAATTTCATCCAAATCCGTACAGCCGTTAAAGCGTGAAGAGGGAACAAACATACTTACACACTTACACACAAACTTTCGGATTTATAATATTAGTAGGATTAAAAGATAAACTCGCAAGCAAAGCTTAAAAAAACCGACTTCACTGCTTTATCTTTAGAGCCCTTGATCAGATTAAATGAATAAAATACGCATTATTGAGGATAGCTCAAAACTTACTGTATAGATCTTCATCAAATTTAAATGGGACCACATGGGAAGCACCAGCTTTCAAATAAAAAATAATCATCAATCTCCTTATTTCTAGGTAAAAATAAGGTAGCACAAATAAGATTTGTGAACATCCTTCTTTTTTGGAAGAATGAGTTATGGTATGTAATAGACTTGTACATCTTTGTTTCCAGTGAATCACTCTATGGAAATGCACTGAGCAGTGTAGAGAAGCAATTAAAAGATCTATTTAGGAATTGCCATGAGCTGCAGTTGACCTACCTCATGGTATTGCAAAAGCACTTCATATTTGATGTCACAGAAAATGAGGACAAACACATACTAATTGAAAGTAAGTACAAGGTATTGTATACAGAGCAGAAAACTGGCTTGTGGTAGAAACGAAGCCGAGCAGGATGAGTTGTGAGCAATTATTCAACTACAACAACAGTACTGTCTAATATGTCATATTACTATAGTTTCAACTTTCAAGTTGATATAAGTCAATCTTAGTGTATTCAAATCACAAATTAACATGCGATTTGAATGCGTGTTTACCACCCTTGACCACATCATTAGTTTCCAACAGTGAGAAATGGAGACATTAAAAATATCATCTTAAACATTCTTAATATATTTTTTACACTAATAAAAAAGAAACAAGTAAATCGTTTGATGGTAATAGTCAAACCTGATCATGATAACTGATATAAGACTAGGTACGTTGATTAACTACGACCTGTGTGGCACTGCAATGTGCTCCTCTTCATTACACTTAAGCTCTTGAGTTATAGATGCCCGGTACTTACACAATTATAATTAAACGCAAGCAAAGCTTAAAAAAACCGACTTCACCGCTTTATCTTCAGAATCTTGATCAGATTTAATGTATTAAACACTCATTATTGACTATAACTCAAAAACAAGGAATCAGATCTTGATCAAATTTCAATGGGACCGATTAGAAAGCAACATCTTTCAAACTAAAAAAAAAAATTTCAAAATCGGCTCACGTGGAGAGAAGTAATGAGGTAACAAACATAAAAAAATAAATAAATACAGTTGACTTGAGTACCTCCTCCTTTTTTGGGAAGTCGGTAAAAATATAGCGAACTGCTAAGTGACATCTCTATATGGTAGATATTGCACATTCGGACGAAGCATTTTTCTTCCACATTCATTGTATGAACTGCAAATGAAATGGAACTCCTTGCCTGAGCCTGTTTCCTGATGAGTACAATATGGGAGTCTTCAAGTCGCGAGTGAATAGGTATCTTCTAGGCAAGCTTGCTCCATCGTCGACCACATTGTTGTTTATCATCAGGTGAGATGGTGGTCAAAAGTTTGCCTGTCTAGAATAAAAAAAAACATACATTCTTTTCACCAGGCCATATGATATTTTCTCCTCCAGATACTACAAATATGTTTAGTATGTAGACATTATAGACTAGAACGTAGGCGCCTATTTACAATATAACAATTGATGTGGAAAAACTGCGCAGTGATAGTAAACAACTAAACAAAAATCAATTCCTTTTACTTTTAAGTAATAATTTATGCCTCTTCAAGTCAAGACTGAAGTATCTATGCAAGCAAGATCTGTTCACTTTTGACTTGCAAGATACTTTCTAGACAAGCATATCCTACCGTCGACCGCATCGTTGGTTTCAATCAGGTGAGATTGCGGTCAAATGCTTACCTATTTAACTTTAAAAAAAATAGGGGTGTTGGCAAAAGTGAAAACTCGCCGCGCGTTAGAATATGACTTCCTCTCCTTCGTCTTACGAATTTTCGATCAGGTCACTTGTCCTGACGCTTTTTACCCATCCCAAAAAAGTGCAACGCCGCTAAAGAAGGTTTCACTTTAAAAAAATACTACAACTGTCTGGCGATAAGACCGCCGATATAATTACCGCTATAATTTAAGTTTTTTAAAAAATATTTTAATTGATTTATGTAAGGTGTGATATTAAAGCGTTATCTATCTATCTATCTATCTATCTACAACCCTATATAGTTCTATTATAATATACTACTCCTGCTTCTGATATGTGTTCTAATTTTAGTTGTATTTATTTTTCAGCTGTTACAATAAACTTGAAGATTGGCGAATTAGTGCAATCCCTAGATATAAAGACAATGGCTGAACAGTGGAAAGGGTTAGTTGTATTTAGTGAGAAGTATGCCAATGTATTTACAAATACTGATATATTTGAAGAATCTAATAAAGTCTATTGTAAGTCGATGAAGGACAATATGAAGATCGCCCTCGAGGTAAATACACATCGACAGACACATTATCTAATTTAATTAAAAAAATATTTAAATTCTAATCACACTAATGTTATAAATTCGAAAGGTTGTGTGTAAGTATGTTTGTTTTCTCTGGAAATGGAATGTACATAGCTTATACCTAAGATTAACACATAGGCGAGTGAATAGGTATCTTCTAGGCAAGTTTGCTCCATCGTCGACCACATCATCGCTTACCATCAGGTGAGATAGTGGTCAAACGCTTGTCTATACTGAAAAAAAAAAAAACACAGGCTACTTTTTAACACGATAGATGAGGGCGAAGCCGTGGGGCACGGCTACAATTATATATTTTTTTAAATTCGGAAATATGCCCAGAGCTGTTAGGCAAAGCAGTAGCAAACGCTCAATTTGCCATGACTCATACCATAAGTATAGACATGTCTTACGTCTGTAGTTGTAATTAGTTTCCGCAAAAATGATTTTGACACAATTTCAGTGTAATAGGGAATAATAATGTGCATATTATATCATTAAAATTTCATATCAAGACAAATATTTGAAAATGCAATCAGGTTAGGGCAATTTTAAACAGCCATTTTGACGTTATCTCTGTGACATCCAAGACCAATCAACGCTGCCGTCAAGTAAAGTTAACCAATCATTGACATCAAAAATATGAAAGCTGACGTCACAAATCTGTCTAGCCAATAGCGTGTATTTTAGCTATTTGAAGTTATTCTAGGCCTTCACAATGAAATGTTAATAATCATGTTACAGCAAAATCAAGATGACAAGGTTTACATGAGAGCACTGAAGACGGCCAGTTTTGCTCTGCAGATACTGTGGAAGACCTTCCAAGCCTTCAGGCAAGCAACAGGAAAGGATTACTCTTACGTCATAGATTTAATGTTCTATATCCAGAGGTTAGTTTAGTTACTTACATTTACAATCATACCCAAAAAATGAAATGCAAATATAAAAACATTGATAAGACCTTGATTAAAATTAAGCCAAACTAGTGACTACTCTCTTGAATTTCAATTCTAGCTACAGCTAGTGTACTCTGCAGTACACGCAAACTCACATGGATGTTTAAACATACCTACTCGTAGTCGTAGACATTCAATTTAATTTTAAATGAGATCGCGATTGCAATGTAAAAGAAGTAATTCATTTACGAAGGATAAGAACATCACGACCTTTGCGGCCCCACTAACTAGTACCTACAACTCACAGTTAGCGTGATTCTGATATCCCGCATGTATCCTCTTACATATTATGACAAATAACAAAACATGCTATTTGTCATCGAACGTTTTAATCTATCACGATCTCTGCGAGCACAGATACATTGTTACAACACTATGAAAAATGATATTGTTTTCAAATCTGGAATTATATAATACGAACGGAAACGGATATAGACGCGAAAATGTCATGTTGTTACGTAAAAAGTCGAAGAAGGGGTGGGCATTAATGGGACGCTTAATAAGCGAAGTGGCCGCGTTGGGATCATTAACAGTTACGGCGGCCGTCGATAGTCGCAGTAACACGAGTGCTAAATATATTAATGGTCTCTATCCTGTAAACATTACTCAAGTGTTTAGTAATATGTTGACGCGCGCGACACATCATAAACACTAAAAAAAAATCGAATTGAGAACCTTGTTTTGAAGCCGTTTAAAAATAGTATAACCCCTAATCACAATGCTAATACTTTAAGCCAAGGTTTTAAGATTATTCGTTGACCTTTAAATTATGTTAAAATCTATTTCAGGATCCGTTTCCTTGAAACAGCGCAGTTCACCGACCTACTGGTTGCTTCCGAAGATTTGTTGATAAAAGAGTTATTAGCCGACGGAACATTCCGCGACGTGAGTATAATAACTTAAATTAACATTAGAACTACTCTTTGTCATTCGCATTAGAATTGTCAAGCGTCGTGAAGTGATTTAAAATAAGGTTTATGTAAATAGTACAAAAGATTAGTTATGGTTTGATATGCGTGGTGAACATTTTGTATGAAATAATTAAACGCAAGCAAAGCTTAAAAAAACCGACATCACCGCTTTATCTTCGGAACCTTGATCAGATTTAACGTATTAAACACGCATTATTGACGATAACTCAAAAACTAGAGAGATCTTGACCAAATTTAAATGGGACCACATGGAAAGCTTTCAAATAAAAAAATCGGCGCACAACAAAAGAAGTTATGATGCAACTTCTGAAGTCGGTTAAAAACGAGAACACCGTCAATGTAGTCCACAGAATACGCATTATTGAGGGTAACTCAAAAACTACAAGTCAGATCTTGATCAAATTTAAGTGGGACGAATTGGAAAGCATCGTCTATCAAACATAAAAAAAAATTCAATATCGGTTCACGTGGAACGAAGTTATGAGGTAAAACACAAAAAAAAACAGACGACTTGTGTACCTCCTCCTTTTTGTGAAACCGAAAAAAAACTACCATCCTTGTAAGATTTTATATCATACCGTTTGATACAAGGAATGAAATAAAATATTAAATTTTAAATTTTAATTAGATTGTTCGAGCGTCTTTATTATCCTGAGTTTTTTTTAATTCTATTGCCAAGCATTTGGCCACTATCTCACCTATGGAAAGCGACGATGCGGCCGAAGATGTAGCATGCTTGCCTGGAATATACCTATTCACTCTCGACTTGAAGACTCCCAGATTATACCGTTCAGGATACAAAGACGCGGGCAATGAATTCCACTCCTTTGCAGTACGCATGATAAACGTAGAACGGAAACGCTTAGAGCGAACTGGAATTTTACCAACCATAAATTAAAGACGTTTGATAGATTGTCTTGTTTTTTATGGTAAAACTGGCATGGAGGATTAAAATCTTAATTCTTGCGCACATTCTCCGAGACGCAAACGATAAAAATCTTTACCGGTGTGAAATGAGTTTTTATCTTATTTGTGCTGGGCAAACGTTTCTTCATGCTCCATCCTCGACAACATCGTCACATTCTATCAGGTGAAACAGTGTGGTCAAATAATGTTTTTGGCACCTATTTATAATCAACTAGCGATCCGCCCCGGCTTCGCCCGGGTGTGATAAATTAAAAACCGCTCGACCGATTTTGTGCAAACTTCATATAAACCATCTACTAAATAGTCCGAACAAACCCTAAACATTTGGTTCGGATAGGTGAGCCCGTTCTTGAGTTATAAAGTAACAACGAAAAGTGGCATTGATTTTTATATATATAGATAGATAAAGGTATATCTATGTATATATAAAAAATAATTGACGTTTGTTAGTCTCACAACTCGAGAACGGCCGAACCGATTTGCTTAATTTTGGATTTTAAATATTTATAGAAGTCCAAGGAAGGTTTTTAAAGGTGAGAAAATATAAAGAAATTGCAAGGAAAGTAGTATACAAACTGTTCGTATCTGTCAAAGTGAACGCACTATAAACTTTTGACCACAGACAAATCTGACATATATGTTTGTTGTAAAAGTTTAGACAACTTATATTGGCGGTACGAAGTACAGCTAGTATTGAATGTAAAAAGGTGCCAGATAGGTATCGTTTATAATTAAATTATTAAAACTATCTCTACAAAAAAATATTTTATTATTTTCGACCATAACATGGCGTGAGCCATAATCGTTCTACTTTTAGCAGGACAATCAATGTTATAAGATGATATATAAGCTGATTATTACTATTATGTTTATTACTTAGGTAACATTTTAATTTCTGTTAATTTTGATTATAACGACACCATAAAATATTTCAATTAAATTGTTTTTTACAGAGCTTATTAAACTATAATGTGAATAGTCTTGTAAAAGAAGATGATTTTCTGGGTTTCATACTAACAATAACTACACTTATGAAAAAAGTAACACAGAGTAATGGAGCTAGAAATATATCGAAATGTAAACTAATTGCCTGTGTTTATGAAATTTTACAACGAGGTGAGTACTACATTGCTGTATTTTATTTTTCTTTTATTTTGGCTTCGCAATCTTGTGATTTTAGCCAGTGTCAAGTAATAATATATTTCAAGTGTATTTTATATTAAAAGTCCTAGTCACAGTCAAAGTCAAGTATAAAAGATTCAAGGTCCAGTTACAGACAAGTCATGCCCTAGTAAAGTGGTGGCAACTTTACTAGAACTTGTTTTGGAGTTTTCAAGCGAAGGTGAAAATCACGTTTTTCAACTTGGTATCATTAGCACGTTAAATAAGTATTAACGATTAATAATCCACCATTATTACACATTATCACTCGAAAAATCACAGGTATTGGAATATAATACAAAATCAAAGCAATTTTTTCACTTTCGCAGCAAAACTAGTGCTGTACTTTTATAAATATGCTTGATTGGCTATATTATCTTGACTATTGTGCTTGCATAGCTTGTTACCCTGTACAGTAAGAGTGTTTTTCCACTAGAGATGTGCTATGCTACGTTGCCATGGATGCGTTTCATATCCACCATTCATTATTATTGGTCCACATAGCATAGAACTGGTGGAAACGGGCTCAACTAAGCTATGTTTTTTATATAGCAGGATGCGTGCAATGGATGGTCGCGAGTGGTGTAGCTATGTGCAGAGTAGATGACCTACAGAATGCGTATAGCTCGTATACATTATATATACCTATGTACAATTATGACCTAATATAAATACATACACATAATAATATATTGCGTAAACTACATAAGATTTATGTTATCAGATGAGATAGTAGTCAAATGCTTGCCTATCAACATATAAAAAAGTTTGAGTTTGAAAACTATCGCGAGTGTTATTCAAAAAGTACATAAATATGAATACTGATGTCGTGAATAAAGAATGGATTTATTGGGACAAATTATAACATAATTAAATTGTAATAGAATTTTTTAAACTTTCGCGATCTTCAATCATGTTTATGTGAGAAAACCGGGTCTTTGACCGGGAGACCACGGCCGGTGCAACCCTGCCGAAAAGTCGAGGTTAGTCAAAATAATGCTATTTTGAAAATAAAAGCGCGAGAAGACCCGGTTTTCTCACATAACCATAATTAAATTGTATTTTTTGCGAGATAGTAAGCTTTGACGTGTTCTTTAAATGTAGGCGGCGACTGAGTTCGCTTTATTTTCTATTTTTTACCGACTTCCCAAAAAGGAGGAGGTACTCAAGTCAACAATATTTTTTTTTGTATTACCTCAAAAATTTTTTTTTAGTTTGAATGTTGTTGCTTTCTAATTGGTCCCATTTAAATTTGATCAAGATCTGATCATCATAAGTTCTTTCTTTGTGAACCGATTTAGATGATTATTTTTGAAAGCTGGTGCTTTTCATGTGGTCCCATTGAAATTTGATCAAGATCTCTATTTTTTGTGTTATCTCAATAATGCGTGTTTAATACATTAAATCTGATCAAGGTTCCGAAGATAAAGCGGTGAACTCGGTTTTTTAAGCTTTGCTTGCGTTTAATTATTCTTATATTTATATATTTTTATATATTTCCCAGGGTTACTATTCAGTACAGAGAAGCAAGTGAAGCTGGTACAAGGTAATGGAAGTCACGGTTTATTTGAGCATTTGCTCATACACTCGGCAGCTTTGGCAATCACTTGTAGCAGTGAGGAATTCTGCGTTTTGGAGAGGAACATGGTCGAATCTATACTCAGCACGGATTGCTGTAAGGCTCTGTTTTCAGCTAATTTGTGGGTGGTGTTAGCCAGGTTTGTAGTATTGTGTATTTCAAAACCGACTTCAAAAAAGTTCAAAAATCGTAATTGTGTCGTGGTGCCGGAAACATTCACATCACACACGCAATCACAGCCAGAACCAGAAGTTTTCTTTGGATAACTTTTTACCCCGCCGGGAATCGAACTAAGTCAAAGGGCATTGACAAGAGAAAAAAGCAACATTTTAAAAATACCCATAGTAAACGGCTGCACCAATTTTCACCAAACAAATAATAACAGTCTTCTTTTAAATGAATAAAACCGGTTGAACTCGGTTCATTTAAGAGCAACGGTGCCACAGACATACACACACACATTAATGTTATAAATGCGAAAGTTTATGTGTAAGCATGTTTGTTGATACTTCTCGCTTTAACAGATGTAGGTTAGCATGCTACACCTACGACCGCATCATCACTTTCCATCTATTTATCTATATATATAAATATATATAACTCAAAGGTGACTGACTGACATAGTGATCTATCAACGCACAGCCCAAACCACTGGACGGATCGGGCTGAAATTTGGCATGCAGGTAGATGTTATGACGTAGGCATCCGCTAAGATAGGATTTTGATTAATTCTACCCCCAAGGGGATAAAATGCGGGATCTATACCTAATTAATAATAATACTTCTTAACGCGAGCGAAGCCGCGGGCAAAAGCTAGTTAGATAATAAATGTGATAGTGGCCAAATTCTTACCTATATAATATTGTATAAAAAAAAAAATTGTTACGTGAAGGCTTACATAATCTATTATACAAGAAAAGTCAAACATACAAATATAAAAGAAAATTGATGATTTTTCTCACACGTGTAATCTCTATCTAAGTACTTATTAGATGAAGTCCGTTTACGACAAAATAACTGTAATTACTGGCATTGTTAGTAGCCTGCCGTCATAAGCCCATTGTTGTTTCTTCTTGTCATTTGGATTATTCCACTTTTACCCATTAAATTATTATATAGATAATTACATATTGTTAGAGCGATAGAAGATATATTTTTATTTTTTACTATATTGGCCCAGTGGTTTTGCTTTGATAAATTCAGTAAAAAAACATTTCTACACTTACAGCCCCACACTAAGGTTGATCACTTGTGTCGTGGGTGCCGGAAACATTCACATCACTCACACAATCATCACTAGAACCAGAAACACATTGGGGAGCCCTTGGGGAGAAAACTTGTGTTCCCGCCGGGAATCGAAACCGATACCCCTGCTGACGTCACAGTTGGCGCAGTGGACAGGTCTCTGCCCTCAGCACCGTGGGTTCTGGGTTCGATTCCCGACAGGAGCACAAATTCCTTCCCAAGGGATATTTGTGCTTCTGATTCTGGGTGTAATGTGTGTGTGATGTAAATGTTTCCGGCACCCACGATACAAGCTTTTGAACTTAGTGTGGGGCTGTGAGTGTGAACGCGTTTGTTTGTTTGCAGTTCAATATATGCATAACAAAATTATTATTATTATAGGAACGTACCCACTCGATTGTTATTCAACCAATTCATATGGCTCTGCACGATGTTTAAAACCCTAGAAAAGAACAGAATGTTCCAAAGATCGCCTCAGAAAGTACACTTAAGGTACACAATAACCAAATTATTCCGCGAAATGGATTTGGAAGACCAGCTGAAGATTCGCAAGCAGTTCAGCATTCTAGATGACGACAATCTGTCTCTATGGAACGCTTTGTGTGTTAACAATTTTCCCGAGGAGAGGAGATCTGCCGATGACAATGTAGTGGCTGATAAATTGAAGCAGGAGTTAAAGTGTTTTGATGGCAAAAGTTCTGAGGGTGTTGATAGATTGGTAAGATTTTTTCTTAATTTCTGTTAATCTATCTATACTAATATTATAAATAGGTAAAGTTTGTTTGTTTGTTTGTAAAATAGAATCCCTGAAAGTACTGATCCGATTCCGAAAATTCTTTCTCTAATAGATAGCTACACTATCCCCGAGTGTCTAAGGCTATGTTTTCTTGGGATAAAAGTTAGTTATCAGATAGAAATATTAATATTCGTAAGACAAGTCGGAGAAAAATTTGCTAACTGGCCGCTTTATCGGCGGACGCTGACTGAACAGTGAAACATAGGGGAATACAATGTATGGCAAAAATATTGGCCTTCGTGACTTTTACAAAAAAGTCCGTGACAGTATGTATCTAATATGTATGTTTTGCTCAGAAAGAATATATTTGTTAAAAAAAAAAAATAGCAGTCTCTGTTTTGTTGGCTTTTTAAAGCATTCAAAATAATCCTTATCAAAATAAACTATTTCATCGTCTTAAGTTTCAAATACTGTATAGGTACCTATTATTATTTATTCAGAATTGTTTTTTAAATATGTTATGTTATTGTATTATGTATTTATTTATTTATATGTTATATGTATGAATATATATTATTATAAATATATTTAGTTAATTACAACACCGACCTATGTTCTTATATATTGTTTTTCTCTTTTTCCATCCAAAGGTTGACTGGGAGAATCCAAACCAAATGTTTAGGCTTTGTTCAGACTATTTAGTAGATGGTTTATGTGAAGTTTGCACAAAATCGGTCGAGCGGTTCTTCATTTATCACATTTTTTGTAGGCAAATTTTATTGGCGGTACGAAGTTCGCCGGGTCAGCTAGTATATTATGTATAAGATGCCCATATATCGTCGCTTCTAATTTTCAATCTTTATTTCGAAGAAAAAACTACTATTTAAAAGAAAGCTTGTTACTATAAACGTTTACTAACCGATGTGCCCCGCTTCACTCGCGTTCATAATATTACGACCATGAATCTTGATATAAAGTATTTACCTAAGAAAGGACAGCGAGTTCGATTTATATGGAAAATTTAAAAATTATTCAAGATCGGCCTTTAATTATTTTTTACAACAAGACAAAATCCGTCATCAATTTTGGTTGACATACTTGCTCGCTCGAAGTGTTTCGCTTCTACGTTCATCAACCGCATATCATACAGCGAAGGAGTGGAACTTATTGCCCGCGTCTTTATTCCCCGAACGGTATAGGTTTTCAAGTCTAGAGTGAATAGGTATCTTCTAAGCAAGCATTTGTAACATCGGTCGCATCGTCACTTTCCATCAGATGACATGGTGGTGAAATGCTTGCATATCTTTATATTTATAATTCCACTGTACGTGTATGTCACTCCTCCTAAACGGCCTCCAGACCGATTTGAATTTTTTTATATGAGTGGGTGGCGCCCTGGATGGTTTAGATTCACAAATCAGCCCGGTAGATGGTGCTGCAGGGGTCCACTAGCGGAAATTACACACGGGCGAAGCCGGGGCGAATCACTAGTCATGTATAAAAAAACTCACTCCACCAAACTACGACTCGCATACGTCTTATTCTCTAGGTATGCATCTATGTAACAACTATTATAAATAATTCGTTTTTTCAATTACAGATAAAACTCTTGAACTTGGCAGCAACATGCACATTCCCAAGAGGTACAAATAATGGAAGAGATATAGAAGAATTGGTTCTACACGCGTGGTCCAAAACATGTCCAAAGCATTTCGCTGTAGAGTCTCTCGACCCCAGTACATTATGGTACTACGATTACCTGTATGCGCTAGTTTCTCTCACCGAGTCTGTGTGGCATAGAATTAGTGAGAAGAACATTCATTTGGTCAAGGTGAGTGTGACGCACACACATGAGAAATCGATAATAAGCATCGTCTGTCTACTTATATTTTGTTTTTAGGGTTCCGTACCCAAAGGGTAAAACGGGACCCTATTACTAAGACTCCGCTGTCCATCCGTCTGTCACCAGGCTGTATCTCATGAACCTTGATAGTTAGACGGTTGAAATTATCACAGATGCATTTATAAAAAAATAATATTTAAGGTACAGAACTGCCCGTTGGCTTAGTTGGGTGGCGTTCGCCTTCTAAGCAGGGGTATCGGGTTCGATTCCCGGCGGGAACACAAATTTTCTCCCCAAGGAAAATTTGTGGTTCTGGTGTGGTGCTGTGAGTGTGAAAGCAAAAAAAAAAGGTGGTTAAGGTAATTTATTTAATTAAATATCGTATGGGAACAACAAACGTGATTTTTTGATAACGGCAACAGGTAGACGCTTGAAATATTTACAGAATATTTAGTTATATATTCACTTTAAAAATAAATAATTGAATTAAAATAAAACAAATATTTACGGGGGGTTCCCATACAACAAACGAGATTTTTTTGCCATTTTTATAGATAATGGTACGGAACCCTTCATGCGCGAGTCCGACTCGCACTTGGCCGGTTTTTTTTATGCAAGATAGACAAACTTAAATATCATCCTACCTGATTGTAACAGACGATGCAATATTCAGTTGCGACAAACATATTGTATCATAGAATTTGTGTTATGAAAACTCCCATATTGTATTATACTCATCAGATGACACCGACTCAATTGTGACTCGAATGAGGAAGCAAAATGGTTCGTCCGCACAAAACCTTCACAAACAAATACGCATCCTTCAATTCCTAAAACATTTACGTCTTGAGTCGGATAATCGAAAAAATACATAGATATATGAAACTCTATGTGATACACCAATTCAAAAAGATAAGATAACAGTGTGAAAAAAAATAAACATATCTTAGGCCAGCACAATAGGCGGTTTTATCGCTTAAAGCAATGGTAGCCTTGAAGAGTCCAGGCTACCGTTGGATGAAGAGGGGATAGGAGAATAATTAGGGACTGTGGTGTACTACATACGGTTCCAAACAAATTATAAATAAAAAATTAGCAAGATATGAAAGATACTCAAATAAGTAAGTCTTTGAATTTAGTTCGGGGTTTGATTGCGTTTGTTGTTAAAAAATAAGTACCACATGACCACGACCGCTCCGTCAAGAGCGTATACGTCTGAGAAGAGCGTATACGCCAAAACATAATGGAGGGTTATGATTTTAGCACCGTATTTACGTAAGTTTGTCCACAGCGTATATAAACTGCTTAAACTTTGAGCTCTTTCCTATAAAGATCATCATAAAATGTGCATTCTATTTCTCATTACCTAACACTCCTACGCACCTTTCTAATTGTGCAATTGAACAATCATAGATGTAACCTAATAGTCAATAAATATTAAGTTTATTGACTATGAGACAAAACACGTATTCATGTCAATCCAGACTTGACATAGCAATGTAACTCTGTAAAAATATTAGTATGAAGTAAGTCTATTAAAATGTATATATTTCATAATACTAACATGGCTCAAGAGGTGATAGTTAATTATTACCTCTAACATCATACTTAAGTATGACAATATAATAATAATGTAAGCGTGCTTTCACACTCACAGCCCCACTACGGATGACTTGTGTCATGGATGCCGAAAATTTTCACATCACACAAACACAAATTTGCCTTGAGGAGAAAATTTGTGTTCCCATCCGGAATCGAACCCGTTACCTGTTGCTTAGCCTGTTGCTCTTCGGCCGTATCATCTCATCATCAGGCAAGCGTTTGATTAGTAGCTCACCTTAGCGAAAGGGATGATGCGGTCGAAAATGTAACACAATTGCCTATATAAAAACCTTTTCAATCTAGTCTTGAGGACTCCCTTCTGGCAACAAAGCCGAATTTTTTTTTTTTTTTTGTGACAAGCTAGTGTTTGACCACTATCTCACCTGATGGTAAGTGACGATGTGATCGAAGCTGGTAAACACACTAGACCTGGAATACGCAGGCTCTCAAGGATAACTGCCGGAACACCGTATTTGGCTTGGCGGCAGACTTTCAACTTGATGGTGGTAAGCTACTTTGGTAGCAAGCCAGGCGAGCAACTCACAAAATGCTCTACCACCTCTCATATTCAGACAGTGTTTAAAATACAACAATTAAAATAATTAATGAAGCTTGTTGAAACATTTAAGTGTCTATATTGTATAGCAATACCATCGCCTTCCATGAACATGAATGAATAAATTAAAATCACAACAGAATTCGATACAGGAATGAACAGAAGTTAATATTTGCTTTTAATATTGTTTCAGTTGCTTCACTTTATCTCCGGCCTCATACAACAATGCAACACAGAAGTAAACTTGCTATTAATCAAAACGTTGTGCAAACTGGGGACTTCTGATATTCGAGAGAAACTCGTCGATGTGAAATTCGCGTCGGCATTTTCTTTACTGTCCCAAAATTCTGAAATTGAACGCAATAAGTTGAACGCCGTGTTGATTGAATATAGACATGATAGGAATTTAGACAGAAATATTAATAACACAAACGATGTGAAACTATTAGAGATTTGGTCTAATATTAAAAGTGGTCGGTATCAAGATGATTTTGATCCAAAACATCTGTGTATCAATCAGAATTATTCTCATAAATGCATTGAACGGGAGGTATCACAAAGATCTGTTGCACTGAAAACGGAATCCAGCGGTAACTTCGAGTTCGATATAGATAATTTATTTATGAACGATAGTGTCGAAGAACCGTCGAGCAAGAAAGTGAAACTAAACTCCGATGCTGAAGCAATCATTGAAAGGCTAGAAAATGACGCGACGTCGCTTTGTAATGTGAAAGAGAATGTGTTTACAGCTGAATACAAAAATCGGATTCAGAGTGTGTGTGATAAGTTAAGAAATATAGTGAATTGATTTCGATGTTTGTCGTTTTATTTAGGTGCCTGCTATTTTTAAGTAAGATTTTTTTAGGCAGTATTCGTCAATAATAAACAAGCCAATTTTTTGTCTAAGGTAAGCCCATCTTGCATTTTACCTATCCATCGGGTATACTATGATGCGGTCGACGATGGAGCATGTTTGCCTAGAATATGCCTATTCACTCTCGACTTAAAAATTCCCGCATCGGTATTATCAAGACACAAATCGAGGCAATCCGTACTCCGTACTTTTGCGGTTCGCATAATGAATGTGGAAGCATAAGCTTAATGAGGACATTCTACATTAATTATTAATTCGATCGCTTTTGTGGAATATTTACCATATAGCGGTGTCTCTTAGCAGTCAGTCTGGATGTCCTATGATAGAATGAGGATAGGGAAACTAGATCGTGTAATTCCTTGGTACACTCCGAAAAGTTTCCGATAAAATAACAAGACTTGTACCTCGTTGTGAAGTTTTGCATCAGTCAATTAAGTCAGAGCTATTAAGTCTCTTGGCTCTATGTCAAGAGCCTCAAGTTGGATTTAGCTGAACCGTCACAAAGATAACTTATATCAATGTAAACCTATGTTGTGCTGCATGCTTTCATAGTCGCGTTGCATGTGGCATAACCCGTTATGACAAGTATATTTCCCGTCGTACCGTATGCACCATTGATCATCAGTCAGACAAAATAAATGGAATCGAAATACAAACCCAACATTTGTATTGAAATAGAAATGGTTTCACAACTGTAAACCATTACGATTGGCGTTAGCAACATGACTGTGTCGACCACGATAAAAATATGCATTTATTTTTATTAGTTCCCAGGACTACGCGTCCCCAACACGTCGCTCTCATTCTTTGTCATTCGTTTCTTAGCCACGATCCCTCTTTGTGCAGGCACACTACGCACTTTTAAAATTCACACTAAGTAAAAAAATATATACAGTCGAACGTAGAACCTCCTACTTTTTTAAAGTCGGTTAAAACTTATCGTACCCAATTCTATATATCTGTTCGAATAACATATTTTCTATGACTATTGATACTACGATCGATAGTATTATAACTACCGACTTTCCAAAAGTTGTCTATCTATGGGGCTAGGTAATTTAGAAGAAATAAAACAAGGGGATATTTCACATTTATATTTATTGTTGTGTTAAAAAAATCTATACAAATAAGTGAAATACGATAATAATATAATCATAACCATACTTAAAGACTAGTTTACACTGCCGTATCATAGAGATCACCGGAAACTTGCGGCGAAGAAAAATATGAAGAGATCGAGTGAGTGGACTCTATGATAGCGGCAGTGTAAGAGCAGCCGAAGAAAATAATTAATAATAGATTAAATTGATACTCGGAGGTAATAAGACCTTAGTACACTTGTCAAACAGTATCAACTAACATCAGTCGCGCTTCATTTTTATTACTTCACATCGATCGCCAAACACTTACACTTGTACGTTACTGCAAACCATTTAGTAGTGTAACACAGCAACAATTACTAACAAATTCTAGTTATATTTTATACCTAACACACATCCATCTCATTTGTCTCTTACCCTAAGTATCTTATTGATCGTTTCTCGTTATAATTGTGATGGCGCCTTAATAAAAAGAATTGGCTAACTATTAAAAATAATAAACGAATACAAATAATAATAATAATATATTCCGTATATGATTAACACTGCAACTTAGATAATACGATAAGCAAAAGCTTAGAAAAGCGTTTATACAGCTAAGACTTAAATTAGTATAAAATAAATTAACGTAAAGGTAAAAATACGGGAGTAAATTGGTTGTTGGAATTATCTTACTGAGAATAAGATCAATCAACATATTCTATTAGTAATACTTGTCTGACATACATTAAGCCTTGAATAATTGATTTATAAATTACAAAACAAGTCCAAAATGATAAGGTAAACTCGTGTCTTTACAACGTTAGTGCAATATCCACAGTGCGATGCTAAAGCTGCAATTTAATAACGAGTATTTGATTGCAATTGGGGCGAGTGGGCGGTGAAGGGAATAAAAATATATGGTCCAAATAAATCAAACTTTATCTCGCTTCCCGATATAACGGAGACCAATTACTCGTTATCAGATTACAGCGAAGTTTGTGACGTACGAAAATGCAATATTTCCAGGCACCCTAACAATATCTCGAATTTTTATTTATTACTTTGTGCGATTTAATTTTTGATCCGAACAATCGTTACGTCTAAGTTTGTGTGAATCGAACAATTTGGTATATATAAAAGACGTCCGCAGCAAAAGTGACTAAACGAATTTTAGGGTACATTTTGCTTGGAACGTCAATATAATCCAATTGGAATGATACAGCCAGCGGAGTGTTCCCGTAGCGTACTTTAAAACCATAATACCAAGACTATAATATCACTCAATAATTAAATCATTCTATCGGTTCTATGTACAAGTTTAAAAAATAGATAAAACAATTTACAATAACCACAATAACTGTATGCAATGATTTCAATAAACAGTAAATAATATGGGGAAGACGACTGCCATTCGTTACCTATATAGGCCACCTAGCTAATAGGACCCAGCCAATTGTAAACAGAGAACGATGTATACACGCAAACTTGTATCTAACAATCTAATCAAGTCTTCTCCAGTGGTGACATCTATACAAGCTATCCATCTTCCCCTTTATATCTCAAGCTTACATCAAACACTAATCATTTCTTTAAATGTTCTGAGGATTCGACATATATTTGTTGTATTATTCGTTAATAAATAAGCACCGGATTTTTGTAAACGATAGATATTGCACAAAAATGTGACATTGGCCGTATATAGTAAATAGCTTCTACAATACACTAACTTAATTCTATGATTTAAAGATACAAAAGTTACAAGTTCAAAAATACCTTATTTACTTAGGCCAATCGTATCTTAAAAGTAAAGGGTTAAATACGTAGTTTGTGTCGTAGATACATTTCGATTACATAGCGGCATCAAACTTCACTTAAACTAAATGTATTGGCACTAAAAATGATATCAATGTTCGGGTTCCGAAAATGTAAAAGAGAAAGGTACCTAGCATTGAGCATGAGAATAGGAACCGTCTAATCTAAAACTGAACTCTGCCGCTTCAATGTGATAACACTCGCATTCAAAGTAGAATAGATGCAATTACACACAGGTCGTCAGCACTGACGTACTATGTCGAAATGTTAGTTTAAACACATTAGATCGGCGTTTAGTTTAAAATTCGACGATCTCTACCTTGTTAGTAATACAGGAAGACAAATAAAAACACGAAAATGATGCCACGAAGATATTATCAGTAAAAATATAAATAAAATGACTCGCTTTTATCAATTTTAATAAGAAGCCTATCGCGGTAATTAAATAAAATTCTAAGTTCTAAATATACCCTCAGAACAGTTAATAATGTATATAAATTCAGTTCTTTATTAGGATTATTTGGCATCTATCACCAATATCGTTAATCTACGTTTAACATGGTATACGAAGGTGAAAAATACCTAATCGGTTAATGCGCTTCATATAACTTAAATCCTTAAGAAGATTCATGCTAAGCGCATGCTAATTTAATTCCCTGCCGAGCCTAAATTTCCTCCTTTTCACGCACACGTCGCGAATATTCGCGAAAGCTTCACAGCTAACACACACCTTAGCGCCACTTACGTTCCGATACTAAGTGGAGATAAAACCCAATTCGTACTGTTTATACACGAAATAGCCTCTTACCTCAGTTGTACCATTAATGGACTTATAGCATTTGAAAAACAATTTCGGTGTATCCCATGCATAACTGATTCACAACTAGCAGCGAAGCGTATTCCTCGCAAGAGAACATCTCACAGAAAGCGATCGTCGGTCGACTTAACGTAATCAAAATGTTGCGTAAATTATATCGATATGTCACTCAATTATTGCCATACATCAAATATAAACTAAAGGCGCTATACACTCGCAATTACTCTCACATCGACTTTATTAAATACCAACAAACGGTCATACTATAAGGGGGCTTATTGATAAATCGAAAAAAAAAACTGTAAAGTTAACTAGTTACGCTAAATATATTTAGAAAACTTGTAGAACAGTATAAACTAAACTTAACCGATCGAAGGGTAAAGTTACAACTACATCGCTGTCGAAAATCGCAAATTCATTCTAGAACTATCATCGCCTTGCAAAAATAAAATGACCCCGAGTTCTACTTAATGCTTTATCGGAGTGAAACTCCGCTAAAATGGGAATGTATTTATCGGGGAGCGTCTAAAATGTTTCGTGAATGTGGGTATCTGTAAAATTGATAATAGAAATAGCATTTGATAACTATCGCGTTGAGATAGCTAGTCTATACCGATAACCTTATTTACAAGGTACCTACAACTATAATGGAGGGCTCTGCTCGCCCATTGTCCTTTGGAACCGACGGGAACTCTAGGAGTCGTCAGAAGACACTTGGAAGAAAATTGGAAGCGAGGGCCGGAATTATTTCGTTGTGACGAGCCTTATACATCTATTACAAAACCGAGAACGTGAAAGTTTATTGTTGTTCAAGCAAGGACGAACGTCTTGCTTACATTCGTTTACTTACAAAGAAGAATTAAAAGGTGTAATTTAAGCACCCATTTTTTGTGCATCTTTACCAGTCATATTGAAAGAAAAGTGTAAAACGTCGACACGATCAAATAAATTTATTTTAACATGGTTTTTTCAACTCTGTTTTACTATGAGGTGGCAAAGTAACGTACGGACCAACAATGTACTTTAGCGTTTATATATACATATGTTTTAGTTCAATTTGGTTCCAATAAACTGCCTGAAATACCAAGACATGCTTTCACACATATAGCAATTGGTTTTTATCAAAGAGTACAAAAATTATACAATTTATTCGTATCTAAATAGGCTAAAAGCCAGATTAATATCATCATTACGTGGGTACACTTGACATCATTGTATATTTTAATATCTTTGTATGTTTTTGAATTCCTTGACAAACCCTATTTTTGCAAGAACTGTAAACATTATATCATCGAAGCAGGTTCATAAGCTATCCAGGTGTTACATAAAAAAAAGTATTATTAACAGTTATCTAAGCAACGGGTCCAAAGGCATTCCATGTACAACAGTCTCGCCTAGTCTCGTATCGTGGCAGTGGCAGCGGCAATGGGCACTCAGGGCGCCCTGTAGGCCAGCCTCGGGTGATGCTGGCACTGCCTGGCGCTGGGCAGGCAGGCGACATTCCCCTGGTGCAGCTGGTGGTGCGACTGGTGGTGGGCTTGGTGTACCTGATGCGCCTGATGGCTCTGGCTCTGCGTCTGCAGCTGGCCGATGGTCGTGGAATGCGACATCGGGTGAGGGTGCATCTGCAGATACTGCATAGATGTGCTGTTGTGCAGCATTAGTTCAGGCGGCATGTGGTACAGGCCCGGTGTCTGCAACAAACAGAGGATTTACTTTACAACGTGTCCCTTATTTCTGGGTGTGATTGAGTGAGAAATGTGAATGATTCTCTGCTAAGTTGGGTGCGCATTCGCTTTAAGTGGGTATCGGCTTTGATTCCCGGTGAAAACACAACTTTTCTTCCCTGGTGAAATTTGTATTTATGGGTCTGGGTATGATTTGAATGTTTCCGGCACCTGTTTGTGTGTTAAAGAATTATTAGTGTTAGCTTTTTGGATTAACACAAACGTAATACATAATTAGGACAAATCTTATTCTTGAGAGTCGATCCCATTCTAAGTTTGACGTCTCAGATGAGACAGTATGATAATATACTATGTGAGATAAAAAACCCGAACTAGTGATTTATATACTAGAAACTATTACTCTCACTTTAACCTTTACTCCTTCTCTCTCGTCACATATAAGCATACTCAAAACTTTCGTATTTATAATATTAGTCTGACAATAAATTCGGTTCATAGATACCCATAGCGACAAGAGAACGTAACTTTCGAATTTTAGAATTTTGATCTTATAACAAAGGTCCGCGGATTTGACATTATTATATTTGATACATTACATAACATTATTGATACTAAGTAAGAAAAAGTAAAGCTAAAATTTTTCAATAGGTACGATAGACAAGTCGGCCAAGAGCTATCTCTTCCAGTCAATATAATTTATTAAGACGGAGGAAAGATCTAAATAGGCTTTTTACGCTCCACTTAAGCGTTTATTTAGCACAACATATAATATTTCCATTGGTATATAAGATTCCATAACAAGATTTTGAATATTTTTTCAATAGAAAAAATTGCAAAGTAACCCCTTAAAATATCCCTACTAATATTATAAATGTGAATGTAAGTTTGTTTGTTACGCTTTCACGCGAAAACTACTTAACCGATCATCATGAAACTTTGTACACATATTCTGGGAGGTATTAGAAGTAACATAGGATACTTTTTTTTTACGAAAGAATTTGTTTGATGGCTTTAATGTGAGCGAAGCCGCGGGTAAAAGCTATTACTTAATATCTGAACTATTTACGATTGTTTATGCAATAAGAATAAATTATGAGAGTCTTGTCAGCGTCTATTAAGGCATTGACAAGACCTAAAGATCGGGGTCTTAGATTAGAATACGTCCGCGAGAACAATATAATATTATAAATCCGAAAGTTTGTGTGTAAGTGTGTAAGTATGTTTGTTCCCTCTTCACGCTTTAACGGCTGAACGGATTTGGATGAAATTTGGAATGTACATAGATTATACCTAGGATTAACACATAGGCTACTTTTTAACTTGATAATAGCGGGCGAAGCCGCGGGGCACGGCTGGTAAATTATAAAAGGTACTTATTTCGATATCCAAATACATAGAAAAATATATAGATACCTCATTTTGAAACAAAATATACAGTGAAAGTAACGGTAGCATGAAATCACATTGATTCTTCAGCGTATACTCAAAAGTAGCTATTACAAAATCAACAAAAACAGGTGTTGTGTACATTTTTCACAATAGACAATCGCCGGCTGATGGAAAGCGATGACGTCATTAGCTAGAAAATAGCCGTTTCATACATTGGTTTAGTTTCAGTTGTACTATTTAGTATTCTGTGGTTTCAGACACGGAATTTTGTTAACACAAATAGTCGTTAGATTTTATTATTAGGTATAACTTCTATTTGTGGTTCAATGTGTTCACTCGTTGTTATGAGTTTTTTATGATCCATTTACTTTACGTTAAGATAAAAGAATTTAAAAATATCCTCGCTGATGTCATATATTCTGGTTTAAAATTGTTTATTGGTGAGTTCTTCTAACTCGATCAGATTTTGTAACGAGTTCTTCTGAAATGTAAAACTTGAATGTAAAACCAAACACTGTTTATAATATCCACAAATATATTATGCAACCAGTGACCTTAGCCAGTTATAAACAATATTATCAAACTCCGTTAATCAAACATATACGGATTCCATGAAAATTCCTGTAATAACATAATCTCCATACGGAATCCCAAAAACCATCTCCCCGCCTATTTTTCCGTGTCGTTATTCTTTGATAAAGTTTACACGTAATTATATTTCAAAGAATTCACGTTAGGATATAGATAGGATAGGATATTAGAATAAGCTTTCATTCTCTTTCTAGGAACCCAAAAGCTATAATTTTATTTTGTTGAGAACGTAATACGTGGACATACGATGTGCTATCATTACATAGAAAGGTGTTGAGAGTATCTATCTACCGCAAGTACCTTAACCGACTTAGCAACAGAAAAAACGTTGGGGGACTGTCTTTTACTTTCTCGCTTCTAGCAACTGCCTACAAATGATTCAAATCGATTGTTCATGTAAATATTGAAGTGAGCGCACTGGAATAGCGTTGCGTACGATTTAATTGAAACATAATTATGAACATTTAATTTATAATAAAAATAGCCATACCCCGCGGCTTCGCCCGCGTTTACAAAGTTAAAAAGTGTATGTGTTAATCCTAGGTATAAGCTATGTACATTCCAAATTTCATCCAAATCCGTTCAACCGTTACAGCGTGAAGAAACAAACATACTTACACACAAACTTTCGGATTTATAATATTAGAAGGATAATTCCTCTTGCTAAATCTAAGAACGTGTCTAACGTATATTCGATGTCGCTCCAAACACACCGTTTCGCTTATTAGCGAGCAATAATTTAGCTTATGATGGAGCTAGTTTTCTATAAGGCTACACAAGACACGTGGCGGCACTCGCGATAGCGCCACGTGACAGTTCTGTTTGCAAAGTTGCTGCCGGCCATTATGCATACAAAGTATAAAATATTTACTAAACATAATTAGTTAAAGCCGTGAAATGTGGTAAACGAGTGGTAGTTCGTGCCTCTTAACCAAAAATAACCATCTTCCCTATTATTATTCATAAAAATAGGGAAGATAGTTAATGTTTTATTTTGTTTTCCTATTTTTTTTTTTTCAAAGTTCTATTAGAGCGCCAACTTATTTGGCTCAACGTATTAGCATTGCAATTCTGAGCGGCAATGCCGCCAGCATGATGGGAACGCTACCCACTGGTAGTGGGCTTGAGCACTTGAGTTACCTATAAGCTCGATGTCTTGTAGGTAACTTAGTTCTTTGCTGTACATAGTTTTAGTTTAGTTTTAGGAAATATAGGCAATTGGCCCGTAGATAGCAGTACGCACATCGGATTATTATTATAAATATAGTTTTAAAGTGGATCAATGTATCGTGGGTCTTACAAACATATTCATTATGAAAAAAAGTCTTTTTCGTCCTCGTCCTTTCTTTATAAATTGCATGCCTGTCTCTATGTTTAGGGACCGAGTGAACAGAGCCGGCGAAGCTTCTTTGTTTCAGCTTGGGCAGTCGCATTTCTCAACCTTGTATATTCATTATCATTTAGTAGTAGGTCAGTCATGGGAGACCATGGGTAAATCATCAATATCGAAACAGGCCAATTTTCATGTCAAAGGCTATTCGTACTAGAGAATAAAGTTAAAGAATCGCTCTCATCACACGACACGATTTTTTATTATATGTATAATAAATAATGCATGCAGCGGAAATGATAAATCTGTGTTGGGTATAGGTAGTGGTCAAACGTTTAACTATACTGAATTAAAAAAAAGGAACCAATTTTTTTTTTTCAATTATAGAAAGCCATTTAGGGCTAGTGTAGGTCGGCTTTTAGTTTTAATATGTCGTTTCTTGTTTTGTCTATGCTTGCCCGTCAATAATTTTGGAACATCGCGCGTGCTCTCGTCAAAAGTAAAATAAATGACTGTAAATAAAGTGAGGAGATAAAACGTTCAATAAACAAGTGTACTCACAAAGTTGTTGAGCTGATGCGTGTGTGCGTGTCGGTGGGGCGGCAGGGAAGGCCGGGCTCAGTAGGCGGACGCCTCCTTGTAGTCGGAGTTGTCCATCGTGAAGAAGTCCTCGAGCTTCCACTGCAGCGTCTCGAATGTGGGCCGCTTCAGCGGGTCCTTGTGCCAGCACTCGATCATTATCTCGTAGAGCGCGGCCGGGCAGTTCTGCGGACACGGCATGCGGTAGCCGTGCTCTACTTGGTGCAGGACTTCGGCGTTCGTCATGCCTATAGAACGGTCATCGCATTATTATTTGAATTTTGCTACTGGCGGTTGGCTTAGTGCTCGGTCGCCTTCGAAAAAGGGGTATCGGGTTCGATTCCCGACGGGAACACAAGTATTCTCTCCAAGGATAATTTGTGGTTCTCGTTCTGGTTGTGATTGTGTGTGTCATGTGAATGTTTCCAGCATCCACGACACAAGTAATCGAACTTAGTGTGGGCTGGCTGTGAGTGTGAAGGCGTTTATTTTTTATAAAATTTTTAGACCATGAGGCATTTGCAAAACAAGTCACAAAAGTTTCATCACCATCGAATGAAAGGTTTAGGAACGCATCGATAAACATACAAATAAACATTTTATTTATCTAGTTGACATTAGCATAAGTTAATTCTGACCATTTAATTTTAAAATGGTTTTATTTGATTAATAAATCACTTCACACCTGCACTAGCCTCTTAACAAATGTAAATTGCTCTTAACGAACATAGTTTATCTTTATATACCTATATATAATGCTTTTGCACGTGTTTATGTGACTGAACTCCTAAACGGCTGGACCGATTTTGATTTTTTTTCTTTGTATTCATGTGTATTCAACAACAGTATAGATTTTTAAATTTATTTAAACATAATAATGAAAAAGATTTAGTTATTAAGTTTTCAACCGACTTCCAAAAAGGATGATCTCAATCCGACTGTATGTTTTAGTATGGTATTAAAGTACCTACTAGGCAACCATAAAAGTAGAAGAGGTAAATTTTTTTTTTCTTTACTTGGCATAGCAACCAATGCCGAACGATAGCCTCCTCAATAGCGAGACTTGTCAACTCGAATGTGAGAGAATATGACCGGTTGTAACAACTAGTTGCTGTTTAAACTAGCGAAGGTAGGACAATGGGCCGTAACAAATTAAAGAAACGAAAGTGCAAACAAATATCGGCCTTAAAATCAGTGTAGCAATGAATTAATTTAGAGTTCATCGGTATTTATTCAAAGAAAACGAAACCAGTCAATATTGATAACAAACAGAGCTGAGAGAGTGAGCATATTAAATATAGTGCTTCATATTGACTGTGAGTCATGACTCGGGAGAATTGACTACTTGAACTTTACTATTAGGTATTCTGTGCCACAGTTAAAGCTGTAACACTGATCATACAAATTAAAGCTCCTAGGAATTCCTTTGAATAATCCAACGAGTTCCACTGTCCCATATTTAAATTTAGCTATCGTGTAGGATTGATTGACTTCCTGTCTTTGTTATTTGAGTAGGTATTTGCTTTCCCACGCTTGGCTACTTGTGAGTGTGAAACAAACAAGTTGAAAAGAAAACTGTTTCGGGACTGAATGCTTTACATTCACAAATAGTCAGAAAATCCTTACTATATATATTATAAATCCGAAAGTAACTCTGTCTGTCTGTCTGTTACGCTTTCACGCTAAAACTACTGAACCGATTTAAACGAAGTTTGGTACACAGATAGTCTAGAGCCTGAGAAAGGACATAGGCTACTTTTTAACCCCGAATTCGGGCTGGTCCGGGACTTACGCGGGCAAAGCCGCGGGGCGCAGCTAGTAACAGTTATATGACTACGATATGATGAGGACCTCAATTTCTTCTAAAATATCTTAAATTTCTTCGCGACTTGAAGTATGGTGAAGGAATGATATACACTGCCCGCGTTCTTTTTTATGCTCGATAGGAAAGCATTTGACCACTATCTCACCTGATGGAAAGCAATGATGGGGACTAAGCTAACTATTTATACTTGACTTGAATCCTCCCAGATTATACCGTTCGGGGAACAAAGACGCAGGCAATGAGTTCCACTCCTTCGCAGTATAGATAAACGTAGAAGCGAAACGCTTCGAGTGGAGGTATATCAACCATAAATACATGAAGTTTGACAGATTGGTACTTTTTTTGTTATTAGATGGTAAAACGTGTATGGGACAATCAACTTGTAATTCCTGTGCACACTCTCCAAAAATGTTTATGATTCCTCTGAACAGAAGTAATGGTCTATGTATAAAAGATACTAAGAGGTTTGTTTATCTCTCAAAGATTTTGACAATTTGTAAGACACACTATACAAATACAGTTTTTGTTATTTAAAATAATCTTCTGCAGTAACGTTCTGCCCAACAAAAAATCATATGTGCGTTATTAGTATCTTTTCAAAATATCATATCTGTACGTAGAACGAAGTTTTAGATTTGTTGGCCAACTAATCACAACTCGCTAGGCTGCCCAATGGAACTGTCGTGTTCGCTGAAGAAGTGATATCCTAACAGATATATATGATTAAAAGTAGCACCAATCCGTGTAATTGTTTTCGGTTGAAATCTGTCCCAGCAGCAACACGCACACATGCATAAGGTGCCTGGTAACGCTTTATAAATATATGAGCAGGTGTAGCACGACCAATGCCTCATTTACAATTACAACAAATCTGTTCTTTGAAAGCTTAGGCCATTCTGCAGCGGATTCCTGTAAGTAAAAGGTTCTTGGCATAGATTTTGTGTGATTCTCACCTGGATAAGGTATCCTGCCGTAGGTGACGAGCTCGGTGAGCAGAATGCCGAACGACCAGACGTCCGATTTGATCGAGAACTTGCTGTAGTTAGCCGCCTCGGGCGCCGTCCACTTTATCGGGAACCGAGCCCCGACCCTCGCCTCGTATTCGTCCTCCTGTACAGAGATATATGGGAGTTAAGGGATGTACCTCCGAAATTGAATTTTATATCGATACTTTGGGTATTTCGGATTGTCAATATTTCCGGTGAAATTACAGTGAACAAAGAGATTTCACATCTAAAATCTCAGGGTGACGAGCGCAGTGCTCAGCCACGCAGGATTTGAACCTATTTAAGTTCAAAATCTGGGAGGCACTACACTGTAACAATGTTGCGGTAGTTATAATAATAAGTATGTATACAGGGATATGCAATCTTTTGCTACTCGTTTCTGCACGTTAATAAAATACTACGCGTTATTCTGTTATTGTTAGAACGCCGGCAACCAAAACATTTTTTTTTAGTTCAGCGTTCGAACGTTGGTAGAAATATCAAAGAGATTATGATTGTGGTTGGTATTCATAATCATAATCTCTTTGATATTTCTTGGTATTCATAACATAGTCTTCAGAGCCTTGTATATCAGAGGTATAATTACTTAAATTACTCATAAATACTATAATAAAGGTTTTGGGCAAAATAAAACAGCGAACTACTTTTTACGTTAAGTTGAGTTTTATGATACAGTGGCGATTGTCACAATTTGTTAAATAATATAAAAACTAATAATGAATTTTCGTTTGAATCTTTTTTATCTCAAATAGTCCAGTTAGACCACTATCACACCTGTTGGTGAATTTTATGCGAATCATTCTTTGAAAGCAATGCATACAAAATGAGAATTCATACAATATAACTTAATTCCAAGAAAACACTTAATATGCATGCAAAATGCATATTTATTGAATTTGCAAATGATAATATACTTCAATCATATATTACAATTGTGAACAAATGTCAAACAAGAACTCTGCTTCGTCTTATAAATCATATTCATTCATATGTAACATAAACAAACGCTGTCACACTCACAGCCTCACACTAAGTTCGATGACTTATGTCGCGAGTGCTGAAAACATCATATACACAATCACACCCAGAAACAGAAAAACAAATATCCAAATCAGAAAAAACAGAATCACATATTCATAAATCCTACTAATGTTATAAATGTGAAAGTTTGTGTGTGTGTGTGAATGTTTGTTACCACGACGTATCCCCGAACAAATACACCGATGTTGATGAAATTTAGAATGTAGATAGTTGGGGTTCCGGAATAACACATAGGCTACTTTTTAATTTAATTAACGCGGGCGAAGCCGTGAGGCACGGCTAGTATAATATACGGTATAATGTAATATTAATGCAGCAAGCATTTTGGGCACTTTGACGAACATTAAAGATCGTCTAAACCATCTTTTGACTTTATATAACTTAAATATTTATATTGTAAAACTACGACTTGTTTAATAAAAGTATGTCAGATATAATGTACAATGTACATACACATACATAAATATAAAATTGTACTAGACTTAGTAAATATCTTATGACTGCATTGTAAACGAACTAAACAGAAACATTTTTTTTTTTCACACTAAGTTCAAAGTCTTGTATCGTGGTTGCCGGAAACATTTACATATCACACACACAATCACACCCAGAACCAGAAGCACATCCCTTGGGAAGGAAAAATGTGCTCCTGTCGGGAATCGAACCCAGGACCCACGGCAGAGAGGGCAGACACAGTTATATTATTATTATTATGACGATACCACTACGAGTGTAGCTTTTTAAATTAATGGGCTTGAGTTAGCAATTCATCATGAGATATCGCATATATGTATCGTATAACATAAATATCGCTAAAAATATCGATATTGGTAACGTCCCTATCAATTTATAAAAGTAATAACTTAGTCCCGTTACGTTCGTAACGAATGAACGATATTATTATAAATAATTTAAACGTTAGCAATGCTAAAAAAACCAACTTCACCGCTTATATTTTGGTTTTGGCTTGATCGATTTCGATAAAATTTATATGTGACCACCTCTGAAGTATAATCTACCAAACAAAAAAAGAATTTTGAGAATCGGTCCACAAATCTGGGAGAAATCGGTGAACCAGACATAAAAAAAATACATACAGTCGAACATAGAGCCTCCTCTTTTTTTCGTCGGTAAAAAACGTTTATAATTGCGATTACATAAAAGATACCCACTCATTCTTTGGGTTTCTGTGTCTTTGTTGTGTTTCGGATGACTGAAGACGATGATTTAGCTTGTAAGTTGTTTATTTTTGTGAAAATATAGATTGATGTGTTATAAGTTTAGCCACTCATGCAAATAAAGTGGTGTTGTTGGTTTATATTGTCCGTCTGTCTGCATGTGGTACAGTAGCTTGCAAATGGATGGATTGATGTCAATGCTGGTTTGATAAAGTAAAAGCTGGTTTGGGTTTGAAACTATCAAGAGTGTTATTCATATCTATTTACTTATCGGCTTGGATTCGCGGCTGTTTAGTCGGATTTTCCGACTAGTTTCGGGCATGTAAGATACCTCTTCTGCCGATCTTACATGCTAGGACTAAATTCGGTTTCAAAATATATTTTTTTGTGAGACTAACAAACGTCAATTGATTTATATATATATATAGATGACATTACTACTCGTGACGGAATTGAAAATATTGTATGGTATGAATGAAAAATGCCGAAATCTCGAGGTAGCACGTACACACTTTTTCAGTTTCAAATATTTCTAAACTTAATTAATTATAGATAGCCACTTCTCGAATCTATCCAGTGAGCGACTGCCGCAGTAATAACATCATATGTCTACAATAACACACACAGCAACACGCGACCGAAAAGCTGGGCTATACTTCGCACAGCGGACTAGCATTGCCATTTACCATTCAACGTGGCAATGCTGCTATTGCATTTTGGGAACGCTACCTACTGACATTATTTTTAAGCTTAAGTTTTGTTGAGTTTTTCTTTTAGTTCATAGTTTCATTATTATCATACTTTGAATAATATAAATTAGGCATATAATAATGTGTACCAAGATTTGCCTGTCAAACCATTATGCTTTTTAAAAACTTGTAGAAATATCATTTGGCATAATTAAAACGTTGTATACTTCCGACTGCATATTACTATTTGACATCAAACTTAGCCAAGAACCAAAACGAAAAACCAGCTTTTAAATAAATAGAAAACGCATTTAAATCGTTCCATTGCCGTCTGTTTGAGAGCAGCTACTCCGCGGACAGACAAAAGTTTACAATTAATATTTCAACTGGACAATCGACAAATATCCTAGACCCGTTTAGCGCGATGGGCATGTCTCAGCACTCTACGCCGTGGGTCCCGGGTTCGATTCCCGGCAGGAGCATAATTTTCCACCCAAGGGACATTTGTGCTCATTTACATCACATATCACAAAACCATATTACTCAATTGACGAATATCCAAATGATAAATTTTGACAAAAAATTACATACTTATATTTAATATTTTACCTTTTTTTTATATATATTTTTGAAACCAATCTAACAGTAATAATAATAAATATTGTCTATGATAATATTATATCGAATAATACTATAACAAAATTAATAAACGCAACAATTATATATTATTTTTTTGTGTAGTAATTATGTTTTTTTCTTCTCTGGTAACAAAACCTGCAGTCCTTCTCTCTTCTAAGATTTTTGCGGTGCCCCACTGGGTCTATATAGAATTCTTAAAAAAACACCTGTACTGTCACTATTATAGATTGCAATAAATAAATGAATATGAATCAGTTCTCGGTGCGATATGTAAATGTTTCCGGCACCTTTTTCAACTTAGTATGAATAAAAATGAATAAAGATAAATAATGAGACACTGGGTCCGTGGGGACCGGGAGCTCATTCTATTTTCAAAAATCTATCAGAGCTCCTGGTTGAAGCGACGCGTGATCAAAATGCTGCCACTTATTTGGCTCAACGTATTAGCATTGCAATTCAGAGAGGCAATGCCGGCAGCATGATGGGAACGCTATCCACTGGTAGTGGGCTTGAGCACTTGAGTTACCTATAGGCTCGATGTCTTGTAGGTAACTTCGTTCTTTGCTGTATATCATTTTAGTTTAGTTTAAGGAAATATAGGCAATTGGCCCGTAGGTAGAAGATTTACTTAGTATGAATTGACTTTTCCTTAAGACTTAATGACGATAAGAACCAATCCCTAAACTAGCGTTAAAAAAACAAAAGATTGTCAATTTACCGTATTAATTCCAATACTAATATATTGACATTTTACCGTATCAATTATAATATCTAATTTATATATATAATATATAATACCTGCGTCATACAAATTACATTAAAAAAACCCCGGGACAATTTATATTTTTCCTCACCAAGGGCGTATTACACAATCACGTGTGGAATGTAATTAAATAATACTCGTGTAATAGATAAAATTTAAATCAATCAAGTCATGTCAGTTACAATGATTACATCACAGTTGAATAATAGAAATCTCGCAGATGCCTCGTAATTCACATAAAATTATAGTTATATTGTTATTACGTGTAGTACATTTGCAGTTGATCAAAATATTAGGTTGACGTGACATCTGTGACAAGGAAAGTAAAACAAATAATTCAATCTATTATCTAATTATGTATAGACATATATGTACCTATGTTAAGGCACGTGTAGGAAAGGTTTTCATATGTACTTCCTTACTAAGTTCTCAGTGTGATATAAAATCTAAATTATACGATTTATTTATATCAGACCCCTATATTACTATCGATATTAAATCAAGATACAAGTCTTCGAACTTAATCCGAGGCTGTAAGTGTGAACTTGCGTGTGTAACGTGCTTGTTTCCGATACAAAATTCTTGCGGTTTTTGGTGCGAGGTTGCGATGTGTATTTACTTAAATTCTATTAATATCACAACCACATATTGTATCGATATTGATATCGAATCGAGATACAAGTCTTCGTATTTAGTCCGGGGCTGTGAGTGTAAAGTACTTGTTTGTGTGTAATGTTACTCGTGTTAAAAGTATTTGGTGCTAGTTTGAGATGTGTAATCCGTTCTATTAGCATTTACCTATATTATATCTTTATATGTAGGTGTATATAATTATTCTGTACGTGTCTATGTGACTGAACCCGTCATAAACGGCTGGACCGTTTAAGATGTTTTTTTTTGTGTGCTAAGGTGAATTCGAGAAAGGTTGAGAATCACAATTCGATCGGATAAATATTGTATTTTTAATTTACGCAGGCGTAGCCGCGGGGAATGAGTAGAATAACTGCTATATATAGCTTAACTGCTTTTAATAAAATAATAGGTTTTATTTGTAGACCTGCTGCAACTACTATTACATTATATATTAATAAACAAATATCTAAAAGCAATGTTATTCATTTATGCAAAAAATAAAAAATATTCTTACTTAAAGAATTTCTAAATGTAAAGAAAAATTCTGGGAGAAAACAATTTGCAATTTAATTTTTTTTTTTAATATAAAAAACTCACACTAACAGGAAAAGCGAGCAAAGTGAGTAATGTGACAATATATAGAGATCTATTACCTATATTATTTCCTTTTTCATACATAGAAAATGTACATCATTTACCTACTTTAAATAAAATAATAGGTAACTTTTTGTGCACAATTCAACTGGAAATTTGCGTAAAATCAAGATAATCGGTATATAACTAATTACTTGAATAAACAAAAGTACCTGGATGACCGAGCTTTACTCGTTAAAACTATGTTTTCTAAAACCCCCTTCAAACTAAATTTCATGAAAATCGTTGGAGCCGTTTCCGAGATTCAGATTATAAATAACATAGCTTTAGGTGCTATGCATTATACATTTCACATATATTTTTTTGATAGTGAAAATTATGTGGTCTTTTCTATAAATATAACATTATAACGTTTGCACACTCACAGCCCGCACTAAGTAACATACATTTGTATCATGGGCGCTTGAAAAAAATACATGACATACATGTTCTGCCCATTGAGCTATCGATGCACCAATTAACAAAAAAACAGAAACAGACTTTTTTTTTTTAATCTATATTTTACTTGTAGACCAATGACTCCAGAATACTTTTTTTTATGTAAAATACACTACACACAAATAAAATTTGGATTAAAAAAATTTAACTATAAAGAAATATTCAAATCGGTTTTTTAGTGTGGGGCTGTGAGTGCGACAGCGTTTATGTTTATGATATAATCCTATATGCAATAATATATGAAGTTTCGTGTCCGCGTAACTAAAAGTACTTCAATGTTCTACGAGGCACGGCGTTAATATCTTGATAATCGTAGGGTGACTAGTTTATTCGAAGTCGTGGTGTTAGATCAAGATACGTTACGTTGGCAACGATCATTGGCGCCACTGGATTTCTAAGACTTTTTTTTTTTTATTTTTATTACAGACCAAGCAAACGTTTGACCACAATCACACCTGATGGAAAGTGACGATGTAGTCTAAGGTGGAGCACGCTTGCTTAGTAAATACCTATTCACTTTACTTTTGAACACACCCAAATTGTACCTTTCGGGAAACACAGACGACGGCAAAGCGTTCCATTCTTTTGCTGTTCTATAAATGAACGAAGACGCGAAACGTTTCGTCCGAATGAACGGTATCTCAACCATAAATGGGTGACGCGACGCCGTTCTTCTAGATGAAAGGACTATGCCGCACTTCGTAGCGACGACGTTTTTTACCTATCACTGTCGCATACACAGGCGCATACAACAAACTAAAATTAGGGTTTTTACGTACACAGTCATGTTACGATTTTTATAGGCTTTTGTTTTTTTTTTAAATCAAAACACAACATTTATTGTCTTTTTATCGGATGATAAACCACAATTTTTTTTTAAATATTATTATTTATCTATTTTACAAAGTTAAAGCTAATTCAAAGTAAACTCAAATGGGCAAAATTACAAAGGGAAAGTAAATCGAGTTAAATCAATGCAATCGTGAAATCCTACTAATATTATAAATCCGAAAGTTTGTGTGTAAGTGTGTAAGTATGTTTGTTCCCTCTTCACGCTTTAACCGCTTAAGGGATTTGGATGAAATTTGGAATGTATTTTTTAACTTCATAATAGCGGGTGAAGGCGCGAGGCACGGCTAGTATATAATATGTGTGTTTAAGTGATCAAACAAAGCGAGACAAAAATTAATTTAATGAAAAAAAGGTATAAGCAATTAACCTAAAAAGGTCTATTAGGCAAAATGTAAGCGCGAGATCTCAGTTCGGCGCGAACGACTAGTATAATATAAAGATGTGGAAAACAAGTTTACCTAGTAGTGTAATTCACTAAGACCAATTAGGGTTGGGGAGTTACAAATAGGGCATTCACTAAGATTTTTGGCCTTAAGTTATCATCTAAGGGTTTCTAATGGAAAGTTGGTTTTGTCTTGATAATGATAAGTATCGCACGGTCAAGGTATTCAGCGGAGTTACGCCACAAAGGTTTTAAAACCAGTTGATGACGCATGTGGCTAATTTCCCTTTATCATCAGTTGCCATCACCGTTGCGGGCAGAAGAGGTAAAAATGATGCTGTTTCGGGCATCGGAGATTAAAACGAAAAATCACAACTAGCTATGCAAAAAGCTACGCGATACAGCGTACAACCAATCACTACAGCTGTAGGTTTGGTTCACAAGAGGTAAAATCAAAATATTGAAAGTACTTCCGTTTTCTAGATAAGAGAAAACGGCTACACAAATTCTCAGCAATCATAGCTAGGAACACTTTCGATCAAGTCACCTTTAAAACATAAAAAAAAATGAAATCAAACTAGGTTCATCTGTTTGGGAGCTACGATACCATTGAAATTCGAACGCAATAGGTAATATACATATTTTCAACCGACTTCAAAAGAGGAGGTTATCAATTCGACTCAATTTTTTTTTTGTTTGTATGTCTAATATCTCCCCCACTTGTTGACCGATTCTCATAATATTTTTTTTGTTTGGTAGATTAAACTTCATAGGTTGTAATTTTATCGAAATCGGCCAAGCCAACCAAAATATAAGCGGTGAAGTCGTTTTTTTAAGCTATGCTTGCGTTTAATTATTTTTAATCCATTGTTTACATTGCTGGTAAAATAACTTCTTCATTCAAGAATACATTACATTTCATATGAAAATAAACATTTCAATTTCAATTTGCTTAAGCTATTTTAAACGAGGCAATTTTTCTATCTCCTGTGACTAAGGGCATCCTTCTAGAAGCAATCCTGACCAAGTCTTGACGAACCAAATGAGGTCAAAGTGATCCTACGCCGATCGTAAGATTGCTACGTGGTTTGGGTGACGAGGACGTGTTTTGAATCAATGGATGTGGCTCTTTAATCAAGGACTTTGAATACTGTGATAGATCTTCTAGAAGCCAATCTTACCTTGATGAGCCCTATAATAAAACCGTCACCTTCTGGAAACTTCCTCAATATTGAAGGTGAACATCATGTTTCCGTAGCATCTAAAGGTAATTTACGAGGATCCCTGTTAGCGACGTAGATTTTCTTCTAGAAGCAATTCTTACATTGATAATTTCAGAGAGACCAAAGCGATGAATTTTCTTAGATGTAACCGAAAATCCTTCAACTTGTCTACTAAAACATAACATAAGCGCATTCACACCCCACACTAAGTTCGATGACTTGTGCCGTGGGTGCCGGAAATATTCACATCACACACATTCACAACCAGAACCACAAACACAAATGTTTCTTGTGGAGAAAACTTGTGTTTCCGCCGGGAGTCGAACCCGATACTGCTTAGAAGGCGAACGCTTACACAACTTAGCCAACAGGCAGTTCAAGTTTACTGATCAAGGATTTCTAAGAATTATGTCTTACCTTGAGGACTACAGCGAGGCTACAATCACAGATCTTCACTATGTACTCAATGACTATAATAGAACACTTTTCTTCTAGAAACATTTCCTACTTTTAAATACCAATGACATCAAAGTCGCGAAATCAGGAAGTTAAGACACCGCGATACAACTAGTCCTAGAAGTTAAAATTTGCTTATAATTAAGTTTTACCTTGATGAGTCTAGCGAGGCCAAAGTCGGCGATCTTCACGATGTTACTTTCGGCGACGAGAACGTTTCTCGCTGCTAAATCACGGTGGATATAATTCTGGGATTCGAGGTAGGCCATTCCCGCGGCGATTTGTGCCGCCATGTCGATCAGGGACTGTAGTTTCAGGCCACGACCCTTGCCTGGAAAGGGAACAGAATATAAGACGTGTGAATTATGAGGATTTTAGTGAGAAAACTAGTATAGGCAGCAGCCAGTTGCATTCCTCCTGCATAACGACCCATTTGGCACAGTAGGCTCTGCTCCGTGGGTCCGGGACTCGAGTACCGGCAGGAGCACAATTTTTCTTACCAAGGAACGTCTGTGCTTCTGGTTCTGGTGTTTACGGCATCCACGACACAAGTCTTTGAACCAAGTATGGGGCTGTGAGTGTGAATGTTTTTGTTATAAAAATACGCTAAGGGCTTTATTAAGTAATTTCCTGGTAGGTACTGTCTTGAAGAGGTCATTCTAGGCCAATCATGTATACCACACATCATCACTGGCCGCCAACACGTGAAATTAAAAAAATCTATCAACCAGATAAATTACAAAATTAACCAGAATGTATATTAAATTGTAAAACAAGATTTATTAGTAGGAAAAATAACTTAGTATGCTGTATTATGAAATTATTAATTTTACATCATCAAGGAAACCTTATTTAATTTATGGAGAGACTCGTATATTAAAATATTTTTTCTTCCTAAATAACTGACTTAATTCGACTCTGTATGGACTCTTATAAGTTTAATATATATTAAAAATATTGCAAACCATAAAGACCGTGAATAAAATAACAATCATAACATCTATATGAGTAATGTCATCCAAATATCACACTTGAACCTATTAGGTCAATCAAAGCGAAGTGGTTCTAAAAAAGAGAACCACTTCACAATTTACCTCTACAAGAATAAAAAAGAATTGATTAAATCGGGCCTGAAACCTTTGAGAATTCGATGGACTCAAAACAAAAGAAAAACGCGACTATAATTATATCCCTTATTTTATCTGTTTAAAATGCTGGCTCTCATATGATATTACAACAAAACTCATTCTAAATTATTGATTATTGAAGGTAATTTTTCCGAGAATCACTTCCATCATTATTATAGACTAGCAGAGTGTTAAAAAATTAGAAGGAAAAGCAGTTAGGTAATGTAGTAAGAGGAAAATCTGACATGAATACATCAGAACATTTTTTATTGACTGATCAAATAAACTAATGAGATTTTTCGCTACCTAAACCTGGAATCGAGCTATAGTTTCCTTATCAAACATTAAGGGTACATACAATACAATACATACGTACAGTACATGAATGTCTCCTAATACGCGTGACGTTGTTCTGGACATTATAACAAAACAAAAAATTCGGAATCTGTATGAGACGAGTAAGAAAACCTTATTTTTAGAATATTCATAACATAAGGCAAAAATATCAAATTACATATTTTTTTTTCTATTTGAAATCATATAATTCGTCATTTTATATTAGAACACCGAGAAAGTTATTTTATACACATGATGTGAAAATGAGCCTCAAAATAAAATCAAGCTAACGATGTTCTACGTCTAGTAAACGTAGAACATCGTTAGCTTGATTTTATTTTGAGGCTCATTTTCACATAATTTGAATAAAAACATTAAAAAAATCAAAGACTGTCACACGCGACTTAGCGTAACAACCATTAAGACATGCACCTTTATTATTTAAGATATGCATCTTTATAAACTACAGTGTAGGCGGAATATTGATAAAACAGTTGACAATTAACGAAAAATATTCCACACAAATTATTTCAAAATATCAATAAAATTCAGGATATTGTAACAGAATAATCAAGCAAACATACCCTGCAAGAAGTCCAGCAAGGATCCGTGTTTCATCAGTTCCGTGATGATATAAATTGGTTCCTCTAGCGTGCACACTGCGAAGAGCTGAATGAGTTTTGTGTGCCTCAACTTCTTCATGATCTGAGCCTCGGCTAAGAAGTCCTTGGGGTCCATGGTTCCAGACTTGAGCGTCTTCACCGCGACCGGCGTGGTGTTGTTCCATAGCCCCTCCCATACTTCTCCAAACTGTCCGTGGCCAAGTTTCCTCACGAATTTCAAGGATGTACGGTCGATTTCCCACTGATCTCGTGTCCTATGCGAGAGTCCCTCGGTAACAGGCTTCTCGATCTGCGAATAGAACGAATAATCCGTTATAATGCGATTTCACAGCTATGGTAATTGGGGCTAATTTAGTATTCGCGATGAAACAATGGGTCGTTAAAAATGTCGATAGATCTGAAAATATTAATGGTAATTCTCGACTGTTTTGAACTCTTTGTTTTGTCGGCGGTGATCGGCGAGGTAATTTTAGTTTTGCGATGTTTGGTTGCATTACAAATACCCAGTCCGCCGTGTCTTATATTACTATTTTACAGTAGTATTATACATTTGAAACTTAGTTACTAAGTAGCTTCATTTAAACTACAAACTTTTGTGTTCATATTATCTAATAAGGATGCTAGAATTCCTTTTAAATTGCCTTTGGCATTGTCATTGCCGTTTTAGACAGAATTTCCTTTTCGTTCGGCATTTTTTATCATCGCCCAGCGCATAAAGTTTGTGCAACTAACCTCGGCGAAATAATTAGCGCATGAAATAACACCGACATTCGGCAAAAACTATTATTCAAGTGTGCGCCGAGGTGAGTTTCATTTTCATTGATCTGTGCGATAACCATATGAAATAGTTTGGTAATTGTTATCTTTCTCAATATGTAGATATTATATTAGTATCAAATAGGTTGTAGGATTTCATTGAAAAATATAATTATTAGTTTTGGGAGATTTTCAAGAAGAAAAGGATCTGTATAGCTTACCCAAATCGAATTTCAAGCGAAATCGTAGTCAATTGTATGGAGTTCTATTTTTTCGGTTACTTTTGTGTGACGCAAGAATAAAGATTTGAAAAATTATAGCGTATAAATCATATTTTTCTTTAATAAAAAACTCACTAGCGATGGCAGTAGCCTAGGTACAATGTATGCTTGGGATTGACTGCTGCGAGATCTAGCTAAATTAATAGTGATACGGTACAACTACTGTGAGAAGAAATGAGAATGCTGCAATATGTTATCGTGAGGAGGGAAAGGCACTAGCAGACTTTTAACTGTCAGTGCGTGAAAGTGTTCAAATGCTTGCTAATAACAACAAGGCTCATCTATATTTATTGAGAGCGTAAATGATGCAAACAGCATTGTTTCATTGATTTCATGTTATGTAAACTTTTCAAGCAGAAGTGACAAGCTGTCCTTAATGTTTTACTGCAGTCGTTCAGACTGTGAGGCGTCACTGTCACTGATCAGAGTGGTGGTCAGCAACCTGATAATCATTTAGTTTTTATATTCACACCGCGTTGCGAGATGTAACCTGATGCGGTGAGCAGCGACCACGACCGCCCGTCTGGTGTGTCACGCTTCGTTGTTCCTTGCCACAATAAATGCACACGGTTTAAGTCCTTATCAATTTGTTTATTTACGCCTTTGTGAATTATGCTCGGCTCACCTACATTTATGAGTAATATGATGTTAACCAAAATAATAACGAGAAATAATTAATTTTTCGGGGAATACCAATCGATTAGATCCGCGCTGGTTATCTGTCGGCATTGTGATGAGTTAGGGCCGATATGTGACTTTCATATACATAATTATGAATATATAATAGTATTGTTGTGTTAATATTTATTTCGCCGAGTTACAATTAAATTATTTTCTTTCTTCTTTCTTTATTATACATAAAATAATGTGTTTGGATATTTTTGAAGTGGATTCCGACTTTATCGTCCATCCTCTATTTTAAAGCCATTTTTTATTGCCTGGACCTGGACGTTTCATCAAGGAATCTTACCTTATATATTATACCTTATACACTTACTAGAGAAATAATTATCCAAGTTCAGTTGAGAATATTTAATCAAATTATATAGCATGGTTCAAAATGCAAGTAAGGATCGGCCCGTATTCCATGCCTGGTATACTAGCATTACAAGAATAACGCGAGTGGACAGTAAAACAATCTATTCCGAAAAAAAATATGGAATTCAACTTGTATACATACATACACTTGCTAATTACGTTTCGGTTCCATAATTTTCATTATGTAGTGAAATTATTATGCACGTTGAAAAATATCATAATGGAACAAAAGAATAAAATATGCAAACTTGATATGCGGAAAAGTCAAGAATTACCTTAAAATATAATAGTTTATTCGAAAAACAAACTGCAACGCTGAAGCGTTGAGTCCCAAGGTAAAATACATTTTGAATGCCTCGAGCTGTTTGCATAGCTTATCAGTTGTATTAGTTATTCAAATTATGTAGTTAGATAACGATGCAAGGTTTGTTCATGAAAAAGTGTCCTCTTATAGGTCATTGGGCATGTAAGTCACCGGTTTTTATTTGTACAAAAATGGTCACTTGGCTCGGTCATTCGGTCATCCATCAACTAACTAGCAACGCTCAAGTGGACGCATGACCGCATTTTACCAGTTTTACTGCAGCTTGTAATTTTGCTTTTATGTTCGGTGAAAGTGCAAAATGGGCCGGAGAAATAGGTCAGATCGGTCCATGTGAAAGTGGGGTGATCCGCATCGATTATGCGATATTTTGGGACACGGCTCTTTCTATTCAGTTAGGGGAGGACGCGCCACACGGCAAGACCAAAACATAATATTATATTATCTGTGGGCTTGTCCGTAGCTCTTGAAAAGTAGCATAATAAAATATATCCTATTTCACGACTATTGAAATAACAAATTTAATATTAATCTTTTCAGCCGTAACGTATGTACTTCGCTATAAACATACACACCAAAACGAAAGAACGAAACAAAGAGAATACAATGCATAAACCACAGAGCATGAAATTCGCTCACGCTGCTAGTGGCGAAATTGTCTATGAATTACGTGTCAAGTATACAGATATTTTCGAGGCAGTATTGCTCCCAAATTGGGAAATTTACCAATTGATTTGATAAACAATAGTTAAAGCATATTTACAGCTAAGGCGCTAGGTCTAATAGAAACATGAGCGAGTTCCCAATCCCATGCTCTGTGACAAACAGAAATACAGAGCATATATTCAATACCACATGGACAGTTTAAGATATCAGACAATTCGATGATGTCAAATGAATGCAGGCCTTATATTCAGTTAAGGCTTTTTTTTCCAATGAGTTCAACAATTTCTTTTAGGTACTCGATTCCACAAATAAGGTAAAACGGAACGTAATGGGCCGCTCTTCGGTGGTTTTTATTGATATTTAGTCTGTGGGCTGGCCTTTCTTCGGTGGTTTTTATTGCTATTCAGTCGGTGGGCTAGTCAGCGTCATGGATGGGCGTCACCTATGGCAATAGCCGATCTGATAATATATCTGTGTGTTTTCAAAAGCCTGCGATAAAAACACAATGTACGTATATATAGCAATAATGTTATACAATCAACCACTGTATCTACGACTAGCTGACCCGCCCGGCGTCGCCCGGGTAAACAAAAGCCTACACATAAACGCTTTCACACTCACAGCCCCACTCTAAAAGTACTATAAGTTGTATCGTGGCCATTAACAATTAACACCACACACACACAACATTCACGTCATACCCAGAACCAGAAACACAAACTTCCCGTGTGGAAAAAACTTTTGTTATTGTGTTCCCACCGAGATTCGAATCCGCTGCTTTGAAGACGAACGCGCACTCATCTACCCAGTGGGTAGTTCAAAGTTCAAAGATTCCTCACCCTGCGTCGCCCGATTAAAAAATCTACACATAAACACTTCCACGTTCACAGCCCCCCTACTAAGTTCAGTGACTTGTAGCGTGGGGCCGTAAACATCCAAGATTCACAACATATTAAAAACAAAAATTTCCCGTAGGGAGAAAACTTCTGTTACCACCGCGAATCGATCCCATTGCTTTGAATGCAAACGCGCACCCATTTACGCGAGTAGATTGTTCAAAGTTCAAAAGATGACCCGCCCGGCGTCGCCCGGTTAAAAAATATACAAATAAACACTTCCACATTCACAGCCCCACACTAAGTTCAATGACTTGTATCGGGGGGCCGTAAACATCCAAGATTCACAAAGCATTCACAACATAGTCAAAACCAGGAACACAAATTTCCCGTGGAGAGAAATCTTCTTGGTAAATTACCACCGGGAATCGAACCCGCTGCTTTGAAGGCGAACGCGCACCCATCTACGCCAGCGAGCAGTTCAAAGTTCAGGAACGACCCGCCCGGTGTCGGCCGGGTAGTAAATATTAAAAAACATACCCATAAACGCTTTCACATTCACAACCCCACACTAAGTTCAATGACTTGTATCGTGGGGCTGTAAACATCCAAGATTCACACAACATTGACAGCATACTCAAAACCAGAAACACAAATTCCCGTGGAAAAACACCTGTGTTCCCACCGGGAATCAAACTCGGTGCTTTAAAAGGAAACGCCCACCTAACTACTCCAGCGGGCAGTTCAAAGTTCAATGATAAGTTATATATAACCGACTAAACAAAAAAAAAACAGTCGAATTTATAACTTCCTTCTTATGTAAGTCGGTTCAAAACATAGAAGTATGCCGGATTACACAGTAACTGTTACATTCTGTGATCCACCGTTTTCACCCTCAAATAAACTTAACGATTTCTCCTAGACTATAGGTCCAAATTATATGCAGTGAAGAGCAAATTGCATCTACGTGAACTACGTAAGCAGATGAAATAGGTTTTTTTGATAAGGATTAATATTAAATACCTAAAAAAAGGCAACGAAATAGAAGCCGCTATTTTTATGTGCAGGAATACGTAGTACGTGTCGATAAATTTCTGACCCGTCCCGTTCACGGGAGGTCTCCCGTGAAACTAATTTCACGATTTCTCATAGACTATTTATCCAAATCACATGCAGTAAAAAGTAAATGGTATCTACATGAACTACGTAAGACGATGAAATAGTTTATTTGGATAAGGATTAAAACTGAATGTCTCAAAAAGACAACTAAACATCGGCCGCTTTTTATTCAGATTTTTAACAAAGAAAAGTATTTTTTCTGAGCTATACATACATGTTAGATATATGCTGTCGCGGACTTTTTTGTAAAACTCATGAAGGCCAACATTTTTGCTGAACATTGTACTCACCTATGTCTAACTGTTTAGTCAGCGTACGCCGATAAAGCGTAAAGTAAGCAAATTTATCTCCGACTTGTCTTACGAATATTATTATTTCGAACTGATAAAACTAACTTCTATCCCAACAAAACATAGCCTATGACACTCACTGATAGTGTAGCTATCTATTAGTGAAAGAATTTTTGGAATCGGATCAGTAGTTTCAGAGATTACCTTTTACATACAAACAAACAAACAAACAAACAAACAAACAAACTTTACCTCTTTATAATATTAAGTATAGATATCTTTCTCGGTGCAGATTGAAGTGAAATCCCATCTCAGTCTCGCCTACATTTTGAAGGACTCCACTTGAGTTCCACTAAGCTCGAGCGAAAACAAAATAAACAAGTCTGACATGTTAGACTCGTCGTTTGTAAGAGTTTCTAGGTAATAGCCAAGTTACTTTAGCACTGTTTTGATAACCAACCACGTACAAGCTTTGAGTTTAGATGCAGCTATTATACGAGTTTTACTATATACATAAACGTAAAAGCTTTCGCACTCACAGCCCCACACTAAATTAGATGACTTGTCCCGTGGGTGGCAGAAAACTTCACATAACACCGAAAACCAGAAACGCAAATTTTCCTCGGAAAAAATTACCTATAGGGAAATCCAGGAAATGTTTAGAAGAGGAACGCGCACCCAACTATGCCAGCGGACAGTACCGTGTACAATACAGTGCACTTTTTTTAATTTAGTGTAATAAACGTTGACTACTACCTCACCTAATGATAACTGATGATGCGGTCAATGATGGAGCACATGAACCAGACCATAGAGTTTATTATTTCAAGCTCGCCTGGCTAGCTTACCTACCCTATAAGTATTGCACCCCCTTTATTAAAAAAAATGTAGCCAAGCAATAAATCTTGCTCCGCTATCCTTGAGAGCCAGGCTAATCTAGGCCTAGCGCGTTTACAACTCTTCGAAGTTCGATCACATCATCACTTACCAACGGGTAAGATAGTCGTCAACTGCTAGCCTATAGAGCTAACTATAGAGATACATTTGCTTTTGACGTAATAAAAGTTTGATAATCGAACATGTTTTTTTCTGGATAAGTAGTTTTGTTCGTGACCTTCCTCAATGTAAGCCTCGCCACCTCTTTAATTTGAGAACAACGTGCAGAAACAGTAGAAGCGAAACACTATGGTACGACTTTGAGCAATGCCGTAAAGAGACATCGTCTGAATGTCAAAGCTTTGGCCACCTTAAACACAATCGAGGTGACTAAGAACCTTACAGCATTGCATCAAAGGTTGATTTTGAAAGATGCGTATAGTTCATGAGTAGAGAACGATGGCAATGCAATCGTAACCGCCTCTGTAACCGCATTCTCGTTGAGAAATAGTGAGTGTTTAAACGTAAAGAAACAATGAAATCCAAAATGCTATGTTACTGTATATTTTGATAGTCGAGGCACCCTCGATAGCCGATAGAATAACAGGAACACTGGAACATATTGGCTTGGGCGGGAGAAACAGTACAATTACTAAAGTTTTGTACGATAAAAATAAAAACCGAACGAAGCAATTATAGATAAGCTAGCGTTTTATTGGACATGCTTGCTTTATTTTATGAACCCATAATGAGTTCATTTCCTCAATTAATATGTACAATGCTAATTAACATTGGAAGGTCTTCCCTATAATGGTGCGATAGATGGTAGTAGCGTAATTGGAATTTCCTAAGGGATTTCTCAAAGGCATCACGTTTGCTAAATTAAATATAAAAGAAAACGTTATTGTACTTAGGTAGAGATCAACCATTCTAAATGTGCACGCCCCTCCACCAAATTTTCAAACGATCATGTATCAATTGTATGATTTTTTTTGTGGAGAGTGACCATTATAAATGTGCATTTATAATGGTCGATCTTAACAGCCGACCCACCGACTTAACTACGATGCTATGTTATATGATTCCTACAAATATGGAAATATGTAGATCCTTGTTGGGACAAGCCAAGTTTTAAAAGTAAAACTACCTACTTTTATTTGACCTACAAAAAAAGACATGCTGTATTTTATAAAACAACATATTCATTCATGATAGAATCTAGTCAAATATTTGGTAACACAAGTATGCAAGTGGTAAGTAGAAATAGATATTTTTCAGACCAGCGAATTACCCAATTCTATTGAGCAAATCTACATTACCCATCTGGCAGCATTGAGTGAAGGGGCATCGTGTAACTGTAGTACATTGTACATCGTTCATAGTCATAACATGCAAATAGTTACGTCACACTTGAGAATAGACGTACATAAAATAAACAAAGTTTTTTGCACCGAAACGTAATAGAGTCGGACGGATGACGCGATTCGCGTAATAGCATGATTGATAACAAACGTTAAGGAACCGTTTTCAAAAACTAATTAGCAGCCTCAATGAGTTTCGTAACTGATGTTGGGTGCTGTCATTCAGTTATTTAATTGGGAATTCCGCATTCGCATACAAGTATTACACAGTCAATTAGATATAAAATAGAATTTAAAAGTAAATTTAAAGTTAACACGTTGCAAATTGTATATAGGCGGAAAGGATTCGTTTGTAACTAATTTCCTTCTTTAAATGTTTTATCAAATTTCCTGTTCTTTTTTTTATCAGTAGATCTTCAACTATATGGGAAACACAATAGTGCCTCCTGCCAAGTTAGATAAATAAGTTTGGTCATTTATTCTTATCATGAAATGGTTGTGCAGTTTTTACCCGACTCAATGTTGTAGAAATTTTTACCTTACCTAAACAAAACATATACTTCCAGTATATATATTTTTTATATGGATGCAATACTATTAATTTTCACGATTCTTATAAAATGATACCAGTAGGTAAATTAGTTTGGGCTCTCTGTCAGAGAATAGAACAACATAATTTTACACAGCCAATATAATCCTACTATCCTATCCTACTAATATTATAAATGTGAAAGTTTGTGTGTGTGTGTGTGTGTGTGTGTGTGTGTGTGTGTGTGTGTGTGTGTGTGTGTATGTTTGTTACCACGTATCTCCGAAACGAATGAACCGATTTTGATTAAATTTAGAATGTAGATAGATCAGGTTCCGGAATAACACATAGGCTACTTTTTTACTTAATTAAAGCGTGTAAAGCTACTAGTAAATATTTGAAATTACGTATCTCTATCTGTCTACCAACATTCAAGTTACTTTTAAACATATTGAAGAAAAGAGAGGGTTTATTTAATCATTATTTAACTTCTTAACTACTTAGCGAGCCACTACTAAACAAATGTTATTTTGAGTAGGAACTAGCTTTCAGGGTCAGCTGTAGGAACATCGGTTTGATGCATGCACCAAAACCTGTCGCGGAGACAGTAGATTCTTCAAATTTGGCATGCAGGTAGATGTTATAACGTAGGCATCCGCTAAGAAAGGATTTTGATTAATTCTACCCCCAAGGGGAAAAAATAGGGGATGAAAGTTTGTATGAAACGTTGTCAATTTTAAAATAATACTTCTTAACACGAGCGAAACGCGGGCAAAAGCTAGTAGTGTATAAGTGCTTGGCAAGTTTCTTACTTCACATTTTGTAATGACTCCGTAAATGTTACATCAGAATAGCTCTAATATTTTGTCTCTTGTCGAAAACTTATAAAACATTCACATAAACCTTACATATTTTCATACAAACTTTCATCCACTATTCCCTATTGTTATTTTACATCCTTGAGCGTAAAACTTTTACAGACTTTGAATGTTATATTTATGTAGGTATATCGAATCAACATCCTAATTAACAAGTTTCAAGCTTCTAGCTCTAAAAATGGCGATATTTCCATACAAATTTTCATCCTCTTACAACCCTTTTTTTCGCATAATAAAGTAGCTTATGTCCTTTCTCAGGCACTAAACTATCTGTGTACCAAATTTCATTTAAATCGGTTCTGTAGTTTTGGCGTGAAAGCGCGACAGATAGACAGACAGAATAACTTTCGCATTTATAATATTAGTAAGGATAAACAATGTAACATACTCGTATGTCTAATCTCCATTACTACACAGCTTACTTTTGCTTGCAACAATTTATCAGCGTACGCAGCTTCGATTGACGACGGTGGCATTATCACCTTACGAAGTTTTCACAGCCAAGCGGGATTGTCCCTTATATTTCGTTATGTCGCTATGTTCCGTGGACATTTATGAACGCGGACCCAAAAACCTTGTATTACCAATATCGATCCTGCTGCCATGAATTTCATCTTAAACCTCAAGTCTTCATCAGAACCTCATGCCCGTGCAAAGAGCAACACAGGAATCTAAATCGTGACTGCCCGTCTGACAGTCGACCTCCACTACCACTGATTGAGCTGTCGCAACTACAAAATGCTTTCAAGTGACATGCTACTGTTAGCATGTCTCTTGAAAACATTTTGTAGTTGTCACCGCTATGTTCCGTGGACATTTATGAACGCGGACCAAAAACCTTGTATTACCAATATGGATCCCGCTGCCATGAATTTCATCATAAAGCTCAAGTTACACGAGCCTTCATCAGAAGCTCATGCCCGTGCATCGAGCAACTCAGGACTCTAAATCGTGACTGTCCGTCTGACAGTCGACCTCCACTGATTGAGCTGTCACAACTAAAAAATGCTTGCAAGTGACATGCTAACAGCGATGCAACAACGTAAAAAGGGTCAGACGAGCCGCGGCATAAACAACAACATGCAAAATTATTCATAAAAAAAACACAAACTACACGAGATTTGACGACATACGGGCAAAAACTCACGGCGGATCTTTTTGAGAGCCTATTATTTGCTCCTACTCTAAACTACTGTTTCTCTAGAAAGAGTAAATGTGTCGACCGCATTTAATAAGAAAAGAGATGAAGACAACTTCTAAACTTAACAACACAAAGAGACCGCGAAGTGGCGAAAAATATTGAAATGTTGTAATAACTATAAATAATAATTGTCTAATGTAATTATTTGACTGTTATCCAATCGTCTCGTAACTATTACAGACTCCTATTAAGTTCGTCACTCAATGACATTTAACTTGCGTTATATGCAACTAATTACAACGATGTGGTGTGTTGAATAGGCAGAACTTAGCACTTAGCAGTCGGTTGGTTGGCATGCCCACTTAGTTCTAAAGTTCATGATTGTGTCCGTGAACTTCGTTTTACTTGTGTGTAGTGTCTTATATCCGATTCTACATAAGCTTTGAGGCTTTACCTGCGTTTACGATGATAATAATATAAATTAAGTTTACTAGTTAGGTGCTATGTAGAGAAGCAACTGTCTCATCAAGTTGATTTTCTATTTTTAATGACATATGGTATAGAATTATGACGACTCAGTTGGCGCAGAGGACATATGTCCGCCCTCTGCGCAGTGTATCCTGGGTTCGATTCTTGTGCTTGTGCGATATTTGTGCTTCCGGTTCTGGGTGTAATGTGTATGTGACATGAATGTTTCCGGCACCCACGATACAAGTCTTCAAACTTAGTGTGGGGCTGTGAGTGTGAATGTGTTAACTAATTTCTATACCACCTAACTATTGATTGTTATACGTGCATCTTTAATGCACGGTATTTACCTTGGGTTATTGAGCCTGCAGTTCAAGATTATTATTTGAATAGGTAAAAGGAAGAACAGCTTACACTAGAGACAATGTGTTTGCGGAACAAACTGTCTCATTACTTCAGATAATTACAAACATTTGTAAAACACGGCGTACTTGAACAATAGGGGGTCGTTATTGAAATAGCTTACGTCATGCATGAGGTATCACTTAGTGATGTTAAATCAGTGTATTAGTTATTATATAATCATTGTAGAATTGTAACAGTATCAGCGTCTACAAAGAAATCTATTTTTGTTTTCTTTTAATTTTGGCTTAAAAAAAAAACACAAAATGCTTTTAATTGACGTAAGCTGTTTATGAGAGTCGAAGGATCACATCTTTGTCAAAAGTTCACGTCGATTATACACCCGTCCCTATAGCATACATTGAAATGACGATAATGTAGACATTAATTAGAGAATAATCCTAGAGAGACCCTGAGACCTATGTACACATATCATACTTTGTATTTAATTTACAACTTGCAAGTCATTAAAACTAAAATATTTAATGATCAATTCATGAATTTATTTTTAGTTTAAAGTATAAACAATGCAAGTTAAAACACAGGGTACATATTCCAGGTAACCAGTCGTTTTAATTTAGATTTTGATTAGCATATTTTGTTTAAGATAAAAACAAGCCTTTTTTGACCATGATTTAAACAAAAGATAAATTTTAAGAAGGTTGAATTTAATATTTATTTTGACTATCGTACGACAATTAGACAAAACAAAAATTATATGAAGGTTTCAACAATATAAACCCTTTTAGATTGACGAGGATACAAAGTAGAGACCCAATTACTGACCAGACTAAAATGTAAGTGAGTACTGCCTATTGGTATTGGTCAAAAATACATACTTGAACGCCCTTTGTTGCAATTTCTTGTAGTAATAATATATAAATAAGCAGGAAGTTTTGGAAGTATGCAGACGTTACTTTCGTCTACCTTACGTTTTATTAAGATCAGCTGAATGATAATACACCATCATATTTTATTTTCATAAGAAGTTGGCATGTCATAATTTCAAAGTTATTAAATAACGGAAATTGGGTGACAAGATTTAATACAAACATATAAGTTAACAAATGAAGTAATAATTAAACGCAAGCAAAGCTTAAACGAACCGACCGCTATATCTTCGGAACCCTTGATCAGATTAAATATATTCAATACGCATTATTGTCGATAACTCAAAAACTACTGACCAGATCTTGATCAAATTGAAATGGGACCAATGGGAAAGCACCAGATTTCAAACAAAAACTCATCAAAATAGGTTCACGTGGAAAGAATTCATGAGCACTCGTAAAAAACACACATAAAAATTACAGCCGTTAATTATTACAATTTGTCGGGAAAAACTAAATTAAAATAAAGTAAACATTCGAAAATGTTTGTAATTTATATGGCGCCTGTTGGAAAGGTCACGTTGCATAACTATTAATAATGCGAACTTTAGAAAATTCCTCATTTGCAAGTAGGTTAGCTATAATTTATTCCGATATAAAGTTATAGAATCTCATGAAGCATTAAAATTATAAAACAATAGAGATAGACAATGTGACCTGCTTCCTTTTTTGCTTACAGAAATTTTGCAAAGTCGTTGACAACCTATTTGAATCAAATAATATCGCGATAAAAGCTGACAGTGGCTCGAGATTTCCATAACAGGACTCATTTGAATATAGAATCAATTATCACACGCAAATGAAATAATAATACTTCTGTTTCTGATTCATCGGGGAAATCCTAATTCTGTAATGCGCATTCCAACGACAAACCAAAGTACCTAACTATTACTTATTTATATACAAATATATCACTATTGATTTGAAGTTAATGTCATCAGAGCAAATCAGTAAAGCTTGTTTTGAACATACAGCACAAAGAGCTGATATGGCACAAGAGCGTAGTAAGGAAATTTTTGAATATTCATAAGAACTGCCTTTGTTGGCGCGTGGTGTAAAATATTGAGACAAAAGTGTTGTCGTCATGTCATACACCTCGTGTAACTTGAGCTGTTTTTCTTGATACGCTAATTGCACTGGACGTCATATGGATAAAAAGATGGATACAACACCGTTTCCGCTTGGTCTACAAAAACGTATGGCGAAACTATGTATGCTACATCTCATAAACTACCTAAAAAGAGAAACAAATACTGTACAGATTTGCATAGAGCCTACAGATTTGCATGATACATGTCACAAAAAATAGACGGCGATGTTACGATGACGTTTGAGAAGACAATAACATGATTATTTAGCTCTTGGCGAGTAATTTTGAAAGGCTGTTTATTTTCGTCTTTACGTCAATTTATGGTAGCTTAGGAGGGATAACACAGTACATGATACACGTGAAGCGAATCCGTGACGAAAGTGGGGCCTTGTAGGCCTTGGCGCGGGATGGCAGGCTTCCTAAGGTACGGTTGATCTTATGTCTTTACATATAATTTATCAATATACAGTATTCTATGTGAGGATCTAAGATCCACTCCAGGTATTTGGTGCCCTGTGCTATCAATAAAGGCACAGGGCAAGGAAGCTTTTATTATTATTTATTTGTGATGAAAAGATTTTGAGATTTCGAAGAATATTATTTGTGAAAAGAAATAATATAATAAAACAAATAATAACCAGCAAAATAAGGAATTAGTTGACTAGACAAACTCAGGTTTATTGTTCTGTGAAACAGACCAGAATGGTACAATTTGGGAGTCTTCAAGTCAAGAGTGAATAGGTACCTTCTAGGCAAGCATGCTACATCTTCGGCCGCATCATCACTTTCCATCAGGTGAGATTGTGGTCAAATGCTTGCCTATCAGGCATTAAAAAAAATGGTCATTGCAAACTATACATAAATAGTATAACTGTGATGAAGGTACACAGCTCGAAACAATATTTGAGATAAAACAAAAAGACACATCGTATGCGTTGGTGACGATGGAAATAATTTAAGAGCGAATTGAGGCTCATCCGTAAATGGTTCCTTATCAATAAACATCACAATAGATCTGAGGACAAATTACAAACATACGTATTAGGTGTATAAAAGTGAAATAGTAAACAATAATTACTCAAAAACAGAGACTCCTGCCACGGGACACATTCGGTATATTTGTGTATCTACTTTTGGGTACATTAGCATGGATATAAAACAATAATGAACGAAAATTATACAACAGCTGTCATTCTAAATTAAATAGGTATATTTGTTGACTGAAATAAAACAATTAGCAAGCCCCAATTTAAATAATCATAAACATTATTTTGGTTCCACAACTCTACAAGTCATCAGGAATTTATAAGAATCCAATCCAATCAAGTGATGCCTGAAATTAATAATGTATTGGTAGAATCTACAAGTGTCACATTGACATGCGAGAATAACATAACTGATCTTAAATATTTAAGTGACGTAAGTAAACACACGGCTAAATAACATGCCTTGAAACTGTCGTAATAAAGAAAAAGACAAGAATAAAGAAGAAATGCTTCCGAGAGCGACGAAAGACAATAAATAAAAGAAGTGTACGAACAAGCCTTCGAATTAAAAGGATAAGCGCATACGCCCTTTGTCCAGGAAAGGAGTCCTTCGCTGAATTCAAAGTATCCTCGGCTGGTTCAATGCCTCGTAACATTTCTCACGCACAAAGATACACCGTCAAAATTCATACATTGTATTGCCATCCGATATTGAAATTGGTAATTTATGTGCCATCGTAATAATAACATAATATCCACATTTTTTTAGCAGACGGCCTTGATTCGACATCATTGTGACTGGCACATAACTGTTAAATGTTACGTTCAATCATATTAATTTTATTATCAATCATTGTTGATAGCGGAAGGTCGGGTCGAGATTGGCTATTGGCGTCTGTAAGGTTGAGGTGACTCACATTGTTTTGATACGAGCTTATGATGAATATGAGTTGTTACATAGCTAACACAATGGTCATACATGTAATAGTTTTAAGGTTGTTATGGTGAATGTTGAAGTGACTGACCTGCACGCAGGGTTTGCTTAGGGAGACGCAGAGACCATCGGCGTCCTTGCTGTAGTGCTCGACGAGCTCTTGCAAAGTTCTGAAAGTGGTGCGGCGGGCAATGAAGAATCCACCCTCGTCTAGTTGTCTGATGCGGTAATGCTTCACTGTGTCACCGTCTCGCACTGAGGACAAACAGTATTATCAGTGCCATGTATATCGAAACATATTCAACCCTTTCTTATATAATCTTTCCTGATGAACTTGTATACGTAAGGAATACTGTAAAGTTACAAGAATATCTTAGTATATATAATACCGGACCATTAGTTATTTTTAAGCCTAGTTTTTACGTGTAGGTAGTCTAAGCCTGAGCGTTCTAACTGACCAAAAAAACCGGTTACATTACCTGTAATAAAACAACCGCGTATTGAGATTTTGGAACAAACTGACTTATTACACACACAGATACAAAAGTTATTCTTATACTAGGCCGACATTCAAAGACCGTTTTTGCAACTAACCACAAACTTCGTCAAGACGGTTTTTTGACGTGAGGAAGTTTAAAATTGAGCTAAGAGTGGATTTTGAATACAGAAGTTAGATGCATTGACACAGTTCGATATACGTCACCTCATAAGATAACAATATATTATGAACACGGCGCTTTATTATATATTCAATACTTTACTATCATATTATGTGATTAACTATATTTACAAATGAAATTAAAAAGAAAGATATATTAATTCGACATGTAATTATAGCGATTTATAAACGTAGACTTTCCAAAAGCATATCAAAAAGAAGATCTTGACATTGGTTTCTACTGGGAGAACCAGTTAAAATTGGGGTAAATCCGCTACCAAATAAGACCTAGCTGAAGATTAAATGCGATTGTCACACAAAAAATATGTTTCTCATTAGTTTATCCGCAACCAGATTTGCATAGAAAAGTAGGAGGAACGACATTTATTATTTTAAATGTAGAGTACCGTCGAAAGGCCACGCACGAAAGTTATATTCGCGGAAGCGGCAATCTCAAGAGATACTGACCGTCCGCGCGTTTTTATCAAGGACAGATCGAGAATGAGCTTTTAAGAAAAATAAAAGACTCCTACAAAGTCTGGGTCGTTTTAATAAACGTCGAGTCGTCGAGTCCTTTACAAATGCAAATCGCCGAGTATAATTAATGACGGAGCCGTTCCAAGAACCGTCAACGTCACCTTTTGACAGTTGTTAGATTTTGTGTTGATGAAGGTAAATGCAACTGACATTCATAATTACGGTGCATTAATTTATGGGTCAAGTCGTTGTATGTGGATGATAGCACGACTGGTTATTTTGATCCCGTTGTATGTGTCAGGTTATGTAACTGTTTAGTATGTAGAGCTGTGTGCTAGTGAATCATTCAAGTGGCTTATGTATATTGAAAGATTGTTCAGGTCAGTAACGTTTACAATTATTATTGTATGAGATGATAATCTGTCGTCTCTTTTACCGTCTGTTGTTATCATAGCACACTTAAGTGTACTCTTATCTAAACGTGACGTATTTCAAAATATTGACGTAAGGAAGCATTGATTGAATCAACTCATTTTATCGCTAGAGATTATTTTGGTTACGCCATAAATTATATGCGAGTTTTAAAGGTTCAGTAACTAAAACATTTTAAACTTTATTTTTGAAATCCTATTTAAATCGCAATTATCTTTGCCATTTTTTGAAACTATTTATTGTTTAACATTCACAAAAGTTATGCAATACAGAAATGATAATTACTAAAATTAAAATATTCTTTTAAGATTTTTTAAATGCTCGATAGGCAATTATTTAACAACTATCTCACCGGCTGGAAAAGAAAAAAAATAATTACCAGGCAAATTAATTTTAAGAACTAAAGAATACCAGTGAAAATTGTATTATATATATTGACGAGTATGCATAGTTTATTGTATGTGTTTGAGAGAATGGTTATGATGAAACTGTTTTTTTCTACTCTTGTTTAGGTTACTTATACATCGCAAAGTTTATAACTCTATAGCCCGTTGGCTAAGTTAGGCGTGCGTCCGCCTTCTAAGATATCGGGTTCGATTCCCGAAGGGAGCACAAGTTTTCTCCTAAATGGAAATTTATGGTTTTTTTTATGCTTTATAGACAAACATTTGACCACTATCTCACCTGATGGAAAGTGATGATGCGGCCGAAGATGTGACATGTTTATCTAGAAGATACCTGTTCACTCTTGACTTGAAGACTCCCAAATTATACCCCTCGGGAAACAAAGACACAGGTAATGAGTTCCACTCCTTGTTCTGGTTCTGAGTGTGTTTTTTTGCTTAAACACTCACAGCCCAACACTTTGTTCGATGACTTGTGTCGTGGGGCCGGAAACATTCACATCACACACACACAATCACAACAATTGTGCGTGCTGTGAATGTTGCCGGCACCCACGACACAAGTCATTGAACTTAGTGTGGGGCTGTGTGTTTAAAGCGTTATTATTGTACATGATATCTAGTTAGCCCTATAAAAAAGATTCAAGATTTAATTAAGGATTCCAGATATATTGATAAAGAAGTCGGATTTTTCAAGGGACCTTGGATTCGTCTATTCGAGTCTGATTGTAACAATACGTGTTCAACTAATTGAATGTATTTATTTAAAACGTGTAAACTATCGTGAAGTACCGTAATTGATTGATAATATAATAATACAGTATATTACAAAAGTGATAACTCGTGTTAAGATAATTTGAATACAATTAAGTAATATTTTGTTTCCTTATGTTGAATTAACTTGTAATACTGACAGAAAGAAATAGATAAACCGAAAAAAAATGGTTCATATTGGTTCATATGGATTACTATCATCTAAGTCTTTAACGCAGAAATAACAGATCAATACTTTCTTTAAATAAAATGATATAAACGTAAACAAACTATTTCACTCACTCACAGCCCCTCACTTAATACGATGGCTTCTGTCGTGGTTGCAGGAAACATTCACATGACACAATCTCACCCAGAACCAGAAACAGAAATTTTAAAATGGGAATACAACTTGTGATTCCACCGGTCTTCGAACCCGATATCCGCTGCTTAGAAGGTGCTCACCAAACTACGCCAACGAGCAGTGCAATTGCCAATTGGATATTAAAAATTATAAATAAAAAATATTTTTTAGGGCTTATTTAATCAACAACATATACATTAAACTACAAACTAAATTAAAATTAAAAAAAATAAATCTATAATTAAATATAAATATGTTTTTCATTTTTAAGGTATGTTGATTGCTTCATAGTAAAACATATTGGCGAATTATAATTTGAACGACCCAATATTCAATTCAATTTTTGGAACGCTTTGCCGTCGTCTGTGTACCCGAAAGGTACAATTTGGGTGTGTTCAAAAGTAAAGTGAATTTACTGAGCAAGTGTGCTTCACCTTAGACTACATAGTCACTTTCCATCAGGTGTGATTGTAATCAAACGTATGGTTAGTCAGTAAAAAAATTTTTTTTTAAGGTGATTTAAAGTAAGGTACCTGATGTGATTAACTGATTGCGTTTAGTAATACTATAAGAAAGCTGTAAAAAATACTAACATGGTGGCTCTCAAAGTTCGGTCTTGGCGACAATTTTTTATATGATGACATAAAATTAAGAGCGGGTTCAACTATGGATAGCTTTACCATCAAACAACAAGACAAACTGTCAAACGTCATCCATTTATGGTTAACATACCTCCAGTTCGCTCGAAGCGCTTTGCTTCTACGTTCATTATCCGTACAGCGAAGGAGTGGAACTCATTGCTTGCGTATTTGTTCCCTGAACAGTATAATCTGGGTGTCTTCAAGTCTAGAGTGAATAGGTACCTTCTAGGCAAGCATGTTCCATCTTTGGCCGCATCGTCACTTTCAATCAGGTGAGATAGCGGTCAAATGCTTGCCTATCCAGTATAAAAAAAAAGCTTAGGTAAGAAGTATAAGGCGCGAAGAGAAGATAGATGATCATCGATGGTCGATAACTTAGTTATTTTCAAGACACTTTATTTATTTAGAAGATAGAACTGCTATTTAATAGAAGGCCTGTTAATCAATATTCATAACAATCGAGGATATTGCACGGAAACTTCGAATCATATCTTAAAATGACTTTAAGATACTACATTTAAATGATTATAAAAATGTTGAAACTGTTAAACTATGAAACACGTGCAGGTCATATATGATATCTATACATCTATAGATTGACGCGTCTATTATTAAAACCGTTTCTAATTAAAAATACAGTACAAATCCAAACATTATGATGCAGTCCAGTGGAGTTTTTCATTACTTGTACCTATCCAGCTAAGACCACCCGTAATATTCCATGGTGTTATTATGTCATTTTCCTAGAATGTAGAGCATAAAAATTATAAAAAACGCGGACAATGCATTTTTTTCTAGTTAACTGATTTATTTATTAGCAGACGCGCGTTCTTCTGACGCACAAGTTAGTGCATAAAATGACGCAAAATATAAATGATTGATCGCTTACTAAGATAACAATTGATGATTGTGGTTTACCTCCTTTATAAATATCAGATTTAATACCACTTATGTTTCATAACTTGTTCTATATTTAAAAAATAAACAAACGCTTTCACACTCACAGCCCCACACTAAGTTCGATGGCTTGTGTCGTGGGCGCCGATAATATTCACATCACACACACAATCACAACCAGAACCAGAAACATACATTTTCCTTGAGAAGAAAACTTGTGTTTCAGTCGGGAATCGAACCCGATACCCCCCTGCTTAGAAGGCGAACGCCACCCAACTAAGCCAATGAGCAGTTCAACAAACATGTCATATTTATACTAAATGGATTCATTTGGTATATCTAAATATATATAACTCAAAGGTGACATAGTGATCTATCAACGCACAGCCCAAACCACTGGACGGATCGGGCTGAAATTTGGCATGCAGGTAGATGTTATGACGTAGGCATCCGCTAAGAAAGGATTTTGATTAATTCTACCCCCAAGGGGATAAAATAGGGAATGAAAGTTTGTATGAAACTTTGTCAATTTTAAAATAATACTTCTTAACGCGAGCGAAGCCGCGGGCAAAAGCTAGTCGTAAATAAAACTGATCTCAATATTAGAACTTACTTAAAGTAGTGTCAACTTAATCATATATTTATCATAATGTACGTCTCTATGGTGTGTTTAACTGTTATGATGCAGATTTCGTACTTACCTTTTTATATTAAATTCATTTTCTTTCTAGTTTTATGAAGAAATGGGATTGTTATTATGGTCAGTTTGTTTGCCCTACATACTACTATTTGTTTCTCTACTACTCTACACTACCTCTAACACAAATCTCTAAACATTAAGTTTGCACGCTATGTTCACGATAATTAAAATCACAGTTAATATATTCGTCATCTAGTACTTTTAACTGGGCTTCATTGGATTATAAACAATAGCAATAACTAATTAGTATATATTAAAGCAGCGTTTGTTCCCACGCTCTCCTCCTATAGCTGTTTTAGAAAAACTTGAACCGGTTTAGAACAGATCGAATCTTCAGAACAGCTATGTTTGTATGCGTTTGTAATAGAGAGAGACTTTGAACCTACACGAGTAAAGGATGAGGCAGGGCCGTGAATCACCGCGGTGTAATTACGAGTTATTTTGGTTTTATCGAGCCCTATGCGCGAGTCGTAAACATTTATAGAGGGAATTTCACGTGAAAACGCATGTAAATTGCAAGTATGCCACAAGGCATTATTCTAGGGCCTATATTATAAAGCCCAGGTTGTATACCTCTATAATGTACAAGTTCTTTTTTTACAATTCCTACCAAGTCCTGTAAATTATTTGTATGGACTACACCTATACATATATTACGATTTCATGCAAATAATCATTTGTATTTGAACAATATATCTAGAACCTTCTAAGCATTGAACCAATAACGGTATTGCAAAGATCTGTCTATATATAAATTGACTAGCAGTGTCTCGCGGCTTTGCCCACGTAGATCACAATGAAAATAAAAATGGCCAGTGTCATATGCCACGGTCCTTGACTCTATGTATATACCAACTGCAGTCAAAATCTGTTAAGCCGATATAAGGATACTTGTTTTCTATTAAAATTTATGTTTTTTCTTTCTAATCTCTTCAAATACCTGGCGAGCTGAAAACTTAGAGCCCATATTGATAAACTTGCTATGAACCAGACAACATTTAAGAGTTATATCTGTTCATTTGAGGATTTCAAAACTCCAGATGTAAACCATGCATGACACAAATTCCGTATATGTGAGTACTCCCAGACTCCAGACGTAACACGTAAATGACGTAGTAATTCATATTTTTTGACAAGGGCCCGTTAGTTCGATGCTCACCTGATAAGGAGAAGTCGTTGTGTCGGCTCTCAGAGTCGCGGATAAGGAAAGCGCCGTGCTCGTTCTCTGGGAGGAGCAGTTTCTTCTCCGCTTCGATTCGTTTTATTTTGCGGAAATACCATCTGTAACAAAACGAAACCAGTTATTATATCATATATCATAATTCGAACGAAGAAATTACAAGGAGGATCGTGAGATTCTTGAGACCGGTTATAAATCAAATAGCGGTTTCAAATTCATTTGCCGCTTGTTGAATTTGCATTTCATGAATATGGGAATGATATTGTATAATTTTGTAAAATAGAATTGGAAGTTGTTGAGAAGAAAAAATGTTTTTATTTGTTGAAATATGAACGCATCCACATGTTTAATATGATCTATGGTTAATATAGATGTCACTGCTCTCTGTTCTACGGTTGTACTCTTTCTAGAATAAATTGGCTCGTGCCATTTTTGCAACATTCGTTCCGTCTATTATTTCATCAGTTTAGGTCTAGCTAATCAATAAACTAATACTAGTTTTCATCACTATTGTATGACCATTTATTCTACTTAAAGAAATAGGAAGTTATTATATTCGCTTTTCATATGTATATAACGTACACTTATATATCAATAAACATCTGAGTAAATGTACTCGTTTTTTTTCCAGTACTTAGTTATATTAGCTAAACTTATATGCATGTAACAAGCTAACTAAGAAGGTTAATAAATCTTGAATATCTGAACCTACTTCTATATTGTCTTATCGATTGGGAACTTTGCATTTAATCTGATCATGAAGTATAGAGGTCGACAGTGAAACTCTTTAACGTCTACTTATACATACAAATACTAATTTCTCGGTACTCATTTAGTTTGTTTTATCACGTTTTGGCGAATCCAAGATACATTTGGTTAGCCAGTACTTCGATACCGCAACTCTTTGATGGCTATTAACAAACCCTTCATGTTTAGGCTCATTTGTATTATACATTCTATCACGTTATTGCTAAATGCGTGTTTTTTAGTTCTTTTCATCAAGATCAAAGCAGTAACGTGGTCCCACAAAAGTGCAGTCATTGAAATCGGTTTTTAATTTACAAAAAATTAAGTTCTACTTCGCCTGAATTCTTAATGTAGCATAAAAGGAAACTTATTAAACTTTGAGGTGACAAACAATCACGTTTTAGTTTCATCTACAGTAAAATTACGAAGGACCGGTGTCGCTCTCGTTCGTAGGGCGCACAGAAAGCGGCTGGCCGTGTCGATGACTCAACAACCACGAATGAATAGTATTCTGCATTCAATTGACGTATGCTCGCTCGTCGGCTTGGCTGCCTGCAAGCCGCCTTGCTAAACACCCAGTGTGAACTGTGAATCATATTTGTCACCACAAATACCGCAACATACATCTTATCTCCTGCGAAAGATTTTTAGACAAATAGAAAGTTTAACGACATTGAGTTGAATATAGATAAATGATTCAGATGCAGGCTTTATTATCTATCGTTGCAAAACAATACAGGGTTTTAACACTGGCGTTGCTTAAAATCCTGAGCGAACGGACAGGCAAGGTCATCGTGCTTCTGATTATTCAGATAGGTATTTTATTGCAGTGACAATAAGTACTAAGACTGCTTCTTTGTTATATACCCGCTATAAGCTATTATAGATTTGCACCATGGATGATATCTATTGCATAGTAGGTAAGTACGAAAGAATTTTCGAGTCCTCATTATCTGCTGAAACTTGAGTATTTACTTGTATTTAGATCAGTTCCGTAGCTAATGCGTATCGATATAGTTATTAAACGGATCATACCGATAATAAGCCATAAAAAATACAAACAACAGCAAAAATACAACTGCCAATAGACAAAACATTTTAACACAGTTATTTTAAACGGATTTCAGCCGTTTCTTCGCTTATAATTATTTACATTACAATATACATATTTAGGAATGAATGATAATAAATCACTCGTTAGCTTAAATATTGCTTGTTAAAATTGTACACATAACTCTTTGAGGTGAAATTGGCTTGATTTTTAACATCTTGTTATTCTCGACTTTGAGATGTTGATATAATCTTTGATGCGATTGACTAATGATATAATTTCATCGTGTTCGTGACGATAATACTGTGATCGAGCATTGATAACAATTGTTCAATGGAATATTCTACTACAAACGCACGAATGGACCCAAAGCCTGCAATTAGATACATTCAAGGAATTATTTTATCAGATATAAATGCAGTATACGTAGATTATTAACTTTTTACATATAATAATTTTTTGATGTACATAAACAATAATATTATTATTACTTATCGTGAAAACATGTTATCAATGCTTGAATAAGACTACCACTTAATTTCTATTGAATCATCAATTTATTTTTCATAACGTGAATCTTTTATCTTACTTTTCAGGCTTTCATACATTAGCATATTTATAATGTCCGTAAACAAAAATATTATTCCTCATCGTAAAAACATGTTTCTCAATGCTTCAATAGAGTATCAGTGAATATTCTATTCAATCATCGATAGGTATATTTATTCAGGACAAGAGCCTCCAATTGGTATTAACAAGCGTAAAACAATTGTGGTTATTTTTTCGTTAAATTAATATTATTTGGATTATTGTTTGAGTGACTTAGTTACGCTTCTTTTTTTCTTACCACGACGTATGTGGCAGCGTTGACAAGGTTGTCATAGCGTCTTCGGCGTGACTAACAGCAGTGATAAATTATTTAAATACACTATAAAATATTCAAATATATCGTATTTTATTACACTTTAACATTTTCTTTACTATAATCATAGATAACGCCATGTAGGACGAGCAATTTCATTGATGTGTCTCGTATTTTACGAGCAGTTGTGGTATACATACTACATTTTGAAAGCGTTTAGAAACAACGGAAAAAAAATTGTGCAAGCAAAAGGCCGAATCTCGACACGACCTAGTTATATCTCGCAACAACTGAAATATATATTCAAATCGAAATTATGTTACAATTTTGCTAGGACATTTTATCGTATCGCAATCTGTAATCGAATTTGTAAAACGCTAGGCCATCTACGAAATAAGGCTAGATGTTATCGGTTTTCCATTACAGTAGGTATGGCTATTCAATATGGATTTCAGGTAATGTTATGGAGGAAAACTGGACAATGTCGCAATAGCCGTAAAATGCGGCATGAAAAGGGCTTAGAGTTAGTACCTTCGGAAAGACCTCGTCACGTGCTAAGGGCATCCTTAGGGTCATAGATCAGTTACTAGCAGATAGTGATGAAGGTTCGGACGTGATAAACGAACACGGAATTGATTCTAGACCTGGATGTGGCTGAGTCTGTCCTATTTTAATAACTCTACTTTAGGGAATATCAATCGAATGGTAAAAATCTAAAACCCGACTATAGCTACTAATAGAAATGGCTTCTTACTGTTTCGTTAAACCAAAAATGTTCTACATTAAACTTTATTACTACACGTGTTACTTACATTATTATTAGTTCGCTAGAAGCGTTCCGATTCTACGTTTATCATCCGTATAGCGATGGAGTGGAACTCATTGCCTGCGTCTTTGTTCCCCGAACGGTACAAGTCTAGAGTGAATATAATAGGTATCTTCTATAGGCAAGCATATTCCATCTTCGGCCGCATCGTCACTTTCCATCAGATGAGATAGTGGTCCAATGCTTGCATATCTAGCATGTTACAAAAATATTAAAATGGTGTTTTCAAGCTCTTTCGTCTGATATACATTACGGTGATATTTGTCTATACATTTTTTGTCACTATTTTATGGAGCACTACGGTCGCCATTTGGCTGGCCTATGATAGTCGTAGAATTGAGACGAATCACGAAATCAACGATTACCTATACGTTACAATCGGTTTATTAGTTTGGAAGCAGTGACGGTACAAACGAACATACATAGATACATGTGGTGTTAAAATCACGACCCCCCTTTTTGCTTTGCCGTAGTCGGATAACAATGTCAAAAATTCCGAATGATATTTATCATACGCATACAAATCATAATAATAGTAATTCAAAGGCATAAAATATCCCGATCAAAAGCAAAAGGCAATAACCTACGGTTTTGGACGCAAGCCGATACTAATAGACAGTTATATCGACCTTGACCGCCTTAAATCCGAGGAGAAATCGTCATATGAATCACTGATACATATGCATTAGTAAATATTAGCAAGAGTAGCAAACAATGTAGACCAATCGCTACTGGCCAAACGAGTCGAAAATTAAGATTACAAGACTGTGCCTCGCGGCTTCGTCCGATACCGATAGTAAGAAAGGTAATAAGAAAATAATGAAATAAACATTTTAAAAAATCTGTACTTATAAATTGGTCAAAAAAAATAGGCATTGAAAGCATGTTACAAAACTTTTATTTGTAATTATTTTACTAATTGTTTTTTACATAAAAACTAGCTGCGCCTCGCGGTTTTACCCGCGTAAGTCGGACCGGGGGAATTCCGGAATAAAACTTTCTTTCATAAGTACCTTCTCCTGACAATAATTAACAAAAAAAGAAGAATTAGCGAAATTGTTCCAACGCGTGATGCGATGACCAAGGGAAATAGAGATTAATTTTTATAATTATATATGGTATAGATGAGCGCTGGCAAATATTATTATGTTATTATTATTATGTTCTATATATGATATATATATATACATGAACCAATGTCACTATTGTTAGACAACACTGGTAGCAGACCATCTCTTTTATCGTTGCAAAGAGTTTCAATAAGAAAACGACAAAACTACTAAGAAATAAGATTAAATTTGGCTTAATTCAAATAGAAAACTGCTCGTTACAGAGTTAATGAGGGTCTGAAATACAGTAAGCCCACTAGTTCAGAAGATTATGAATCGAATCCTATAATGTCAAAATGATGTCAGAAAAATAACATTTTACTTCTACTTTTTTACCAGTTTGACCGCTGCCGCGCTATGAGAAAACAAATATAATATACAAATAGATTTATTGACATAATAGGATAAAACATTATTATAATTAATACATAGGCTCCCAACTAGACTTAAACTGAAATATAAGGAGCCAGTGGCTTCTTCCATCAGAGTTACCCATTATATAAACACCCATTTGTATAAAGCATACATTACATGATACATACATGCTAAAATCACAACGACGTAGTCGGGATACAATTGTCAACGATTGCTTTTATCAGTTGAGATAACGGTCAAACGTTTGCCTATTGCTGAATAAAAATAAATAACCGCAAGTAAAGCTTAAAAAAACCGACTTTACCGCTTTATATTCGGAACCTTAATCAGATTAAATGTATTAACACATTATTGACGATAACTCAAAAACGAATGATCAGATCAAATTTAAATGGAACCAATGGGAATGCACTATCAAACTAAAATATCATCAAAATCGGTTCACGTGTAAGAAAATATGTCGAATTGAGTAACTTCTCCTTTTTTGTGAAAACGAAAAACTCAAAAAGTTGCATAGCTCACTTCGAAAAATAAGACATGGATTACTTTTATCTAAACATGGTCAAGACGAGAAAGTAGAATTGATAATGTGGTGGCAAAAAAGTGTTTTTAAACTAACAAGTTTCGCGTAAGTATTTAAACAAGGTGATTTATCGCTTTATTTAACTGTTCATGTTTCTATATCTGAAAGTGCAAATAGTATGTGCAAATATTAATAGTTTCATTGTCTAGACGAGGGGGAAACATTAAGTAAAAGTGTTATTGTAAAGTGATAGAAGTAACATTAACAATTTTACATTCAATGTTGCATAGGATACAGGTTTTGATGTTTTTAAAGATTGATGTGTTTAATCACTTTGAGGCTCGCGAAACTTCTCGGAAGTATTAATACATGATATGTAATTAGGAGCTTATGTAATTTGTGCTGTGAACTATGAAATTTGAGTCGAAGTAACTAAGTGTGGAGAACCGGATGTTAAAAATAATTGCCAAAAATACATAGGTACATATTATTATTAACTCATGAAGTGTACATTTTATAGCAAAATATAGCAACGAAAATAAGGAGGTCTATTATGCCGTACTAGGATACCTCCAATCAAATAATTATTTATTCAATGTTCGCCGAGTTTCAGTCTAAGATATTAGAGGGACTGGTGCCTGAAGTAGGCTGTTAAAAACCTATATTACAGTTCACCAGGACTCCTGCTTGTTAACAGTTAGGCAACTATTATTATGAAACATAACTTAAAGCAGTACTTAAAACATAGTATTAACATATTAAGCATATGTTTTGGAATGAAGAGAGAGGATTACGTATGCCTGAATATCATGTCTACTACTTTACGTCTTGGTATAGTTACTAATAACTTTGCTGCCCTCGCTATACTCTACGTCTAAAGGTGAAGCAAAATGTTTACTCCACAAGGGATATAGGTTAGTATTTAGTAGTCATTAATGTAAAGTAATAAACTGATACTGTAATAAAAATAAATCCCAAGGTAGTTGCAGACCAATTTGCTGATAATAACAATAAAACCTAATTTTAAAGCACAGTCTGCTGATAAGATTATGATCGTATCTTTGATTATAAACATAATTACTCAAAATTTTAATCGGGTCACATAACCGGAAAAAAATATGAATTTGGTTAAAAAATAATGAAATAGATTATCTACTCTTCTTGTTGGACGTCGACTAAAATTGACGAGATGACTGCAGGGGTAGGTTACTTATTATTCAAAGTATTGATATAGGGTATGAATATAAAGCAGAAATAACTCAACAGCTAAATATTTTTTAAGCAATTGTATCCAATCAATGAGACTTGACTTATATAGTCACCGCATTAAGGAAATTATACCAAGTATAAACAAATTGTTTAAGTATTCCGTGATATTGCTAAATATTCGAACTTATTAGTAATCGGCAGAGGGTTACTGGCCGTCAGAGGTACGTACGATTTCCTCCCTTTTCGAAACATACTGCACTATTTTCCCAAAATATCCGATGTAACTTATAATATAAAGAGTAGACAAAATCAAAAGCTTTAAAAAGGAACAATTAGATTACTAAGATTATGCAAATCTAATAAATAGCAAGCCCTTTGACATCAAGGTGGTAATGGGCGTAATAAAGGAAAATTAATTACGTGACTTTCGCTAGGAGAGTTTTATAATAACGAGTTAAGCAGAAGCGTCGGTCAACGACCTTCGCGTGCCGATGCAGTCATTATTTTTTTGCTAAGCCAGTCGAGGCTGGCTGCGGGCTGCTAGCTAGATGGGTAATCTAATTATAGGGTCTCCCTTTCGCGATGGACGAGTCTGCCTTTAACATCCAGACCAGTTTTTCAGCGACAATACTGTTTTCATAATAACCAGTATTTATAGACACCGCCGTATCTCTACTTTCAATATAATTAATAGATCCTCTTCGCTGGTCATTCTTCAGGCTTAACAACGGAGATGACTAGCTCGTGCTATGAATAGCAGCGTTTACTGGAGTTGTAAGTGGCGCTTTGTATGCTTCAATCAGTCCATTCAATTATAAATTGCTAGTTGCTTGAAAATTGCTGGGTACAAAAACTTATAGAAGGGATAAGTGCACGTGTGCGTCGATGTGACATCGAACGTTTAGCGAGCTATAATAGTCCGTGCGTGTTATTATATAAACTAAGTGGCAAGTAATATGGATTTAACCCCGCAGTAGAACACTCATCTCACATTGTCTTAAAGATAATACCGTGAGAATTTTCTCAGTAATACCGCTTACGATCGATATAATTGATTTGTTGTTGACAGTGATGGCCATTCAGCAAGGAAAATATTATTGGTTAAATCTACAGAAGTAGCTCAAACGGATCATTGCCTAGATAACGGATGAAAACTTTGAAGCCATTGTTACACTATTTATTCTGATCAGGGTTTGATCATAGATATGACGTTTATTACCTCTAGTTACGGTAATTTGGTTATAATGCAGCTTAAAATCAGCAACATATTTAACTTGCATAGCACAGAATAATTCGCGAATGGAATCGTCTATTATTACCAATTTCCATACATTTCAGAACGGTCTACAAACCTCAATTTGTGATTTGTGGCTCATAACTGTATGTTCGCAAAATGGATATGTCCGTTATTCAGGACACTGACAGAATTGTCAGATAAGGATAACAGTCATACAGTAGCGACATCAATTGAATTTGAAATAAGGACTAGCCATAGACGTCAAGAATTCCGACAATGGCAGAAAGCAAATATATACAAACAAAATAAATATTTACTTTATGATAGAGCATACACAATAGGATGGCACTACTTTATACAAACTCATTCAGTCAGAGTAAACATGTAATGCAAATAAGTATGGTAAAATCGAATAGTATTTGTAATAGGAAATGTTAAAGATGACATTTGGCAACCTAATATCGTAGCGAAAACTATTAACGAACTCGACAATGAGTCGTTAACCATTATTACCGCCTGTTGTTCTGGAAAAGGACATGATGATGCGAAACATAAAACCCAGCCGCAGTAAGTACTAAGAATTGGTCATCAAATAGTTATTGAAGAACTCGTATTGATTGTATTATTCAATTCAATTCAACGCAAAAATAATACTGGGCGAGATTTCAAACAGGTCAAGTGCTTGCCTATCAAGCATAAAAAAATCTACAACTATAAAATATGAGAAGATTTTAAACAATTTCAATTGAGCATATGACTTCATTTTCGAACATTAATATCAACAACTAATGGACGTATGTTTATTATACAAATCGTAAATGCTAATGTATATAGCAGTATTGGTAATATTAATTTCATTGCCGTGTCAGTTATATTCGAAAACATTTTTCATGAAAACATCCGCAGGTATAATCACCACAAGAGGAAGGCGCTGGCGCGGGCCGAGCCACGCGCGAACCAAAATAAGCAAAATAAGCCAGTTGTATTGTTCTTTCTTATGAGACTCTCTGAGAACCTGTGCGATAAGAAGTAATTTCCATGGATTTCCTATCAGGTGCACTGGCTTAGGGGGTTGTCCATTAATTCTTTGAAGCGTTTACGAGGTAGAGGCTTGAGCCGAACCTCCCCCAATCCCATGTACGGGAGAGGGCGGTCTCGGCATATATCACGAATTTTTTCCGCAAGAAACATTATAAAAATTTTAAGAAAAACTAAGTAAAAAACAAACTCTACTAAAATATAGCTAAATCATATAAATTAATATAAGAATTAAGATTGTTCTTTTTAATAAATTCAACGCAATTAAGCACATTTTAAATTATTTACATAAAATTTACGCATTTTGAAAAATCTCACGTGAGAGTTCGAGGTCGAGCAATATCTCACGACATCTCACCAAGGGGAGGTGTCGAAAAATCGCCAAAATCCCGTCATGTAATTAATGGATGTCCCCTTAAGAGGCAGGAACTATTATATAAAAATATTGTTCTATAAACGAAAGCGAATGTATACATATGCACTCATAATATGTGTGTATACGTGTGTATTTGTGGTACACACGTACTATAAGTGTATCAACTTGTGTCCGGGATTTGTCGGGTGGGCGGGATGCGGGCCCTTGTTGCTAGCTGCATGGTATAATGTATTAGCTCTCAAAGTTAATCACATCCTTTGTCTAATTTCATTCACTGATATAATACAATACAACATTGCCTATCACACACAAATTAAAAAATATATATTACAAACCTACTTTGCAGCAGTTGTAGCTCTTCTTCTGTTCGTCGTAGGCAATTCAAATACACGTGAGAAGCGCTCTAATAAAGAATTCACGATATTTACATTATTTATAAATTTATTTTATAATCCTTATAATTTATTATTAATCCTAATGTTTATTTATTCATATTGGTCGATATTATAATGCTGTATAATACCATAGTCTATTTTTTACTCAATCTATTTCTATAAGGGACATTTTATATAATAACCGAATTATTAATTTCACAGCTTCAAGTATTGCTAGCATAATTATATATTAACTTATTTTGTTAAAAAAAAATTGTATATCTAATTTTAATGTAATCAATTGTTAATGTATTCAACTGTAGAATTTGCATGAACAATATTGAAAGAGACTGAATCCCACGACACGGGACTCATCCTAGTGTGGAATACAGTGCTTACCAGACATTACAAGTAACTAGCCGTGCGCCGCGGCTTCGCCCGCTATTATCAAGTTAAAAAGTAGCCTATGTGTTAATCCTAGGTATAATCTATGTACATTCCAAATTTCACCCAAATCCGTTCAGCCGTTAAAGCGTGAAGAGGGAACAAACATACTTACACACTTACACACAAACTTTCGGATTTATAATATTAGTAGGATTGTAATGTTCTTGTGTTATAATTTTTAAGTGTCAATGAATAAATTATTATTATTAAACAGAGCATTATACCCAGCAAGCCGTAGACATAGACAGCACGTTCCAATACAAACATTAACAGCTGTTGGCAATGTATTATAAACTACATTATATATCACTACGCTAGAAAGTGAGGTGCGAGTAAAATACAGAAAAAAAAACCAAGAGCCTAATTTTTAACTCTACGGAGCTAAGACGTCACGAAACGGCACCTAAGTCGTTCGACAGTGAAAGTGAACACGAAGTAATAATTGATGTTATTTGGATAATTTCATCTGATTTAGTTATTTGCGAACGTTCTCGGCAGGAAATAATTGAATTTCACAACGTAACATGTCCTCCTCGTTTCTCAATGGACAATGGACATTGCTGTCCGAAATTGACATGCAACGTTTATAGGACCGATAGTGCGATTGATGGGTCAGTAAACAATAAGGATAAAATACGGTTACTTGTCATTCCAGATGCGCCTTCTTTCAGAATCGTAGGTCGAATCGGCATGCATCTTTTGTCGCAAAAGTGACCATAGCTGTTGTGGTGGCATTTCACTATATAGTTCAATGAAAACATAATACACACACTATAAAAATGTCGCTTGGCAAGTAATGATTCGCGTCTATTAAGCAACAGATCACAAAACAAACTAAACGTGGTCGTAACAACCAAAACTTGCACGGATATTGATAATATAATTATAAAAAGTAACACAATATTATCACAGGATATTCACTCGTCAAATATTACATATTAGTCGATTTAATCATAAAACCGTTGAATATGTCATTTATATTGTCTAGCAAAACATCGAATGTTGTTGAAGCGAGCTAATGTAAATCAATATTTTCCTATCTCAGTAATTTATCAGAACTATCATTGGCCTCTTATCAGTATCTGTAAATAATAAGATTAATCCTTATTACTTGATTTGCTAAAGATAATCTAGAAATCATACTTATCATAAAAATATCTACATAATGATTAATGTTCGTAATACGAAAGTGATAAAAATGAAGCACTATTAGCCATGACGAAATTAAAAGACAAAAACAATAACAACTGTGGATGAAGAGTATATTCATAATAATGTAAATGCCTATATAACGGAGGACTGGTATGACAAAATTAGAATCAAACCCATATAGGAGTAATCCTTAAAGTATTTCGTCACTTTTGTAATAATAAAGATGCGTTGTCAAATAAACATTAAACAGGCTGGATTTTTGGGATCAGATTTTAATGTCAAATGCAAAACTATGAGCCATGGAGAAAATAAACATGAGCTATTCATCGTATCGCTAGTAGCTAGTTAAATAGTAACTAGTACAGCTTTTTAGAAAACTTCTATAAATTTTGTTTCATATAAACGTTTGGCTAATCTTTGGGTTTACTGGAAATAGATTGGTCCCGGTCTTGTCTTTGATAATTGCACTTATGCTCGATCTCATGCAAGATACATGAGATATATGAAAATTTGATAAACGTCGTATTAATCATTTTAATAAAATTAAACAATACAATAATAACAAGCCAAATATTGTGACGCGATGAGAAAATGTGAGAAATTGCAGAACAAGCAAATATTTAGCTGCGAATGCGTTTGTTTCTTCCTAAGAACGTGGTGTGCTCATTCGGTACAATAGTAATGTTGATGCATTGCGAACACAACATTGGTGTTTTCAGAACTGCAGCCTACACAAACATAAGTGGAACATTGCCTTGTAAAATGTATGAAGAATCATAAAAAACTAAGTGGTTATGGGTATTCGTGGAATTCGCATTTATTTCAATTAGCTATTCTTTAAGCGTCACGCCTTTATTTGTAAAGATTCTGATGTGAAGATATATTTGGACCTCGTTGTTGATACGGACAATACACAGAGCTTTAAATACTGTGTACTGAGTATTCTGCGTTCACCGCGAGTGATAATATTTTTAGTACAATTTTAATATAATAATGTTAATTGGAATCATATAGATATTAATAGTTTATAGACAACCCGGCTGCGTCTCCTTCGCACGCATATCTAGTTCCCAGACAACACTATCCGGGATTCGTAATTCGTATCAGACAAATAGTGATAATTTGAAATGCAAATCGCCGCCTACGTGCCTCTTCACCGGATGTTATAATGGAATAAAAAATTAAAACGTCCTGGACGAGACAATCAAAAGAATCTATTAAATGGGCATTTAGCTCATAATAGTACTTATCAAATTAAAACTCAGAAAATCGATGATTTCTTACGTTTCAAATGTACTTCTTTCTATGTATACTTTGGTGGTAAAGTCAAAATATTCAACAAAAACGCAGTAGTTGTTTTCCGTGTAGTTACTGGACAGGCATGATAGCAGAATCGAAATCGATGCTACTAGGTTATAATCACGATGTGATTTATATAATTATTTAATAATAATGTGTGCTTTACCTAAGTCATAAGATTAATGTAACGTATTCTAGCGCTATGCCAGCCGATGTCCCGGGACTCTTATGGCAATAGCCTTTATGACAGACAAATTTAGGATATTATGTAACATGTATGTCACTGAACTTTCCATGTTGCTATAGTATGCTTCGAGTAATCATCAATATGCCTCGACTTTATTAAGTATTTGCAATATTTAATTGAACAAAGACAAATTAAAAGAGATACAAAGGGATGTAGGCCATAATAAAGTATCTAAAATACGGTCTATTTATTCATGAAGAGGAGTCCGGAAGCGCATAAATTTTGCGAACAAAGGTACGTCAAAAATTTAAATCAGTCGCTTCCGATCGATCGGCCGTTTCGTGAGCGTCACCTTCACGGCTCACTTCCTGAGGCGGCTTCTAAACGCCGAAGTGTAGAGAGGAAGACAGCGACCGCCGCTCCGGTGCACCGACCGACCGCGCAACCGTAGCCTTGGACGCGAGCTCTCTGCATTCTAATCGAACGGCCTTGCGGAAGCGCGTGCTTCGGACCAGATCTCGTCTTAACTCTACCTCTTATCAATACCACCCCATTAATGTCTAAACTGATCTATATTTGCACACGTACGTTATGATTAAGCCGGCTTGCTTAGGCGCTATTGTAATCCTTGGGTGCTTCGCTCGTTAACGCTAGAGCAAGGTAACAGATAAATAGGTTTTACTTTGCTATATTAAAAAACGTCTATCCTTTTAAATGAGTAAAAAATACATGGGAGGAACGAAGGAGTTACACTGTAAGCAAACATTAAATCTTTGAAAATGATTAGCACAAAGCTGTGGTTCGCCGCGGGCCGTTCGTCAGGTGGCAACCAGTTCCACTTGCTGGACGGGTTGGCATCGCTAAGTAGACCGACGAAGTTGCATAGGCACGCATCATCGTATCAAGTAAATAGAATTCTAATCAAACATTCAGTCAACTAATAAAATTGTACTACATACAAAATATGTATTATTAGATAATGTAAAAACTTACGGCATGGTGACTAACTTCATATAATTGTCGAGCGGCAAAGGTTCCAACTCTTTCTCGTTTGTTCCTGATAATCTTCGGGCGGTTCTCATCCAGCTGCCTCTTTGTCTTCTAAACCCTTTGTCATTTTTTAATATCTGAATGTGACGTTTGACGATGTCGTGCCACTTCCACTTCACAGTGGCGGGAGAATCGCTAGCAGAATCTTCTTTACATATCTGCAAACTGTCACTAAATCTTCTCATGTTTTGCAGATACAATTCGTTAGATTTAGGCGGAAGGCTTTTCCTTCGCTCATCAGCAATAATTAGATCTTGTGAATTTTGATCAGCTATCCATTTCGATATAAAATCGTTTTTATCACAGTCTTGCGTAATCACTGGCTCTTCTTTGGGTGGAGGTGGTATCCAATCCAGACTTACCCACTGACTAGATTTTGGTTTAGATTTAAAAATGACATCGACCTCTTCATCACAATCTGAAGAAGCTATAGAACAGACGGAGGTCTTTTTTCTGGGAAACCGAGAACGTATAGATCTACCAGCAGGCGAACGTTCAGGACTCGTACCACTTTCCACATTTTCCTCTTTTTTAACTTCCTGTAAACTCTTTATACAGTCTATATTCACATAAGAGTTTTCGGAGCATGAAGAGTCTAGACTAAACCGAGGAGTACTCCTGTGAGAAACTCTAGACCTAATTGTAACCTCTTCACTGTGATTTTCACGGAATCCGCCTCCGGTTTCACGTTCATTTGTAAGTGAAATTCTTCGTTCATTGGAAATGTCATTTTCCATTTCTATTATTCTTGCCATACTGGGAAAACTACAATCTTTTTCTAGTTCAATTATTCTAGTTAATTTGGAAGAATTTTCTTTATCAATATCATTATTTATGACTGTTGAAACTGAATTGTCCTCATTTAATTCAATTATTCTGGTTATTCTCTGAGGAATTTCGTTATCAGTTTCTATGGATATAGGGGTAGTTGGGGGTGAAACGTCATTTTCAAACTCTATAATTCTAGTTATTCTTTGAAGAGGTTCTTTGTCAAAATCAGTACTTACAGTTTGTGTATCTAAGTCGTCCAATTCTATAATCCTTGTAATCCTTTGAGGATAACTGTCAGCATTTTTTACGTTATCTTTTTCGTTATCAAAGTCTTCCAACTCCTTAATTTCTAAAATATCAGTAGAACTTAGGAATGATGACTTATAATCTAATTCTTTTAAATATCTTTTGGTAGTTGAAGGTATGTTGCAGTCGTCTAATGTTATTCCTTCTTCCCGAGAATTACTTCGGCTTTTCGCCTTTTGTAACGCACTTTCAGTGAGGAATACACAGGGAACCTCGACTTGCATTGACATTTTGCGTCGTCTCGTACAGTTTTCCTTTTCTTGATTGATGTCATTATCGACGTCTTCAGGAACAGCAGTGTGAGGCAGGACAATGGGAGTCCCGGCCACCATGCGCAAGAAGTCCGTAACAGCGGCTATGTGCGCTCCCGTAACAGCTCCTTGCAATTTCACGCCAGATACTTGGTGAGGCACTAACTGGTTATCGCGAATACACCAAACTACGGGCAAAGCCCCCTCTGACACCATCGTCGAGTCTTATCAATGTTCGGTGTTTTTAAAGTTCTTTATAGTTCGATCGTAAAATAATTATTTAAAGTTCGAAAAAAAACGGTCACAATGCGGCCAAACCCTGTTCACATTTGCATTTCCGGGCTACGTCCTACACTTTGAAAACAAAAAAAGTTTAAGTAAGCGAACACATAATATGTTTGTTTTCGATACGAAGGCATAGCGCAAACGGCGTGGGAGGTGCGGGCGGTGCGGAGCGCGGCGTGCGTGCGCGTCCGGCGGAGGTCGCGAGAGATAAGACGGTGAGAGTCGCACGCGCAACATCGCCGCCCGCCGCCGCGCGCTGCCCGCCCCGCCACGGCACCACACTCACCTTCGATCATACATCAATTTTCATCCGATGCACTCCGGACAAATTATGTAACGGTATGGATGACCCATTTATCACACAATAAACACTGTTGTTCACAATCAATCTCAAATGTCATTGAATTTTTAGCACGATTTTCAGTTGACAACAAGCTTCTTTCAAAACCCTCAAGCACGAAAGTAATATAATGTATCTATTAAATATCTTGGCCCGTCTAGACCGAAACTGATGCCCCTCGTCTTGCAAACTTTATTTGCATAAAATATGCGAGCACTGGAATTTTAGTAGGTTCGTTGCGGTGACGTAACGGATACGAAAGAAAATTAGTAAAACATTCGTCGATCGCGGACGTCGTTAATAGTCATTATCAACAATTTAGATTCTTTGTGATTAATAACTTATTACTGCAGTCCATAAGTGGTGCGAGGCCGTTGGTGCATGCAACTCATGTAGAGGGGAGATCGTAAGAAGTGAGTTAAGAATCGTAAGTCACCCTATGTGATGCGGGGTCATCCTGTCGAGTACAGTTAGTCTTTGTGCTGGCCCTATTCGTGTCAGGCAGGACAGTCCATCACTCGGCCCGCGTCGTTTGGCCGATGCAATACCGCATGCTTTGTGACCACCTTTGTGTAAGAGAGTAGGTACTGTGGGTATTTTCCGCAATACTGTATGGCACTGTAACCAATTGTGTGGCCCATATTATTTTTTTACTTACATTAGTTTAGCCCTTCAGTTTTGCTCGTATTTTTATGTATAAGAATTCTTTTGAATGAGTTTTAATGCGTGTCAATCTTAGGTTTAAATTCAAAAGGCAAGGCTGCTATTCTAAGAATGTTGATGGTCAATCTGACGCAATAAGCGTAAATCAATGTTTAGCTTTTCAAAGAACTGTTGCGTTAGACAAAATTATAGATAAAGCGCATTTAAAGGGTAGGCTAGTATATTAACATATAAGTGAACTTGTAAAACCGCAAACGCCGATGGACAGTTAGGCACGGCGCCCGTCGCGCTTTGCGATGCGCCACCCGTATCTGGGACGGGCAAATCAAGTATTAATTACCCATACGCCTAATGAGCCCTTTATGTGATGATCGCTCAGCATAGTGCAATTACATTTTTGTACTGTATAATATTAAAGCTAATAAGGATCTTTCCGCTTCACCTGCTATAGATAATATAAAAATAGATATAACAATTAAATACAATGTATAGATGAAACGTGATAATAATTTAATAGTTATAAACTGCGTAGGACAGGATGTCGCAAATAAGAAATTTGCAACATTGCAGATGGACGTAGCGCAAATAAATTGCAACAGAGCGGGTATCTTATACATATGTTGACACCTTGGTTGGAAAATGAGTAGGTGTCGATAGGTATAGGCAGTTATGCATTGATGACGTGCACGGCCTCTGATATCAATAACAAACACTCTCGAATCAGCTTCGAAGAATCGCTTTCAGTTCCGTTCAAGTTTGGGGATTTCCGATAATCACTGCAGGAAAAATATGAGATTAAACCAACACTTAAAGCCGAAGGATTTTATACAAAGAACTAGACAGTAAGCGTATCGCAAACATTACTTACATTAAAAAAAAAATTGTACTCTGCAAGAAAAATATGAGATTTAGGTCATCTTAAGATGATTGAACTTCTTGATGATGAAAGATTAAGATGATTGAATTTCTTGATTTACCTTTTTAAATTAACCTACTTCTGTAGGGTTGTACGTATTAGTTATATCTGAATACTTCTTAGCATCCGATGCTAAGATGTATTCAGATATAATTTTCTCAAGGTTCATCATACTCATTGGGTTTTCATTAATTGTTGTCAAAATGTAAACATCTTTATTTAATACTAGTTGAACCGGCGAACTTCATACCGCCAATTGTCTGTCTCCTGCTTGACAGGTACGAACAGTTTGTATGGGAAAAAAAAATACTACTTTTTACTAATTTTATTGCAATTTCTTTATATTTTCTCACCTTTTAAACCTTCCCTGAACTTCCACAAATATTTCAAGATCAAAATTAGCCAAATCGGTCCAGCCATTCTCGAGTTTTAGCGAGACTAACGAACAGCAATTCATTTTTTTTATATATAAGATTTGACGACAGTACCTATTTACTGTGTATGGTATGGTTATGGTGGTAAGCACGTTTAACCCTAAATTAAGACCTAGCTCAGAAATAGCTATCGTAATGCCGTTTGGTGTTTGGCGAAATTTTTTTCTTAAACCAGCTAGAGGTGATTATTGGAAAATCCATCATTCAGTCCCACCACAGATAAGCCATATATTAATTCCTTATACTTTTTTTTGTTAATTTAAACATTAACTTAAACACTTTGTTCCAATAAGAATTAAATTTTTCGCTCGTTTTCAGATACCAAAGCATATAAGTAGCCAAGCGATCTTGTCATTTTAATTAACACGTTCTGTAAACGTGAGATCTTAACGCACGTTTACAAAATTTTACGCCCATCTTCCTGAAAATGTAAGGTTAATTTATATTGTTTTGTAAAACGTGTGTAAAAACGTGCGAAGTAACGAAGATGATATAAGAAGCCATCATTATATTTAACACGCCTACAGTTTACATATACGTAGATAACTGGTACTTAAATGCTGTAAACCAATTTTCATGTTCCCCTCAAAATGTATCTCTACTTATCCTAGAGGTCTAAAATATAATTAGCGAGAATGCCTACAAATTTAGTACAGTTCTAGGTAGGTAGGTAGTAGGCAACGTTCAATGTCATCTGAACTGCGCGTTGATTAGTTGAGCGCGCGTTCGCCTTCTAAGCAGGGGTATCGTGTTCGACTCCCGGCGGGAACACAAGTTCTTTTTAATGTTAAATAGGCAAGCATGTCAAAACTTGCCTACTTCACATGGTGGAAAGTGATGATGCGACCGAAGATGTGACATGCTTGCCTAAAAGATACATATTCACTCTTGATTCTTCTCAAGTTTTATTCCCAAGGGAAATTGTGTTTCTGGTACTGATTATGTGTGTGTAATGTGAATGTTTCCGGCATCCACTACACAAGTAACTGAACTTAGTGAGAGGCTATGAGTTCGGAATTATTATGTTCTTTTTTAGATAAAAATAAATAAATAATTTTTATCTAGAAAAGAACATAATAATAAAAGTCGTAGAATTTCTATACAGAGAATTAGTATGTTGGTTTCATTTTGGCCAGATTCCACGCGACACTGGCGATACATCAATTGAGTCTGCAATCTCGGCCACCGATAGCATTTCGAGGAAGCCAACGCCTGCAGACGACGCCAGCGTCCAACGGCGGCGCCACATCACGGCGCCTCACCGGCCAATTCGCGACGGTCAATTTTTTCTCTCGACATCATAAAATTATTAACCGTACCTTCCATCGCATAAATAAGCAAGTAATAGCGCTACGCTACCGTTTGATTGCAATGTGGGCTTACTTTCAGAACGATATCGACTTGCCTTTGTCCTGCTATGATGTTGGTGATTCATAGAATTTGTAATATATTAACAATGATTATAGGTGATAAACATGTTATTTATTTTTAATATCGTTTATTTACCATTCAAAACTTAAATAGACTTCAAGTTCTTATTACGCATTAAGATAGGTACTGAAACAAGAATTGTTTGGTAGAGTATCTTTTAAAGAGAAAAAAACTTTCTGTTAAAAAAAGAAAACAAACGCTTTCACACTCACAGCCCCACACTTAGTTCTTTGACTTGTGTCGTGAGTGCCGCAAACATTTAAATCACACACACAATCACACCCAGAACCAGAAACACAAAAAAAAATCATTTGGGAGAAAACTTTTGTTCCCGCCGAGAATCGAACCCGATACCCCTGCTTAGAAGGCGAACGCTCATCTAACTAAACCAATGGGCAGTTCAAACTGAATAATGCTTATAAAAGTGCACGACAAGGTATATATCGTAAACATCAATCATTGTAGATGTTTTAACAATCAAACACAGAAAAGATAAAAGAATTAAAAACAACTTTATTTGTTTAAATACACTGTACATAAACAATGTCAATCAAGTTAATATAAATCTATTATGCCCTACTTACCTATTTAAAACAGTTTTTCAAATAAAACAGAAAACAAAACATAGTAAGTAAATAAGGTGTGATAACGCACGGATTATGTTAACTACTGTTATTTACATAGATTTGACATTGCCACAGAATGGATTGAAGGTGATTTCTCTAAGTACAAGAAACATCTATGTAATCAAAATTTAATACAAAACAACGATGAAATATTAATCCTTAATATACATTAAGGATATTAGTAACAAATAAGGAACAGGAAGTTTATTTTAATGTTTTATAGAGACAGTAGAAAATGTTTAGACAAACGTATTACTTAAACGTTTTTTACAAAAACGTGACCATAGTAAAGTAAGTATATTTTATCGCACCACCATCCCTACATTGTCTTTTCGTTTATATTTCCATCCAAAGGTTGTCTGGAAGAGATCGCTCTTAGCGATAAGACCGCCCATTGTACCTATCTTTATAAGTTTCTCCGTAAGTTGTATTTATCTTTTGGTGTCAATAAAGAGTTTTTGTATTGTATTGTATTGTATTGTAAGTACCTCGATACTACCGTAGCAGGAAGGTAATTAATAATAACATGAAATATTATAAATACATATTTTGCGGCAGAGTTTGTGATTAACCAATTTTAGCTTGAGCTTTGTTCAACCTTGTTCAATTCCAGTGAACTATTTCTGTGACGCAAGTATCTTGCATTTTTTCTAAACCTTACGGACGCTACACGATGTCTGAATACAGAAAAACCGATCTGGCTAATTTTGGTTTTGACATATTTATAGAAGTCCAAGGAAAGTAGTAAAACCAACTATATTATCTATCTAATATATATATAAAATTCTCGTGTCGCGTTGTTACCAAACTCCTCCGAAACGGCTCGACTGATTTTTATGAAATTTTGTGTGCATATCGGGTAGGTTCCCTGTTAAGGATGTCCAAATCAAATTTTTTTTTTTAAGTTTTGGACAACATTTTTAGTTTTTATTTTAATTAATAAAAACTAAACATGAAAGAATGTATATGACAAAACAACGTTTGCTGGGTGAGCTAGTTTTCCCATACAAACTGTTCGTACCTGCCTAAAGATTTGACAACTTTTATTGGCGGTACGAAGTTGCCGGGTCAGCTAGTGTTCACTTTATGTATAGTTTTTTATTATAAGTTTTGAAGGTTGCTTACCAACTTTAAATCATTATTATGAAAAATGCCAAATATTAAATTAAAGGCAATTCAAAATGGTACAAGAAACCTTAAGATTATTTTCAAATACTATTTAATGACACCACAACTATAAAAAGGTCATCGATTTTTTAAAAAATATGGCGTCTGGTTGTCTCTAACCATATAGAATTTTAATTACTGTCATGTCTTTAGTGACACTGCAAATCGATTTACATAAGAATCATCAAAATCGTCCCATGAGTTTGGTCTCTAGAGAGCCACAAAGGATCAGTAGTACATATATACGTAGGCACACTACATTTTTTACAACCAATTAAACACATTACCCTCCTTTGCATCGCGCAGTCGGGTAAAAATGATGGATGAATAACAATATTTAGATAGATTAATTCCCCCCAATATAAGTAGATAACGATATCCATGAAGATCCACTTAATGAAATACCCATTACATACAAATAACAGTATCCTGTTTACTGCATCGTTAAATGTTCAATCAAATAACAAGAGAGAAAATCACGGTCAAACAAAAGGGGTGGAAGATTTCGACAATGATTGCAGTGTAATTAGCACTAATGTGCAATTTAATTTGCCTGTCGTAATCATCTCGAAGGTACGTCAATCTGCAGATTACGGTTTAACAGCGTTCTAGACGCGGGCGTAGAAAGTTGCTTGCGGCGCGACTGAGCGGCGCCCGCGTATGTCCTGCGATCCGCATTCTCCCTTCCATGATTTAAAATAAAAACAAAAAAATATATAAAACCGAGCATCGTAAAAGACATTGTATCACAGAGGCTTTAGAAGATTATTATACAGAAAATAGATATGGCCATGCCCACGGAGTTAAAATACTCTTCAAATGGAACATTTTTTGCTCCAAGGGTAGAACGAAGGTGACTGGGAACGGTAATGAAGATATTTACAAACTTACACAAATGGAATTGTGGGAAATAAAAATGCAAATAATTACTCACAAAAAATGTAAGACAATGATGTGACGCAAGGAAACGACAATGATTTGGAAACAACAGATATATCCAACGATGCAGATGTTTCGTTAGAAGTATTCGCATGCAATTAAAATGCAACCGGTCTAGCAAAGGCATGGTCACATCACTAGAAACTTTTATTTTATTTGCTGAATGTAGTAAAGGGCTTGCTTACTAAGTTATCTACTGAACATTTATTATTAGAACAAATGCAGAGCTTATAGACTTTGTCATTTATGGTCTCTCCCAGCTTGGTTTACTTTATTTGTAAGTTATACGAGTAATAAGAGAGAAGAGAAAGAAGTAAGTTATAGAGAGCAGAGGCACGATAATGTTTATGATAATATTTAACTTTTTGAGATGAATGAAATTGAAGCACAAAATATTTCCTAAGAAAAACTGAGTTATCTTGAAGCTCTCAGAAGCCTTAACCTAAATATAGGCAAATGATTACAAAGGAATGTCACGACGTGAAGCTGCAGAAGTTGTTTTGATAATAACGGTGTATAAACAATCGGTTCTGCGGTCGAGGCAGAAAATAATGAACGTAGACAGTATCATACTTTGTTAACTTTTGATAAATATATAAGGAACAAATAATCTTTTCCGTTAATAATTTCCGGTCAGCCCTTCAGATTATAGCTCATTTTAATACTACAGTGTGTTTGTGTAGTCAAAGCGTCAAAATTGAAGTATGCGTCTACTACATGTACATGTAACTACATGTATCCATATTCCCTAAATTTCAATAAAATAAAAAGGCACTAATGATATACCAGATTTTCTTGCAAAACATATAAGGTCTCGTAAATACGAGAACTTAAACATTCGAAATCGTACCAGCAGGGTAACGACCGCATAGCCTGAACGAATGTTTGAAATGTTATGTGCCTTTGTTACAGACATGAGACAGCAGGGGTTATCAGCACAGTCTGCCCAGTAATACATAAATTTAATTTTAATAGCGATGGCACCTGGTTCCATATAGTCAATGTTTGGTGTTGTTAGTTCGAGTGCATGAACTGGCTACAACTACAGAGTTAAAACAGAACTAGAGTACTCCTTGGGAAATGACCTAGCCCGTACTCGTCATAACTGCTCACGTTCGATAAGTTTTTGCAAGATTGCACATGGCTAACATGGCCCGGTTGCTCGTAAGCTTGAGCATCAGCAACAGACAAAGTTGTATCGCCGTGATAGCGTCCCATTCGTGGCTCAACTCGGGTCGACGAACGACCTAGCTCGTCGCGACGCGAGGTAGTTTCCTCGGCGAGTCCGGAACCACCCCGTTCTGTCTGGCAGCCACTTTGAAGTTTTTAATGTTCTATCGTTGTTTTAGAAATACGAATTGTATTAAACTAGTTAACGGGAAATGTTGGAAAGCGTCCAAGCAGTTTCGGGTATATCATTATATTAAATAATTAAAGACCATCTTAAAAGTTATGATGTCTCCTTGATTACGGTGCTAGGTGCTTAGCGACAATGTATCTACTTGAGGGTGGTAACCTATGATTGTTCAATGGTAAGTGATAGCTAAACAGGCAAACATTAGAAAATACTCTATCAATATATTTTGCCACAAGGTTATCTCTACTAATACTACTTAATAGTACCTTCACAAAATTTTACCAAAAGCTCAAAATCGGAAATCTTTTTTACCACCACTGAGCTATAATTGTTATAAAGACCAGGCTTTATGATAAAAAAATCTAACAATTCCTCGAGGCTCCTCTACATATACAAAATACAACAAATAAAAACAAAATTTCTCAGGTTCTCAGGTCTCAGTCCCTAATATACACATATATAATATTGTGTTGACCGACCCAGGTCTTAACCATGATTTTTCGGAAACACTCAGGGGTTAAAGTAATTCGTACATATATATATTTATATTTGAAGAGCATCACTGCCATCAGCAAAATCCGGTTCAGGCTCGATCCTAGCCAAATCAACGGCCATTTATAATCTTGCCTGTAAGGCGTAAGTCAAAGGGATCGGCTGAAACCTTGCTAAACAAGGACCGAGCGTGTTTGCATAAGAACGTGATGATAAATTACGAAATGTTATCGTAGAATTATCAATAATGTGATATTTAATCAGATATCTGACCAGCGAACATGACGAATGTATTACATAATAACCAATAAATATAAGAATTATTCTAAATGATCTGTCAAAGGCAACTTACCTACTCATGCAGATACATCATACGTAAGCATCAAGTATTAGTTACGAGGGATTAACATTATCTAACTTTTGAAATGGCATATTATCTTATTCACAACTATCCCCTAATGAGCTTTAATTAATATGCAATTTTAGTTTGAGCATTGATTTCGCGGTACGGTGTACCAGTTTTGGTGACAAGTGGCCGAACTCTCACTTGCGGATGTCGAATAGCATCTCGTGTGCACAACGCTTCATTACCGATAAATTAGCATTGGCAAAAAATATCATTGTCGTTGTACGCTGACGTACATATACGTTTCTAATCACACCAACATCTAGGTCAGCGGAAATATTCGACGAGAGCGATTTACTGAAAGCCTTTTACATCACCATCTCTTCGGTCGACACCTGGCACTACCAGGATCCAATCTGCATGTTTGGTATCACGTCCGCTAATTGGCGGGATTTATTCAAATAATCACTCGATAAATTGGCAGTCGTTGTTTTGTTCGCATTTGAAAATTAATTTGCAATGTCACATTCAATATGTAATTAGAATTAGCTCTAACGATATCATACGTGACATGAAGGAGACCGCGACTTTTAAAAAAGAAATGTACGTAATGACAGACGCGTTAGAAATGTGTGGTTGTTTGAAACCGGGAACTAGAGAAAGTCTTTCTTAAATCATAGACGGCGAAAACATTGCATTCGAAAATGATCAGTAATAATCGGCGTGGGCGACTGGCATAGTGCAGTGATAATTGAAAGTGCCATCATATGCAGCACTCTGTACCTAATAGAATGTGTGTCAAAATGTTTTCACGGTCTCCGCAGGTCTATCAGAGACGAAATTTTATGGACGCGTACGTGGGAGTATAAAGCAACACGTGTATCGACAAGTTGCAGGCAGTATTTGCAATAAATCGTACGACTGCCCGGCGCTGAGGGATGTTTCCTCATGATGTTCTTGGAACATACTCCTAGACTAGCAATTAGCTTACACGCAAGTCGTATTGCAGCGGTAATTACACGAGAACCCAACACTTCTCTGTTCCAATTTGTTATACTAATAACTGTATCTAAAGCGCTGCACTACTTTAGGGAGTTACCTTTGGCACGCACGCGACATTACGCAGTGCACAAATGCAAGGGAAACCGTTTCCCGACTATTCTGTAATCTGCCCGACATGACCATTTCAGTTTCGTCATATCTGGACACTTTCTAAAGAAACAGCTAAGCAACAAGTAATAAGCGTCGGGCAAGACGCTGCCCGGCTTCCAGTGGAAACATGCGATAATAAGGTATAATTGCTCACCACCTCTGTGCCTATATTTAGCTGCAAACACTCTGGAACTAGCTGCGCATGCGACTAGTGCAATTACGTAAAGCGGTTGAGCCATTTCTAATCTAAAAATAATCGTAGGCTTTGCAGACATCGGCGCCACTGGGATCGTACGAGAAAGTAAAGACAATTATTTTTCTTTACAACAAAACTCAATTTCGTAAAGAGCTGATTTTAGGAGTTCTCGGATCTGCTTAAGCTCACGATAATGTTACTTACAAAAGCCAACAAAACTTAATATTATTTTGACTATTTAAGCAATGGACCGAAAATAAAATTAGGATCCTGTATTGCCTGTTACGGGAAACCTTAAACCAACAACGCCATGAACTAATTAAGGCAGGTTTAATTAAACAGTAAATCCGAAACTTGATGCCTCCAAACTTTCGCATTTCGGGCGAGTCCGTTAATAAATTTGATGAAAATTCTCGTGACATTAACGGATATTTCGTGGTTAAAAAATCAAGCAGTGGTTGTATCACTACATCTCGCTAACGATTAAATTTAGCCGCAATGCAATATATCCGTGACGTGAACTAATACATCATTGGCGCCAGGCACTGGTTAATCGTCGGTCTGCGCGTGCGATGCGAATTTTCCCCACGGCTCCGACCATTAGGGAAGCTATCATTAACATGGCGACAGCGCTGATCATTCGCTGCAACCGGCTTCAGACTTCAAGTTTTGATACTAAAGTGTAAATTTGAATTGAATTTTCACGTAATACCAATATAACTCTTGAAATCCAATCATAGATTTCTTGTGTCGTATGTTCCGCCTGGCAAATGTTCTCGTTACTGGTAGAAAACGTGTTAATGAAAAGCCAGCATGTGCGTTTTAGTTCGATGTACAGATAAGGGGCGATGGACACAAGACGCGACACATCGTCTGCAATGACCTTAATTGCGTTTGCAATCTAGGCCACTGCTCTCTCTTAAATCAAACTCGAGAGCCCTAGAACCCTACTTATCTACACAAACAGTAGGATGATCCGCCCTACACGTGACGCGACCGTCAGTCGCGTGCCTTATGCAATACAGTCAACGACCTCCGCTTGTTTGTGTTGTTTCAATTGATAGGATCATCTGAAGAGGGGCTTGTTAATTTGCTGTACTGTTACTTTTTAACTATCACACGTTTTCTAAAAGCTTAGTTGTTATGATTTCATATTACTCGGATGATGTAAGAATCTGTCGCTTTTGAGACTCTCTTGAACTGAAAATTTGATGTATTCATTCGGTTAAAAGTTTTATCATAGATGTGAATTGGTCATAGATGGTATGACGTCGCTTGATGCGATTACGGTAAAGAGCGTCCCAGACAGAGACATGTCTGAGCGAATGTATCCATTTGAAACCACAATTTATGTGAGTGAGTGTAGGTTTACAGCGTCATGTGAGGGACGGGTGCAGGACGGCAGGCCGGCACCCGACGGCGACAGGCCGGTGAACTCAAACGCATCCTGTCTCCGATGTCAGTGATGTCGGCCACTCATCTCTTTACTAGGAAATGTGGGTTTTTAGAAGCCGTTAGTAGCACAGCCCGGCTACACATCATCACGGCCCGGTCATGCAGACTTTAAGTCTTCCGTGCCGGCAATGGATTCTAAATACCAGTAACGTCTAAGGCAAGACCTCGTTCTATCCATAATTGCGATGATCCATCCTCGTTCTCTTCGAACGCATTATACTTTGCAAAGCTATTTCAAAATTTCGCAGCAAATTTAACATTAAGTACACAACGCAAATATGCGTTGAATTAACATAACATACGGGTAATAAACCTTACATATACCCTCATGACATTTGTACTGTATTACGAGGACACTGATTCTACGATTTTCTATATTTAAAGGACCTAAATACGCAATATGCAAAGCAGGTAATAATAGCTCTCCATCATTATTACAGATAACGCTAAGTTGCAACTTGCAGAATATTTCAATATTCGTAGCCACCAAGCTATAACTGACTGTAGATGTAAAATGTATGTTGCTTATTGATAAAATCCGTCAGACAGAATGTACATTGTCGTATATCGTTTGACGCGTTCCTGGCCAGTCAATTCAACGAAGCGGCTAACTTCCTGTCGCTTAGGCATGTGCCATGAATAAACACCATGACGTTCTCATCGTTACATCTATCTATCAATAAATAACTAGTTCAGTAGTAACATTACCATTGAAATAGTTCTCGTAGTAGCCGTTAAAACGATGCATGACAAACAATCTGTGAGAGCCGTCGGAAGTCCCAGCCAGGTGTTCTCCGACAGTACTTAGAGCCGACAAAATATTTGTTCTGGCAGCCTCGTTGGTTTTATTCAATTCATCGAGCATACCGTTAAGCTAGCTGCAACTAAGAAATAGCTATTAGTCGGCTGGCAATGCCGGTGCGGTAGCTGCGTGACGTCCACACACATTAGAAGCTTCGCGGTTTTATTATTTGCCATACAATTTGCTTGTTTGTCTAGGAACTGTTTTCCTGTAAGCATAACGCTTTTACTTGGTATTCGTTAAGTTATATGTTTGTTTAAGATACCGCAGCGGGTCGGTATGTATGGGGATGTAATGTATCCCTCATTAGGTTTCTCGGTTGAATGCAGGCTGTTAAAAAGTAATCGTTAATTGAACAGTAGTGTTTGCTGCAGTTGACCTCGTTTGTATGGCAGCAGCACAATAGTTCGTGCGGAACGCGATGCAGTTTTAATTACCGAGGCCGTCTTTTAGCTACAATTGTCATTAAATACAACACGCGGTTGTTATTGTCTTCAATTTCCCTTATTTCACGAGAATATTTATTAATTTGGAAACCCGTAAAAAACGCTGTATATTGGTATATCGATTTTTATTCAATGAAGTCACTGCTCTGTGTAGCTAAACCAAATTTGTTTTTATTGTCTGTCAATTGTTATGCAGAGTTAATGCTTGAACATTCTTTAAACACATAATGACCGCGGTGTGGTGATTGATGTTCGCCCTTCACGACCGACTAGTTCTAAAGGGGTATCGGATGGAGTGGAACGAGTGAACCGACTGACGTTACACAAAGAATCTACGACATCAATATCAAGGCTGTGGTTTCCATGAAAATCGCATAAATAGAAGGAAGTCACTACCGGTGGTATTTTTAGTCATATTTGTAAATAGCATACTGTCAAAGAAGCCGTTTCCTTAACGTAAAACGCGTAGTGTATACAATACAATACTACAATTGAAAACGTTTTAGAAGTCCGTGTTATCTACATGTAAAGTAGACCGCGCATGTTTATGATTGGTTTTATGTTTCTCGAGAGGTCAAACAATTATTACCTCATGAATAAATTAGAAGAAGCTTATTCAATCCGTGTAACAGTAAATCTTTGATGATAGTTATATAATGTGAGGTGATTTACGGTGAAATAAATCGTTGGGAAGGCATCGGTGACAGGCGCCAAACGTTACGAAGATTCACTAAGTAGGAAGTATATGACAAACTTCCGAAATATATAGGTATATTCATTAATTTGTGATAAATCATAAATCTATTTTGTATGATACATCACGTTGTTTTGTCAATGAATGGGTATGGGTGCCTGCCTACTTTCGCTTGCAAAATTTTCTAGTACAAAGTCGAGTGTTCAGTTAGGTTGCGCAACAGAAGCGCGGTAAATACTTGTAATTATTATTGTAATAGCGTTCTAATATTTAATAGACGGGGGCTAAAGGCTAAAGCGTAGTGTGAAAGCGCGAAGATAACTAGACGACATATGATAGCAAACTTATCGGTATTCTATCGCTTACATTTTGGAGAGTATGCACAGGAATTACATGAGTTAATTCCTCCATGCCTTTTTTACCGTCTAACAACAACACAAACTATAAAACGTCATTCATTTATGGTCGACGTACCTCCAGTTTTGCTCGAAGCTTTTCGCTTCTACATTCATCATCCGTACAGCGAGGGAATGGAACTCATTGCGTGCGTCTTTGTCCCCCGAACGGTATAATCTGAGTCAAGTCTCAAGTGAATATGTATTCTAGGCAAGCATGTCACATCTTCGGCCGCATCATCACTTTCCATCAGTTGAGATTGTGGTCAAATGCTTGACTATTCTGCATAAAAAAAGATATATCATCTATATCTATAATAGAGTATACTTAACTCATTGACAGGGCTATCCATCTTCTTGAAGGTTCGTAATTGAGGCGATTTCTAGATACCAATACAAAAAGCCAAGGACCTAGGCCAACAAATTGACGTAATATCAATTATTTGGAAACGCTGATTCACAATGACCTCAATTGCGATGACAAATTATTATTTCTATTTTTGTAGAGTAATTTTAACGAATGTGGCGACATGGACCGTAAGTAGTTAGTAGTTATGTTTTCATTGGTAAATTTAAAGTCGACTTATCTAGTCGACTTTAAATTTACTACAATCTAAAAAAACGGTACTTTTGGTACTTAATGGGTTTTAAGAGAAACATATAAATTGCGCTTTAGATATGGTTCAATGACTAATGATGTGTCTTTCTATGATTTTCGGGATATTCAAGTATATCGAGTTTATTCTCAATTTTAGCGTTGTTGCAAGCGTCATGATCATGGAGAACTACTTCAATCAATCATCAAACCATTACCATACGGATTTAATTATATAAACGCTTTATTATATAATATAAACCCAGTTAGCGCAGTGCGAGTCTCCGCTCCCTGCGCCGCGGGTCCTGGGTTCGATTCCCGACAGGAACGAACATTCCTACCCTAGGGATATTTGTGCTTCTGGTTGTAATGTGTATGTGATGTGGGGCTGTGATTGTGAATGCGTCTGTTTGTTTTATTTCTTTCACACTCACAGCCTACTAAGTTCATTGACTTGTATCGTGGGTACCGGAAACATTCACATCACACACACAAACAGAATCACAACCAGAAACACAAAATTTTCCTAGGAGAGAAAACTTATGTTCCCGCTGGGAATCGAACCCGATACTCCTGTTTAGAAGGCGATCGCACACTAAACTAAGTCAACGGGCAGTTCCTATATTATATTTTAGCAACACAGTTTTTAATATTATGTATAGTACCTGTATAACGACGTTTTCTATAAATGAAACCTAGCGATCTAGCTAGGTTTATCGCCCCTGTAACACCCTGCATGCTTAATTTCTTAAAAATCGATGGAGCTGTTTCCGAGATTCAGATTATATATATATACATATACAAGAATTGTTCGTTTGAAGGTATTAGATAAGATCCAATGACTACGTTAGGTGATGTGATTCATAAACAATGGAAGTTATGACATCTAACAAAATAACATTGAAAATTGATTAGAAACAGTGAAATAATTATAATTAGAGATACTAAAATAAATCATCAATTAATTACAAATTTGAAATTACATTCTTAACAATTTAAATTTTCCTTATTCTTTTTGACATTGTGATTCAAGTTTATTATTTTATTTTGTTTAAATATATCTAACACAATATTTTCCTATTATTAATATTTTATTGGTAATTTGGTTATTTTTGTTATTAATGACAGTTATTTCTGTGTTATATGTATCTACGTATATATGACTTGTGAATACGGGTTAAAACACCTGAAATTAATTAATTATTCATTAATAACAAAGTTTGCTTCGCGGCTTCTTGTTTCGGCTTCACCCACGTTACTGATGACGACGATGTATCAAGATAAAAAGTATTACGCCTGGGTTCATTAAAGTCAAAGTTAAAAGTATGTTAAATAATCAATTAAGAACAAAATTTACATTTTTCCTCGTCATAATTAGGTTTAATCTACAGTAGTAGTTTTGAGAGGTGGTAGAGCATTTTGTGAGTTGCTTATAAACGATAAAACGACGTTTTCTAAAATTTTAACCCAGTTAGATCGATTTATCGCCCCCGAAACTCCCTGCATACAAAATTCCACGTAAATCGTTGGAGCCGTTTCCGAGATCCTGATTACACATACATGTTATCAAGAATTGCTTTTTTAAAAGTATTAGATAGATACTTAAAATAAAGCGGTGATAAACTTCTTATATTACTGCAACAATAAGTCTTATTAACGAAAAAGTTTAAAACAAGAAAAGTAAGTTTACGCTGTAGAGTTTTTTTAATTTTTTAGTATATAGACTTGTTTTTACTTTGATGCTGACTGCAATACCAATGAGGCAGTGAACTAGCGCCATCTAGTAGACACGACTTAAAGTATTTTCAAAACCTAGATGACTCTCTGTACGAGTATGTGACTGAACTTCTCACGGCTGGTCCGATTTTTTATATTTTTTTGTGTATGTTCAGGTGAATTCAAGAAACATTTAGATTCACAATTCGATGCGATAAATCATTATTTTTTTAATTTATTTAATTGAAAGGTAGCCAATTTGTATTTAATTTTATAAGGGGTTGTACTGTGTTTTGTTATTAAAATATCATGACTGAGATCCCACTAAAAAAATTGTTGTCTTTTAATTATATATATCAATATCTACTGCTCATACTAACGTCAATTAAACTAATATTAAAGTTAAATAATTAAAATACATACTTAATAAAATTTTAGCTCTTAATCAAGCTTTATGTATTATAATTTTTTTTACTATTATGAGAATAAACAAGCAAGTCGGATGTAGACTTATAAGATAATGGTAAGCGCCAGCCAGCCTATGATGTCTATACATATATAGCAACACTCGGAGTTTTGAGCAACAAAACTCGCGTGGGATTCAAATGCGCTTCTCTCCCTGATTTTTAAATGTTAATGAGTTTCTTTTTTACGCTTGGTCACACGAGCAGATTAAAAAGAAAATCGGAGTTTTGCCGCTAAAGTGAAAAAATGGCGTTGTTGATTTTGTGTAATTTTCCAAAACCTGTGATTCTTCGAGTGTTAATGTGTAATAATGGTGGATTATTAACCGTTAATACTTAGTAAATGTGCATAAGTGTAGGCAAATCATACAAAGTTGAAAAACGTGATTTTCGCCTTCGCTCCAAAACTCCAATAGAAGTTCTAGTAAAGTTTCTACCACTTTACTAGGGCATGACTTGACTATGACTGACTACTTGACTTTGACTGTGACTTGTGACTAAGACTTTTATTATGAAGAATAGAAATTGTTAATATTTGTTTAATATTTCGACTGAAGGACTATGCATCCATGTTCATGAAATAATATATAAAAAAAAGAAAGAAAATCATCACTAGCTTCTAAGAATTGAACCACAAACCTATATTTATAAAAATATTAGGTACTATTACAACAGCACACATACAAAAACGGAGGAGGTTTTAAATTCCATTGTATTTATTTTATTTTATGTATTACCTCAGAGCTTTTTATAGGTAAACATAAACATAATAAAAAACGCTTTCACACTCACAGCCTCACACTAAGTTTGATGACTTGTGTCGTGGGTGCCGGAAACATTAAAATCACGCACAGAATCACATTTTTTTTGAGGAGAAAACTTGTGTTTCCACCGTGAATCGAACCTTATCCTGCTGCTTAGGAGGCGAACCTCCACCCAACTAAGCCAACCGGCAGTTCAAACCGATTTTGATATTCTTTTTTATTTGAAAGCATTAGTCGGTTTTTAAGCTTTGCTTGCGTTTCAATTATTGTTTTTATAGATTATACTTGTTATGCAGAAAATAATTTAAACGCAAGCAAATCTTAAAAAACCGACTTCATTGAGGATAACTCAAGGATGTAAAATTAAATGGGATCCCAGTCCCATTCACCGCTTATAATTTGGTTTTGGCTTGAGATCAAGCCAAAATTTTATCGATATAGATATATCGATAAAATTTGGATGTGACCACCTCTGAAGTTTAATCTACCGAACAAAAAAAATCATCAATATCCATTCATAATTGGCGGAATTATAGCGCGACATACATACAAAAAAAAAAATACAGTCGAATTGAGAACCTCCTTTTTTGAAGTCGGTTGAAAAATGCAAATGCGTTTCGAGGGTCTATTTGCGTACATCTATTTTAAACCTATTGGGAAAATTACTAACTACCTATTTAGGTACATATTAAAAATGTAATGTTTTTCTAGGTAGCCTGCGATCAATTGCGGTTTAGCCGTCAAGTTCGTTTAGATAGCGGTTTAGGTTTTCCGCATTTGTTTCTACCGCCTTCACACTCACAGCGCCATAATAACTTCGATGACTTGTGTCGTAGGTGCCGGAAACGTTCACACCACACACACAACCACAAATTTTCCCTGGGAGGGAAACCTTGTATTCCCGCCGGGAATCGAATCCGATACCCCTGCTTAGAAGGCGAACGCGCACCCATCTAAGCCAATGGGCAGTTCGTTAGGCGCGTTAAGAATAGTAAACACGCTAGGAATAATCCTACTTAATATTATAAATCCGAAAGTTGTGTGTAAGTATGTTTGTTTCCTCTTCACGCTTTAACGGCTGAACGGATTTGTAATGTACATAGCTTATACCTAGGATTAACACATAGGCTACTTTTTTACTTATTAATAGCGGTGAAAAGAATCAGAAATCAAAAAATTAAAACGCAAGCAAGGCTTAAAAAACACTTATTTAACCTATTTATCTTGGGAACCCTTGATCAAATATATGAATTAATTACGCATTATTGAGGATTACCCAAAAACTACTGGTCCCATTTAAATTTGGTCAAGATCTGATCAGTAGTTTTTGAGTTATCGTCAATAAGGCGTGTTTAATACATTGAAAGTTTTTTTTTTAATGACAAATAGGTAATAACTTGGGCGCTATCTCACCTGATGGAAAGTGATAATGCGGCCGAAGATGAAGCATGCTTACCTAGAAGATACCTATTCACTCTAGATTTGAAGACTCCCAGATTATACTGTTCAGGGAACAATGATGCGGGCAGGAGTTCCACACTTTCGCCGTACAGATAACAAATGTTGAAGCAAAACGCTTTGACCGGATATGGTTGATATGTCAACCATATATGGATGTGATCAAGGTTCCAAAGATAAAGCGGAGAACTCAGTCTTTTTAAGCTTTGCTTGCGTTTAATTATTTTTGTTAAACAAAATTATCTCAATGTACATTGAATCAATGCAACAGAAAAGGAAGCAACAAATAAAACTGGTATTGAACTTCTTGTATTACAACGGTTAACCTTCAAAAGACACCCTTCACCTACACATTTATTAAAGCAACCTAAAAATTACTTTAAATACTTTTGTTTAAAGCTACTTTTAGTTCTAATAACAGGTTTGTGTACTGGTAATTCACTCACTTCAAAAATTGGTCAGCAGCCTTTGGTAATTAGATGAATTTTTTCTTTAATTATACTAATTACAGAGGCATTTATGTAACATAATGGATACTTCTTAGTGATTATGTACTATTAGAAAATTCACTGTTAAATTTGCATTGATTTGTATGATTTACTAAAATGTTTAACCTTCATAGGTTTTTTATTTTTGTCGCATTTAGATATTATCAAACTAATTTTAATAGGTAAGCACTGCTGCATTTAGATTTTGTGTTTTATTTAATTTTTATAAAGCCAATTAGGCAGAAAGATCTACAGTGTAAAATGTTCGTCACTTCAGACAGGGTTTGAGTATCTCAACGGTTCGAGCAATAGGGTATGACACATAAATTTATTCCAAACATGGTCTTTGGGCCCTTCATTTCTTAAATCCTATTTCAGTCCTAAGGAAAATTCCTGATATAGGTTGCACATAGACATATTGTTCAGTAAAATCTATCCAGTACAGAATGCCTAATGGATTAAAGAAACATTGTAATATGTAAATATAATGGCAGTCCAATAATAAACATAAATTAGGGAACTTACCCAGTTAACATTGTTTGTCCTACAGCTTCAAGATAACATTGAATGATGCAACATCCTTTCCAATGCTTTTAATTCAATTTAATATAGGTACCTACTATTAAATAGTTGATTGTTTACTGCTATAGGTCTCATTACTATGAAATTATTATTAGAAGTATGAACTAAGTACTCCTAAACTGGGGTATCAGGTTCGATTCCTGGCGGGAGCACAAGTTTTCTCCCGAAGGAAAATTTATGTTTCTGGTTCTGGTTGTGATTGTGTGTGTGATGTGAATGTTTCCGGCACCCACGACACAAGTCACGAACTTAGTGTGGGGCTGTGAGTGTGAAAGCGTTCAATAATTTAATTTAAAAAAACTGTCTCAATATAATACAGTTATCATTAAATGTAGTCAGGCATCATTTTACTGTGACACATACAATTAGATGTGATGGTGATTAAATACTTGCTATCATAAGGTCTAGAAAACAATCACAATGTATAGGTTATTCAATGTTCCAATAAATTATTCTTATTAAATGCGGTGGTAAGGTCTAAAATGATCCCGTTTGTGGTGTATTGTGCATTTCCCCCTACTAGGAAACTACTCAATCCACCCCAACTTCTAAAGTAAGGGAGTGTGGTTTTGGGACGCTGGCATAACTCATCCAGTGGTGAAGCTGTTTGCATTTGATTGCTGTGAGTCTGTCGGTTCTGTGGAATCCATGCGTCCCTAACACAGAGAGCTATCTGTGACCCCTTTTTTATTTAGGTGGTAGTTGAGGTCACATTGAGCCATTATAAGACCTACCATTAAAGAAAGGTGCAATTAATTTGGGTCCATTTGAAGTAACCCTCTACATTAGTAAATGTAATAATAGGTATAATTTGTAACAAAGACAGATTATAAAAGTTTTGTTACAAATTGCAAAATAGCCCTAGAAATTACCTTATTACTATTTACAGGCCCATATATAAGTCAATTTATATCTAGACCATTATAATACTTGACTTATTAAGATTACAATATGTTGTTGTAGTTGCATAATTTATACCTTATAAGGTATTGTAATAATGGTACAGATAAAATACCAATCTGTCTGAATTACAGAACTTTCAGTTAAGTACTAAATCAAAAATAAAATTTGTCTGAAATTGTATAAGAAAATTTCGCCCATAATATAATACAAGTACATCAGCAGACATATAAGTAGTGTAAGTGCTATCATGCAGGCATTCCAATATTGCTTTCACTTGCTGTTACCGATTACAAATAACTGTCTCTTTCTCATAGCTTAAGTTGGAAGTAGGTAGGTGCTTCCCGAGTAATTTTTTTTTCTTCACACACTTACAGCATCATAGCAAGTTCAAAGACTTGAGGCGTGGGTGCCAGAAATCATCCCATCACACACACTGTCACTCCCAGAACCAGAAACTCTTGTTTTCCCACTGGGAATCATCAGGTTCGATATATTTACCACAAATATACATTATTTTCTTTTAATCATAGATAGTAGTTTCATTTATAGAGTTTGTCTCTTTGTCCTCAGGCTTCGCCTATCTACAGCATATGAATAGAAATGGATTTCCTTAGGAAAATGGAATATTATGGTCAAAAGTTTTTATTTCTGCTATTTAAATAACAGTTTAGTTATGTGTTTGTAACAGGTAACTAACTTTTAGGCATGATGCTAAATAATTCTAATACTAACTGTTGGTAAGTCTGTGTTATTAACTCTCCTATAGAATATAATACAAAGCACATTATCCTGGTGGACACAAATTCTATGCTGATGAATCAGATTCCCTATCAATCTAATGGATAAAGTCAGCTATACATGAAGTAGTGTTTTTATTTACGCTGTTATATAAATGTATTGCCTGTTGACTTAGTTGCACGTTCACTTTCTAAGCAGCGGTATCGGGTTCAATTCTCAGCGGGAAATCAAGTTTTCTTTTCAAATATATGCTCTGGTCCTGGTTGTGATTGTGTGAATGTTTCCGGCGCCAACGATAGAAGTCATTGAACACAACTACATCTTCACCACTGCAACAATTGTGCTGATTCCGATTGACCTAAAGCCACACCCCAATACCTATATGAGTTTGGGTGGCTGGGCTAAATCCTGATAGGGGAAATGCACAATAAACCCCAAGCAGGGTGGTGCCAGTGCAGGGTTTATCACCCCCAGTGAGAGTAATACGAGTTTGCCATCAGCAACACTAGAAAACTTTTCTCAGTTATGAGTTTTAGGGTAACCTGCCACACAAGCATCCATCCCTGATTTAACCAATAGATAACAATATTTAAATTAATTTAATCAAATTAAAATGTTTTCAAGATATAATAAAGCAATAAAATACTTGATAACCACGGACTTGAGAGAAATATGGACGTAACTACATCTGGTCAACGGTGTAGCATGCAAATGTCGGTGTGTGTTTATCTGTCTGCAAACTGTTACATACTTTATTAGTTTCTAGATGATGTGTCATAGATTATCAGATCTTTTACATTTTGACAAGCGAAATTTGTAGGACCAAGGGTGCTTCAGCTGTTTAATATTCAGCATTATTCCTGTAATTTTTTACATCCATGGTCATACATGGCAATTGCTAGTTTTCAATATGTAAATCTTGTAAGATTGACAGATTGACCTGACAAGGTCTTGATTATTTATAAAAAGCATACTTACCTATAGTTACTTCAGCCCAAATTTAAACTCATGTGTTTTCCCTATAGGTAACAATGTAAATAAAATCCTCTAACATAACATATATATGACAAACCTGTACAGAAATTGTTTATAAATAGTTATCATGACTGTAAAATTCAGGTAAAGAATTGGAAACAAGCAATTTTAGTATGTAAAAGGTGAAACTAGTTATGTGCCACACTATGAGGTTGGCTGACATAACAAGTACTGTGAGCACGTCAATAAACAATAGTGCAGTGTCTACATTACATCCTGCTCTACCGGTTAACTATTGTAAAGGAAAAGAAATCGCAGGAACCGAACGCTACTGAAACGATTGCATAAAAACTAGTGATTACTCACGGCTCAGCTTCAATGGACTGCAGGCGCGCGACATAATTCGATGGAATGTAACCTTCTTGTTTCGTTTTCTTACTTCTCGCGAGCCACCAGTCGCCTTGTGTATCATTTAGGATCTCTAAGTGCTCCCCCTTTCTAAAACTAAGGTCTTCATCTGTCCTCGCATCGTAATCGTACAACGCTACGAATATTCGGGTGGGAAGGACCTCATTTGTATCAGTGCCTTGATTCACAGATGATCGTTGTGGGTCCGGGGGAGGCGTTGGTACCGGTGATTGGAACTGTCGAGGGTCCTCTTCGTGAGGATTACTTGCCCTCTCATTTTTGTTTTTAGATTCTTTCTCTCCTGTACTACTAAAGCAGTTCCCCATTTTCTCTTTACAAGGTGAGACTGGTACCACTAGTTTTCTGTTAAATCACACACTTTCGTACGAACCCGAACTATTGTACAAAGTCATAACATCTATATTCATTGTATTTTTCACATTAGAGTCAGTATTTTGAACATCGAAATGGGTTTTTAACGTAAACAAAGATTGAAAATTCCCGTACGGACTTCACGGTAGGCGGCCATTTTGATGCGCCATAGACAATGCGAAAAGGAAATATTTAGATTTTGACAATATTTTACGACCATAGACAAATTCCTACTTCATCTTTATCGGTTCAATTTCTATCGGGTTCAAACAAAAAAACATTTTTACTTTCTAGTGTATATAAAAACCACTTATATACATTCGTATCTCAATGGTATTTGAAATAACACATAAATATTTTCTAAAATTGTACAAGTTACTGTGATGTAAGTTTGTCACGAACGTTTGCTGTCATATAGTGACATCTCTTGACAATATTCTGCATCTGGGTGCATCCATCACGTTTCTTTCTTAAGAACGCCATCTGTAAGGTTTTGTATGAAGCTGTATTTAACCGTTTAATTTAGAATTTAGTTTCTCGTAAGCAAAAAAGATGGCACTAGGTGCATCTATAACCTTATAAAAATCACTTTGATTATAGACAGGTATATAATCAAAGAAAAATCACTATAAACAAGACATCAATGCACTGAAAATTTAATAAATCTGACTGCAAATAATGTAAACCAAATTTTAATGTAATTCCCATTTAATTTCCAACATTTTGACACCATACTCGATAGGTTTGGTTAATTTTTTTATTAATGTTTTACTATTTCGAACATAGTGTGGGGCTGTGAGTGAGAATGTATTAGTTTGATTGTAACTATAAAAACGATAGTTTTTACCGCGAAAGTGAAAAAATGGCGTTGTTGATTTTGTATAATTTTCCAAAACCTGTGATTCTTCGAGTGTTAATGTACACAGACATCATACAGAATTCCATAGAAAAGCACACACAAAAGGTCAAACCTAGTAGATCAAACCTCAACATAAAACCCTGGATAACTCCTGGGCTGATAAGATGTATGCGACATCGTGACAGGCTTCACTTGCAACTCCGAATAGCACCGAAGGATGAAGATCTGAAAAAAATATATACCCGCTACAAGAATTTCTGTAATGATCTTCTCCGCAAAGTCAAATCGCAATATGAAAACAAAAAACTAACAGAGAACCATGATAACCCAAAAAAACTATGGAAAACGATTAAGGAAGTATGTCAATTCCCCCGCCATAACAATGATGCCAATGAGCTCTTGACTGCCGCCAGTGATCCAAGCACTTCCATAAATAACAGTAACTCTCACTTCGCTACTGCGGGGATGAATTTAGGGTCAAAGATTCTAAATAAGTTAAAAACCACCGAAACGGACCTCAGTCAAAACCACTCGTTAAGCAGCAGAAATTCTAATTCCTTCTTCCTTACTCCAACAGAACCTAGCGAAGTATCTGGAATCATCAGAAACCTCAAGACAGATAGCGCTGCGGGAATTGATAATATCTCTCCGATATTACTCAAATATGCTGAGAATGCTATTGTGATTCCTCTAACCTACATCTGCAACCTGAGCATGGAAACTGGCACATTCCCCAAGTACTGGAAAACCGCAATTGTTACTCCAATCCATAAAAGTGGATCTAAGTCTTGTGTAGATAATTATAGGCCAATTTCGCTCCTCTGCATTCTCTCGAAGATTCTAGAAAAACTGGTAAATAAGAGAACTGTAGACTTCCTTGAAAGTTTTGGCCTACTATCTGGACGCCAATATGGGTTTAGACGAGGTAAATCTACCGAGAATGCCGTGGAACTACTAACGGAAACAGTGTCGTCTTATTTGGATAGTGGGCAAAAATGCATCGGAGTGTTCCTTGACCTCGCTAAGGCCTTCGATACGGTCTCAATAACTATTCTGCTTAAGAAACTAGAATGTCTTGGCATCAGAGGTGTTGCATTAAATTGGTTTCAGAATTATTTATCAGATAGACAACAATGCACTCGTATAGGTGACTATGTGAGTAACAAATCCACTATCGCTTTTGGTGTTCCACAGGGTAGTATTTTGGCACCAACTCTGTTTACCGTCTACATGGACGAGATACTCAGGACCGACATTCCAAATGCAGAACTTATATGCTACGCCGATGACACCGTAGCAATTTTCCATGGTGACGATTGGCAAAACACCGTAACAGCCGCAGAAAGAGGAATGGCGCAATTGGCTCGGTGGTTAGAATCTAATTTGCTCACACTTAACGTTAAGAAAACCAACTTTATAACGTTTCACATAACGAAAGCCACCGAGCCGGACCTGAAATACCTTTACATCCACAACCCAGACTGCGAACGCTCTAAAACGTTGAATTCCCCTAGCTCCTGTATGGCCATCGAAAGAACATATTCTTCAAAATACCTAGGAGTCATATTGGATCCAAACCTTTCGTTTAAACCCCACATATCACACATGTCAAAACGCGCGCGAAAGCTAATATACATAATGAAAATACTACGTCCATCGGCCAAAATAGAAGTCAGAAAATTGGTATATATTTCGTTGTGTCAGTCCCTCCTGCAGTATTGCATTGGTGTCTGGGGGGCTGCAGCTAAGTCACACATGATCGAGCTGGAGCGTGCCCAAAGAGCTGTTCTCAAAGTTATGCTAGGGAAACCACGGCGATACCCTTCTGAGAAACTTTATGAAGAAGCAAGGGTATTAAAGGTGCGCCAACTTTTTGTCGCTCGAGTAACAAAAAAAAGACGCGCTCTTCAGCAAGATCTTCATCCATCGGGTAGAAGGAAACGACCTCTTAGACAAAATCTTCCCAGAGTTAGATCTGTCTTTGCTAGCCGCCTACCGAAATATTCGCATATCTTCGTATACAACTCAGTCTGTAAGGCACTGGATATAAAAGACTGCACTTTCTGGGAATTTAGGAAAAAGTTCGGAAAATGGCTTCAATCTCTCTCTTATGACGAAACTGAAAACCTTGTAAAAGCTAACGATGCTTAGGTCTTCACGAGGACAACGCAGATAACTATAAACCACACACACACACTCGCTCCCACACATTCACACACACTCACTACCACACATACACACACTCAATCACACACACGCACACGCATACACATACACACACATTCTTCACACTTCCTTACCTATACCTTCACACACGACAGTCACCCTACATGCACAATCAACCCCAATCAAAATGCTTTTGTCACCGGATTAGTAATGTAGGTACCCGTAGGCTTCTAATTTAAATGTCCTAATTAAATTAAATTAATTGAATTGATTTTAATAATTATTAATAATTATTACTATCCGCTAATGGTTGATTATACTTATAAATTTTTGTTATAAATAATTTAAGCAAATAATAATAACCCAATTTAATTACATTATAAGTACTGTATATAATTGTCACAAACCATGTCAAACGATGGCTATCTTGGGTGGTGAGGCAGTGGGTAAATATATATATATATATATTTACCACTTATATATATAGTAAGACGTTACCATCGACATAAGGCTTCTATGCTTTATACTTTTCTGATATTCTTCTAATTACACATGGCATGAAATTTTCCACTGGTTCACCACCGCGATGTCATAAACAAACAGTTATTACATGTCCAAGTAACTAATCAGTCACTGATGCGGATCACGTACAGCTCATGTGATAATTCTTTCGATCAACGGGCGCCCAAGATACAGGCTATGCCTAGTTTGGGGCCCATAGAGAATTACTATTTTTGTACTATAATAATACTAACAACATGTTTTGTGTCATATTTTGTTTTACCTGATATCTGAAATAAATATGATTATGAATGTGTAATAATGGTGGATTATATTACTTAATAAACGTGCAAAGTGTAGGTAAATCATATACAAAGTTAAAAAACGTGAATTTCGCCTTCCCTCAATACTCCAATAAAAGCTATTCTAGTAAAGTTTCTACCACAGAATACTATTACTCTCTACCGGGAGGTTTCTACCACTTTACTAGGTCATGATTTCACTATGACTGGAGCTTGACACTTTTACTTGACTTTGACGACTTTGAGAATGTTTTTATGTATGGTGAAAATTGGTGTTGCCGCAGGGGTATTTTATTAATTTTTTTTTTCTTGTTGCTTAATTCAATTAGAAAGCAATCGCAATATAATTAGGGAATAGGGGGTCAGATGAGATGAAAGACAAACTTGTCCGTAAGCCGAATTTTAAACAAGTGGCTAAATCATTTTTTTTTTTAATACGTTCTGCTCTATATATCTGGAAAACGTCTGCGCCAATTTTCGCCAAACATAGCTAAGAACATTCTCGATTAAGTCAACTTTAAACATAAATAAAACTCAATTAAAATCAGTCCACCCGTTTGGTAACTACGATATACAGACATACACACACCATAGAGGTTAAACTTATAACATTCCTCTTTTTGCGTAAGTGGTTAAATAATTTAGACGCAAGCAAAGCTTGAAAAAACCGACTTCAGCACTTTATCTTCGGCACCCTTGAACAGATTAAATGAATTAAAAACGCATTATTGAGTATAACTCAAAACTACTGGTCAGATCTTAATCATATTTATATAGGTCTAAATGGAAAACACCTGCTTTCAAATATAAAAAAAAACATCAAAATTGGTTTACCTAGAAAAAAAGTTATGAGGTAACACATAAAAAAATACAGTCGAATTGGGAACCTCCTCCGTTTTTTGAAGTCGGTTAAATATGATTTGGACGGATCTTTATTCCTAGCCTACTGACAGTACCTACATGGGATAAGGAAAAATAAATATAAGACGGCGAATAATGTGCCCACATCTCGTGAATTTGCAAGTGGCAGTGCCGCCTACAATTTCGACATCCGTCCCTTCCAGCTGACGCCGCGGCGCCATTTTCTTTGCCTGCGGGTTTTTATGAGGAAAACGCGTGGCTAAATGTCTATGGAGGGCAGTAGTAAGTACTCACAGTTCTATTCTATCATTCTACCTTCTATTGTAAACCTTCTTGAAGGAAAGTTGGTATATTTTTCGCACGTATTATATGTATAATATAATAGTTAAGTAAAGGAGGCCGCGAATTAGCGCCTGAAGGTATTCCAGTGTAGCAGGCAAACCAATTATATTTACTTTTTCCTCCATTCAAAAAGTTGCTCTTGGTCTGTTTACAGATACGGCTTGAGTAGTTGTAGTAGCAATATTTAACTGCCCGTTGGCTCAGTTGAGCGTTCGACTTCTCAGCTGAGGTATCGGGTTGGATTCCTGGCAGGAACACAGTTTTCTCCCCAAGGAAAATTTGTGTTTCTGGTTGTGATTGTGCGTGTGATGTGAATGTTTCCGGCACCCACGACACAAGTCATCGAACTTAGTGTGGGGCTGTGAGTGTGAAAGCGTTTATGTTTGTTATTTATGTGAATTACAATATAATGTCGGTATCATCTTCATATATCATTCTTCTGTTACTATCCATCCAAAGGTTGTCTGGAAGAGATCGCTTTAAGCGATAAGACCGCCCATTGTACTACCACGATGATTGTAATATTTTATTTGTCATTGTTTATATTTTTTTTTTGGTATACAATAAAGTGTTTTGTATTGTATTGTATCTTTGTGTACATAATATCTTAATTCACATAAATATTGTAGTACCTAGATGACCGAGCGTTCGGTTTTTTTTCGGTCGTTTTCTAAATATGAACCCTAGCTAGATCGATTTATCGGCCCGTAAACCCCTGCACACTAAATTTCATGAAAATCGTTGGAGCCGTTTCCGAGATTCAGAATTGCTCGTTTAAAGGTATTACTAGATAAATGTACCAATAATTGTTCTTACTGAATAAATTACTTTTTATCTTTATATTTAGTTTGATTAAAGGTTAATCCTGAGTATCTACAAAGTATAAGTACAAATAAGTCTCAAGAATCCTAACCTGTGATGACGAAGTAAGTGTTATTTCATGTTAAAGCTCACTTGTTAATTGATTTATTTGTCTTTGTTTTACCTTCTATTAAACAGTTATTACTTGACTTCCTGTATATTAGTGCTTTCTACGAGGATTCCATGTGTGTTTGTATCTACCTAGTAGGTATGTTCTGTAATAAAGATAGATATATACTAACGACTCCCCCCGGTTTCGCGCGCTTTAATCCATTGGATTTTCCAAAATCTGTTTATAAAAACTTGTTAGAATTACGAACATAAAAAAAAAATCAACCAAATCCGTCGAGAATTTTTGTTCTTTTTTCACGCACAGCAAAAGAGTTTTAATTACAAAAACATAGGTACCTAAGATTTGATATTTATGATTTTGTTATTACGTATTGAGAAATTAGATGGATTGGCTCATGAGATACGTCATAGATTGAATAATACGTTATAGTTATTACCTACTTACGTAATGCATCACGCCTGTCATGTATGATGCGTGTACAAAAGACTTGCAAAATAACATACAAATTGTCCAGTTCTTTCTACCAGGGCGAAGCCCTATAAGGCGAGACATGAGACCGAAAGTTGATTAAACCTTCATAAAAGGCTTAGCTGAAAACCAATTGGAACGTATTCAAATCGTTTAAGAAACAATGAGGGAATGCCACAATCGGTGTATTCTATGCAAAATTGTGCAAATTTCATACTATAATGGTTTGAGCCAAATACAGACGCTAAACATTGGTTATTTTAATTAATTAGAATTGAGAACCTCCTTTTTGAAGTCGGTTCAAAAGGTACTAATTAGTCAATCCAGCAGCCAAAAACTAAACAGGGAATACGCACATACTCGCATGTGATATGTTTTGCTCTTAATCGATTGTTAAAATAAAATCATACTTCGTACTAATTTTTATATGCGGAAGTTTATGTGTGTTTGTATTTTTGTTACGCTCAAACGGCTGGACCAATTTTGATGAAATTTGGTATGGAGGCAGCTGATGCCCTGGACTAACACACAGGCCTGACAAAGCGGGTAACACAGCGGGGCGCAGTTCATAGAAATCATTCTTAGGTACCCTGTTGGTAAGTGATGATGTGATCGAATCAGGATTGCAATTTTAGTGTAATACAAACTATCTAGTACAACTGTCGGAACATTTTTTGGTTTGGTTTGTTTGATAAGAGATTTTACAGGTATTAGGTTAGAGTGATGGGGGTGCTTCTTTTATTTTAGTGGTGGTTGTAGCAAAGAATACAATGTGATATGTCATATGCCACATAATAAAATATGATAGTGCATATGCCAGACTAAGACAAGACTTAGAAAACTATACTCTACACGGTTAAGACTATCTACATACATAATTAAAGTGGTCCCTCATTTTTTATGGGAAAATGCCTGGCATTTCCTTTCCTTCCCAGGGCTGAAGGAAAGGGGTATGTGGGGCTTGAACCCACTAAAAACCCCCCCCGTGAGCATTCCCTCGCCGAAGTGGGGCAAGATAGGTTCGCACTAGCAGTCACTATCTTGCCCTGGCGGTAGGCCCTGATGCAGACTCCTCCGAGCTACTGCGCCCATGGAGGGGTGACCTTGCTCACCAAGGCCACCCCCCAGACGTGTGGAGCCGTGCAAGCCGATGGAGAGTCCAACTCACATAGGAGTGCGTTATGTGTACACACACACAAACACTATACTATCGCTTACATTTTAGAAAGTGTGCTCAGGAGTTACATGATTTAATTCATCCATGCCCTTTTCATAATCAAACAACAAGACAAACTGTCAACCGTCATCTATTTATGGTTGCCGTACCTCCTATTCGCTTAAAGCGTTTTGCTTCTAAGTGTATCATCCGCATAGCGAAGGAGTGGAACTCATTGTCTGCGACTTTGTTTCCTGAACGGAACAATCTGTCTCTTCAAGTCTATGGTGAATAGGTACCTTCTAGGCAAGCATGCCCTATCTTTGGCCGCATCATCACTTTCCATCAGGTGAGATAAAGTTCAAATGCTTGCCCATCAAACATAAGAAAAAACATGTAAAACTGATTTTTGTAACGTTAATCCCCACAAAGTGTCTCTCGTGTAGGTACTATTGCTCGGCAATTGATAAATGGATGACCATTGATGTAAGAGAACATGACACGGGATGCCTTGTTGCATCGTCATCAAGGGAGCTTCGCTGCGGACATCGTGACGCGAATTGATGGATGACTACGGAACTCAGTATCTCTTACCTATTCACATAATGAACATGCAAGACGAGCTGTCCGACCATATAGGTAATTAATTAAACACATCGGGAAGCAGCCTACCCTTTATAAAAAGATGGCATTTATTATATAAACAAACAAACTAACGCTTTAAATATAACTATGTTCTACTACAATTTCTGTCCATCCAAAGGTTGTCTGGTAGAAATCGCTGAAAGCGATAAAACCGCCCATTGTTCTGCCTTATAATATTAATTTCGTAGTTTAAAGTTTGTATCATTTTGTTTTTTTGGTGTACAATAAAGAATTTTGTATTGTATTGTATGTTCATTTAGTTACTTCAAAACGTTTCGTAATAAATTATTTTTAAGAATGTATTTTTGTTTATTTATGTTCACCGATTTCTCCCCAATTTGTGGACCGATTTTCAAAATTCTTTTTTTGTTTGGTAGGTTATACTTCAGAGGTGGTCCCATATAAATTTTATCAAAACGATCAAGCCGAAACCAAAATAGCGGTGAAGTCGGTTTTTACCGACTTCCCAAAAAAGGAGGAGGTACTCGAGTCGACTGTATTTTTTTTAATTTATTCCTTTTTTTATGTGTGTTACCTCATAACTTCTCTCCACGTAAGCCGATTTCGAAAATTTTTGTTTAGTTTCAAAGATGTTGCTTTCTAATTCGTCCCATTTAAATTTGATCAAGATCTGATCAGTAGTTCTTGAAATATCGTCAATAATGTCTATTTTGTGACGAATAATGCGTACTTTGACGATGTTCCGACTTCAAAAGTTACCTCACAACTTCTTTCGTTGTGAGCCGATTTTGATGATTCTTTTTTTATTTGAAAACTGGTGGATCAAGGTTCCGATGATATAGCGGTGAAGTCGGTTTTTTAAGCTTTGCTTGCGTTTAATTATTTATTTGTTTATAGTTCCAACGGATCTTAAGATCAGTTGAGAACAATAATATATAATTTATTTTAGTTGAAACTGATCTTGAGATCAGATAGGACCAACAGTTATGAACGGTTAATGTGAAAATTTGATACTATGATCTGTTGGGAAGAACACAAAAGATTAGATAACCAGTACATAAGTCGATTTTGTCATTTGATTTTTGTATGTTTGATATTCTACCTCCACTTTCCATGTGAGCGTAAATACATTTGAGCGGCTCAGCGTTCGGTTTTGGATTAAACGATCTACCTTCGTACTTGATAAATGACAATCTCCGTACAGCTTATTTGCAGCGTGTCGAAGAGAACGTTGTGACATGCCATGGCACGATACTCGGACACCCGACACATGAGTAAAGGTACGATGCCTCGTCGGATTGGCATCAACGGAGCTCTGGACTGAGGACTATAGACTTTGACTGAGTGACAGACATTGATTGATGGTCGATGCACACTGTGGGATGTTTCGAAGCTCCTACATAATCGTAGCGCGGATCACTTTGCATGGACATAAATCTTTTTTGACTTATTCCTTTCTAACTTTTTTATAGGTGAACCGATTTAGATGATTCTTTTTTTATTTGAAAGCTGGTGCTTCCCACGTGGTTTTATTTAAATTCTATCAAGATGTGACTAGTATTTAATAACTGACTCGTAGTTTTTTAAGTTCTCCTCAATAATGCGTGTTTTATTCATTTATTCTGATAAAGGGTTCCAAAGATAAAGCGGTGAAGTGGGTTTTTTTAAGCTTCACTTGCGTTTAAATTCTTTAATTCACTAGTAGTTTTTGTAGTTTTTAAATTATCCTCAATAATGCGTATTTAATTAATTTCATCTGATCAAGGGTTCCGAAGACAAAGAGGTGAAATCGGTTTTTTTAAGCTTTACCTACTTGCGTTTAAATTCTTAATCTTCAAAATGCGACCATTGAAGAATATTACAAACGATCAACGATTAGTATTAACTATTATTATTATCTTTATTTATAACTTTTTCTTAAGCAAAGTTTTATTTAACAATAGTTTTATAAAAGTAATAAACAATACAATATTAAAAAATAAAGAAAGCTGTAAAAAAAACACTGCAATGATAGAACTCAAAGAGCCGTCTTAAAGGCCATGATATGGAAACCCTTTAGATTTGCTACCAATGCTCTCTACGAATAAATAAAATAATAAAATAAACGCTTTCACACTCACAGCCCCACACTAAGTTCGATGACTTGTGTCGTGGGTGCCGGAAACATTCACATCACACACACACACAATCACAACCACAACCAGAACCAGAAACACAAATTTGTGAAACATTAACATAATTTATGAAAACAAAGTTTTGACTTATTTATTGCAAAAGCAATTTCCATAGTGCATAAGTCCATCCACAGATTAGAAAATATCGAGATTCTCCTAAAAACGTGTATATAAAATACTTACACCCTGGTAAATTCCACCTTCGCAAGTCGTCATCCAAGAACAGTAGGTTCCCCGACTATACAATACAATTTTATAGAGATTCGACACATAAACAAAAATAACCATAACGTTAACAAAACAGTAAAAAAATGGCTACTTACTCTATCGTATAGCGAAACGGAAACTATAATCATAGTAGAAATATATAAGTAAGTTGTCTTCATAGAGTGGTACCAAACGCGGCTTGTATGTGTGCACGGCCGTACGCACGTGCCTCAGCACGCACACTATGATAACAAACAGACCGGCGAAGCCAACACGAGCCGGGGCCGCCCCCGCGTTCGTTGACGAAATTATTTATTAGAATGAGGATATATTTTACTTTAACTTCGAATAATAAAGCATTCAAAACTTGCCGTAACTGGAGGAAATATTTTTCAGTATCAAATTAGTGACTTAAAAATACACATTGTCAATACATTAAGTATACCTTAATCTGGGTACTTCCCAACGGATCATAGTATCGGATTTTCATATTAACCGATCATAACAGTTGTTCCCATCTGATCATAAGATCAGTTGTAACTAAAATAAATTATATATTATTCTTCCCAACTGATCTTAAGATCCGTTGGGAATTCAGTAAATTATATATTGTTGTTCTCAACCGATCATAGGATCTGTGGGAACTTAAATAGGTACGTATTTTACATTCTCAATGGATCATAGAAATATTATGGTTTGATTCACCTTGTATTTTGTGAATATTACACTATTTTAAATGTGGATACATATATTTTCGATAGCTCATGTACACGTCGCTGAAAAACGACGACACTGTGATTCTATTTCGCTACATTCAGTATTACACTACTAGCCTACTTAGCTATGATAGTTTTCCTTTTAACTTCGTTATATATACTAGGTACTACCGGGATTTCTTTTCACATAAGCAAAAAAAGTTTTTTTTCAAGATTTGTTTTGACTCTGTCGGCGTAGGTAGCTGATATGTATATTCATGCCAAATTACAGCTTTAATGGAAATAAAATCGTATCTATTTTACCACCACATTTTATACTATTTTATTGTACCTAACTTGTTGGTGTTTTATAATATATATTTACGTATAGGTACCTTTAAAAGTCGGAAATAGTGACAACCCTGCGTATTCGGCTAGAGTAGGCATTTGAATCTCCTACGGGCCTCGAGTTATCTTACTGATATATTTCTACTATGCTATAATATAACAATAAACATACCACACTCCTACACTAACATGAACATAAAGATCGCACACTCAAACAAACACACTCCCTTACACACAAATATGAACACAATTAACGTTGCACAATCAAACAAACACTCTCCTTTACACACTCTAACATACTCCTTTAAATACTTATAAGAATGTAATGCTTATTTCAGAATATTTGGATAATATGTAAAAATAATTACAGTAGGTTTCATCGACACGGGCCTCGAGCCTAGTATCTAGTGTTAAGAATAAATTTTAATCAAAAAACTATATTTATTAATAGTAAACATATTTAAGTAATCATTGCTATAAAAATAATGTTTATTCTAATAAACTTGTACTTATTACATTTAAAATACTACGTGTCAACATGGTTTGCCAGACTGCCGTACGAGTAGGGTGAGTTGGCCATTTAAAGCTAACAAATTCATAATCCTATGCAACATGCAATCTTTAGATTTTAAATGCAATTATAAGTCAAATTAGTACACATGTCAAAATAATTCCTATGTCATTATTATGGTGTATAAAATTATATCTCATATCTCTTAAATGCGTATTTATAAACCAGCTGGTCTACAAGACATTTTTCTACAAAATTTAATTTACCTAAGTACGAATTAACCCTATTTTCTAAAGTCCCTTCTACCTCCCTCCCACCTGTCATTCCTTTCAATTCATCTCAGGCATGAAAAGGAATATTGTTATGAATTCCAGGCAAATATAAATACTTATTTAAAAAATCTCTTAGATATTTAAAGCCCGTGACAACCAACATCTTTTCGCATAGGGCGCTGAGGGCACTAGACTTTACTTAACTCATTCAAATTTCAAGAATATTTTGATAGTTATTATTTTTGTAACAAATTCAACTTACATAAGGTTTATTTTGAGTTTTAAACATGAATACAGATTAAGAACTTACGAAAAATGTTGAAAAGAATAATATTCAAATATAATCCCATTTTTAATGTAGCTAGAAATAAATAGGTCACCTTGGTCGTTATTTTACTTTTACCTGTAAATGTTGAAAGGTGTAAAAATGAACTACAATTAGGTACACTATTGTTGAGTTCTTCTGCCATAAACCAATAATCTGTATAAACGACACTAACCAATGGTGTGCCTTATTGAATGCCTTTTTATGTACCAATAAACGATATAATTATTATTATATTATAATTTATGGGCCTTTTCATTAATGTCAACGATTGATGATGGATTGAAGTCGATGATTGTAATAAAATATAAACAGTAGTTCGCCCAAATGAGACCTAACGTTAAATCCTTAATTACTTTTTTCATAATTATAATTGTTTGTTTTTAATGCATATTTTTTTAAAGTATAGGATATAATAAATATAAACTGTTTATATATAGTATTTAAGATAGACTACGAGACAAAATAGGTCTTAAAAGGCAATTATGATGTCCTACTAAATTGTAAATAAAATTGTAGATTTTTCAAAACAATATTCTACTTTAAAGACATTTTAACTATCTATTTTTTTATCTTACACTTTGGAACGGTTAAGTATTTTAGTATTTTATTATTCTTTGTTCCCCGAACGGTATAATCTGGGAGTCTTCAAGTCAAGAGTGAATAGGTATCTTATAGGCAAGTATGCTAAATCTTCGGCCGCATCATCACTTTCCTTCAGGTGAAATAGTGGTCAAAGGCTTGCCTAACGATTATAAAAAGTGCAATTGTCTGTATGATGTAGGTACCTAAATGTTTTCGGTACCAACAATACAAGTCTCTGAACTTAGTGTGAGGCTGTTAGTGTGAATGCGTTATTTATATATACCTTATATATATTTCTTATGTTCATACTGCACTGTTTCACTAAAAAAGTTCTGTGCTCATCTTTACTTAGTCTAATTGATCCTGCAAATAAGTGAATGTCACAAATCTTCAACAAATGAGACAAGTTACGGTAAGCAGGAAGTTACAATTACATCTGGTTTGTGTGTAACTTCGCCTAATCCAAGGATAACCAAGGCCAAGGACGAACTTTATGAGATTTGGGAGCTTCGTGGCATCGGTTAATGTTCATAATAACTTAATTTAGGAAAACGTAAGTAGATTCGAGTTTATATCTGGAATAAAAATCTCGTCCAAACAAAGCTTCAAGCGTTATTTAGACTTTTTAATTAGATTTTTAGGCCTTTTTAATTTAGATAAAAACAAAAATCAATCGATTATGGTGGATGTTATCAACAAAACGAGTAGTAATAACCAATATGTAATAGAAATGTATACCGTATTGTATCGTACATAAGTGTAAAATACTTAAGATTATACATACAGTACTTAATAGCTGTGCTCAGAGAAGTATGTCAACACTAGGAGGCTTTAGTAATCATTTAAAGATAATGTTCTTTTAACGTGCTTTTTGAAAGAAGCTTTTGAATTTTTAATATCGGTTGGGAGATCATTCCATTGCCCCACTGCAACTATGCCAAAGGAGTATATAAAATGTTAATAAAAATAAAGGAAATTTTCGTTTGAGCAATCGCAGAGCTTGGGGAGCTCAGCGGTTTGAATGATTAGAGCATGCTACCCACAGCGACGACTACTGCTTTAAACCCCTGCATATGTTTTGGTTTAAGCTTGATCGATTTTGATAAAATTTATATGGGACCACCTCTTAAGTATAATCTACATAACAAAAAAACTATTTTAAGAATCGCTCCACAAATGAGGGAGAATTCAGTGAAAATACATAAAAAAATATATACATACAGTCGAACATAAAACCTCCTTCTTTTTGGAAGTCGGTTAAAAATTACATTTTTTTTATTTTTTTTTATTTGAGACTAAGCTAGCGTTTGACCACAATCTCACCTGATGGAAAGCGATGATGCGGTCGAAGATGGAGCACGCTTGCTCAGTAAAAACCTATTCACTCTCTCCTTGAACAACCCCATATTATACTTTTCGGGAAACACAGTAGACGGCAGGGCGTTCCACTCCTTGGCAGTTCTCATAATGAAAGTGGAAGCGAAATGCTTCGTGCGAATGTTCGGTATTTTTACCATTAGCGGATGCCGCATTGCCGTCTGTCTAGATGTTCGGTAGTAGAACGGTGATGCGGGAATAAGACATAATATACATAAATATAATGATTTTCTAATTTGACAGTTATTCAAAATCGCCATCATCAAACGGATGTTTGGTATACTCGGGCCTTAGTTTCTTTCTCTTTCTGACTAAATATCCCTAGGAAGGTAAAGTAGGAAGGCTGACCCCCCACATGGTGGTGGGGTCAGCCTTCCTACTATTTACTTTCCACTTCACTCTGTCCTGGACGTCAGTTTCGGATAGCTCACATTCCCTCATGTCCTTCTGCACTACTTCTTTCCACGTTGTTTTTGGTCTGCCTCTGGACCTTCGACCGGGGACACTCGGGCCTTAGTTATACAATTTGCATTTTCTTTTTTAAATTTATGAATCTTCTAACACGATGACAAATAGTTGCTTGTAGTTTGAGACATAATTATTCTTATCCAACATTTTAATGAAGTCAGCGTAATACTATCTTAATTTAAAATAGTTTATACAAATAATCTAAATAATTAAACGACTGAGACTGAGAGATAAGATTAATTACAAAGCAGCGAATTAAGCTTTAAAACAATATTATAAATGAGGCATAAGTATTGTATTAATTGACAGTTCGTTGATACCAAACATTGAATAGTCGACCTTTAAACTCCATTTATTGTATTTATTTCTTATTTTATTACCAAACTGAATTGTGTAGTAATTTAAATACAAGTACATTTCGAGTTACGGTTGTCTACTTAAATTGTTTGGTTTAATCCAATTTTATGCAAAGCCTTTGACTACAATCTCACCCGATGGAAAGTGATGAAGCTGCCTGTAGCATGCTACAGATGTAACATGCTTGCCTAGAAGGTACATAATATGTATGAATATTATTCACTCTTGACTTGAAGCCTCCCAGATAACACCGTTCGGGAAACAACAAGTTTTTCAAATACTACCGAGGATCGTTGTAACTTAGGTAGCTAGCATTCACACCGTCTAACTCCTTGCCCTTATTAAGATGCGCAAGGCGCCTCAGCCGGCAGAACATCGATTGGAACCGAGGCAACGTCTTAATTCCATCTGTTTCACTTTAACATGTTATTGCTTTTATGGAACGAGAACGCTGGAATTTCGAATTACTTCCAATATTCTAGGTGTACCCAATATAGGACTAAAAATAGGTTGCTTCGTTTTGAGGTTGTCATCATGTAAAAAGTCTACCAAAAATAAGTAACTTACTCATTTGAACCGCCCGTTGGCTTAGTTGGGTGCGCGTTCGCCTTCTAAACAGGGTAGCGGGTTCAATTCCCGGCGGTTACACAAGTTTTCTCCCCACAGAAAATTTGTGTTTCTGGTTCTGTGATGTAGATGTTTTTGGCACCCACGACAAATGTCATCTAACTTAATGTAGGGCTGTGAAATTTCATGAAAGTGCTTAAAACGTTTATTTTATGTATGTTTATACTTGACAGTCTGTAGATACTATCACAGCTTAACTTCTTCTACACAGTCCTTTATTATTCCGTAAGGTCTTGGTTTATTGATGTCAGTTATTAATTGCTCCTTTGATTAATTCTGCGGTAGAGTTTTAATTGGCATTCACTGTTGCATGTCATTGACATTTAATTTTGACATCTACTCCTCATTTGATCGCCATCTCCCGGTTATATGGCCGTTACGTTACATAGTACTGTAGTTTGATGAACTCGGACCTTAATAGTGTATGTTCTCGAAGTTGCGAGAAGTTGACGATATTTGTTTATCTTTTTGTTTTTTTTTCTAGCTGAACCCGGCATGCGTTGCAATGCCACGTTTAGAAAAAGTATTTTACTTCTTTCACGTCTATACTTCACTAGTCGTCTAGTACTTTAATACCCTCTTTTTTGATATTGTTCGTAAAAAAGTACTAAAATCACAATAAAAAAATGGGGTGTGGGGTTAGGTGGGTGAAAAATACTTTACATCCTATTCGCATACCTACCAAATATACAAAAAAAAAAAAACATTCGGTTTCGGGGGAGTTCGACCACAAACACTGTGCCACGAGATTTTTATATTTTACTGGCAAACGTTGTTTTTCCATATACATTATTTATAGGAAATATTTTTTTTGTTCACTAAAAAATAGAGGTTGATCGTAGAAGGGTGAAAATGTAGTATTGTAGGTATGTATTTTTCAATGCTGAATCATAAAAACAAAAAACTGTCCCAAATATATTTTTTTTGTTGTGGGCCACCCTTATCACTTAAGGAGATGAAACATAGATAACAACCTATTCTCAGACCTACCAAGTGTGAATATAAAATTTCATCAAAATCGGTTCAGCTGTTTCGGAGGAGTATGGTAACAAACACTGTGACACGAAATTTATATATAGATATAGATATTATTTACCAATACTTGCGATTCTTCAAATGTTCATGTATAATAATGGTGGATTATTAAAAAGTTGACATCTCAAATTAGTGCCATATTCGTATTTTTACATATAATAAAAACTACACTAAAACATTCAGAAAATAACCAAAGACCAATTTAAGTATATTCTGTGAGAGATGCTACGTTGGAAGTAAAATCACGTTCAGTTGTAAAATAAACTTTAGTTTCAGAACAATCGTGTATACGAGGAAAACGTGGTAACTTTAGCCATTCGATGTTCAGTTAGTAAAGTACGGACTAACAGACTGTACTTCTATAATAAAATAAACAAGATACTCGTACAATAGATGAGAGGCAGGAGTTAGACAAGAGCATGCTACGACATCCGCAGTCATCCGTAACAAATGGCTAGCGAGAAAACAAATAAACGCACAAAACACGATTTACGTGTTGTAGCGTGCTACGACATCTGTAGTCAGACGTAGCAAATGGCTAGCGAGATTGACAACTAAACGTACAAAACCCGATTTACTCTTACAGTCAATTAAACTTAAGATTATACTTCCAACATTAAATAAGTACGAATAAGATAAAGAACAGGAAACCCAGTAGTGAGACGCAAGCGTGCTACGACATCTGTAGTCAGGCGTAGCAAAAATGCTAGCGAGACTGACAAATAATCGTCCAGAACACGATTTACTCTTACAGCCAATCAAACTCAATACTGCACTTCCATGATAATATAAGTAAGATAAAGTAGACTGACAAACAAGTCCACAAAACAATATTTACACCTCCAGTCAACCAAACTAAAGGGAGTAAAGGGCCTGATATCACGATAGATACTGTACCTACTTCACCCAGGATGTACTGGCTCGAACGAATGGTATGCGGAAAAGCGGACGCGGTCGCCTTCCTTCTTTATTTTAAGCCTCCCGTTCAGCAGTGCCGCGCCAGCGTCCCCTCTCTAAGATCAGTTCGAGCCAAAGGAGTCCTGTGTGATTCGCCACATAGGACTCCTTTGTTTCGAACAGATCTGATAAAAGCTTCGGCCTTTAGCATCAAAAGACGCACTTACTAAATAGGTAGTTCATCGTAGATATATAAAAAACATTGTAACTGATTCCCAATTCCTAACCTACGTACGCTACTAAACTCAGACCTCATTTATTTATTTATTTCTTATATATATTACAACACCATTACGTTTTGAATAATGCGATGTTTTATCTGATTACCATGAATTACATATTTCAATTCTTAGTCTATATAATTAAAATACCGCTATTCTATAACTTTCTGTGCTGCCTCTGGGAAATTCGACAGTGATCACACAAATATATCAAAATAATTTAAAGGAAACCTCATTGACGATGCGAATGGCCGCTAGGGGCAAACCTGTACTGGGCAAAAATGTACCTATGAATTCATAAAAGTATCTATTTTATGCGTATTTGACGAATTCTTTGAATATAACGGAAATACATATTGTATTAATTGAATATTAATAAATCGTCACATACCATCCGGTGAAAAAGTGGTCAAACGTTTGCCTATAAAAAACATAGAAAACCTACAATTTTTTCCATAACCACTATTCGTTAAAAATAACACTTCTAAAGTTAAAACTATAAAGACCTCCAGGATTGCACCGCGGTAAAAACTAATTAAACTTTTATGTTGGTCTAAAAACTTTATCGTTCCCTTGCCTTCCACTAAATTATATAAATGGATTAAATTATAACGACGATGAGTTGTCAGGTTTATTGGCCGTTCTTTATGTTGCATTTTATGGCGACCTTAACAACAAAAAGTATATTTCATCGGCTTTATTTTTGATTCAGCGAAGGGGAAACAAAAACAAAATGTATTAGCATTTGTGTACCTTGAATTCTAAGTACACTATGCTTCGATCACAAAGACTCATATCAGACTATATATGAGTCTTGTGAATCAAAATGAATGAAAGGAACGCTACCCACTGGGAATGGGCTTGAGCGCTTGAGTTACCTATCCTATAAGCTCGGTGCTTTGTTTTGTTTTTTAGCTTAGGTTTTTATTGCGTAGATGCATTTAGTTTTAGGAAATATAGTCAATTGGCTCGTAGAAAGTACTTACATAAAAAAAATACGTTGAATGTTTGGGAGTGTGTGAATAATATACATACGAATATATATGCGTAGTGAGCGTGTGAATAATATATCGTTCTCCCATAGACTGTACATTGCTTGCATATAGCAAAGAAATTTAAAACATAAACGCTAAAATGTTTAAGCTTTCACACTCACAGCCTCACAATAAGTTCAATGTTATGTCCGGGTTTCTGGAAACATCACTCATAACCAAAACCAGAAACAAACTTTTTCCTCCAAAAGTTGTGTTCCCACCGGGAATCGAACTTGATATCCGCTGAAGGCGAACATGCACCCAACTACGCAAACGGACAGTTCAAAAATACAATTTTATTATTACTATTATATTTTCGGCCGCATCTTCACTTCGCATCAGGTGAGATAGTGGTCAAAATGCTTGATAGATAGCCTAGCATTTGACCACTATCTCACCTGATGCATAAAAAAAACAAAGTTAGGCGTACAGAGGACGTGGTACCCCTACCATCCTTAGCAACAATGTTCTTTTTGACTTACAACAAAGACTCAAATTGTTGAGTTGATTAAAAATATTCAGTAACAACACAAAAACGCTATCGTCATAATAATATATCTACTATAAACTTAAGGGTATTGTGTGCCATCGCGTTATTTTAAGGAGGGGTGCATTCCGCCTGGATAATATTATATAACATGTCCTTTAATAAAGCAAATTTAGTGAAATTCCACTCTGTCAGAGCTTTTGTCAGCGGGAATCACTTTCATACAAAATTAAGGAGGTGGCCGAGAGTTAGGAGCTATGATGACATTCCGAAGAAACCCAGGCTTCCTTTATTTTTTACTTAGTTTGACGACCCAGTTGGCGCAGTGGGCCAGTTATTTTTCTACGACACAGGTCCGGCATTCGATTCCTTGCGGGAGTACAATTTTGCAAGAGAAATTTGTGTTCTGGGAGTGTTTGTGTGGGTAATGTAATTGGCACCCACGCTACAAGTCTTTGAACGTAGCTTTCAATAGTTATAAGTTATATTTTATTTTAAATACATCGTTGCTTACCATCAGGTGAGATAGTAGTCAAAAGTTTGCCTAATCTAAATAAAAAAAGGTCCTAAATGGTTCATCGAAATAAAAAAATATAAGAGACACTTGAAGAGGTTTTTTAAATACCTATTTAATGATACGCCACTTAATACTACTACAACATGTAGTCCAGTGATTCGAAGTAATAGTATATAGTTTTTTCCTTTGAATATTGGCTTCGCAATCTTGTGCACTTAGCCAGTGTCAAGTTTTAATGTATTTCAAGTGTATTTCATATTAAAAGTCCTAGTCACAAGTCACAAAGTCAAGTGAAACAGTCAAGATCCAGTAATAGTCAAGTCATGGCCTAATAAAGTGGTAGAAACTTTTCTAGAACTTCTATTGGAGTTTTGGAGCGAAGGTGAAAATCACGTTTTTCAACTTTGTATGATTTGCCTACACTTATGCACGTTCACTAAGTATATATTAATAATCCACCATTATTACAAATTAACACTTGAAGTATCACAGGTTTTGGAAAATTATACAAAATCAACAATGGGCTTTTTTTTAACTTTCGGGGCAAAAAAAAAAAACACCCACTATAATTAATTTCAATTCAAAGATTTTGTAGCTAAAGTAACGTAGGTTTGTTTCCTATCTCGATGTTTCTATTACTGTCATGTCTTAAGTGACAGCTGTGTGACAGTGTCTTAAAATCAACACAAATCGATGGATGTAAGAATCGTCTAAATAGGCCCTCGCGTTTGCTGTCTAGAAGCCATAGTAGAGCACATACATACATACATAGGCTGATAAACTCATTACCTATTGTACTTAAGATTTATTCATTATTAATTCCTAAACTCACTCACTCAAGTATTATTGTTGAAGAAAAATGCTCCGACCCAAGTTTCGGACATGTCCCATGTCCTTCTTCTGGAAGCTACGTTATTAAGCAAACGTAGCTCCCAGAAGGAGGACATCGGATCGAGGACATCGGACTGAGTGCCAGTTTAGAAATTAATAACACATAACCAAACACGACATAAACATACGACGCGCAGTTGGGTAAAAGGAGGATAAATCGACGGCCTAATAACTTAGATAGGCAATAAATATTATTACTAGTATTATTTTAATTATGCTATAGTATGGGTAATGGCGAGTCGAGCAAAATTTATTGTATTCTCGTTTCCTCATTTTTTTTGTGGAGGGGGGGGAATTTCTACCACTTCCCTTGCTTTGCAGGGGTGAAGGAAAGAGGAGTGTGGGACTCGACACCACTAAAACCCCCCCCCGTGAGCAGTCTCTCGTCAAGGTGGGGGCAAAATAAGGTCGCGCTAGCAGTCACTATCTTGCCCGGGCGGTAGGCTCGGATGCAAACTCCTCCGGACTACTGTGAAATATTCTCGTATACCTAAGCTTTCATTATACAATCTAGTCTAATTTTAGTTAGGCCGGAGAGAGTTGGGAATAAACTGGAAATGGTGAATAGGAGCATAATTTCAATACAAAAATAGCTGCCGCCCTTCAAAGGTTATTTATTGAGTGAAGGCGAAAAGCCCTTTGAGAATATATTTGTGATTTCTTAGCTATAAATAGATATTAACAAACTCGTTTATAAAAGTGAACGTTGAGAATTATAAAAATAAATCGCAGAAGTATGGAAAAACGTTTTTATGGCTTTTATTTTTTTCTTTTCAATGGTACACGTTACCTAAAGTGGATTGTGACCAAAAACCACTTTAGGTAATTATTAAAAAACGCTAATGGGCGTCTGGGACCACGGTCCCAATACCTCAAGCTCCAGCCTCGTCTGTTTTCTTATTTCAACACATTTTGTAAGATATACGTGTTAGGTAAACTACGACTAACTGCGGAAGAGCGGCAGCTTGCCAGAGCCAGACAAAACGCTGTAATCCTAGGAAAATGAATAAAATTTCTTATATCTATCTATTTTCGTGAAATATACCGCAAAGAGCGGCTGGATAGTCTTACGCTGATTACTTGGCAAATAGGGCGTTGCTTCATCTGGGATGCCACGTGCGTGTGTACGTTCGCATCCTGCAACCCAGAGGATCGCTGTTGGGGTGCGGATGCAGCAAGCACCATAACTATGATGCCTTGGAATCGGCGTAAAAATTCTTCTGTGGAGGTGGCTGGCCCGTGGTGTTTCTAAGCAAAAAAGTTTGTGGCGGACTTGGAACAGTGTCTCCGGGATAGGGGACGAGACCCGAGGCGAATATCTCAGGCAACAGATTTCTCTTGAAATACAGCGTGGTAACAAGTTGACGTATTCTTTTGGATGTAATATCTTATATATATACTTCTATATACCCTATCTTATATTCTGTATATATATATATATATATAATTAATTATAAATTGTGTTAATTGACAAGTTTCAACATCACAGATTTAATAACGTTACTTAGATTTTTGATTTTCACATGTTGCCTTTACTTTGAAAATTGAGGAGCGGACGCGTCTTCATGAATGCCAGATGCATGAACTATAGAAAAAAACCTAATGTAAACACACCGGAAAGCCAGAACTTGTAGAAGTAACTCTATGTAGAACAGCCAAAGAACGTTGACGCGTAAATGTTAATATGAAACGTGAACGTGAACTAACATGCCTCGTTCAAATGAAACAAACAATTTAACAAATCGTTTAGCATATTATGCAACTTTCACTATCGTGAAGCTTGTCTGTTGTGATCAAGTTCTTCATTCATCAAGCTTATTTGTGAAGTCCTTCATTAACATCGATGTTATTTACCGCTAGGAATTTCCCTGTTTCCGAAACGCTGTCAACAGAACGGAGAGTCCCATGTGTACGAACAGTTAAATTAATTGGCTCATCTTAAGGCTTCCGAGCACAATTAGTGAAGGAACTTACCTAGTGGAAACAAGGAAGTTACTGAAAGTTTATGTAACATTGTTACTTTGAGGCTTTACGTAGAGCGATTTGGAAGTGACTATCGTAGCGGTTTTCTTTTTGTGCTACGGCAAAGCGTCTACGCATAACTTTGATACATTTTGTCAACAATTTTTTTTATTTGGTACTAAACGAAAAATATCGTTTCCGTTAATACCGTATTATTTATTTATTTGATTTATTTGATATACCTAGTATAGCCAACAAAGATTAGTGTACCTATCTACTTTACTTAATCACTTTGTAGATTTTGTTACTTTAAATATTATGGTATGGTATGTATACTTAGTTAAGTTTAAAAATGCTTCATTTTTTTATAAATAAAAAAATATGATATTAAACGAGCATGTCGCTCGCCTGGTGGTAAGCGTTACGTTTGCCCATATTGCTACAGTTAATTTCCACCCAGAGTTTTGAACTTAGGTCAACATCCTGCTCGGCAAAGCACTGCGTTCGTCACCCTGGGACATTACATGTTAAATTTCACTGTAAACATTGTCCTTTAATCAGAAATACTATAATGCTTGCACTCTACTGCTTGTTAACGTTATGAAGCATAACAAAATGCTTAAAGAGGCCGCCGAGTAACTACAGTAAAAAAAAAAAATACTTCAGTATAGGTGTTTAAACTGAAACCCACGACACAGATCGTCCTAGCGTGGGGTTCAGGGATCTATAATTAACACATGTATTTTAACTGTTTACATATACAGCAGAAAGAAAAAAAAACAATGTTGAAATCAAAACGTGTGCAAGTGTAAGTATGATTGTTTCGTCTTCATGCTGTGACGGCTATACGGCTTTGGATGATATTTGCAACGTAAATAGTACCTTATATAACTTATATCTAGGGTTAACACATAGGCTACTTTTAACTTGATTAACGCGGGACGAATCGGACATCGAGAAGTAGGTCCAATTTAGCTTTCAAGATTCGATTACAGACCGACAGACAACGGAGCAGGTGGAACTAAATAAAAGTTTGTAAAAGAGTCCCGAATTTTTTAAAATCAAATAGTTATTTATTTCGTGCTATAATTGCCATGTGTAGGGGCATTAATGAGAGTAACTTCCGACCATCTAACGATGACATCTATTGTGGCGAGGGGGTATCAATGTCTCCCTTTGTGCCTACTTATGATTAGTTTGGAAGCAGTTCGGTAAGTGAATAAGTTTGTTTTATAGCTATTTTATAGCAAAGTTTGGTTTTACGTCGATTTTATTTGTTTGCCATTTGTTTGTAGAGGTAATGTATTTGAAGAAACAATGGCATGGTATAAAGACAACATAATACTGCCCGTTGGCTCAGTTAGGTGGGCTTTCGCCTTCTAAGCAGGGGTGAAGGGTTCGAATCCCGTTGGGAACAAAAGTTTACTCCTTAAGGAAAATTTATGTTTCTGGTTGTGATTGTGTGTATGATGTGAATGTTTCCAGCACCCACGACACAAATCAAGTCAAGGAGTTGTGAATGTGAAAGCGTTTCAGTTATTTTAAAAGATGTAGCAGCTTATCCAGCACCAGCAATAATTAGTTTTGGCGCGAAAGTGAACAAATGTAGCTATAGACTTTGTATTATTTTCTAAAACTTGTTATTATTCGAGTGCAAAATGTGTAATAATGTTGGATTTAACGTGCATTAGTATAGTCAAATCATACAAATTTGAAAAACGTGATTTTTGTTTTCATCCTGAAACTCTAAAAGAAGTTCTAATACATTTTCTATCACTTTACTAGCGTATGACTTGACTGTAACTGGTCCATGTCTCTCTTACTTGACTTTGTGACAGGTGACAGGACTGGTTTTATGAAATACTTGACTAACATGAAAAATATTTATTACTATGGGCTTAACATTTTTTCCTACTGGTATAACCACGAGCAATATAAATTGTCCGTGTTCCTATGAAGTGTTCAAAGCAGTAGGACCAAAAGCAACAAACTGAATTTACAGCATACGTAACTTACGTGTAAATGTTAAAAAATTTTGGTATCTATACGCTGAAACAAAGAAATTTTTTGAATGTTTGGCAATGGAGGGATGCATAACGAAATAGTCGGCTCACCACAGGCAAAAAATTACACCTAAAATAAAATGACAAAGAAAACAGATGAAATCTAAAGCTGACCGAGTGCGCCCCTGCTTTTGTAGTACCTTAGATAATAATCTCTTCTGTTATACTATCCTACTTCCTACTAATATTATAAATCCAAAGTTTTGTGTGTAAGTGTGCAAGTGTGTAAGTGTGTAAGTATGTTTGTTCTTCACGCTTTAACGGCTGAACGGATTTGGATGAAATTTGGAATGTACATAGCTTATACCTAGGATTAACACATAGGCTACTTTTAAACTTGATAATAGCGGGCGAAGCCGCGGAGTACGGCTAGTTAATCATAAAAGAACGGCGTACATATAAATACCTATATATTTGTTATGTATAGTAGATATACTTAAGTATTGTACTTAAAATTATTAACAAATAACTCACAAAGAAATTAGGACAAAATATTCACTGTGACTTTTTAAACCTTATTGTCAAAATGCTTTTTCTTAAAACATAGTATAATAATAAGTTTAGAATGTTGTTAAGCCTTTCTAATGTTGGCATCACTTTTTACATAATTTTTATCCGACTACGGCAAAGCAAAATGGCGGATTATGGGCAATTTAATACGTTTCTATTATAAAATACCGAATGACATCATAAATTTAACCGAAACCAAATAAAAAAATACGTTAAAGTCTGCTTAATAAAAAAAGCTTATACAACTATAAAGATTACGTTGATGACAAAAATGCATGGGTGTTGTTTAGCTCCGTGCAAACTTAGGATCTTAGGGAAAACTGACAAAGCCCCTGTACCGCTGCATGACACTATGTAATCTCTGACAAGGCCACTTTACTGCTGCTCTTAGATAGTTACGTATAAGTACAACTTAACTTAGTACTAGTGTAACGCTATTTAATTGTATTGGTAGTATATTTTATTTTCTGTCAAAGCCCCTATACAGCTGCTTCGACGTTTTGTTCAGATTATTATTTTATTATTGCCCTTTTCTTGACAACGCTTCTATACAGCAGCTTCTTTAAATATTCTTAAATTGTATGTTAATTGTGTAGAGATTTTAAGACATGATTCCATAGTTATTGTTCCTACGGAATAGAATAAATGAATGAATGAATAAATATGATTTAAGCACCGTATTTGTACGTCAGTATGTATGTATGTTCGTTTGTTCCATCACAGCGCAGAAACTAATAAACTATTAGTGACGTATATGGTATCGTTAAATTTGTCTCCATTCTACGGGTGTCATAGGATAAAAAAAAAATCCGTAGTATAAAATAAATAAGTATCAAAAACACACGTAAAAAAGTATAACATAACAAAATATTTTTGTTTGCCATAGTAGTCCGGTCTTAGTTTTTGAAATTTCATCTTGGAATTATGTATTACTAACTTTGTTGTAACAACGTTTAGGTATTACTAACACTAGACAAAAGCAATTTGCTACTAACCCGATGTACAAGTAACTTGACCAAAAGTAAACAAAATTTGACTTCGAATTCGTAGCCACGAAGGTCGTCATTGAATTGATGGGGGCTTATTAATTAAGCCTTGACTAGTAACGGAAGTCAACTGGGCAACAAACATTTAATTCGCACAAATTCTGGTGGCAAAATTAACAGCTTCCTGGACAATTAATTTGGCTCTCTGACCCCACGAAATCTAATTAATAGTCCGGTTTCATTACAGGAACAAATTATCTCTCTTTTACGCAGTGTTGCTTATCCTCAACGTAGCGTCATCTGCGTTACAAAAATAAGGGAAATGCTGGACTTGAAATAACATGGAAACAAAATGAGCATGTTGACCAAAAAGGTGTTGCCACTACCTATTGTATGTGCCGTGACATACTTTCGCAATGGACATGTGTGTGTCAATTATGTATGTTCTATCGTGGTCTTTTATTATTGGATCAATCGGCACAAATTAAGTGTCTACGAAAAAAGTTCTAGAAGGCATTTTACACGTCTACATAGTAATAAGTAAAAAAAAAGAAACTTCTGATCTACGGGCTAATTGCCTATATTTCCAAAAACTAAACTAAAACTATGTACAGCAAAGAACTAAGTTATAATAACATCAAGTTTATTTATAAAAATGTACAAGGCATGTTTTTATAACCTTACTTTCTACCCGATTGCGTGACGTATGTAAAACGAACGCGTGGGTCGAGCCAGGTACTTCTTGAGATGTCTGTAAATTTGCGAATCTGGCATTAGAGTTATTAGATAACTTTCATGAGTGCCTCTATTGGGCCCATGTGAATAAACAAATTTGAATTAGATTTTGAATTTTAAATAATATTTTATTTAGCTTCTTAATGGCTTTGCCACAAGCCTGGATCGAACGGACGTGGGCGCGTTTGCCCTCCGCGCGTCTTTCTGTTCGAACCAAATGTGTCCTATGTGGCAAACCCTTTGGATGCTACTACAGATCGCCGCTTCGCATATGCTGCATCATGCAAAATTTTATTTGTACCAATGCTACCAAAGTTAATGTAAAATTTTTATGTTAAGGAAACTCGTTCGCTACTCCAATAAATTTGCGAATCTGGCAGTAAAGTCATTATTGGCTGTAAATTTGCGAATCTTGCAGTAGGGTCATTAACTTTCATAAGTGCCTCTTTGGGCCTATGTGAATAAATGATTTTGATTTTGAATATAATCTATACTATCTATACTAATATTATAAAGAGGTAAAGTTTGTTTGTTTGTTTGTTTGTATGTAAAAGGTAATCTCTAAAACTACTGATCCGAATCTGAAAATTCTTTCACTAATAGATAGCTACACTATCACTGAGTGTCATAGGCTATGTTTTGTCGGGATAGAACTTAGTTATCAGTTCGAAATAATAATATTCGTAAGACAAGTCGGAGAAAAATTTGCCAACTTTCCGCTTTATCGGCGTACGCTGACTAAACGGTAAGACATAGGTGAATATAATGTATGGCAAAAATGTTGGCCTTCATGAGTTTTACAAAAAAATCCGCGACAACATATATCTAACATGTATGTATAGCTCAGAAAAAATACTTTTCTTTGTTAAAAATGTGAAAAAAAAGCGGCCCGTGTTTAGTTGGCTTTTTGAGACATTCAGTATTAATCCTTATCAAAATAAACTATTTCATCGTCTTACGTAGTTCATGTAGATACAATTTGCTTTTTACTGCATATGATTTGGATAAATAGTCTATCAGAAATCGTGAAATTAGTTTCACGGGAGCCGCCCTCCCGTGAACGGGACCGGTCAGAAATTTATCGACACGTACTACGAATTCCTGCACATTAAAAAATAGCGGCTTCTATTTCGTTGGCTTTTTTTTAGTATTTAATATTAATCCTTATCAAAAAATCCTATTTCATAGGCTTACGTAGTTCACGTAGATGCAATTTGCTCTTTACTCCATATAATATGGACCTATAGTCTAAGTAAAATCGTCAAGTTTATTTGAGGGTGAAAACGGTGGATCGCAGAATGTAACAGTTACTGCGTAATCCGGCATACTTCTATGTTTTGAACCGACTTACATAAGAAGGAGTTTCATATTGTTTTTTTTTGTTTAGTCGGTCTATACTAATATTATAAAGAGGTAAAGTTTGTTTGTTTGTTTGTTTGTTTGTATGTAAAAGGTAATCTCTAAAACTACTGATCCGAATCTGAAAATTCTTTCACTAATAGATAGCTACACTATCACTGAGTGTCATAGGCTATGTTTTGTCGGGATAGAACTTAGTTATCAGTTCGAAATAATAATATTCGTAAGACAAGTCGGAGAAAAATTTGCCAACTTTCCGCTTTATCGGCGTACGCTGACTAAACGGTAAGACATAGGTGAATATAATGTATGGCAAAAATGTTGGCCTTCATGAGTTTTACAAAAAAATCCGCGACAACATATATCTAACATGTATGTATAGCTCAGAAAAAATACTTTTCTTTGTTAAAAATGTGAAAAAAAAGCGGCCCGTGTTTAGTTGGCTTTTTGAGACATTCAGTATTAATCCTTATCAAAATAAACTATTTCATCGTCTTACGTAGTTCATGTAGATACAATTTGCTTTTTACTGCATATGATTTGGATAAATAGTCTATCAGAAATCGTGAAATTAGTTTCACGGGAGCCCTCCCGTGAACGGGACCGGTCAGAAATTTATCGACACGTACTACGAATTCCTGCACATTAAAAAATAGCGGCTTCTATTTCGTTGGCTTTTTTTTAGTATTTAATATTAATCCTTATCAAAAAATCCTATTTCATAGGCTTACGTAGTTCACGTAGATGCAATTTGCTCTTTACTCCATATAATATGTACCTATAGTCTAAGTAAAATCGTCAAGTTTATTTGAGGGTGAAAACGGTGGATCGCAGAATGTAACAGTTACTGCGTAATCCGGCATACTTCTATGTTTTGAACCGACTTACATAAGAAGGAGTTTCATATTGTTTTTTTTTTGTTTAGTCGGTTATAGCTTATCATTGAACTTTGAACTGCCCGCTGGCGTAGTTAGGTGGGAGTTTGCCTTTAAAGCAGCGGGTTTGATTCCCGGTGGGAACACAGGTGTTTTCCCACGGGAGTTTGTGTTTCTGGTTTTGAGTATGTTGTGAATGTTGTGTGAATCTTGGATGTTTATAGCCCCACGATATAAGTAATTGAACTTGATGTGGGGTTGTGAATGTGAAAGCGTTTATGGGTAGGTATGTTTTTTAATATTTACTACCCGGCCGATGTCGGGCGGATTGTTCCTGAACTTTGAACTGCTCGCTGGCGTAGATGGGTGCGCGTTCACCTTCAAAGCAGCGGGTTCGGTTCCCGGTAGTAATTTACCTAAAAGATTTCTCTCCACGGGAAATTAGTGTTCCTGGTTTTGAGTATGTTGTGAATGCTTTGTGAATCTTGGATGTTTACGGCCCCCCGATACAAGTCTTTGGATTTAGTGTGGGGCTGTGAATGTGGAAGTGTTTATTTGTATATTTTTAACCGGGCGACGCCGGGCGGGTCATTTTTTGAACTTTGAACTATCTACTCGCGTAAATAGGTGCGTGTTTGCCTTTAAAGCAGCGGGATCGATTCGCGGTGTTAACAGAAGTTTTCTCCCTACCGGAAATTTGTGTTCCTGGTTTTTAATATGTTGTTAATCTTGGATGTTTACGGCCCCACGCTACAAGGCACTGATATGTGGGGCTGTGAATGTGGAAGTGTTTATGTGTAGATTTTTTAAACGGGCGACGCACGGTGGGGCATCTTTGAATTTTGAACTACCCACTGGCGTAGACGAGTGTGCGTTCGTCTTCAAAGCAGCGGGCTCAAATCTAGGAACACACTAACAAAAGTTTTTTCCCCGCGGGAAGTTTATGTTTCTGGTTCTGGGTATGACGTGAATGTTGTGTGTGTGGTATTAATTGTTTAAGGCCCCACGACACAACTTATAGTACTTTTAGAGTGGGGCTGTGAGTGTGAAAGCTTTTATTCGTAAGCTTTTGTTATCCCGGGCAACGCCGGGCGGGTCAGCTAGTATTCTATAAACGATGAGAAACATACTGCAACTGTATTTGTATGTTCTTATACGGCTATGGCACTACTATGATGCATTGACTCTACAAAATAGCCCAAATGATTCAAACTTATTATAATATAAAGAAGATTCGTTCGCTACTCCAATCCGACAATCTTTAAACAAAGAGAAACAATCTGATTTCAAGTTCATTTGTATGCTGATTGTTGTTTCATCTCTAAAGCATTTATTATACCACAATCACAGTACTGTAAAGTTCAAAATCGCTCGCACGATTCCCTTTCTCCTGCTCTAGACGAAGCAGTAATTGTGGTCCTCCTGACCGGATTATGAGATAAGTGTCACGGGAGCGGCTTCCAATCTTCCGGACCCGGGGGTAGTCATCGGTAATAAGGCGTGAAAGGTTCTCACGTCCAACGATGTATATGATAAACTGTAACAAAATACAAATTAATGGTAACACATTAGGCTTAGTATCCCAGAACGTAAAGGAAACTCAGGGTTTGTATAATAAATCAATAAAGTATATGTTTAATGGTATGTTAGTGTAATAATATTTTTAACCTTCTTCGAAAAAAAGAGGAGGTTGTCAATTGCGTAATTCCAGGTCTAGTGTGTTTACCAACTTCGATCACATCGTCACTTACCATCAGGTGAGATAGTGGTCAAACACTAGCCTGTCACAAAAAAAAAAAAAAATGTACTCAGTTACTAGAAGACGGCTAGAAAATCCTTTTATTGTGTGAAATTTGAGAAAATAATAGAAAATCAACGCTTCTTGTTCATTAATGCAGCAAAAAACACTTACCTACTTGTTGTTGTAGTTTCGTAATATTACAAATGCAAAGTTTGTACTATATAGAACTGTCCGTTGGCTTAGTTGGGTGGCGTTCGCCTTCTAAGCAGGGGTACCGGGTTCGATTCCAGGCGGGAACACAAGTTTTCTCCCCAAAGAAAATTTGTGTTTCTGGGTCTGGTTGTGATTGTGTGTGTGATGTGAATGTTTCCGGCACCCACAACACAAGTCATCGAACTTAGTGTGGGGCTGTGAGTGTGAAAGCGTTTATGTTTATGTTATATTCTAATATAATTTACGCAACCAAAACTTCAAATACCCGACTTTACCGTTTTATCTCCGGAACCCATTATACAAAGCGTCCCGGGCGCTGTGAAGATAAAATGTATGGTGCCTCAGGGACCTTGATATTCAATGCGCCCGAGCGGCATGCGAGCGGGCGGGCGCGCGCTCGCGACTTTCCCCCCGGCTCTGTCATTTTGTATAATGCCATAAAAAAATACGTCCCTGCAGTTTTGTCAAAATTGAGTTATATACATCATCGGAATCAGAAAAATAGACGCATCTACTAATTTTTTTTTCTTTTTTTTTTCTATTGAAACGCAACCTTCTAAATCTTACATTTAATTTAGATGCATCTGCTATAAGTCAATTCAATTTTTAAAATAGTCAACGCATTTCTGATGTATACAACTCAATATTGACAAAAATGAAAATAAGTATTTTTGCCATATGACGGCAGAACAAAATATACAAAACGCCCGAGGGGCGTGTACATGGCGAGCGCGCGCCCTTTACACGCGCCTATATAAGACTAAATTAATCTAACCAAAAAAATATAACTATAATAAATATGTATAAAACTTAATCTAATAGACCGCTGCCAGTTGGCAATCCCAAAATGCGGGCAGCATTGCCACGTTGATTGGCACTGCTGCCAGTTGGCAATGTATCCAAAATGCGGGCAGCATTGACATATTGAAAGGCAATGCTCAATCTCTGTGCAAAATAGCTGCCAGCATTTAACATATAAACTATTATGTGATCCAGTACGTTATTGCAAACTTCCGATAAGCGTCGGATCAGTCCTTTAGTATTTAGGCATTTAAATTGTTTACGTGTTGTGTACGGAAACAATCGGTCCAAACAAAAGAAGAAATTGCGCGTAGGCGTGTGTCTATCAAACGGGCAAGGGCTAGTTTTGTTTTATCTTACACCTTGTAACGTTGTAGTCGCTATGGGATATCCTACTATCCTACTAATCCTACTAATATTATAAATCCGAAAGTTTGTGTGTAAGTGTGTAAGTATGTTTCTTCCCTCTTCACGCTTTAACGGCTGAACAGATTTGGATGAAATTTGGAATGTACATAGATAATACCTAGGATTAACACATAGGCTACTTTTTAACTTGATAATAGCGGGCGAAGCCGCGGGGCACGGCTAGTATTATATAATTTTACTAGCTGTACGCGGCGTACGTCGCAATGCTAAGTTTTAAAAAAAGTGTTTTTAAACCTCTTTCACGTTTATGGTCACCTAGTACTTTAATACCATACTGAAAACTTTTTGGATATTCAGAAATCGTACAGAAATACTAATATCACTATTAACAAAATGAACGGTTAGGTAGGAGGGTTAAAAATACTTTTCGATCTATTCTTATACCTACCAATTGTGTTACCTCCTTTTTGAGTGAACCTATTTTGAAATTTTTTTTTTTTGAAAGGTGGTGTTTTCCATGTGGTCCCATTTAAATTGGATCAAGATCTGACAAGTAATTTTTGAGTTATCCTCAATAACGCGTATTTCATTCATTGAATCTGATCAAGGGTACCGAAGATAAACCCGTGAAGTCGCTTTTTTAAGCTTTGCTTGCGTTTAATATTTGTCTGGTGTTCGCCCTTCTTAGCGATGCGCAATTGGCAAAAAGATCATTTGTTAAAGTTGTGCTCTTTAAAAAGCTGTCTGCACACCTATACTTTATAAAATACTTACATGAATAAGAACACTATAACCATTATAATAAAAACCACTCAAAGTGGTTTTTATAGAGCTGCAGACGCTTTGGTCAGTTTTTAAATTGAAATCTCCCCTTTTATAGCGCTATCATTACAAATGTTCTGATTATTGCAGATTCCGCAATGTTCTACCATTTTCAGGGGATCCATTTTAGTGGATGTAGCGTCTTCAGGTCTTTACAAGTCTAGACGTGGTCTAGACAAGGTAGGCTACCTACCATCACTGTGAAAGTGTTTTATTCTAGGGAAGATTTTGTTTATGAGTGCGAATTTAGTGTTTCAGTTTGTAGAATTAGGGGTTTCAAGAAATTGGCTTTTCTGCGACATTACAATTCAATAGACATTGTTAAATGTTGTTATTATTCATATGAATCACTTACTTACCATCCGTTTCTAGATTTTGGTTTAAAATTGAGAATTAATCTATTTACTTCTGTTCAAAAATACGCGCAGCTCTTTTTATATAGGTAAACGCTTGACCACTATCTCACAGCCCCACATAAGTTCGATGACTTGTGTCGTGGGTGCCGGAAACATTCACATCACACAGACAAACACAGCCAGAACCAGAAACACAATTTTTCCTTGTGGAGAAAACTTGTGTTCCAATCGGGAATTGAACCCGATACCCCTGCTTAGAAGGCGAACGCCACCCAACTAAACCAACGAGCGTTTCCTGATATGATGATGATGATATTATTATAAAGAGTTTTCGAGAGACAAGTTGCTCGCCTCGAAAGCGTCACGCTTGCTCATTACAGTGCAATACCACCAGAGTTTTATACTCCAAAATATGTTCATACTAGCCGTGCCCCGCGGCTTCGCCCGCTATTATCAAGTTAAAAAGTAGCCTATATGTTAATCCTAGGTATAATCTATGTACATTCCAAATTTCATCCAAATCCGTTCAGCCGTTAAAGCGTGAAGAGGGAACAAACATACTTACAAACAAACTTTCAGATTTATAATATTAGTAGAATTATAAATAGTTAAGGCCGCCACCCTGTCCCTGAGATATTAGATGAGAAATCTCTTTATGCCTTGTAATTTCACTGGAATGTTTCCAGTGAAATTTCAGGCTTCTTCTCAGAGCTCTTCAATCTAAATTATATTAATGCTTACACACTAGGTCCTACTAGCGGGATACGAGATATGAAGTACTTTTAAAGTTTAAGATTGCCTTATATTTTCGGCTCTCTCGTAAATTAGCTATTAAGTAAAGGAACTTTCCGACCGAAGAATTTGTTGAGTTTCAGTTTATTTCGGGCCAAATAAACTCCTTCTCAGATGTGATAAGCCACCAAGATTACTAGGATTTGTACGTTCTGTTTATTTACCCTAATTTACCGTAACCATTCAGAAGGGACCACAAGGTCAATTTGACATTAATCGTCTTGACATAAATGTTTACGTTACGACCTGGAATGAGACACCTTTACCACTGTTTTATTAATATAGTTATTGATGTACAGAAGCTCCTGCCCATGCAATCCGTGCCCCGCACAACTGCCGCGCCGATCGGTGTTCAGATTAATGTTCAAACGGCGTTACAGCATACACCGCGTAACAAGCTGTACTGTACGAAACAAGTGTTTGCAAGAGTGTCTCTCTTATCGTCAGTCTTAACAGGCACACATTCAAAAGGTCGTGTACATACGATCAATGTGTGCCGTTGATTTGCAACATTTATATGAACTGTCAAGGAATTTGCAGTATTTAATTATATATGGGCCCTGCCCAGCTGCCGGTGGCACACTAGGTTTAGGTTTTTTACAGTTTTTTATTTTTCATATAGTTATGTATTATTTATTACGTTTTAAAAAAAACCTTCACCTTAAAGTAAAAATAAATAAAAAGAATGATAATAAAATGTTTTTATATCTCTCTCACAGTATCTAATAGTATCTATCTCCTATCTACCAGTAAATACATAAAGTCAGGTAACTAAAGCGTGAATATAATATAGCTTATTATATATAATAATATAATATAGCATTTATTTCCTAAAAAGTAAGTACTTTTTTCAAGTTTAATGTAAGCAAATATATTGAGTGGTGGCATACTACGAATGAACTTTAGATATGTATAGTTTTTTTCGTAGGTGACATAGTATTCAAATGCAAGCTTAACAGAGATAAAAACCAGACTCTTTTTACGTGTATCTCTAAACCTGTAGATTAGCAATCAACTGGACATGGCATTACAACTCATTGCCCTCGTCTTTGTTCCCCGAACGGTATAATCGATGAGTTTTCAAGTCAAATGGGTATCTCCTAAGCAGGCATCTATAGCATCATCACTTTCAATCAGGTGAATAATCGGTCAAACGCTTGCTAATCGAGTATACAAAAAAAACTGACTCATCAAGACTCTTCATATATATAACTAGTGCATGGGCAAAAGTGTGTAGTGTAATGTATTCTAACAAATTAATAAAATTTCTCTGTAAAGCCGCTGCTCTTAATTAAGCCAGTAGCAGTAAAGGCATTTCTAATTAAACATGTCTAATTAGCGTATTGAAGCCTGAATGTATATATGTATAATATATATTATGGGTACAATTATCTATGTTATAATAAATCTGTAACTGCACTGTGTGTGTATTTTTGATACTTAGAACGTTTTGTTTTGATTTTAAAACTGTTTGTATCAAAGCGATCAAAGTAGAAGGCTGAATGAACACGAGGTATTTTTTTCAAATTTTGGCCGCAACCTTTGTGCACGCGACGCTAGTCAGATTGTGATTGGGGCAAATCGTGTGCGTTGCACCTAATCTATGCGGTCTACATCCTATCAGCTAGCTGTACGAGCAATCCCGCTAAATCGCCCCAGCTTTACTCGGGTGAGTTATATTCATTTCCAGCCAATGATTTTATTAAAAGTAGATGTAACTAGTACATCTTCCTACTTAGGAAGATGTAACTAGTACATCTTTCTACTTTTAATAAAATGTAACTAGTACATCTTATTACTTTTAATAAAATCATTGGCTGGAAATGAATAACCCACCCGAGTAAAGCTGGGGCGATTTAGCGGGATTGCTCGTAGGTAAAACATAAATCCATCATATTATTATGAAATCGATTATACCTAAGACTTGGTAATTTTATTCTAGCAGTCGTAATATAAATTGCGAGGGCTGGAATTAGATATACTTATAATACTGCAAACCATCGACGTACGATGCTGCAAACTCTTGTAAAACAAATTCATGCTTCCATCGGAATTCAAACTCAGTAGGTAATCTCGGCGTAGCAAGCAGAGCCACAGGCCAACTGCACTAAACGCGTAGTCAGTTTCTATTTAGGTCTCTTCATTCGAATTTGCATCTAGATCTCATAGCATTCCGGAGAGTTCTAGTGCTGAATCATGAGTAGATATATACAGGGTAATTAAATCTGTAGATGTAACAGAAGATGTGTGCTTCTGGTTCTGGGTGTGATTGTGTATATGATATGTAAATGTTTCCGGCATCCACGATACAAGTCTTTGAACTTAGTGTGGGGCTGTGAGTATGAATGTGTTTGTTTGTTTTTTGTTTGTTTTGTTATAAAAAAATCGTATAATACCAGTAAGTATTCAGGCCATTAAGTAAGGATTCTAACCCCTAGCTTATTTAGTTCTAAAACTTTCTTCTGAATGCCACATTTTCCGTGATAATTAATATTATGTATAGTCTATACAATCTAAAATTGAACATAAACATAAACGCTTTCACAATCACAGTCCCACACGAAGACTCGACTTGTGTCGTGGGTGCCGGATACATTCACATATCACACACACAATCACAACCAGAACAGACAGAAGCACTAATATTTAGTAATATCTACTGAATTAATAGTTGTATATTCATATTCATATTCTTTATTGCAAACATATACAGTTACATTAAAACTAGGTACATGTATCCTGCAAGGGTGTAGCAAAAATAAACTGGTAACTTAGTTGAAAAATAATTACAAGTTCACTAAACATTAATGCCTGTTTCTATAGTCTTAAAATTATTATATTTATTTACAAAAGTAAGTACGAACTACTATATAGTAAGTAAGTATAAAGTAATCAACTCCAGCAGAATAATTTAATATTTTTCGTTCAGCGTGGAACTGAAACGCTTTTGTCTTCGATAAAGTCTTTAACAGTGTAATAGCATTTTTTAATCAGCAGTTGTTTTAGTTCGGTTTGAAATTTATTTAAATTATTTTCTTGTTTGATATTAGTTGGAATTTTATTAAATATTTTTATTGTCATATAGTGTGGTCCTCTTTTAAATATTTGTATAAACTACACTGTCTCGCAAAGAACGCCGCTCCTCGTACTCATCTACGCCAAAGCCAGTTGTTACTTGACACCTTAGGCTTAACAAGGCAGATGAATAATACATATAATTATATATATATTACAATTTATTTGAAAAATCATAAAACAGTATTTGCCAATCCGTACCACAAAAATCGTTAGCTCAATGGTTGCATAATGATGTCCCAAGACATTTCTGGTATTTTACAAATAACCCTGTATATTTATCTACACAGCTGAGCAATGTTAAGAATGTTTAATTACATAGTAGTCTTGATAAATGAAACCATTCAGTTTATAAATGTTTTGACATTTTCAAGCTGTTATTATACCTACCACTGTATGTTTAAGTTTTTTAACCGATTTCAAAAAAATAGGAGGAGGTTCTAAATTTTTCAGTAACTTTTTTTAATTTATGTTACCTCAGACCTCCTTCACTTATAAACCGATTTAAAAAAATATTGTTTTGTTCTATTTGGTCCCATTATAATATGATCAAGTTCTGATGAAGAGTTTCGTAGATATTTACGGTTGAAGTCGGTTATTCGTTTTTTTAAACTCTTACATATTATTATTTGTATATGTAGGTAATTGTGATGACAATTTAATAATTTGGTACCGTTTGCCTGATCTGATACAGCCTGGAGGTGGAACTCTATAATGGCTGCGTCCAATGCGTCTTTGTTTCCCGAATAGTACAATCTGGGTGTCGTCAAGTCTAGAGTGAATAGGTATCTTCTAGGCAAGCATGTCACATCTTCGGCCGCATCTTTACTTTCCATCAGGTGAGATAGTGGTCAAATGCTTGCCTATCTATCATAAAAAAAATGGCTACTAGTAAACCCCGCAAAGTTTGTCGGTTGGTTTTGATTAATCCATGAATAGCGATAAGAAACAAATAGAGGCGAGAGATGAGAAGTTTTAGGGCCGTTATAATTTAAAAAAGTCATTGGTTTAAAAATAAATTGGATCCCAGTTAAATGATGTTCCGTATTTTATGATCTCGTCGGACTCAGATAAGTATAAAGTTATGGAACATAGCTAGTTTATCTAGCTTATCTTTACATTTCAATGTTGTTAATATCTAATCTGGTTCTCGATTAATCATCCAAAACAACTCGTTTTTACCGCAGGCTTTCATTTCCCCTATCTACAATTGAATCTGTGCTGTTGTCGAGTAAACAAGAGCCAAAAGAGCTCTTGCCGTAAATAAAAAAGTTTTCATTTTTATACAACACATAAATTTGTTTTATCTCAGTTAGACTTTGTTTCTAGTTTTTAACCACAGTTACAAATATGACTTGGCTGGTCGCCTGTGGCATAACAAATTGTAGAGCTTACAATGTTCAAATAAAATAAAAATCGTTCTAACTCGAACGAAACTTCCGTGTTCTATCAAATAAAATGAAAAAAATTAATAACTTTTTTATAATGACGTACCTATTACGCTTGGAGAACATTCTTACTGTATCTATTTAAGGAAAGAAGGTTTATCTATCTAACATCTTTAAATTTTTGCCTTGTTGGGCGTACTCAGACTCAATAAGAGGCGTACACATTTAAATGGCATGCAGGATTGTCTGATTTTAAAACGCAATACAAATAAAAAAGAGGATAATTAAACGCAAGCAAAGCTTAAAAAAACCGACTTCACCGCTTTATCTTCGGAACCTTGATCAGATTTAATGTATTAAACGCGCATTATTGACTATAACTAAAAACTAGAGATCAAATCTTGATCAAATTTAAATGGGACCAATTAGAAAACAACATCTTTCAAACTATAAAAAAAATCGAAATTGGCTAACGTGGAGAGGAGTTATGAGGTACATTAACACACATAAAAAAATAAAAAAATACAGTCGACTGGAGTACATCCTCCTTTTTTGGGAAGTCGGTAAAAAAATATTTTTTTTTGCTGTCATATTATTTACGGGCCAATTGCTTATATTTCCTAAAACTAAACTAAAATTGTATACATCTATACAGCAGACCTTAATTAGTTTCCTACAAAGCATCGAGCTTATAAGTAACTCAAGTGCTCAAGCCCACCACCAATGGTATGGTTCTCATCATGCTGGCGGCAATTAATTAGAAGAAATTGTTAGATATTTGTGATGTTTTGCCTCTCGTAATAAAAATATTATATATACATATATATATATATATATATCGTCACTTTCCATCAGATTAGATAATGGTAAAATCCTTGCCTATCGTGAATAAAAAAAAATAGTTACATAGGAGTATTAAAGTAAATTTTAATAAAGATCTGCAGCAAGTCTGGGCATTCCACGTAATAATAAATACCGTAGTTCGTAGCTCTCTACATTCCTCAATAAACTTGGTAGCTATAAGAAGCTACTTATGTATACGTACTCCATCATTTTAAAACGTCAGTTTTATAGAGATAATAAGAATAATGTAGAGCTAGAAAAATACAGTTCTTGGGCGTTCTTTTTATGTGTGTTACCTCATAACTTCTTTCCACGTGAACCGATTTTGAATTATTCTTTTTGAAAGCTGTTGCTTTCCTATTGGTCCCATTTAAAATTGATTAAGATCTGATCAGTAGTTTTTGAGTTTCGTCAATAATGCATGTTTAATACATTTAATCTGATCAAGGTTCCGAAGATAAAGCGGTGAAGTCGGTTTTTTACCGACTTCCCAAAAAAGGAGGAGGTACTCAAGTCGACTGTATTTTTTTTATGTTCGTTACATCATAACTTCTTTCCACGTGAACCGATTTCGATTTTTTTTTTAGATTGAAAGATGTTGCTTTCCGATTGATCGTCAATAATGCGTATTCCGTAGACTACATTGACGATGTTCTCGTTTTTAACCGACTTCAAAAGTTACCTCATAAGCTCTTTCTTGAGATAAAATCTTCGAGTGACTGCCTTGACTTACAAAATGACATTAATCAAATTTATGAATGGAGTGTGAAAAATAAAATGCAATTTAATGTGAATAAATGTAATGTAATGACCTTTGACCGTAAAAGAAAACCCATTTCCTATAATTATCAATTAAACCATATGTTAATTAATCGAGTAAATACTATTAAAGATCTGGGGGTACTATTTGATCGCGGCCTCACTTTCCACAGTCATACGACTGATCTCACCAAAGAGGCTTATCGACGTCTTGGTTTTGTGTTACGCAACGCTAGGGACTTTGAAAATCCACAAGTTGTTAGAACACTGTATAATTCATTGGTCCGAAGCAAACTTGAATCGAGTGCATGTATTTGGAATCCTTATCATGTTACCTACACGCGAATGCTTGAGAAGGTCCAAAAGGCCTTCCTAAGGGCGCTATATAAAAAACTCTATGGCTATTACCCGTTCCTGTACCCTACTAAGTTTCTGCTCGGTCAACTTGGCTACAACTCACTAGAAGTGAGAAGGGCGCTGGACCAGCTCACTATCTGCTGCAAGGTTATCAGAGGTTCAGTCGATTCTCTTCAATTGCATGACCTACTTTGCGTGTTGTTTGTGCCAGATGAACCTGGGGTTCCTGCAAATAGGCGTGGTCGGGCGCAAGATCTATTCTACGTAGATTACGGTCACACTGTATCGCGATCAATGACTCCGCTAATTCGTACCCGCCTCCGGCTAAATGCAATTCTTGCCGCCAACCCTGACTGCGACATTATGTTTGATAAGTGGAAACACCTGATTACAGTTTTTTTGACGTATTGTGAACACCTAATCGATCAATGGGACATCACTAGTAATAAGCGTGAATGCTAAATGACATTTTGTAGTATTTAATTTATAAGAGTGACATTGTAATTTTTAATTTATAGTATGTAATATATATATATTTTTATTAATGATAGAATTGTGAGTTAAACGTAGCTGGTGCAAACCGTTTTTATCTCAATAAATAAATAAATAAATAAATAAATATGATTACTTCTTTCGTTGTGAGCCGATTTTGATGATTATTTTTTTATTTGAAAGCTGGTGCTTTTCATGTGGATTGAAATTTGATCAAGATCTGATCTCTAGTTTTTGAGTTATGGTCAATAATGCGTGTTTAATACATTAAATCTGATCAAGGTTCCGAAGATAAAGCGGTAAAGTCGGTTTTTTAAGCTTTGCTTGCGTTTAATTACTGTCTCAAACGAAACCGTTGTGTGAAGATAGACATAGGTACATAGAAATATATTTTTTTCTCATCACAACACTTATGAATTTTAGCTCTGTCTTGCTTTTAGTCGAATAAGCCGCGCTGGATCATGGAGAAGTAAGGTTACTTTATCCTGCATGACTCATCTTCATTATGAACTCGGGATAAGCCGCATTAATAACAGTCTATACTAAGAACAGGAATTTAGTATGTTAAGTTTAGGAAATAACTTCAATTGGCTCTACTTTTCCTCTATTTTTATGAAATGCTCGTTTGCTTAGTTGGGTGCGGGAACATAAGTTTTCTCAACATGTGTGTGTGTGTAATGTGAATGTTTTGAGACCCACGACACAAGTCATTGAACTTAATGTGGGGTTGCGTAGTATGTTTTTTTCTCTTCATGCTGTAACGGATAAACAGATTTGGCTGAAATTTCTAATGTATATAACTATGTACTATAATGTATAATGTAAGGTTATATTCAGGATATCAGCTTATATTCAGGATTAACACATATAATAGACTACTTAATTAACGGGCGAAGCCGCGGGTCACAGCTAGTAAATTACAGTACAAGTACTTGACTCCTTTTACTTCAACAAAAAATATGAAGTTACGTAGACGCTTACACACTCAAATCCCAACACTAATTTCGATGACTTGTGTCGTGGTTACCGGAAATATTCACATCACACACAATCACAACCAGAACCAGAAACACAAATTTACTTTGGGACAAAAAATTGTGTTCCCATCGGGAATCGAACTCGATATGCACCCAACTAAGCTAACAGGCAGTTCAATTCAGTTCTTTTTTTTTCTTCGAATATTGGCTTTGCAATCTTGTGCATTTAGCCAGTGTCAAGTATTAATATATTTCAAGTGTATTTTATATTAAAAGTCGTAGTCACAAGACACAGTCAAAGTCAAGTCAAACAGTCAAGGTCCAGTCATAGTCAAGTCATGCCCTTATTAAGTGGTAGAAACTTTACTAGAACTTCTATTTTGGAGTTTTGGAGCAAAGGTAAAAATCACGTTTTTCAACTTTGTATGATTTGCCTACACTTATGCACGTTCACTAAGTATTTACAGTTAATAATCCACATTAACATTCGAAGTATCACAGGTTTTGGAAAATTATACAAAATCAACAACGCCATTTTTTCACTTTTGCTGCAAAACCTCTCAATTCAGTTCTTACTTTATAATAATATTTCTCGTCGTATTGAATATTTACGGCGCAGCGTGCTATTATATTATTTGACACTGCTTATCTATCTATTTATACTATCTATATATATAAAATTTAATTGACGTTTGTTAGTATCACAAAACCTCGAGAACTGCTCGACCGATTTGGCTGATTCTTTTTTGTTGTGTTCGTAATTCAAATAGGTACCTTCTAGGCAAGCATGTTACATCTTCGGCTGCATCATCACATTCCATCAGGTGAGATGTGGTCAAATGCTTGCCTATATATGCAAGTCCCCCGTCCCCCTTTTACCATCTCGAGTGAACAGGTAAAGATGCTCTTTTAGGCAAGGATGCTCCATCTTCGACCACATCGTCACTTTCCATCAGGTGAGATGTGATCAAATGCTTGCCTATAGGGCATAAAACAATTTGTAAGGGCATGGTTTGTATGTAATATTTTTTCAATCCATCGGAAATTACACCCGGGCGAAGTCCATCTTCGCCCAGATATAGCCCTAGCGGATCGCTAGTAATTATTAAATAACTATAGTTCATATTGTCATAAATTATTAAGATTAATATATTACTAGCTGCGCCCCGCTGTTTTACCAGCGTAAGTCCGGCCCGCGAATAATTTCGGGAAAAGAAGTCTATGTGTTCATTCAATAGAATTATTATATATCTATCTATATATATATGTATATAAATATATATGTATGTATATATATATAAAATAATCGACGTTATAAGTCTCACAAAAACGTGAGAACAGCTCCACCGATTCAGCTGATTCTTTGTTGGGAAGTACCCCTTTTTTGTGTTCGTAATTGTCAGGGCAAAGTTTGTATAAAAAATTTTTTTAATCCTTCGAAAAATTGCACCCGAACGAAACCGGGCGGATCGCTAGTTGGTGATAAAATTGTACACCGTTTAACAACCAACGAATCAATTGTCACCATAGCATTGCGAATGTTCGCCGTCCAAATACAAATATTTTGATAACTCGGTCTATGAAATTCGTGCAGACACAATTACGTAAATCAAATCGTATACAATGGCATGTCAGTGTGAATGATTTTTCACCTGTATGTTGTAGCAATACAAAATTTCCATGTCGTCCCTTTATGACGGCCACTAACGATCAAATAAATAAGACAAACTGTCAAACGTCATTAATATATGGTTGACAAAAACAAACAAACGCTTTCACACTCACAGGCCCACACTAAGTTCAAAGACTTGTATCGTCTTGTGGGTGCCATTCACATCACACACACAAATATACCCAGAACCAGAAGCACAAGTATCCTTCGGTAAGGAATTTGTGCTGCTGCCGGGAAACGAACCCAGGACGGCGCAGAGACAAAACTCTAGTCAAGGATTTTGTAGCTAAAGTAATCGTAGGTTTGTTTCCTATCTCGATGCCTCTAGTTAATATAAACGCTTTCACACTCACAGCCCCACACGAAGTTTAATGACTTGTGTCGTGGGTGCCGGAAACATTGACATCACACACACAATCACAACCAGAACCAGAAACACAAATTTTCCTTCTGGAGAAAACTTGTGTTCTCGCCGGGAATCGAACCCGATACCCCTGCTTAGAAGGCGAACGCTCAACCAACTAAGCCAACGGGCAGTTCTGGACTCACTCCTGTTTTGATACGTCTGTTCCGCCTCTCACTAAAGGCTGGAAAAGTACTTAAATCTTGGAAGCAAGCTAACGTGCAGCGCCCTAAAATCAGTTACGTCCATACTCTGCAAGACTGAAACGTGTTCTGAATAACAGGCTCCTGGCATATCTAGACTCTAATGATCTCCTAAGTGACCGTCAGTACGGTATGCCACACACATATGGAGTGTAGCCGTCGAGACATCTGACTCCTACTTTCCGAGATTTATCCGTACCAGTAACTCACGGTCTTGAGCTACCTTGACGTCAACAATTAATTTTGGCACGCATATCGAGTCTTTAACCCTTTCTTGCCAAGGTGAGACAGTATTTCACACTGGGACAGTTGCTGAATTTGTACCAAGCACAGGTCCGATCGTGTATGGAGTACTGCTCTCATCTTTGGGATGGCTCTGCGAATTACCAGCTTGAGGCACTCGAGACACGACTCTGTGTTTAACAGAGCTAAGAGACTAATAAACACTGCAAAGAACTGACTGATGCGAAGCTTCCAAGCCTAGAACATCGTCGCAGCATCGCAAGTCTTTCGGTCTGTCGGTCTTTTATAGGATACATTTCGGAGAGTGTGTCACGGAATTGCATGATCTAATTCCCCCATCCCCCTTTTACTATCGGACAACCAGACCAAAGGTGCATACGAAGCGTTTTGCTTCCACATTTATTATACGTACTGCTAAGGAATGGAACTCTTTGCCCGAGTCTGTGTTTCCCGATAAGTACAATCTAGCAGTATTTTAATCTCGAGTGAACAGGTAAAGATGCTCTTCTAGGCAAGGATGCTCCATCTTCGTCACTTTCCATCAGGTGAGATGGTGGTCAAATGCTTGCCTATTAAGATTTTTAAAAAAAGTTCGTTTGAAGCGTTTCGCTTCTACGTTTATCATCCGTACTGCGAAGGAGTGGAACTCATTGCCCTTTGTCTTTGATTACTGAATGGTATAATCTAGGAGTATTCAAGTCAAGAGTAAATAGGTATCTTTGTATAAGTATGCTAGGTCTTCGGCTGCATCATAATAATATTATTTTATGAGCTTTCAAGTGAAGGTATAAAATAACTACGGGCCAAATGCCTATATTTTCTAAACTTAACTAAAACATATACATCTATACAGCAAAGACCCAAGTTACCTACAAAGCATCGAGCTTATAGGTAACCAGTGGATAGTGTTCCCATCATGCTGGCGGCATTGCCTCTCAAAATTTTATTTTTTTATTTATTGTTTATGACGTATGTATTCCATATATCCCGGAGGTATTTGTCAGTTGTTAGAAGTATATTAAAATTACTTTTGTCTTAATGCTAAATCGAAGTAGTGTAGTCACCGATGATTGATCATTGCTCGTCTGCGAGGTGACAAATACTGCCGTCATAAGGAAAAAGGACGCAATTGTCATTTTTGTCAAAATTGAGTTATTTATTTATTTATTTATTTATTTATTGCACACATGTAAAAATTACAATAACACTTAATTATAGTTATTTACATGCACCCTGGAAGGGCGTAGCAACGAGTAGGTACAGACAATGTTTGAAAAAAAAAAAATATAATAATATTCTATTTTAACATGCACATCTTAAATCTAAACTTAACTAGGTATTTACATCAGAAAATATGTCTTCAATATTTGGAGTATGTCATGACTTGTAGCAGATGCGTCTAAAATATAATAAAACGCAAGTAAAGCTTAATAAAAAAACCGACTTTATATACGTTATATTTTGGTTTTCGCTGGACTGATTTCAATAAAATGTATATGGGACCATCTCTGCGGTATAATCTACCAAACGAAAAAAAAATCATCAAAATCCATTCATAATTGGCGGAGATATCGCGTAACATACATACAAATAAAAAACAGTCGAATTGAGAACCTTCTTTTTTTAAATCGGTTAAAAAATAAGATTTAGAAGGTAGCGTTTGAATATTTTAAAATAAAAAAATACTAGTGTATGCGTCTATTTTTCCTGATTCCTATTATATAAGTAACTCAAATTCAGAGAGGCAATGCAACCAGCATGATGGGAACGCTGGTAGTGGGCTCGAGCACTTTAGTTACGTATAAGCTCGATGTCTTGTAGGTAACTTAGTTCTTTGCTGTATATAGTTTTAGTTTAGTATTAGGAAAATAAAACGTTCGACTATATTAATGACAAGGATGCATGTAGGCAAACTGCACAAGCGCTTTCTAGCGACTACCATAATAACACCTAGGTTAATAAAATATTAAGAATGTTTGTTAAAAAAAAAATGGAAAAAAATGCGCCGCCGAGTTTCTGGCCAGGTTTTTCTCGAGATGGCTGTAATTTTGCTAATCTGGCAATAGAATTATTAACTTTCATGAGTGCCTTTGCCCATGTGAATAAACGATTTAGATTTTTGATAGGAAATAGGGGCAATTGGCCCGTAGATATGTTGCATATATACTAAAATTTGCCAAAAATGCAGTTACGTCTTTTTTCCTTATGACGGCAGAATAGACAGCGGTTCGCTCGCTCGTGTGTAGCGCCCTTAGCCCTCCGCGACTATCATCAGTCTTCATCGTGAAAGCGACCGAGTCGCACATTCGCACTTCGCGAGGAAAATTCGAACTTTTTCACTTTCCATAAACTTTTAAGTGAATGTAGCGCTAAAATAAACTTGTTTATCATTATTTCGTTTTACCATTGATGTTTTACGAGTGGTTCTGTGAATGAACGCAGCGTTTTACGATTTATTTTTGGACTCGAAAAGTTTATGAAGTTTGTGTTTACATCGCGATGTTTCATGGTAAGTTGTTATCTTTAACTTTTAAACAGATTTGTGGATAAGTCACTTTATTGTTATAGTTTGGGATAATTTTTAATATTTATACTGAAGCATGGAAAATAAAGAGTGTAACATTAAATAAATCAATTCAATCAATATATTAAATGCGAGTGTTGTATTGTTTGTTACTGGAATAATTTATTAATATAATTTTACAGTGTCTTATCAAAATAATACTAGCCGTGCCACGCGGCTTCGCCCGCTATTATCAACTTAAAAGTAGCCTAGGTATGTGTTAATCCTAAGTATAAACTATGTACATTCCTAATTTCATCCAAATCCGTTCAGCCGTTCAAGCGTGAAGAGGAAACAAACATACTAACACACTTGCACACTTACACACAAACTTTCGGATTTATAATATTAGTAGGATAGTAGGATTAGTAGGATGCTTGTCAATAATTGTTTTTATTCTGATCAATGCGAGCAAAACCGCGGGGCACAGATAGTAATTCTAATGTTTTAAATGTAACATTAGCTATGCTTGGAGATTAGAGAAAATATGTTAATTAATCAAGCTGTTACTTTCTACTAAGCGGGTACCGAGTTCATTTAAATCTATCAAAAACTAAAAAAACAACAACAACTAACCGCATTTTTTAACCTGCTTCAATTTTTTTATGTATTTTATTACCTCATAACTTCTTTCTAGATGAAGCGATTTTGATAATTCTTTTTTTATTAGAAAGCTGATGTTTCCATGGCGTTTCATATAAATTTGATCAAGATCTATTCAGAAGTTTTTGAGTTATCCTTAATACTGCGTGTTTCATTAATTGCGTTTAAATTATTGTACTGGGCGAGCGATAATAAAGAAAAGTCAACAAAAACCCTAGATAAGGCTTACTTTTTTTATTTATTTTTTATTCATGATAGGCAAACTTTTGACTACCATCTCACCTGACGGTATGCGACGATATGGTCGACGATGGAGCAAGCTTGTCTAGAAGAAACTTATTCAATCGCGTTTTTTTTATTAATTTATTTACCATTAAAAGTATACAGAAATTTGATAGTATAGCATTTAAAAACCACTAAGGTTCGTAATATAATGCTACAACTAGTCTACATTATACCTAAATAATACTTAAGACTAATTAAAGACTCCTATATTGTACTTATCAGGAGACACCGACTCAGGTAGGGAGTTCATTCCTTTGTGGTTTGCACAATGAATGTGGAGGCAAAACGCTTCGTGCGTATTGGTGGAATGTCCACCATATAGCGGTGTCGCTTAGCATTTTGTCTGCTTGTCCGATGATAGAACGGGCATGGGGGAACTAGACTGTTTTCTTTACTGTTTTCTATATATTATTGTCTATATGAGGTGTTTATAGTTGTAGATAGGTTACTTGGTCTGGTTATGACTGTGGTTTACCTGGACATATGTGTAATCTGCGGAAAAGTATTATTTGTAATATATTACAATTCAAAGAAGTATTCCTAGCGGTTTACCCCCAACATTTAATACAAGTGCAAACAGGAAACATCAGTTCTGAATAATACACAGAAAGATAGATGTTTCGTTTTTATCGTATTCATGAATAACCATTCACAGGGTAGGTGGATTCAACAGACGCTGCCAAATGTAGAGCCACATGCGTAGGCTTGGATAACTATTCTTGGTGCATCATATTATATCACTAGGACTTGGGATCTTCTCTCAAGGAAGAGATAATCCTACTAATATTATAAATCGGAAAGTTTGTTTGTAAGTGTGTAAGTGTGTAAGTATGTTTGTTCCCTCTTCACGCTTTAACGGCTTAACGGATTTGGATGAAATTTGGAATGTACATAGATTATACCTAGGATTAACAGATAGGCTACTTTTTAACTTGATATTAGCGGGCGAAGCCGCGGGGCACGGCTAGTAAAAAATAAATTAAACGCAAACAAAGCATAAACAAACCTTACTTCACCACTTTATTTTCGGAATTTTAGATTACATTAAATGAATTAAATACGCATTATTGAGGATAACTCAAAAACAAATCTCGATTAAATTTAAATGTGACAACATGGAAAATAATAGATACAAAAAAATCATCTAAATTGGTACACCCAGAAAGAAGTTATGAGGTAACATGAAAAAAAAGGAGGAAATTGAGATCTTCCTCCTTTTTTATGAAGTCGGTAAAAAAATAATTTAAAAGCAAAGCTTAAAAAACTGACTTCTCCGCTTTATCTCTCTTATCGGAATCCTTGATCAGATTAAATGAATTAAAAACGCATTATTGAGGATAACTCTAAAACTACTGGTCAGAACTTGATAAAATTTTAATGACATCACAGGATAATTAACACCTATAAAAAAAAAAACAGTTCACATAGAAAGAAGTTATGATGTAGCACACTTAAAAAAAATACAGTCGAATTGAGAACCTCCTCCTTTTTTGTTAAGTCGGTTAAAAACAGGTCATAATCCACTACGCAGGCCAAATGCTTGTTGGATGACACAGAAACGCTTTCACACTCACAGCAGCCTCACATTATTACTTCACATTATACTTACATTATTGAACTGACCGTTGGCTTAGTTGGGTGAGCGTTTGCCTTCTAGCAGCAGAGGTATTGAGTTCGATTCCCGGTGGGACCACAAGTTTTCTCCCCGAGGAAAGTTTGTGCTTCTGGTTGTGATTGTGTGTGATGTGAATGTTTCCTTCTCCCACGACACAAGTCATCGAACTTAGTGTAGGGCTGTGAGTGTGAAAGCGTTAATTTATTTATTAAGTTTGATGACTTGTCGTGGGTGCCGGAAACATTCACTACACACAACCAGAATCAGAAATACAAATAATCCTTTGGGAAAAAACTTATGTACCCGCCGGGAATCGAACCATATACCTACCTGAAATGCTCAATGGTGTAGTTGATTTGAAAGACAAGTTTTCTCCCCAAGGGTTTTTTTTTGTTAGTGGTTCTAAAGTTTTGTGTCTTGAAGTCTTCAAAATAGTTGAGCTGTGAGTGTGAAAGCGTTTATGTATTTATTTATTAATTATTATTACAATAAGCATTCAATAATAATAAGTTCGAGTTTTAATTCTATCGTATGGTCGTTCTACAATGTACCTTCTATCGTTCTACACATATTTAAATCGGTTAGATGTGATGTATGCGTGGGACATTTTGCGAATGGGACGGTTTGAGAATGGGACGGTTCGAGAATGAGACGTACTGCGAATGGGACCGTTTGAGAATGGGACATTCGGCGAATGGGACGTTTTGCGACTGCGTGACCGAATGCGAATGGGACGTTCATCGATAAAACCTACTATTCTTGCATACCTCAATTTTAGTAATATGTGATGTGAACAATAGAAACGCTGTGCGGTTTATTGGTCGACTGCGGTCGACGAGCCAACTTTGCTATAATTTACCGACGATTTTCCGAAAATAGGCGATGTCTGAGTAAATAATATATATAATATTATTATATAATATAATAAATATAATATATAAATGGCGACAACGAGGAGAATATTAATTTCGACTTCACAAAAAGAAGGAGGTACTGAAGTCGAATGTATTTTTTTCTTTTTTTTATGTGTGTCTTCGTTCCACGTGAACCGACTTTAAATTTTTTTTTTGATTGATAGATGTTTCTTTTCCATTGGTCTCATTTTAATTTGATTAAGATTGATCAGTAGTTCTTAAAATATCGTAATTGATGCTTGTTTAGTACATCTAATCTGATCAAAGTTCCGAAGATAAAGCGGTGAAGTCGGTTTTTTTAAGTTTTGCTTGCGTTTAATTATTACAATTTAAGAACAAGACAAACTGTCAAACGGGATCGGCTATAGTTTGCATCGTATATCATCCGTCCGGCGAAGGAGTGGAACTCTATATTCACGTCTTGGTTATCTAAACGGTATATCCAATGTGGAAGTCTTTATGTCTAAAGTGAATAAATAGGTGACTTAATCTCTGCAATTGTGGATATAAAATATAGTCTGCTTCTCGGCAAGCAAGCAAAATCTTCGGCTGCATCACCGCTTACTATCAGGTCAGATAGTGATCACAGATACAAAACAAGGTGAGATAGTGGCCAAAAACGTAGGGCTATCAGAGAAATATTAGCGTATCGATATATAGGACACGCCTACTGTTATGTAGGATTCCATAGCCATTTAATAGAAACCCTTCAGTGTAATATTTCATAACCCTTTGGGTAACATTTGGCTATTTGTCAAGATGTCAAACGGTTAATATTGTGCGTTAAAATATTTAAATTGATATGTCATGGGTTGGTCTTGTTAGAATATTGAATTGTCCAAGTTTCAGAACGTTCAATTGATAAATTGCCGCAGTAGATAAATGTTTAATGCGTGATTTGTCGACCGGACTTTTGAGTCAACTAGAGCTACTTACAACACACTGGTATTAGGAGACTAGATTTTTGATTTTTGAGCCGGTTCGAAGAGACATTTGTTTGGTAGTTATTATGGAAAACTTCAATTTATTTCTCAATATTTCTTCCGAGTTCAGAACAACCCTAAAACATCGGTCGAGTTACCCATTATAAGCTCGGTGCTTGTATTGAGGTTAGCAACTTAGGTATTTTGCTATATAGATGTACTTTTAAGTTGTATCTATAATTCAGTTTTTATAACTGAATTTTAAAACCTTGAATTTTACCACCAATATAGGCAATTGGTGGTAAAATTCAACTAAATATTCAATCAAAATTACAATACCAACTTAGACGCCTTGCGTCGCTAAAAAAAACTTCCTCAACTGCGACGTTGACTTTTAAGTTGTATTTCGATCGATTTCTTTTGGTTATGAATAACGCATTTGCCTTTGTCGAAAAAAAAAACAGTCGATAGGTAAACTAAATGTTAAATATTTTTATACTTAATGTTTTATAGCTACGTGTCCCACCAAATATAGGTAAACACAGCATGCGATTATATAATACTAGCGACCCGCCCTGGCTCCGCACGTGAATTATCACCCATGGTTTTTTCTTGAAATTTGTGTTTTTGTTTCTGGTTTTTGTGATGAGAATTTTCCCGGCACCATCAATACAAGTCATTGTTTCTAGTGTGGTGCTGTAAGTGTGAAAGCGTTTGTTTGTTTTATGTTTATAGGCATAAGTTGTTTTTCAGAAAAAATCTTATATACATATTTATTTTCAACGCGCGTATCATTAATATCCATGTAGGCGATTGGAAGGCGGTATTACGAGTACAATCATAATAATGTTCATTAGTGTACGAGAGCGCGATGCCACTACCATAGGTATTTGACCAGCGACCAGCGAAACAAAAACGTGCGTCATAGTTACCAAGAAAATATAAATATCCACGTAGATTGTCGAATACAATCCGATTACACTGTTAATATTTCCTGTAAACATTTCAGCGCACCGCGATGTTCTGCCGGACCGTAGATCAAGTTTATTGACTATAGTACACGATGGATGGCCATCGCGGGACGGCTGCGAATAAATATTAGAATTAATAGTTCTGAGAATGAATATATACAAATTTGTTCTACTGAATATTATTGTACGTCCGAAATGTATTGTTGATACATTTATATGACTCAAATTGTAAAACAATTTTCTAACGACTTCACAAAAAAGGAGGAGGTATTTAAGTCGACGGTATTTTTTTATGTTTGTTACCTCATATCTTCGTTCCACGTGAACCGATTTTCAGGTTTTTTTTTGTTTGATAGTTGTTGCTTTCAAATTGGTCCCATTTAAATTTGATCAAGATATGACCAGTAGGTAGTTCTTGAAATATCGTCGATAATGGGTGTTTAGTACCTACATCTAATCTGATAGAAGTTCCAAAGATAAAGCGGTGAAGTCGGTTTTTAAGGTCCCGTACCCTAAGGGTAAAAACGCGACCCTATTACTGAGACTTCGCTGTCCGTCCGTCCGTCTGTCACCAAGCTGTATCTCAAGAACGGTGATAGCTAGACAGTTGACATTTTCACAGATGATAAATTTCTATTGCCGCTATAACAACAAATACTAATAATTAAATTAAAATTAATATTTAAGGGGGGCTCCCATACAAAAAACTTGATTTTTTATAGATAATGGTACGGAACCCTTCGTGCGCGAGTCCGACTCGCACTTGGCCTGTTTTTTATTTTAAGCTTTGCTTGCGTTTAATTATGTTAGTTATATGCAATTATTTTATTTCTGATTCTCACCACAGTGAGTGTGCTGACTGAAATATAGTATAGACACGAATGATTATGTATTTATATTTAAGAGAGGAAACGACATGTTAACTATATCCGCTTAAGTCAATTAGATGAAATAAAAAGTGAAAATAAAAGTTATTTTCACTTTTTATTATTAAAAACTTATCTTAATATGTTCGTTATTCTCTGTAATTATTATGTTATATAACTATATAAGTAAAATTTAATTAAAAAAAAAAAGCTAATTATTTTTTGTTGTGTTAATTATTGTCAGAAGATTCCTATGAAATTTTTTTTTCCGGAATTCCCGTGAGTCCGGGACTTACACGGGTAAAACCGCGGGATTCAGCTAGAAATATATAAATTTGCAATTTAATAATTAAATAAAAAAAAAATTGTCAGGAGAAGATTCTTATGAAATATTTTTTTTCCCGGAATTCCCGCGGGTCCGGGACTTACGCGGGTAAAACCGCGGGACACAGCTAGAAATATATAAATTTGCAATTTAACAATTAAATATAAATATAAATAGGCTATAATTTTGCTAATCTAGAGGGTTATTACCGGATAAGAACTGTACCGGATAAGATGGCTGTAAATTTGGAAATTTAGCCTTTAACTCATTTACCTTCATGAGTGCCTCTTTGAGGCCCATGTGTATAAACATTTTAAATTTTGATTTTAATACAATTAATGGAGAGTCTAACCATAAGAATGTAATATACATGTAGATATAACTCCATGCATTCCATGATCCATTAAATCCATAACACAGTTATCAAAAATAGATTTTGTACTCGCAGACTGCTATAATTTTTTTTTTTTGATTCTATTATATTTTAACGATTCACCTGTTTCGTGTAAACGAACAAACTGCTTGGTTGAAGCCACATTCTGTTTACACAGTAGGATGCCTGGAACGTGCCTTGTTACTAAATATAGTCCCAAGCCTAAAATTTTCATTTTCGTATCTATTGACAGGTGCTTTCAGCCGTAGTAAAAGTTTAATATACCTCTCGTTCATCCTGATATCGGGTTTATTTGCATCTTACAGGCACGTGTCTCAATAGAAGGGGCAATAAGTCTCGTGATTCGATTTCAGGGCACGTGTCTCGAAAGCCTGATGAAGACGTAAGCTAGACATAGTTTGCCGTTAGGTAACAGATTGCTAAGCAATCTACTTGTTGCTCAATGAAGTTTATAAATGATCCTTTTATTTTAAAAACTACGGCATTGACAGTTCACTCGCAATTATAGAACAGTTCAGCTGCTAATAGGACGGTAGTGGTTTCGGATTCTACTGCTTAGTTTTTTATTATTTAAACGTTTTCAGACTCACAGCTCCACAATATGTTTGATGACTTGTCGTGGGTGCTGGAAACATTCACATCACACTCTCAATTCACAACCAGAACCAGATACACAAATTTCCCTCAGGGAGAAAACTTGTGTTCCCGTCTTGAATAGAACCAGGACGTTCTTGTCGCCCAAGATAACGATTCGCTTGCAATTTTGCTTATGGTATAGGGCCTCAAATTTTTATTAGTAACAGGTCTGTATACTGGTACATTTTACAGGAGTGACATTTTTACATATTACAGGAGTGAGTTTTGTGTAGCTTGATGGTGGTCTGTGTCATAAGATCACGCTAGTTGGTGAATAGTTTGAAAACAAAGTCTTATTATCTTGTACGTTCAACTATTCTGATTCTACCTACCACATCCCGAGTTTACGAACTTCTACGCGAACATAGTACCTAGTTTAATATTAAAGGGTATCTAATATCCGGCGGAGTCTACAACATCTTCAATGATGCATAGAACTATTTTCACCCAACTGCGCGACGTAAAGGAGGATGTTGTTTTTATCAGCCTACGTTCTAAGAATCATTTTTACGTCAATTAATTTGTCTTAATCTTACGAGTAACTACAACCATTCTCACTTACATTTTAATTGCTTATAATAAATCTGTGATATAGTTCTTATAAAATATATTCGCAGAATACATCTTATTAATTAAAAGTGTAAAATAAAATAAGTAACGCTTAAGTTCAAACAATAAGTCAAGGATTTTTGATTTTTTAATCGACTTCAAAAAAAGAGGAGGTTCTCTATTTGACTGTAATATATTTTTTTTTTGTGTGAGCCGGTTTTGATGATTATTTATTCATTTGAAAGCTGGTGGCTTCCATGTGGTCCTATTTAAATTTGATCAAGATCTGACTAGTAGTTAGTGACTACATTGATGGTGTTCGCGTTTTTAACCGACTTTAAAAGTTACTTCATCTTTCGATGTGAGGCGATTTCGATGATTATTTTCCTATACGAAAGCTGGTGCTTTACGTGTGGTCTCATTTAAATTTGATCAAGATCTGATCAATAGTTTTTGAGTTATCGTCAATAATGCGTGCTTAATACATTAAATCTGATCAAGGTTCCAAAGATAAAGCGGTGAAGTCGGTTCTTTAAGTTATGCTTGCATTTAATTATTAGTATATTGGATCGATTAATAAAGTGCTAATTGAAAGAAAGTAATCATATAATTTTAGTCAGCGTAAGTAGTAAATGGAATACTTTAATGGTAATAACAAATATTTTCTTCTATTTTAATATTGTTTTAGAAATTAATATAAGCAATTGATCCGTAAAGTAGTAGTTAAATTTACAATATTTTATTAGCATACTAATAAGAATCAACACTTAAAATGTATGTATCTAAATAATATACAGGCATACTACTAAGTATTCATTTTATTACAAAAATATATCTTATATTATTTAAAAAAAATTGTTGAGCCTATTTGCTTAATGAATTAATCTAAATCGTTAATTCCAATTAAAACCAAACAAATTTTCCTATCGTTTCGTAATTACTAGATATTTATTCATTACGTTATATAACATTGGAGGCGGTTGGTCGTGTTCGATACAATTTCAGATTCCACTTATTATGCGTCAAATTTTCGGCTGTATTAAACACAATAACAACATTATTGTAATTTCATCATATTTTCATTACCATTGTTGACGAAGATGATAATAAGAATTAATTGAAGCGTCTCCGTTTCAGCTTGAGCAAAATTGCTTTATTCCGGATGTCCGGATTTCCGGTTGTTCTCCTCTACAGGCATTTCTCAACCGATTCTCGTAAAATTTTGTAAGGTTTGATTAATTTCATTATATAGTTTTTGTTTAGTCGATTCATTTGGTGGAGATATGGGAGTTGAAAACATAAAAAAAAACATGTTTCTAAAAATACGCGAGGTGTTCAGCTATCAGAGTCACTACTTACTATTGTAAAGATCATCATAATCGTTATAGTAGAGAAGGTGCCGGTGTGAAACAGTCACATCAAACACATACACACACACAGTTCACAACCAGATCCAGATACACACAGATTTGCTTTGGGGAGAAAACTTGTGTTCTCGCCGGGAATCGAACCCGATACCCCTGCTGAAGGCGAACGACGAATTTGACGATACTCTAGTTTACCTCCAACGATTTAAATATGTTACAATTAGTTTATTTGTTTCGAAGCTGTGAGAGAAACAAACACACATATATAGATACAAACGTACATTACATAAATACAAAATACAAATAATACAAAATTGTTTATTTGCAAAGAAACATATTACAATGGCTCCTTAGTTTCTATTGGTCCCCATATGGTAGCACTAGGGCTAGCCTGTATCGCGGGCGACCGGAACCGATTACTATATAACACTGGTAGATGTGGAGAACTAAGAAATAAACTAACAAGAAATATACTGTATAAAATTATCTAAATTGGCTTAATTAATTACGGATGTTTGATATCTTATGTGTGTGTCTTGGTGTACATACATACATAGTTAGACAAGGATGTAAAATAATAACCCTACGTTACGTACTTCGCCGTAGCCGAGCAATAAATAAACAGTTTCAGTAAACATTTTGCCTTATCATAGGATCAAAATACAAAGACACTTAATAAAATAAAGATCATCCAATTCAGTTCAATATAATAGTTAGGTAACAGGAGGCGAGTAACAGAGTTAGCTAGAGTAGCAAATCGAATAAATCCGCTTAGGGCACTTCAGTTAACCTAGTACAGTGTCCTTATTTCTTGCCTCTTTGCCTCGTAAAATCTTGTTTACCAAGTAGGCATCTTGGAAGCCTTGGATTTAGGAGGGTTTGGAGCAAATTTCACTTAGCTTTCTGTAGTGATAACAGAATTAACGCCTACTTTCATTCACAGAGTATTTCGTTTGCGTTTTGCTTGGTAAGACATTATTTTATCATATTATATTTTTAAAAGTCTTTGGTATATGAATATCTGTACTTATTTTATAAGTCAGTAAATTGAGTACCTAAGTAATTTATTAGCGTGTATTATCTAATGGCTGGCGCCACACAGGATGCACCTGGCTCGAACAGATGACGTGCGGGGATGCGGGCACGTAGGCCGTTTCCTCGACGAACAGCGGACAGCGGGGCGACAGCGGTGTCGAGAGCGGTGGCTATACAGTATATTATTTATTCTGTGACAATATCCTTAGTGGCTACCGCCCCACTACCCGCTGTGGTCGAGTCCAAGGCCTTACAGCGGTGCTCGCGCCCCGTACGCCGACATATTCGAACCGAATAAGACCTACGTGGGCAGTATTTGAGTTAATCTCTAAAATTACCGATCCTATTTTAAAAATTATTTAAAGCAGAAATAAAAGTTTACATTATTAAAACATTTTTTGCCGAGGCTATTTTTAACGAAATTTTATTATTTTCAACGAAATTTGAAATTGTTACAATCGAAAATCGAACTGCCCGCTGGCATATTTGGTTACGTATGCCTACTAAGCAGCAGATATCGGATTTGGTTAGATTATAAAATTCCCATATTGGTTCTCCCCAAAGACAATTTGTGTTTCTGGTTCTAGGAGTGATTGTTTTTTTTATTTTTTATTACAGTCTAAGCAAACGTTTGACCATAATCACACCTGTGTGTGTGACGGGAATGTTTCCGGCATCCACGATATATTAGCCTGAGTGTAGGACGTACGATCGGGAGGTGTTTTCGCTTAGCAACTATGCTGTCATCTTTATATATATTTTTAATGATGCCTGGCATCTCATTATTTTTTCGAACCGTAATTGATCCGGATGTTCACGAAACACTTCACTACGTTCATTTTTCATAGAAAATGATAAAAGAAAACACAATGACAAATAATCTCCGAACGACAATTTGTCTTTGGATTTCCTTCGTGACTGTGGAACTTTAGTACCATAAAATTAATTAGATGGGCTCGTATTTTTCGTTTTTTGTCAATTTGTTACCTACGAAGTTGAGCTTACGGATATTGTTAATATTCATCTTATACTCTATCAATTATTGGGCAATTTATTTTTTACTACAAAAGATACGTAAGAAATTGCTTAAAGTGCTAAGGCCGCCCATTGTACAACAATTATTGTTTTTCGTTTATTTATTTTTATTGTTTTTAATTACTTATTGGTGTTCAATAAAGAAATATTGTATATGTTGACGACCCAGTTGGCGCAGTGGACAGGTGTCCGCCCTCTGCGCCGTGGGTTCTGGGTTCGATTCCCGGCAGGAGCACAAATTCGTTACCAAAGGATATTTGTGCTTCTGGTTCTGGGTGTAATGTGTGTGATGTGAATGTTTCCGGCACCCACGATACAAGTCTTTGAACTTAGTGTGTGGCTGTGAGTGTGAATGCGTTTGCGTTTGCGTTTTACAAAGAAGTGGAACTCATTGGCTACGTTTTTACTCTGTAAGGCATGCAACTGTAAGGGGCTTGATATACAAAGCGCCCAAGTGTGTGTTATATACATCAGAAATGTCATTACTATTTAGTATATGTTATGACTTGTAGCAGATGCGTCTAAATTAAAAGTAAGATTTAGTAGGTTACGTTTAAATATTTTAAAATAAAAAAAGAATAGCAGATGCGTCTATTTTTCCTGATTCCGACTATGTATATAACTAAATTTTGACAAAAATGCAGATTCGTCGTTTTCCTTATGACGGTATGTACAAAACGGCAGCGCGGGCCCTGATGGAAAGCGATGATGCGGCCGAAGATGTAGCATGCTTGTCTAGAAGATACCTATTCAACCTTAATTTGATGAATTTGATGCCAACACATGGCAAAATAGAAGGACGATTCAACCATGAAGACCAATATGTATAATTTTACTATTAAAGTTTGCGTGAGTTTGACACATTATACTTTATATAAACAAAACGACTTGACTCACGATTTAAAGTCGACTCTTGCGACCGTGACCGTTTCGGGGATGTCCGATCCCCTTCATCAGGCGAGTTCACGACGGAAGTGAGCGCCGTGACCTTCCGTCGTGAACTCGCCTGATGATGGGGATCGGACATCCCCGAAACCTAGGTCGCAAGAGTCGACCTTAAATCGTGAGTCAAGTCGTTTTGTTTATATAAAGTACCAATATGTATACTCTATTTTGTGTGAAATATACTCATTTGATTTCATTTCGATGACTCCCAGATTATACTGTTCGGGGAACACGGGCAATGAGTTCTGCTCCTTCGCAGTACGGATGACAAACGTAGAAGCAAAACGCATCAACCGAACTGGAGTTATGTCAACCATAAATGGATTACGTTTGCTTTTTGTTAGATGGTAAAACGGGCATGGGGGAATTAACTCGTATAATTTACCAATATGTAAACGATAGAATACTGATAGGCTTGCGACCTTACGTCGGTGCATGCACAACATGCATGACCAAAAATTAAAATGCTTTTATACTTCTAGATAACACTATGAATAGGTAAATGTAAATAGTTTAAAGTGACTGTAAAAAGGTAACACACCAACAGACGTTTTTTTTTAAATAGAATAGAATTTTCTTTATTGTTTTTCCTCATTTTAAACTGTTTGTTGTATAGGTGGTTGGGCGAGCACCATTTCTGATAAAAACACAAGTTTTTTCCCCAAAGGAAATTTATGTTTCAGGTTCTGGGTATGATTGTACGAATGATGTGAAAGTTTCCAACACCCTCGACATAAGTCATAGAACTTTACCGTGGGGCTGTGAGTGTGAAACATTTTGTTTGTTTATTGTAAACGGTGAGAATACGATGATATTGCGACAATTATACCATATAAGTAACAGAAATAGGTATGCCCGTTGCGAGCGTACGTAGTGAACGAGCAATCACACTAACATTATAAATCCGAAAGTTGATCTGTACGAGTAAGTATGTTTGTTTTTCCTTCACGCTGTTAAGTAAAAAAATTGAATATACCTTGCTTATACCTAGGATTAACACATAGGCTACTTTTCAACTTGATAAACGCGGGTGAAGCCACGGCACGGCACGGCTATTTTAACATAAAATCTAAACAGACTAAGATACCGAGATACATAATGGAATTAATCATGAAAGTGTTAAGGTGTGTACATTTTAATGTCACCACTCAAAGAGCCATATATCGCTTCATTGCTACATTTTATTGGAACCTAAAAATCGAAGCAAAGATGTCAGAGTTATGAAGGTGGGGTATACAAGCTTGACAAACTTATAGGGCGTATGTTTCTCAGATAGATACAGCCTTCTTTATGGGGTTTCATACCTCAAAGGGAAAAGAGAAATACTTAAGATCACTTCGTTATCCGTCAGCAGGTCAAGATAAACGAGTGGCAAGAGGACGCGTAGAGGTATCAAGTTGAAATTATTACTAGACACTCAGGTTCTATGGCACCCTTCAAGCTGTAAGATAAATATATATAATACAATTATCATAGTCCCAAAAGTAACGTTGGTAAATTTCAAACAAGATTATGACCGTATGTATCTTTGGCGACAATATAATAAAATGGTACCATGGAGCTGGTTTGATGATGGAGACGGAAGATGGCCATAGAACTTCTAACCCAAACAAGATATACCCATCGAGTTTGGGTTCGTTTGATTCGTCACGAGTTCTCTGGTTGTACCACGTTTAAGTCTTTTTTATTTTTGCTTTAAAAAAACTTTATAAAGTACTAGCCGTGCTCCGCGGTTTCGCCCGCTATTATCAAGTTAAAAAGTAGCTTATGTGTTAATAAGCTATGTACATTCCAAATTTCATCCAAATCCGTTGAGCCGTTATAGAGTGAAGAGGGAACAAACATACTTACACACTTACACACAAACTTTCGGATTTATAATATTAGTAGGATGACTTGTTTTAATTTGTAACTTGATGCAATATTGTCCTCCTGTCCTCCGTCCATATTGAGTTAGAAGTCAGTGATGTGTCCTTTATCACACTCATATAGGAGTACCTATAAATATTACTTAATGATTATAGGTGTGTGTATCTTCCATTGACTCACGTCTTTTTAGACAAAAGACGTGAAAGTCTTTTGTATTTAAGTCAGAGACTAAAGAGTTTTTACGTCATTATCTCGTCACATTGGAACATGTCGGCTGATACTGTTTTTGTTTTATCTATATGGGAGGACTATCATATATTTTCATGATACAGCTGGCGGTCATAAATAAATAAAGAATGCTCTTTGTTCTGAATAATTTCGTTCAGCAAACCACTTTGCGCATATTTTTTCTCATCTTTAGGCGTAAGCATTCATCGGTATCGTATTATTTTGGTTATAAGACGCGTTTGACACATTTTTGTTCGGCTTTATTAAAATATCATGGAAATCTCAGATCTTAATTCTTGTTCTAACCCTTAGGGCAGTTAGTTCTACGACATTGTTATGAATGCTATATTTTCCATAATAATTAAGTGATGTATTGTATAGAGTTTATCTAGACAACCTGTTTATAATAGTGGTTCAAATGTGTTAAAGTGACAATAAACGGGATCGCTATGCGGCGCCTCCTATTATGCATGCCAACGCCAGTTGACACGAGACACATTTGTCCCAATAGAGAAGATAAACTATACATTTTAAAATATATTTCAAGAATCACAAAACATAACAGCCATACCACGAAAGCCCTAAATGGTTGGATTGATGGCCCAAGAGCATTGACTACCGTGTACAATAGTCACGATGTATTACCCTTAACGACTTACCCTTTCGCAACATAAATACGTAGTAGAAATGTATACTACCTTCGAGGTGTTTTAAAACAAAAAGGTTTGTAACTTATACCTGTTTAGAATACTTTAGCGAAGCGAAATGGAAAATTCAGCGATGGAAAGCTTACTGAGGCGACCAATTGATAACAAAAAACCAATAAGTTACAGCGAGTCGATGCCCGATTTCACTTGTTTTACGTCTGGAGTAGATCCATCATGTGTATTGAGGTAAAATAAGGTTAAGATTTTGTTGCTCCCATTTTTATATGAAAACAGAAGAGTAAGACATATTATATAGCTATATTTAATGAGCTTTTTTGTTGCAATTATATACCGGTTTAAAATCGACTACTGATCAGAATAAAACTAAAAAAAAGATTGTTAAAAAATTCTCAAGTAAACTATGGCAACCTTTGACAGCTATTCAATTAAAATTAAAACGGGAATTAGCATGACTTACGCGTTGTCGCAACAATTGTTTCGGCTTCATTCGATGCTTTCTTCAGGATGAGTTCCCGTTTTAATTTTAATTTAATAGTTCAAAATATTATTTTAACAGCTGTCTAAGAGTTTCCGATCGTGGACGTTACAGTAGGAACGTCAAAATGGCTTACAAATAGCGTTAGAAGCAAGTAAGCAGTTTAGTATTCATAGTACGACTCTTTTGAGAGCGCTTGTTTTATTTTTTTAAGGCACGCAAAATAAAAAAAACCATGAAAAATTTAAGATTATCACGTCTGACCTTGCGTAACACCCATCATTTAAGATAAAATACTATATGCTACAGTGTAAACGGGATAATTGACTGTAGTTAAATAATAGTGTAGTCTTGGTATCCATAATACCAATATACTACTCACTAGTATTCTTGGAACTAACTATCCTTCAGAAGTTTTGCCGTGAAAGTAAAAAAATGGCGTTGTTGATTTTGTGTAATTTTCCAAAACCTGTGATTCTTCGAGTGTTCATCTATACTAATATTATAAAACAGAATAGTTTGTTTGTTTGTTTGTTTATTTGAACGCGCTAGACTCAGGAACCGCTGGTCCGATTTGAAAAATTCTTTCAGTGTTGGATAGTACATTTATCGAGAAAGGCTATAGGCGTTATTAAATTTTCAAAAAAATTAGGTATCCTTACTAAAGGTCCAATAATCACGCGGACGAAGTCGCGGGCACTGCTAGTGTGTAATAATGGTATTAACCGTCAATACTTAGTGAAAGTGCATAAGTATAGGCAAATCACACAAAGTTGAAAAACGTGATTTTCGCTCTCGCTCCAAAACTCCAATAGAAGTTCTAGTAAAGTTTATATCACTTTACTAGGGCATGACTTGACTATGACTCTATTACTTGACTTAGACTGTGACTTGAGACTAGGACTTTTAATATGAAATACACTTAAAATATATTATTACAACTTGACACTGGTTAAATGCACAAGATTGCGAAGCCAAAATTAAACGGAAAACAAAACTATCCTGCAGTGTCATCAGTCATGAGAAATGCAATTAGCAATAACTACTGCAAAGTAGAGTAGTAAACTCCATTTTAAGCTGTCGTTACCCCAGAAACTTACAAATTAGGAGGCGCTTATTTTTCGCTTAGCTTTCTAAAGTAGTTAGTTTATACTTATGTGTAGTAATTATTACTTGTAATTTGCCCCTGAGACCTCGCATCTACATTTTGCCTAATAGAGATGAACTTTTGAGGTTAACTGCTTATAATTTTTTTTTGATAATAAATAATAATGGAAGAATATAATTGATATTTATACGTTAGCTTCAGCTCGAAATGTGTAGCTGTTTTTGACAAAATAGGTCTTAAAACAGTGTTCTACCAAAATGTTATTTTCTTACAAACATATTCTAGAAAGGTTTTAAACTCTATTTGCAAAACTTTTTTAAACGATAACTCCATGAGCAGAAAATGGGAATGAAATTATTTTGCCTCTTACTAGGCCTGTTTGGTGCCTCCTAATATAATACATTATCTTTACTTAATCTCTGCGAATTTGAAGTTATTTGCTTGTATGTTTGAGACGCTAGAGGCCTCTGATAGACGGATGGGCGGACGGACGCAACTTAGAGATCTTACCAACATTTATTACCCTTTATGTTAACAGCACCGCCACATTTTTTGTCCTCCTCCAGACTGGCAATGCAATTCTAGCATTAAATCCCCTATGTACGGTTTCATGTGCAAAATTTATTAATTAAATTAAATACCTCTAAGTTCATAAAGCCATAACTTCAAAGGAAAATAAGTTACCCTTTGCTCCGTTTGTAGTTAACTATTTTAAAACTGACAGATTTTTTAACATTTCCTTTATAAATAACTCTTGCATAACTCAAAGTGCACTGAACACTGCATTTTTTGTTTAAGTTTATGCGAAGCTGGCAACACTTGCTTATAATACATGTTTATATTTAAAAAATAAGAGGTACGGTTATAAGATAAATAAGTGATTCGTGAGGAGAAAACTTGTTTTTTTTAAATAAATCCTTTATTTTCTTTTCTAATAAGATCATTAATGTTAGATGAATATGGGTTTAAAGCTAGTCATCTTGGCGCCCGGAAGCAATGCTAGCTGCATTGCTATTGGGCTCTGTAGGTCAAAAGCAAAAACATTTTATACATATGCAGCTTAGGAGTATACCAATAGGACTGATATAGTCGCAAGGTTACTCAAAGCTCTTACAAAAAAACTAATTTAAAAAATAAAAACTTTTTTCTTTTTAATAATTGTTTGAGTTATTTATTAGTTGTACTCTACTTGCAAAGTTCTTTTCAACGATAAAATTTAAAGCATTCTGAATTTTTAAAACGCTATTATTAATCTATGATACAATTTTGAGAATAGAAAACAAAGCCATCGGCATATTGAAATGCACACACAACATATGTCTGGATTACGAAAATGTACTTATTAAACAACAGAGGAGACAAAGGGTCACCCTGCGCTAATCCTCTACCAGTCCATCTCATGAATTTCTCATTTACCATATTAACCTAAATTCTTTAGCATCTTTGACTAAAAAAGGACCATAAGAAATAACATATTTGTCTCCCCATTTCTCAAATCATTCAGTAGTAGTCACAAGTTCATTTTTTATAACTACAAATACTGCCAAGGTAGTCATATTTTTAGAAAATCCAATTTGGATTTGAGAATTCAGTCGTACCAAACATTAAATGCATGACTGACATTTCCTGAAGCCACTCTTGATAGGAGCTAAAATGTTTTTAGACTCAACGAACCATTGAATGCGTTTACCTAACATAATGTGGAGGATCTAAGCTAAACAAGACATCAGAGAAATGGGTCTAAATTCAGTGTCTATACCATTACTAGTATTTGGCTTCTGTATTATATATCTTAATATTTCGCTACTGATCTGGTACTAAGCCATCTCTAAACATCATATTAAAAATATTGAGCATGTTTAATTTACACTCCAATGGCAAGTAGTAAATCATCGAATATGTTATTTGATCTTCTCCCGGGGTGGTATCCTTTTTTTGAGAATCTTAATAATTCTTGAATAGTAAATTCACTTTCTAGAATACTATTTTCTGATATAAATAACGGTTTTTGAGACTGAACCGTATCTGGGGCCAAATTACAAAAGAGACTCTCTTTATTTTCTCGAGATACATTGCGTTCCCTTTTTAGACCTTTAGTCCATCGCATACGTCGCCACATTTCCGATGAATTAACTTTTGCCATCCACTTGTCTTTGAACACGTTGTGCATTTGTAATTTTTCTTGTAGTTTGTCTAAATTATTTGGAGTTGAATAACGCCTAAATTCTTTCAGTGTTAATCGACGTTCAGCATTACCTAATGATAATGTTTGGCTCCGATAAGGTTTAGGTTGGAATTTTTGGGCAGAATCTGTACAGTTTCTGATTATAGGTACATAGATACTAAAATTAAAATGATATAGTCCTAAAGGAAAATGTTAAGGGGCACGCACCCATACATGTAAGCGGGTAGCAAAATCATTAAAAAAAATCTATGTTGGATAATCTATTTTGTCCTAGGTCTATCTCAAAAACGGCTGCATATTTTAAGTTGAAAGTTACGTATAATATCCACCATATCGGGTATTTCCCAACGGATTATAGTATCGGATTTTCACATTAACAGATCATAACAGTCGTTCGCCATATCCTGTACTTGAACATCAAATACGATCAAAAGATTAATTTAAAGAAAAAAGTTATAAGCAATTAACCTCAAAAGTTTTTTTTCTATTAGGTAAAATGTCAGCGCGAGATCTCAGTTCGGTGAAAACGACTTGGAAAGTGATGTGATTTTGTTGCTCGGTGACCATGCCACCCCCATATAACAATCAACATCTTAAGCAACCACTTTATTGTACAGTTTTGTTACCATCTTGGCTTCCTCCGATAATGGGTAAGCCAAGATGTGACAAGCGCCCTCATTACATACATTAACAAACTCAATTTTCTGTGTCAAAGCTTCGTTCCGGACACATTACATGAACACATGGTAAACGTCGTCAATATTGTCACACTCAAGGTAGTTGGTGAATTTGAGATCTACATTTAGTACTTGAATTTGTTTGATGGAATGTGACCGGAGCGAAGCCGCAACATTGATATGACCTATCTTCTGGAACATATCTTATATACTTATAGTAATAATAATAACTTAAATAAAAATTTATTAAATAGATTCTTAGCTTCCTGTGACATTACATTTTTATTTAAAAAATATATCAGTTTATTGCATATTTTCATGTACAGATATGGATAAAATGTATTTAAAGCTGTTTATTTTAGTAAGAGTATCGGTGTAATAATGTAATCATATTACAAACAAACAAACAAACAAACATATTCTGTGATAAAGCTAAAAAAAAATTACTTATTAAATATAATAGTTTAACCTAAGACTTAATATAAGTATACGTACTTTAGAGCCTACTTATACATTTTAAAAGTTAGATAGAGCTTTAAATAAAATGGATATCAAAGGAGCTTAGTGATGTCGGAGTATAGGCTTCGTAATTGGATCCTATTGACAACCGTTTATGTAAATATACCGAGTCCTAAAAAGCGAAAAATTTGTACAAGTATATAGCCTGCGAGAGGGCAACGTGCAGCTTGTATGAAGTCAAACACGTAATTTTTGAAGATGGCCTAAGGGACAAGTGTAGGTCTTATACGCCTACATAAACTTGTAAATATCGGAAACTCGAAACAAACTAAATACAAGGTAACTATCTCGTTACTTATAGGTACATATAATTACAGATTGACTAATAATCTAGTAGATAAAGAAAGAAAGAAAAAAAATACACTTATTTGACATCAAAATAACTTATATATAATATTTTTATGCCAAAAAGATCAACTCAGCATTATGTCGAGTTAGATAGATTCTGTAGCATTAAGAAGTGCAAATATTTTCATCAACTAAATTTGAACAAAAAAGCGTAAGCCCAAAGGCATCCAGTACAATCTCGCCTGATTGGGCTATAAATAATTGTGATCTATCATTGTCAGGGGATTCTTTATTGGACCATTATCATCCCATTTTCCTATCATGCGCCAACTGGACAATCATCGTATACTTCATTTCGTAAGCCCGACTCTATCGATCAATTCTGAACTGACCTGTCTAGTAAATTATGTAAGAGCATGATGCAACATTAAAGTTTCATTCCCGTTTGTGTTCGCCGTTTTCAAATGGAATTATCGGCCTATATGTGAAGGATTGCATTTCAGCTGTAAAATAGTCTAAATTTCCCCGTTTTTACAACGTTTTAACTAGCTTCGTATTTCTGCCTTTCCGGTGCAATATTATTATCAATTTTTGTAGCACTTGCGCGAATCCGACTGAGCTGCCGTACCAAATACATAATTATGAGGTATAATATAAATCTATTTTATACTAGATGGGCAAGTATTTAACAACTATCTCACCTGATGTAAAGTTGTGATGCTGGAAATAAATTATTTTTAAAACATATATTAGATACCTATTAACTTCTCCAAAGTATATTATACTAGCTGTACCCCGCAGTTTTACCCGGATGTTTTTAAATCTAAGTAGCCTATGTCCTTTTCCATGCTCTAGTATCTAGTAAGATCTGTACCTCATCAAAATCGGTTCGGTAGTTTAGGCGTAAAAGCGTGACAGATAGATAGAGTTACTTTCGCATTTATAATATTAAGTAGAGTGGCTAGTTAAATAAAACTAGCTGCACCGTTGGCCTTCTTGCTTAGGGTGAGCCGGGATGAAAAGTAGGAAGTCTTATTCCAAAGTCAAGATACTTTAGTACCTAATTTATGTAGGTAAGGAACCAAATTCATAAATTGTGTCCCCTTAAAAAAAACCTACCCCTATAAAAATCGTTGGTTGAGCTTTAACAGATTCCATCGTTTTGAACACGTATAGAAACTTTCGGAATTTTAATATCAGTGTAATGTGAAGGTATCAACAAAATTATTCATCGTAAGTGCCGTTCACCGATCAGATTTATTAAAATGTTACATCTATCTATATATTTTTATATAGGTAATTTAGGCGATAGTCGCGCGAAATGATATTAACTTATTGTAAATATATGTAATGTAATATTGTAATTTATAAAAATGTAATATAAGTTATTTGTCTATTAATGTATTATACGAACGATAAATTATTTTTAACATAAAAAACCAATTGGTTTTTGATGTTCCTTGGTGATATTTTGGATATTAAACCTGTTTTCGCTATTATTATTATACACAAATAAATATGGGATAGATCCTCTATAATCGAAACGTTATACTCTCATAAATACAAGCAAAGCTTGATAAACCAACTTCACTGCTTATATTTTCGTTTTTGTTGATTTTCTCAAAAACCTCTGAAGTATGATCTACCAAATAAAAAAAAACATCAAAATCGATTCATAATAAGCGGGATTATCGCGTTAAATACTTAAAAATCATGCAGTCAAATTGAGCACCTCTTTTTTGAAATCGATTGAAAAAAAGAGTCATCCAAACAGCAAAACATAAGAGTAAAAAAACAGGTTGTGTCATATAGACACACGATAGAAGTGAAACTTTTGTATTACAAGGAAACATTTTGACTATTCGTCACAGTGTTTACCCCTTACACTTTTCGTCACACAAAAAGGTTGCGGATCAGAATTTCAAAGCCCTAAAATGTTTCAACATAATAATATATTTTTCTACTACAAAAAAATAATAGTATTTCCACTTTCAATTTCCAAGCAAACTTATAAATGTCCAAGGTTTCTAGTTTTAGATTAAATTTCATTACTGAACTTTTGGCAATAAAGCAAGTTTGAAACCAAGCTAGTTATTAATTGAGAATAGTGGCAAATGATAGAAAACAGAATAAAGGTGCCTACGACCATGAGATTTTAGATGAAATATTTAATGATATTTAACTAAGTTCTTACTGACTAGGAGATATTTAAATAATAAAACGCTATTCACATTACTAGAGCTAAGTATTATAAGTCGTATTCAGTAACAACTAAAAAGTATTTTATATTTTGACAATATATTATACTTTAGGTAATAATCTAAATAACATTTAGAGTAATTTGCAGAGCCTATGTCATCGACATATAGGCATAGAGGAGGCTCTATACCTATTTTATCATCTAACAACAAGACAAACTGAGAAACATCATCTATTTATGATTAGTAAAATATGCCTTCAGTTTGCTCGGAGCATATCGCTTATACGTTCGTCATATGAACAGCGAAGAAGTGCAACTTATTCCCGGCGTCTTTGTTTCCTTGAAAGATTTAATCTGGATGTTTTCAAATCAGAGTTGGCAAGCATGTTACATCTTCGGCCGCATCATTGCTTTTCCCCCGGTGACAACAAATACCTACCTATTTAACATTGAAAAAAATTTCTTAAGATAAACATAAAATATTTAATACAATATGTTAATAGACAACCTAAAATATATTATTATATACATTTGTAGATCACTACCCTTAGTAAACATCTGTTGTCAAAATCTCATATACTTACAGCTCCTCAATATCTCACAAACGTACATTTATAATACATATATATTAATAAAAAAATACTAAACGGGGACATACATACACAAATAAATTTCACAAAAAGACAACAATTACTGCAAACTAGAAGATGACATGCAAATGAACTATTATTACTGAATCCGCGCACAAATTACGGCAAAAGATGTTTAATGTATGAGGGAGCCAAAATAAATAACAAGCTACCCTGTAACATCAAAGATGCTAAATCACCAAGGACATACTTACAAAACTTCTAAAATACTTTATAATCAATAACATGTAATTAGGATATCAACACAATATGCTGTAGAACCACCACTAACACCGTAATAGGGCAAAAATAATAAATAATAATAATTAAGTAATTAACTATAATCTATTAATAAAACATAATAATACATTATCATAATTATGTAATCACAAAACTAAAAACTCAGCACTTCCAGTGTCCTTGTTCTGAGTGTGAACAAAGTATGGTCGAACGAATACCTAATAATTAGTAAATACTTTCTTAACCTACCCTCATTTGATCAGATTGTATAAATAATGTTTTTAATGCACCTACGAGACGCCGAAGTACTGTCTAAATACCTACATTTTCTCATTTAAGTGAATGTTATTCTTTTTGAGAGAAATAAAACATCTAAAACCGGGCTTGCTATGTACTAATGAGCCTTGAGAGACATTCTAGGCATGATGTGTGTCACTCTTGGTCACTCTCGATCACTCTCGATCACACCATCACCATCAGGTAAGAAGTGGTCTAAAGCTAGCCTATCACATATAAAAAACTCGTAGTGACAGAGTTTACTTTGCGCAGTAATGAAATGAAGACCTTTTTCTCCAATGTCTCTATCAACTTGAAATTACCAGAAGTGAAAATAAAATCGATTTTAAAATTGCCACTGTCGAAGCGAGGAATGGAGTTGTTCGTGTCTAGCTTTTAAAGTGAGGGATGACTTGGTTGTAAATTATTTATTGCGGCAATAGAGGTATTATAAAGAAACTTTTTAGTTTGGAGCACGTTTTGTAGAAAATTTCACTCCGCTTACACGGGGTAAGCGCAATTGCGTAGCTACAATCAAATCAAATATTAATCACAAAAATATTAATAAAAATTGTTTATTCACATGGGCCCGGAAGCACTCATGAAAGTTAATAACTTTACTGGCAGATTTGCAAAATTGTAGTCATCTCAAGAAAAACCTGGCAACAAAATCAGCTGCGCATTTTTTATACATTCTTAAATGACTAATACGGGAACTATTTAACATAGGTATACCTACATATATTATGTAGTCGCCAAAAAGCGCTTGTGCATTTTGCCTTCATGCATCTGTAGCCATTAGTTTTATACTAAGCATCCTAATTTTATGATAATTATTTTATTACTGATTTGAACAAATTATTTGATTTAAGCAATTTATTTTTTTATGAGTTCCTTGGAATTCAAATAACATACTGAGTTTCTATTATTTAAAGTAACGTCACTAGCAGATCAGTTCAGTAGTAGGTACCAGTCGGAAAAACAACATTTGTTGTTATGTTTCATCGGGTAGAGCAAAGGTTTCTCTATTTGCGACCCAAGGAGATGTTACTTCTTCACCTTCAAAACTTATGCAAGTCTTGAAATGCGAAATACAACTTCAATCCAATCTAGAAATTTCCGATATATTTTCTCGGATGGAAATCATGACGGAAAGTTGTAGTTAAATATAAGTAAGAATAAAGCTGTTTATCGCTAGGAAGTTTTATCAGCTTTATTTTGTACTAGCCGTGCTCCGTGGATTCCCCGCTATTATCAAGTTAAAACGTAGCCTATGTGTTTATCCTAGGTATAAGCTATTTACATCCCACATTCTATCCAAACCCGTACAGCCGTTAAAGCGCCAAGAGGGTATAAACATACTAACACACTTAAACATTTACACACTTACAAACTTTCGGAATTATAATATTTGTATGATTCGCTTGTATGGCTTAGACGTCTCTGACAGACGGACGGACGGACGAACGGACAAAGTGTTGTACCACCCAACTCAACCTTAAAGACTTCAATTCGCTCGGTAGTAGGTACATAACTAAGTTTGTATGTCTTTTTTGTAACGTATGATTTTACCATTTATTAGCAGTAAATCGCTACAAAAAGAAATATCATTTTTTCATACAATCAATATAAGCTCACTCTTCCAGTCAACATCAATCAAGATCAACTCGAGTTTTATTCACAGATGCAAACCTTCTTTTTGTGCTTTTCACAGCATTTACTTCTATCATCGTAAGATTATTCAATAAATGATAAATTATATCCTGGCAAAGGATGACTAGTAATGTAACTCAAATGTAGATACATTATATTGTTGAAAAATTGTGGTCTTTGTTGGTAAATTGTACAAAAGCAATTCGTGGAGTTTACCTAACTACAACCCAATATCGACCCTATAATTATTACAAGCCCCTGTTCGTTGTGGTTTTGGTAGTTTGAACATGTTTACCCATCTCAGGAATCTTCAAAGAAACCGACTCAAACATTTTTGTGTAATTCAATTTCTTATCCGAGGTAGCATGGCACTCGATCCTTAATATATGATATTATCTATATCTATGCTAATATTATAAAGACGAAAGATTTGCATTTTATATGTAACGAATAAACTTAAAACTACTAAAACGATTTCAAAAATTTTGGAATGTACATAGATTATACCTAGGATTAACACATAGGCTACTTTATAACTTGATAATAGCGGGCGAAGCCACGGGGCACGGCTAGTTTATTATAAATCCGAAAGTTTGTTGTACTCGTATGTTTGTTTTCTCTACACGCTGTAACGGATTTGGATGAAATGTGGAATGTACATAGCTTATACCTGTATTCTGAGGCTTTTACCTAGGATTAACACATAGGCTTCTTTTTAAATTGCAATGCACGGCTAGTTATTATTATATATAGCGTTGAATATATTATTATTATTCATGAACATGCTAATACTGCACCGTACCTTCGCCCGCGTTTTTCAAGAGACAAGCAAGCTTAATGCTTAGCAACATGTTTGTCCACCTATATATTACATACGGTTCTCCCCCTCAGCTTTAAGTCTTACGTCTCTTAAATACCGAGTAATTTCAATGCTCTAGTTGCGAATCACCATTTCTGTCGGAACTATTTCTATCTAGCGCAGTCTTGATAATAATATGTGTTATGTACTCGTAAATTACTGCCCCAGGCGAATATGTAAAACGTCGTGCCACCTGGTTTGTTAGTGTTTTACCCCTCAGGCTTTGTGATCCGCGTGAGGTATATTATGCTTGGGTAGGAGGGATTCCCTGGAGTTTTATCTTCCTACGGGCGATCCACGAAGCAAACAATATTCTTATCTTCTAATATATAAAAATCTTGTAACGGTGTTTGTGGTCGAACTCCTCCGAAACGGCTTGAATGAAAATGAAATTATAATGATTTTTTTGTATATTTGGTAGGTATGAGAACAAGTCGTAAAGTATTTTTCACCCATCTACCGCCACCCCCCATTTTTACCGACTTACCAAAAAGGAGGAGGTACTCAAGTTTACTGTATTTTTTTTTCTTTTTTTCATCTTTGTTACCTCATAACTTCTCTCCATGTGAGCCGATATCAAATTATTTTTTCTAGTTTGAAAGATGTTGCTTTCTTATTAGTTTCATTTAAATTTGATCAACATCTGATCAGTAATTCTTGAAATATCGTCAATAATGCCTATTTTGTGGACTACTTTGACGATGTTCTCGTTTACCCGACTGTAAAAGTTACCTCATAACTTCTTTCGTTGTGAGCCGATTTTGATGATTATTTTATTATATGAAAGCTGGTGCTTTATATGTGATTCCATTAAAATTTGATCAAGATCTGATCTGTAGTTTTTGAGTTACAGTCAATAATGCGTGTTTAATACATTAAATCTGATCAAGGTTCCGAAGATAAAGCGGTGAAGTCGGTTTTTTTAAGCTTTGCTTTCGTTTAATTATTGTATGAACTAAATTCAAAAAGTTTTTAGTATGGTGTAAAAGTACTAGGCGACAACAAACGCGAAAGAGGTAAAACACCGGCTATAATGACTATTTAAGAATTGTTATAGCATTTCAGATGTTTAAAAGCGGCTCATCATGTTTATCTTATTGCGTTTGTGTTAGAATTATACGGGCAAGAATGTACTTATAATATAAAAATAAGAATATGTTATGATGTACCTAAAAACATATAAACGAATATGAGAGTACTTTTGAAATAAATATCACTAATGGCCCGAGTATCTACACCGTGGTATCTATGAGTATAACCTGTCAAGTAGCAATTTAGCACTTGGCTCATATTGGCTCACTACAGAGATCTAAAAATACACTTTATAGCCTCTAATGAAATATTAACACTTACGTAGCTATATAAACTAGTTTTTATTCCACAAAAGTGTTAACTTATTTATGTTTATTTACTATCAAAACTGAGCAAACTTTAGTGAACTCTTTATAGTAACATATCTAGAACCTTCTTTTTCGATGACATATTTTGCATACATTATATATATATTATTATATATTTAGCAACATAATTTTACGTCACTAAGGATAAGATTAGTAGTTTTGCCGCGAAAGTGAAGCAATGTGACCTCGAACTGCCTGTTAGCTAAATGAGGTGAGTGTTCGCCTTCTAACCCGATACCCCGGGTTCGATTCCCGGCGGGAACACAAATTTTCTCACCATGGATAATTTGGATCGTTCTGGTTGTGATAGTAAGTGTGATGTGAATGTTTCCGGCACTTAGGACACAAGTCATCGAACTATGTGTGGGGCTGTGAGTGTGAAAGCGTTTATTCATTTATTAATTTATTTAATGTCGATTTTGTATTATTTTCCAAAGCAACTTGAAATTCGGGTGTCTATGTGTAACTATGGTAGATTATTAACCGTTAATAGTTAGTGAACGTGTATGAGTGTAGGCAAGTCATACAAAGTTGAAAAACGTTTTTTCAAAAAAAATCTGCTTTTACTCCAAAACTCCAACAAAAGTTCTTGTAATCCTACCAGGTCAAATTGTTAATCTAAACCATCAAGAAACCCACTCAAAAACACAACGAATGTCGATCGCAGCGTCACCTACAAGACCCCATATTCCCAATCCGACAATTCTTTTGCTAACAGTACTCAAATTTCCATGGAGCGATGTCGACTAAAAATATAATTTAAATTTTTGTTTGGTGGAGCCCAGTGCATACAAAGTATGGACATTGAATCGTTTGAGAACAATAACTGTGGAGCGCAGTGGCATAACCCAAATCTTCCACCACTTTACTTGGGCATGACATGGCTATGACTAGGCCATGACTTATTACATAACTTTGACTATAACTGGTGACTATAGGACTAGTTCAATGATGATTGTAAGGCTGTTATAATTATGTGTGTAATAAATGACATAAATAAAATTTATAAATTTGAAATATATATTATGACTTGACACTGCTAAATAAAAAAAGGACTAAAATACCACCAAACAACAAACGCATTCACAATCACAGCCCTACACTTAGTTCAAAGTAAATGTATCGTGGGTGAGGGATACATTTACATATCACACACACCATCACATTAAGAACCAGAAGCACAAATCTCCCTTGGGAAGGAAAATTGTGCTCCTGCTGGGAATCGAACCCAGGACCCACGGGGCATAGGGCAGAGACTTGCTCACCGCGCCAACAGGGTCGCCAAGGTACTAGGTTTTTAGCTAAAGTAAATTATTAAGTATTAGCGTGAAATTATAACATTGCAATCAATCAAAATCAAAATCGTTTATTCACATGGGCCCCAAAGAGGCATTCATGAAAGTAAATGATTCTACTGCCAGATTCGCAAAATTACAGCCATCTCGAGGAGAACCTGGCAAGAAACTCGGCGGCGCATTTTTTTCATTGTAGTTGAATAAATATTCTTGCTATACCAATGAATTATCTGCTTGCTACTAGTCTAGCTGTACAAATATATATCTCAATTTACACGTTTACCTAAACTGCCAAGAATGGAAACCTATTACAATATAATTCCGCAAGTGAAATTCATATTAGCTTTGAAACAACAGAGTTTTGTTTCAAAGTTGATTTTTTGTCCTGTGGGATCGGCCGCTGAACAGTAATTGAAAAAAGAGAAAAAACCTTTGATATGTGTTTGTACAATTATGTGAACCGACCGGAGAACGAAAGAAAAATATCAATTTATTGGACTGACACATTTTTAACCGACTTCACCAAGAAGTTTCTCAATTCGACTGTATTTTTTATGTGTTACCTCATAACTGCTTTATGGTAGAACCGATTTTGCTTTCTTCCCATGTTTTTTTTATACTCGATAGGCATCCATTTGACCACTATCTCAAGTGATGATGCGGCCGAAGATTTAGCATGCTTGCCATGTAATCCCATTTAAATTTTATTAAGATATGACTAGTAGTTTTTGAGTTATCCTCAATAATGCGTATTTTATTCATTAAATCTGATAATAGGTTCCGAAGATAGAGAAGAAGCTGTGAACTTAGTTTTTTTTAGCTTTGCTTGCGTTAAAATAAAATTATTTATCCTCTTTTTGATCGTCACAATTGGCTATACCGATTTGCATTTAGTTTCTTTGATAGGTGACTTGATTGATGTTCTTAGATAAGCTTGGTAAAAATCGGTGCAGCAGTTTTCCATACAGAGCGTTAATGGTATTTTAAAAATGTTGATCACCTTCACTTGATTACCTCGTCGCATATAAGTGATGTTAATCTAAAAGGCAAGTATAAACTCAATCAAATCGTTTATTCATATGGGTCCCAAAGAGGCATTTAAAAAACTTAATGACTCTACTGACTAAATGCATTATAAAATATATCCTACTCCTATTATCCTAGTAGGATGTAAGTAGGTTTGCCCTCTTCACGCTGTAACGGCTGAACGGGTTTGGAATGTACATAGCTTATACCTAGGATTAACACATAGGCTACTTTTTAACTTGATAAATGCGGGTGAAGCCACGGGGCACGGCTAGTGTATAATAAAATATTTTATACTAGCCATGCCTCGCAGTTTTGCCCGCTATTATTAAGTAAAAAAAGTAGCCCTTATGTTCAACCAAGGTATAAGCTACGTACATTCCAATTTTATTTGAAATCCGTTGAGCCGTTAAAGAGTGAAGAGGGAACAAACATACTTACACACTCAAACATTTACACACTTACACACAAAGTTTCGGATTTATAATATTAGTATGATATATCAAAATAACTCTCACGTAATCTCTTACTTAGTATGTTACCTTTTATACTTATTCATTTAAAATTATTATTTCAGCTTTGTATAAACGTTGGAGGTTTGCCAGTGGAGTCACGATCATGAAATTAATATTTACTTTACCCTGTTGTTTCCATCGTGGCCTTTACATCTAACAACTTCTACATTATATTTTATTCACACGTCACAGTAGGCCAGTTGCACTGTGCAATGTGACCGGACGTTTAAAATTAAGTTTTGATCTGCCAGTCATATCAGAGCACATGCCAGAAAATGACACTAAGACTACCATCGTCGGCCACGACGTGGAGGACATCATCATCATCATTCTCGGAAGAAAATGTTCTGACCTGTTTTCGGATATCATCTTGAACTGCCTGTTGGATATCATCTTGAACTACCCTTGAACTGCCTGCTTAATTGGGTGCGCGTTCGCCTTCTAAGCATCAAGCATCGAGTTCACAATCAAGAATGTTTCCGGCACCCAAGACATGAGTCCCACTGGTGAATTTTGTTAAGAAGGATTTTTTTTTTTTGTGACTAAGCTAGCGTTTGACCACAATCTCACCTGATGGAAAGCGACGATGCGGTCGAAGATGGAGCACGCTTGCTCAGTAAAGACCTATTCACTCTCTTCTTGAACAACCCCATATAATACTTTTCGGGAAACACAGTAGACGGCAGGGCGTTCCACTCCTTGGCAGTTCTCATAATGAAAGTGGAAGCGAAACGCTTCGTGCGAATGGTCGGTATTTTTACCATTAGCGGATGCCGCATTGCCGTCTGTCTAGATGTTCGGTAGTAGAAAGGTGAAAATGAAGAAGTGAAAATTAGCTTCATGCGGTTTATACTGTTTTTTTTATAACCTTTGTACGACTTTCTTCATCTACATTACAGCCCTACACTAAGTTCGATTGCCGGAAACATTCGCATCACCTTGTGATTGGCCGAAGCGACAGCTGTCGGTTAGTTGCTGCATCTGTTGCAAAACGACCAATGAGGAACAAGTGAAAAAATTCAATTAACAATCGTTTATTCACATGTGTCCAAAAGAGGCACTAATGAAAATTAATGACTCTACTGCCAGATTCGCGAAATTACAGCAGTCAGAGACAAAGTGATGCGCATATGGGGTGACGACCAGAGGCATTGAGAATATATAATTGTGAGAGAGTGAGAAAGAAAGTTTTATTTTTATACTTACAATTATCTAACATGTCACTAATATTATAATATAAAAAAAGCGAAAGTTTGTGAGTGTGTAAGTACGTTTGTTACTTTTCACGCTCAAACGGCTGGACCAATTTTGATGAAATTTAGTATGGAGGTAGCTGACACCCTGGATTAACCAGCCAGTAACAAATAAAGTATACAGCGCCCTCATGAAAAAAAGCTTTGGGTAATACAATATAATACAATACAAAACACTTTATTGCACCAAATAAAATTACATAAAAAACAATCATAATATTTATATCTAAGTAAAATGGGCGGACTTATCGCTAAAAGCGATCTCTTCCAGTCAACCTTTGGATGGAAAAAGAGAAAAACAATATATAAGAACGTAGGTCGGTGTTGTAATTAACTAAATATATTTATAATAATATATATTCATACATATAACATATAAATAAATAAATACATAATACAATAACATAACATATTTAAAAAACAATTCTGAATAAATAATAATAGGTACCTATACAGTATTTGAAACTTACTATCTACAAGTTATAGAGAACAAGAAGACGTTACAGTTGAGATAGAAATTTTTAACCTTCGCTTTGAAGGCAGGTAGCGAAGTAGCTTGCCTTATGGAAATGGGTAGAGTCTAAATAATAATCTTCCCTATAAACAGAATTCCCTATACATATACAATGTCAACGATGTGCGAAAGTCGTCGTATCTAAACGCCTTTAATGACATACGCGGTCATGAAAGAGATTTATGAAACGAGTTATTATTTAAACAGCAGATATAAAATAACATAAATGAAATTAATCTAGCCTATATAGCCAAGGATTAGAAGAGTGGAAAGCTACTATTGTTCATTGAAACAAACATAAATAGTTCAAATGAGAATGTAAAAGTGCAACGGTTTGAGCAAAATTATGAGTTTAAAATACCGGGTTCTTTGATTAAAGATAAAATATATTTTATTTGAGAAACATGAGTAAAATATACACACATTTTTTTATTTGAGCATGAACTTTAATCATACAAATTATTAATAGATTGTTATGTTTTGCATATATAAGCGTACAAATTTATAGATTACATCCAACCGTGTTACATATCGTTATATTAAAATTTCAACAATGCTGATGGCATTTCTTTAATTGTTTTGGTAATTTAATATAGAAAGTCGTTTTAGCTGTATGCAGGCACAATTTTGAGTTATTTTATCTATTGCGTACTACAACGTCGCAAAAGCTGGGAAATAATACTGGATTTGTTTTTACAAATGTAGCATTCTCTAGAATATACAAGGAAGACAGTGTTAATAGTTTATAGCTTTTAAAATATGGACGGCAACTATCTGTAGAATGTAGGTGAAACATTGCTCTAATGCATCGTTTTCGATCGTAACGATTCAATGCTTTCATTGATCGAGGGAAGCGAGATCTCTATTATGGCTTGGGTGTTTCAGCGCTTTGTCCGTCCGTGCGTCTATCAGAGGCATCTAGCGTCTTAAACAAACAAGCGAATAACTTCAAATTTAAGAGAATACGTAATAATAACACTACTCGCAAAGCTCTCTTCAAATATTTCAAATTGACGGCTAGAATAAAAATGTTGTTCCCCACTTACGTGTATGGGTGCAATCCGCAGTTGACCTCTTAAGCTGAGCCAGCTTAATAATGAAGTTTAATGTATCTGAAAACATAATATAAAAACTTGGAGAATGTTTACGTCTTGCGGCAGCGTACTGAAATGAACAAACAAAGGGCTCGACTTTATTTAATAAGTTCTCATAGTAGAATCTTGCTCTCAGGCGGTTCACAATCCTACTAATATTATAAATCCCAAAGTTTGTGTGTAAGTATGTTTGTTACCTCTTCACGCTGTAACGGCTGAACGGATTTAGATGAAATTTGGAATGTACATTTCTTATACCTAGGATTAACACATAGGCTACTTTTTAACTTGGTAATAGCGGACGAAGCCGCGGGGCACGGCTATATGTATATATATTATTGTTATAGAAAACCGTTTTTATGTTTTCTACGGTACAAATTAGGTAATACTTTTATATCATGAGGTTCATCTCAAATATCATCAAGTTCGGTTCCCGGTGGAAACACATCTTTCCTCATCTCGGGAAAATTATGTTCTAGGTGTGAACGTTGCCGGTAATCATGAGACAAGTCATCGAACTTAACGTGGGGCTGTGAGTGTTAAATCAATTACGTTTAAATAAGTTTGTAGTTTTGGTTCGGAGACTAATAATATAATTTCTCTGATATTAGAGTTCTTCTTATATATTTTTTATCTTCTGTAAATATTGTCGTATTTACATAAGAAATATCTATATATTATTTCCTTTATATGTGATGTATTTCAATGTTCATTCCTGGCGTTTTCATCACTTTGCAGTGTGACTGTCACCTAAATTAAATTTAATTTGTGAAGTTTAAACAGCTAATAAGTAGATTTTATTAATAACAGTCGCAAAAATTATGAAGGCAGGAAAGTTTTTGTTCATAAGTAGTATTATCCATTTTCTCTTTTTACAGGTACTTCGACAAGCAAGCAACAGGTACCGCGTCGACCTGGCGCAGTGTAGTGTACTCCAACCAATATACTATTACTAAAACTAGAACATATTATAAGAGAGCAAAAATACATAGAAGCAAATATGTCGAACAATACACAGGCTGCGCTCTTCGACATATTTAAACAAATTCTCGCTGCGTCGGGAAATTCTTCTAATAAAGATATAAACGAAACTCGGATAATATCACTTTTGAGGGAACAAACTTCCGGAATCCATGGGGCTGACAACTTAGAGTCTCTTATTGTGAACATGGTTAGAGATGCCAAGAACAACTTGAATTCGGGTGAACCGCCAGATCCTTGCCAAAACTATTGCGATGGGGACTTCAAGAATGTGATCGAATCCTATAACAGCTTACATGGATATGCTACTTTATTGGTAAGTTTTTTATTCATAAATCTATTTAGATTATCCTTGTTTTTCTTTATGATGGATAGGCAAGCATTTGACCACAATCTCACCTGATAAAAAGCGATGACGCAGCTGAAGATGTAACATACTTGCCTAGAAGATATAGAATAGTAGAAGGATTCCACTCTTGACTGGAAGACATCTAGATTATAACGTACAGGAATGAGTTCTACTCCTTCGCAGAACGGATGATAAACTGGAGGTATAACCTACTTATCTTATAATATTATAAATCCAAAAGTTTATGTGTAAGTGTATAAGTATGTTTGTTCCCTCTTCACGCTTTAACGGCTTGACGGATTTGGATGAAATTTGGAATGTACATAGCTTATACCAAGGATTAACACATAGGCTACTTTTAAACTTGATAATAGCGGGCGAAGCCGTGGGGCACGGCTTGTCAACCATAAATCGATGACGTTTGACAGTTTGTCTTGTTGTTAGATGGTAAATCGAGCACACTCTTCAAAATGAAAACGGTAGAATACCAAAATTTACAATATAGGTATCAATGTATATAGAGCAACGAGCTTGCATCTACAAACAAGAAAAATACTATATCCCTAATTCTGTAATCCACTTAGAAAGGAAATCCGTATAAAGTCGATACGTACAATATATTTTCGATTAATACATTCATAGCACAAATATTGTGCCATAAGGAAAATTAAAGGAATGTATTTGTAAAAGATTGGTTGGCTGAAAGGAAAAATATAACAAATTGAATGTAGATTACTCGCTTTCTTTATTTTTTTATTGTCGTAATTTGTTTTCTTTATGCCTATAAGTAATTGAAGTACCAAACGTTTTTTTAAATATGTAGAAACCAACCTTTGTACCTTTAAACGTCATAAAATTATATTTTTTGAACGGTACTAATAATACTTGAGGTAAAAAATATATTAATAAATATTTCTGCCATTTCCGGAAATTAAGCATTTGATAAATAGAATGCATGGTGGCGCTATTTATATGGCATCGCTTACAGTCCCACACTAAGTTCGATGACTTGTGTCGTGGGTGTCGAAAACATTTACACCACACACACAATTATACCCGGGACCGAAATCAGAAAATCTGTATTTTCACCGGGAATTCGATTCCCGGTAACTCTATTCTCGCTGCTAAGAAAGCGAATGCTCACCCAACTATCCTAGCGGGTAGTTCCTAGAGGTACTAACATATTACTTTGGATATTATAGACTCTTGGAATTGGAGTAAACACAGCAATATAATTTTATTCGAGTTGTGGGCGTTGTAGAATGCAATCGTATTAAGGCAGTTTCCTCTATGACGCATTTGGTTTTATTCGCGGGTGATCTATACCTAAAAGAAAGTATAAAAAAAGTTAAACCATAATGTAATCTATAAGCTCGAAAACATTCCAATTATTTTTCCACAGTGAAGTGACTATGACAAAACAAATACACGCACTTATATAGATTTATAAACAGTGCTTTCAATGATATCCCATAGCTTGTTAATGCTGATTTGCACACTTAAGCATATTGTATACTAAGTACTAAAACTTCCCAAGACAGAATTACAATTTGTTTAATTTTTTTATATATATGTAAAAAGCCTCAAAAATCTTCGAAGTTCAAGATGCGTGACTTCGCGAACGTATAGGCTAGATACCAGAAAAAATATATAAATATATATAATTTCAAAAAATATTGTACTCGTATTGTTTTTATTTTGTCAATTAAACAAAAATGGCAAAAATATAGAGTGTTGAAATTCCGCGTAATTTCACGCCTGTACACTTTTTAATGAGGCGTGGCGTCACGAGCCCTCCCACCCCCGAACTTTGAAGCTTTATCTTTGTCAATTTCTATTGATAATAAAAAATACATGTCCAAACAAAATACATGTGTTTTTTTTTACCAAGGCATCATCCCTATTACGTCTACGTCTAATTCAGGGCCTTATGAAGAAGGTAGACGACGAGGAATTTTAAAAATATTATAATAATAGGTATTTGAAGAACTGCCCGTTGGATTAGATGGGTAAGCGTTTGCTATCTAAGCAGGGGTAACAAGTTTTCTCCTCATGGAAAATTTGTGTTTCTGGTTCTAGTTGTGATTATGTGAGTGATGTGAATGTTTCAGTCATCGAACTTAGTGTGAGGCTGTGAGTGTGAAAACGTTTATGTTTATGTTTATATTGCCATCGCGCATCCGACAAGTCTGTCCCCGTAGAGTGACAGCTTTAGCTCAGACCGCTTTTACCTACCTTCTAAAACCTTAACGAGATCGATGTATCGTCTCGGTTTTAGGCAGGGCAATAGCTTGACAATAGTCCTGTTTTCTAAAACTAAGACGATACATTTATTTTGAGAAAGGGAATGTCTAGGTTTCTATCATTTTCTTTTATTGAAAACTTTTCTTTGTCTGGTCCTCTGATCACAGCGGTAAAAATGGAGTATTTATGTGATTTTTAAAGGAAGATTTTTCACATGTTCTGTAGTAGGTAATGATAGCTAAAAAACAGAAATGATAGGGGCGTGTTTACAGCAGAGTTGAGAAAATATTGCCCCGTAAGCATTATCCAGAACTAATTAGGGGAACACATTAAAAGGGAGAGTCGCAGGTTCCAATAGAAGTTGAAAATTTTACAAAACACGTACAGAAAAAAAAGTGTTTTAACTCTTTCACGTTTATGCTTTCCTAGAACTTTACTCCGCTGTATTTTAACAATATTATAAATATTGTAAATATTGACAAATGTCATTCCCTCATTTGTTCAAAAACTATTTTATGTCTAATCTTTGACAAGTGCGAACAGTTTTTATGGGAAAATAAAATAGTTGTTTTCCTTGCAATTTCTTTACATTTTCTTACCTTTTGAAACCTTCATTGGACCTCTACAAATATTTCAAAACCAAAATTATGCATATTGGTTCAGCCGTTCACGAGTTTTTGTGAGACAAAGAAACGTCAATTCATTTTGTATGGTAAAATAAAATAGTAATTTTACTATTTTTCTTGCAATTTCTTTGTATTTTCTTACAATTTTAACGACTTTTACAAATATTACAAAACCAAAATTTGGCAAATCGCTTCAGCCGTTCTCGAGTTTTTCCGAGACTATCAAACGTCATTGATGGGAGCGAAGCGATCGAAACTCGTCACTCATCAGTCGTAATATATATATATAGAGGATAGATAATATTCTACTTAATCCATGCCCATATATTACCAAGACATCAATAATCGTCGTGATGGTTAAACTCATGATCGCTAGGACAGTTTAGTCAGTTTAGTGACCCGGCACTAATACTTGTCAGATCCGCCGACACCCCTTGCTCAACCAACCATCAAGGCTGCCTACCTCACGACTACTATACGTGCTAAATGTATTAGAAATGACAGTTGAAGCACATTCAACTTTAGCATTAACATCTTAGAGCATACATTTGAATATCCTTAAATAGATTCCGATTAGATATTCAATCGAATTTGTTTAATAATTAGATCTTTATGAGTAATTGATATAAAAGTACATTTTTGTTATTGACAATTTTTTGGTGCCCCCATATTCTCTTATATATATCTTGTTTAACTTGACATTACATAAACGTGTTTACACTGACAGCTCTACACTAAGCTCGATGACTTGTGTCGTAACTGCCGAAAACATTCACATGACAATCACAATAAGAATAAGAAACACACATTTTCCTTGGGGAAAAAAACTTGTGTTTTCACCGGGAATCGAAACCGATATCCCTGCTTAGAAGGCGAACGCGCACCCAACTAAGCCAACGGGCAGTTCATGTTTCTAAATAAACTTAAAAATTGCAACCAAAGTATTTCTACAATTTATTTGTATTTTTTTATATTATCGCACTCCTAAGTTTATGAATTTATAAGAGGTTATGTATATGTTAATAATATAACGAAGTTTGTAACCAATTCAAACGAGTAAGGCGGTAATTAATCAATCAATGAATCAATCGTTTATTTATCTCATATATAAATTATAACAAACTAGTTGTTCCCCGCGGCTTTGCCCGCGTTAAGTTTCAAAATATCATCAAAACCCCCAAAAATATTTGATTTTCCTAATAAGTATCCTGTCCGTCTCCTGGTTCTAAGCTACCTCCCCACCAATTTTCAGCCAAATCGGTTCAGCCGTTCTTGAGTTATAAATAGTGTAACTAACACGACTTTCTTTTATATAATAATATATAAATTTACTGAAGGCCTTTCTCTTGAAAAAGCGTGAGCTATGGCCTAAGAGATAATTTTCTCCCTATTCTTTTACTACATTAATATTTATAAAATTACGGCTATCTTATCGCATTACATTTTTATACAATAAAATGAAGAAGAATATTTTGTGGACAATTTGTGTTGTAATGTATGTAAAATTGAGTTTGAATGAGACATGAAATGTGAGCAAATGCGTTTTACAAGCTTTTATTTAACTTGGAATGTTAAATAAAAGCTATGTTTAAAAACTATGTTTGTTCGGGTCTACGGGTCGGGTGAAATCTTGCAACTCAATTTTGAAGCAGATATCTTGAACCGATTGAGCATATTTTTTTGTTCACGTTTAGTTTGGATAGCTATGTATCGTCATTTTAATTTTAACACGGAACACCTAAAATAGCGGTCATGTAATTTTTAATGCACTCCTACAATATGAGTATCAAATGAAAAGGCTTGCTGAGAATAAGTCACTCTATATCCAATATTGCGGACTTCTAAAAGCTGGTTTTAAAAAAGTTTTTAACAAGTAGTTAGTTTCTATGATGCGCCAAAACTCTTCTTCGTTTAGTGGGACTATCATAATATAGTAGAATAAAAATGAACTTTAGCTAGCGCAAATCCACGTTCCTCCTCTCTACGTTATATTTTCAAGCCGGAAACATTCGATGTCTGTGTGCTACTGTTAGCTACGAGTAGCGTCAGGCTACATCAAAGATCATTAGACTGTATGTATGTATGTACATTTCTGTTTTTTACCTCGGAACTCCGTCATTTATATTAACCGATTCGGATAAGTCTACTTTTGTAAATTGATAAGATTGGTCCCATACGAATGTAAAACTGGAAAATAATGTCATCCTAGTAAATAACCCTTTTGTTTTTAAAGAGAGTTGTTTTTTTTAAGTTTGTTTATAATTCGATATTCATTTGTACTAGTATCTTTAGTATCTTTATAATGAACGACAAAGAGTTATATAAATTAATAATTAACGCTAGAAAAGCTTAAAAAAACCGATTTTATCGCTTATATTTTGGTTTTGGCTTGATCGTTAAAATTTATGTGGGACATCTGATATATACTCTACCAAACAAAAAAAGACATCAAAATCAATTCATAATTAAACATAAAAAACATAAACGCTTTCACACTCACAGCTCCACACTAAGTTCGATGACTTGTGTCGTAGGTGCCGGAAACATTCACATCACACATACAATCACAACCAGATTTGATAATTGGCAGAGATATCGAGTAACATACATACAAAAAAAACATACAGTCGATTGAGAACCACCTTTTTTGAAGTCGAATGAAAATAATTCATTATTTACTTAGTGACTGGTGAACCCTAAGTTTTTTTTATATATTTCATTCTTCCTTATGGAAATTTGTGTTTCTGGTTCCATGGTGAACCACAGTGAATAAATCCTCTTAAAATATGTCGTATCTTTTTGGCATACAAAAAACTCACAATAATGATTAAAAAACTGTATTTTTAATGTTAGTTTTTTTAAGTCAATTGTTATTTTTATTTTTTTATAGTGCCAAATAAATGTGTTTTCTTTCTTTCTTTCTTTCTTTGTATCTCGATTCCCCACGTGACACAATTCACGTGTTGGAATTACTAGAGTTAAGGGTTTATCCACGGCGGTAAACAAAGCCCACAAATCTGGCCGCAAATTACCGGCGATTGGTTTGAAACTCAATTACTCAGCTAAGCCTGTAGTGAAATTTAGAGCGACTGGAACAAATCACTATTAGCGTTAAGTAATTCTATAGTACCTAATTCCTTAAACTTTTTTGGTTAATGTTTCGAAAATGTCATAAATATTACAAGTTGCATTGCTCTGTAAGCGTTAAAGATTGAGGAACTGGACTTATACGCCGTGGGTACCGGGTTCAATGCCTAGCAGAAACACTATTTTTCTCACCAAAGAAATCGCCTTTTTGCTTTGGGTCTTACTATTGAGTGTGAATATACATGATACTTATTAACGTTTTGGGTAAGCGCGACACAAATCTTCGAACTTAGTGCGAGGCTGTGAATGTTGCGTATTGTGTTATAAGTCATTGAAATAAAATACCCGCTAGCCTCGCCCCTAATTTAGCCAAGTTGGGTGAGCGTTGGTATCGGGTTCGATTCCTGGTGGACAACCAAGATTTCTCTCCAAAAGAAATTTGTATTTTGGTTGTGTGATTGTGAATGTTACAGCATCCACAACACAAGTCAATTCAGTGTAGGGCTGTGAGTGTGAAGGCGTTTATGTTTATGTTAAATATTGGCACTTTGACTATAACTATGATCTGTACTTATTTTGGTCTATATTCAATTATCTCCTTATTGAGCATTATCTAATCTAAGCAGAACGATTCCTTTTAAATTTGAATATTCTAAATTACCATTCGACGCTTCAGTAATCCGCTGCAGCTGCCGTGTACAGTCGCTACGCGAATGTCGTAGACTGAAATTGATTGGAAATGAAACGCACTGGCATTCTGTGAAATGCCTAATGAAAGTGTTGTCAAATTGTTGAAAGCAATAAAGTGGTTACCTTTTATGTGTAGGCAACGATGAGCGTAGCATAGAAGAGCGGTTAAGTTACAGACGACTACAAATCGCGCGAGTTGAGTGAGCGAAACTGCCATTAGTTTCGGGGGTAATTAGGTTCTCGGGTAGCGAAATCCCTGAACCAATATTATTGAACTGCGTTTACACTCACAGCCCCACAATACATTTGAAGTCTTGTAATCGTGTAACATCAACACACACTCAGTCACATCCAGAACAAGGAACACATTTCATTGGTGAGAAAATTTGTTTCCACCTAGAATTGAACCTAATAACAGTCCTTTCGAAACTAAACGCACTAACAGCAACGGCAGAGGGCAGTTCAAGGATGAATGATATATAATAATACTTATGTATATCATAACGTCTCGATGAAAATTGTAATGCTCATAACTTTTTAAAAGATTTTGGTAAACAGATATTAGAAGTTCTAACTGCCTAAAGACCTACAGTGAGTTTGTGTATAAATTTAATAATATTAAATTATGTTATCCAAAATGAGGCATACATTGCTTGACCTTCAATTACTTCATCCTGCCGCGTTTAACACTCCCGATTGAATTTTCTTAATTCTCCCACTACGTACTTTTAGGAACAGAATTTACAATGGTCAAAATTCTAATTTCAAATTATTTATTGACATGAGCCGAAGCAATTATAGAAGTTAATGACTCTCACGCCAGATTCGCTAACTTACGGCCATTTTGAGAAGAACCTGGCAAGAAAATTTGCCGCGCATTTTATCCGTTCTGTTTTCAAATAAAAATCGTCTCTCGACATCTAAATTAAAATTTTATTTTTAGTGATTGTATCTTCTGATTAAAATTGTTTTTTGCTCCATTGCTTACGTCAGAATCTGGATGTTTGTTGATAATTCAGCTAATGCTATGATTTCATTAGCATGAGCAACTGAACATCGTTATATGTTGATTTTGTGAGAAATTTTGTTGATATTCAATTTCAAAAACGTTAAATTCTGGTATCGCTGTGCGAATGAATTAATTTGTTGTCTGCACACGTAGTAAGAATAACATCGCTCTTATTTTTGCTTTATATCATCGCTTTTGTTGTTTGTTTGAGGTTATTTAATAAAGGGATAGGAATTGATGAGGAGCCTTTTCATGCTTTTAAAATCCACCTAAAAAGTATATTTTTTTACATCAGTAGAGTCGAGAAACTCTCAGACATGACACCAGTATAATAAACTTTTATTTATATATATGTTTTATCATTACTTATATATAATTTATGAAATATTGCATTAGAAATTAATTATATTGTCCTAGTAGATGTACTAGTAATTAATGTTTATGTGTTTTTTGTTAATGTTTGTTTTATTGTGAGTCGTTTGTGTTGTTGTAGGTAGTCCGTGTCATCACAACAAATCCGGTCCCAAAGGAAGACCAGCGCTGATCCTTTTGATTAGCATTTGTGCTGAGTTGGAACCGATTTAAATGTGTGTGTGTGGCAATGGCGCCAATTATTTATTTGTGTATAACCCTTTATTTTATTTTCTATTTTGTTGTTGTTAGGTGTTTATTGTCACACTATTTTCTTTCTTTCTTTGATGTATATTTTGAAAGATACAATTTTTAACCGAATAGGCGAAGCAATTAAGTTTATGATTTTAGCACGGTATGTGTGTAATCCTACTAATATTATAAATCCGAAAGTTTATGTATCCGTATGTATGTATATAAGTATCCGTATATAACGGCTGAACGGATTTGGATGAAATTTGGAATGTACATAGCTTATACCTAGGATTAACACATAGGCTATTTTTTACCTTGATAATAGTGCTCGCATATTGAGAATAAATAAAATTTAAACAATAAATAATTTGCTATATTTCTCTATTTTATAAATTATCTTTTGCAACATTAGGAAAAAACTAAAAGGACGAAAAGATGCAAAAAAACTGAAAGTTTCAGATAAATTCTTTGTCAACTAGAAACTACTGCAAGTTTAATTAATGAACATTACGCCAACGATAAATCTGTCTGGTTTTTAACTAAGCTAAAACGAATTGATAAAAATGCAGTGAACTTTAACAATTTTCATCCATTACTTTATAAGTACAGATTGAAATTGTGGATGACTTGTTAAACTAATCATGCATATTTCAAATCTCTTTTTATGCTTTATAGGCGAGCATTTCACTTCTATCTCACCTAATGGAAACTTATATAACATACCTATTAGTAATTGGGTAATATAATGTACCTACCTAAACAATATCAGTCTTACTTATAAAAATGTCGCTAAGCAATGCTTAGCCACCTCTTAGTTAAGCAGCTCTTAAGCCCATAATCAATGATTAACTTTTTTTCACTCATAAACATTAGTTAGCCGCTGCTTAGTTGAGGGACGCAAAGAAAATCGAAAATAATCGAAATTTACACGATCGCCACAGATTATAACCAAAATAGTCGACTAAAAGTGAAATTATATGAGTAGAGTTGTCAAAAATGTGGTTTTATTAATCTATTGAAATGAAAATAAAAGAAAGGTGACATTCAACGGTTGTCGAAGTAAACAATTTTGCACCTTACGTAAAAAGTTTTGACACATTTATGATTGAAAGAAATAAGACCTGCCTCTTAGCAAGTTTTAAACTAGGCAATGGCGGTGTTTAATTTTGACAACTATTTAAGCATTACTTAACGCTAAATCGCGTTTATGAGTAATTTTTTTGTTAAACTGTGGCTAAGCAATTGATTAAAAATTAAGAGGGGTTTATAAGTAAGACTGTATAAGGTAAATCAACTCGTTAAATCTGAGTTATAGATTAAAAATTCCCAGTTTATACCGCTCAGGAAACTAAGACGCCAATACCAATGAGGTCTATTCCTTCATTGTAGGAATTGATGAACGTTGAAGCGAAACGCTTAGGGCGAACTGGAGGTATGCCTCTCATAAATATAAATGTTTGACAGTTTGTCTTATTCAAGGATGGTAAAATATAAGTGCATACGGGAAATAAATTATATATATATATATATATTATGCGCATACTCTCCAAAATGTTAACAATAGAATACCGATAGGCTTGCGACCTTACGTCGGTGACAGAAACTCAGAAACTCTGGAGATAAATTAATATAAATAAATAATAATAATTAATTATGAATATTATTAATTAAATTAATTTAAAGTTTCAATTCATTCCATAAATTGCATTGAGTAAAATTTCAATAAAATTCAGTTTTAAAAAAGATCATAACTGACCCCCTGGATAGAATATACCCTAAGTTTACCCTACATTTTTTATGTTATATATGCAAGCATTTATAGCGACTAGCTTACCTACGTATACCGATACATATACCGTACCAGCCCCACTCCCCACTCTTTTATCAGACTTACAGAATGTCAAGTGACACCGGTATATGGTACCTACATGTTCTACAAATATTGATGAAGCGTTTTGCTTCCACATTCATTGCGCGAACCGCAAAGGAACTCTTTGCCTGAGTGTGTTGTAAGTTTGATGATTTATGTCGTGGGTGCCGCAAACATTCACATCACACTCACAATCACACCTAGAACCAGAAACACAAATTTCCCTTGTAGAGAAAACTTGTTTTCTCACTGGGAATCGAACCCGATGCCATATCCTTAGAATATGGACATGCACCTAACTAAGTCAACAAGCATTTTTACTTTTTTACTGTATTTTATTTTTACTTGTTCATACCTACTATATATCTGTAGATATAAGTACCGATGTTTTTGTGAATAAACTTAACTATTATATTATTATTTGTTTGTTGGTGAAATACAACGATATTATACTATAAACAAAGCCTGCAGTTTTTGGATTGATAAGTACAACATGGGAGTCTTCACGTCGCGGGTGAATAGGTAGGTAGACAAGCTTGCTACATCGTTGACCACGTGAAAGTGGTCAGACATTTGTCTATATTTAGGAAAAAATGGCTACCCGAGGCTTCTATACAACTTTGTTTCTGTTTTACGCATAAGCGTTAAGTAAGTACAAACTTACCTTTTTAATGTTAAGTGAACCGCCCGCGCCTTCAGTACATTCAAGCAAACTTTTAATGAGCTAAAACGCTAACGTAAGCACAATAATTTGTTGAGGAACGGAGTAAGATTCGTTGAAGCATGGAAAGCTTCAAATTATACCGTTAACGAGAAGTTTTGTTGCCAAAAGCACATTTTTTTTTAATTTATATTGAGGAAAACCAACAGCTTATAAATCTAACAATTTACAGGTTAAGCATAATACAATGAGCCAATTAAAGGTCCTCACGGTTAGAAAACATATAAATAATACAAATCAAGCTTATGAACAGCTAGGAACACAGTTAAACAAATAAATAGTTAGGTATAATGTAACTTTGTAAAATTATCAATATGGCTATACTTGTCTATATGGCTTAGTTAACAAAAAAGTCAGTGCTCAACAGCCGTCTAGCCGACGCTATACTAGTATGGAATAGATCTAAGTCTAGGCGCTTACTAAGTTTATTGAAATTTCTGCTCGCTCGCCATAAATATGAGTATATACATTTACATTATTTATTATACATTTACGGGTTCTTCCGAGTACTGGCAAAATCGGATTGAAATCAGTGAAATTGCTCAGAGAGCTCTTGATATTAGGTACGATAATTTATTACCCGACCACGGCGAAGCAAAAGGACGGGTTATGTTTTTGACCGGTTCCCACATCATCTGTTCCCACTTAAATTCTAAACTAACTATTATCATAATTTGACAAATAAGGTGTCGTTGGAAGCGTCTTATTTGTCCGCTGGTTATAGGCATACTAGTTGGGTGCGCGTCCCAGCAGGGGTATCGGGTTCGATTCCCGTCGGATAACAAGTATTCTCCCAAAGGAAAATGTGTGTTTCTGGTTCTGGTTGTGATTGTGTGAGATATGAATGTTTCCGGCACCCACGACACAAGTCATCGAACTTAGTGTGGGGCTGTAAGTGTGAAAGGGTTTACGTAACTTCATAGGTTTTGTTCACGTAAAAGGAGTTAAGTATTTATACCATATTTTTTTCTGTGGTCTAGGGAAATCATTGAAGGAAAGTGGTTTCAAAAATGTGCGAACCGCACAGGGAAAATACCTTAGTGAATTATGTTTCATGCGTATATTTGACGTAGTTATTACTTACTTCCCTAATAAAATTGTGGTTTGTTTATGAACAACGCATTCCATAACCTGGATTAGTGTGAAAACTTGGCGTCATTCCTACCACGTACCTATAGGTTACAAGTGACTCAAACGCACCATAAAACATAATATACTGCCTGCTAGAATAGTTGGCTGGGCGACTGCCGATTAATCAGCGGATATCGGGTTCAATTCTCGAAGGAAATACAAGTTTACTCCTCAAGGGAAATTTGTGTTTCTAGTTCTGAGTATGATTTTGTGCGTAACGTACGTTTTTGGCACCCACGGGACAAGTCTTCGAACTTAGTGTGGGGATGTGAGTGTGGAAACGTTTATGCGCCCAAAAAAGTTGTCTCCTATATCGATGTCTGTATATAATTAATGGGCCAATTACATACAAGACTGCACGTGTAGGTACAGTACTGACACTGTTAGTCTGTTAGCACGCCATAAATAATGTCAACGAACATAAAAATACTTATCTCATAGATCTCTAAAAGAGACCTAAATCCGGGAGTCAATAGGCCTCGATCGTTAATCTCTGCGAAAATCTATCTGACATTACGATCGAGTGGCGAAAAGGCGACAGGCTAAACTTTTATGCCTTGTCAAACTTCGCCTGTCTTTATGACTAATATGTTCGTAGATCTTTACTTATGAAACAAATTATCAAATTAGTATTGGTGAAATCTAATTGTGATGGTGTTAGAAAAGCGAAAGGGTTCTTATGCGAAATCTATTATTAGATCATACAATTCAAGGTGCTTGTCCATACATCATGTAGCGGATAATTACAATCTTTTGGGGGCTGAGAATAAGCCTTGCTATTTAGCGCGGTGATGCAAGCAGCATTTTGGACACTTTTCCGAACACCGATCGTCTAAACAATCTTTCTTTTTGCACAAATAGATAGTTTACTGATCTACGTTTACGTTTTGTAAGTTTTTAACCGTCATCAAAGGAGGAGGTTTTCAATTCGACTATTTTTTTATGTGAATCTCGTAACTTCTTTTTAGGTGAATCGATGTTGAAAATTCTTTTTTTATTAGAAATCTGGTGCTTCCCATGTGGTCCCATTTAAAGAACAATGGCGAACTCCCATTCATCATTTTAGTTGAAGTAAAATAGCATCGTATATAGATAAAAAAATATCTTACGTAAGGCCGGTTGCCTTCTGAGCTTCATTTTAAAAGAATTGTCGTTTTAGAAGGCCTAGTTATAGAGATATTAAACAAAACTTATTTGTAGGTTATGACTCGGCACACTTTGCCGATCTCTTTTTGAATACGCCAACAGTTCTGACAGTCGTAAATTTGTGATAAAAGCCCATTCCAAAGAGCCACCACTACGTTTTAGCCCAAGTTTTAGCTTTTTACAAGAGTTGGACGAGAAAACAAACGTCGCAGTTTTGCCGCGAAAGTGAAAAAAGGGAAAAAATACAATAGAAGTTCTGGTAAAATTTTTACCACTTTACTAGGGCATGACTTGGCTTTGATTAGACCTTGACTGTTTTACTTGACTTTGACTGTGACTTGTGACTAGGACTATGAAATAAACTTGAAATATATTATTACTTGACACTGGCTAAATGCACAAGATTGCGAAGCTAATATTAAAAGAAAAAAGAAAAAAAACAAACGTCAAAAGTGAAAACATCAATCATACGATTTTTTTTTTTTTTTTTATTATTTCATGACCATGGATGCATAGTCCTTCAGTCGAAATATTAAACAAATATTAACAATTTCTATTCTTCATAATAAAAGTCTTAGTCACAAGTCACAGTCAAAGTCAAGTAGTCAGTCATAGTCAAGTCATGCCCTAGTAAAGTGGTAGAAACTTTACTAGAACTTCTATTGGAGTTTTGGAGCGAAGGCGAAAATCACGTTTTTCAACTTTGTATGACTTGCCTACACTTATGCACATTTACTAAGTATTAACGGTTAATAATCCACCATTATTACACATTAACACTCGAAGAATCACAGGTTTTGGAAAATTACACAAAATCAACAACGCCATTTTTTCACTTTCGCGGCAAAACTCCCTCATTCATACGACACAGTTTAGTATTGCCATGACATTTGCTTTTTCCCCTTAAATGTCGATGACTGCAATCGCAACCGCAGCTGTTTTTAGAAAACCTGTGAATGACAGACGGATTCTAGGCAGCTGATGGTTCATACATAAGTTACCATAGTATTTTTTGTTTTATGGATATATCATAAGCATTAGCATTACGGCTTAGGAATATAGAGATGCACTAGGGTAAGGCAATGGACATCGTAACATCTTATTATATAACCACAGCATAAACAAAAACAGAAAAATGAAAAATGATTGAAAGTAATCATTTTGTTTCTTTTAATATGTGTATTATTTTTACCTGGCTTCGTCTGCGTTTTCTGTTGTATTAGTAAATCTTTGTGATTTATTTGAGTGAATTTCGTTAATTTCACATTTAAATACGATCAAACATAGGTCAACTAAAATTTCGCCATTGTTCTTTGATCAAGATCTGACTGTTATTTTTTTGAGTTATCCTCAATAATTCGTATTTTGTTCATTCAATCTGACCAAGGGTTCTGAAGATAAAGCGGCGAAGACGCTTTTAAGCTTACTTACGTTTAAATTATTGCAAATATAGATGGTTTCTTGAACTGTAAAAAAATTTACAAAACATGTAGGCACACGTTTTGTAAGTTTTTTTTTGTAGTTATAGGTAAATGGGACTTGTATTAAATTTGTTTTCGCTTACCCCATCGTGTGGTGTAGCCGCAATATTTTTTTTATTAGACAAGTATTGAGAGTTCATACAGAATGTGCAAATATTTTAGTAGTACCTTCCTTACTCTCAATTCTATACTATGACTACATATTACATGAATAATATTAGAACCGTTTGTTTATACAAATGTTTTTTCAGTATATTTAGCCATCATTATCTCTTTCATAAAAGCTTCGCCCGAGGGAGGATCGGACTTTATCAACATCACAACATGGTTGTTGATTTAGGAAAATTAATAATCGCTTTTGCTGCGAACATTTCTTTGTTGTTTTAACTCTGTTATTGTTATTTAAGGGCTGTTGAAACAACTCTTCCTGAACCGAGTCACGCGTTTTGAGACAAGATTGTTTTCGTAACGTTTCTCTAAAATATTCTTGCGTAGACTTCTTTGCGGACTTAGGGGACATGGAGTGCATTGGAGTATAAAGATGTTTCATTTTATTCTGCGACTGTTTAGACGATCTATAGTGATCGGCAAAGTGTCCAAAATGCTGCTTGCATCACCGCGCTGAATAGCAAGGCTTCTTCTCAGCCTCCAAAAATTTTAGTTTAAAAAAATGTTTCATTTTACATTGGCGTCAAGAAATAATTGAACTGCCCGTTGTTGGCTAAATTGGGCGGCGTTCGCCTTTTAAGCGACGGGTATAGGGTTCGATTCCCGGTGGAACACATGTTTTCTACCCAAGGATATTTGTGTTTCTGGTTTTGTGTGATTGTGTGTGTAAAGTGAATGTTTCCGGCACGCACAACACAAGTTATTGAACTCAGTGTGGGGCTGTGAGTGTGAAAATTTTTATGTTTAAAAACAACTGCGTTTAAAGGCTGCGGTTCAATTTGAGCACGATTGTCATCATAGGCGATTATAGATAGATAGATAGATAGAAAATTCTTAATTGCACGAACAGTATTGTAGGTACATACGCGAACTTAATGCTACAAAGCATTTTCTTCCAGTTAATCTGGGTGTATCGAGGATATTTTTTGATATGGTAGTGCACATCTTCGTTAAAAAGTTGTTTTTATTTTACAATTAAAACTTTAATTTGCATATACTATAGTATTATAAAAAAAATAGTCTATTTTAAGATACCAAGTATTTATACATTTCGATACATTTAACTACTCATATATATATATTCTATATTTATTGACATATATACATAAACTCTAAGATTATATTGCGTATAATGTTGTAAATAAGAAAAATATTACGGTTACGCAAGGTCGCGCGTGCTTTTTCGTTTGAAAGCTGGTGCTTTCCCATTGGTCCCATTTAAATTTGACAAAGATCTGATCAGTAGTTTTTGAGTTATCGTCAATAAAGCGTGTTTATTACATTTAATCTGATCAAAGTTCCGAAGATAAAGCGGTCGGTTCTTTCGTTTAATTATAACTTCATTTGTTTACTAATATGTTTGGATTAAATCTTGTCATCCAATTTCCGTTATTTAATAACTTTGAAATTATGACATGACAATAAAATGTATGGTAACATTCAGCTCATCTGAATGAAACGTAAGGTAGACGAAGGTAACGTGTGCGTACTTCCAGAACTTCCTTATTACTACAAGAAATTGCAACTATGGGCGTTCAAGTATGTATTTTTGACCAATATCAATAGGCAGTACTCACTTACATCTGTCTCACACATAGTCTGGTCGGTAATTGGGTCTCTACTTTGTATCCTCGTCAATCTAAAAGGGTTTATATTGTTGAAACCTTCATATAATTTTTGTTTTGTCTAATTGTCGTACGATGGTCAAAATAATTCTTTCATTATTCTATTAGATAAGATGAGGTATTACTATTGTTAGATTTAAGATTTATTTTGTAGATAATAATTCCGAGAACCTATTGTCACGACAAACCTCACATAGGTTTAAGACGATACGAACCAATACTGTAATGTAACAAAAAAATAATGAAAAAAAAAAGCGCCGCCGAGTTTCTTGCCAGGTTCTTCTCGAGATGGCTGTAATTTTGCGAATCTGGCAGTAGAAACATTAACTTTCATGATTGCCTCTTTGGGGCCCATGTGAATAAACGATTTTGATTTTTATGTTGAATATATTGTTAAAAAAATTTAATAAAAATAAATATTAGATAAACACTTTCTCTTTCGCTCATTGTATAAGCAAAACAGGATTCTCAATAGCATCTAATGACAATAATATTAACAACAATATTGTTAAAGGACTGCCATGACATTATTTTCGAGTAACTCCTGAGATTGATGTATGGGATATGCTGAAAACCAGCCCTGCACAAACTCTTAGTCACCAGCCAAGAACAAGACTTGTTAAAGCTCAAAAACAAGGGAGATATATAAAAATAAAAATGTTCAATAAACTGCCCCAAGAAGTGATAGATTTAAACAAGAACGTATTAAAAGCTTTAATAAAAATGTTTTTTGAAAATAATCCTTTTTATAATATCAATGAGGTCATGGTTTTAAAATTGCATAAATCTTAATTTTTTTCATAAGAATAATATTAAGTTGTATTTTTATTGTGTAATTTGTTAATTAATGAATTTAATTATTATTACTTGATTAATGTTATTATTATGATATTATATATTTGACAATTATTATTATGATGAATGTAAACATATTTACCTGCATCGCCACCCTTTTCTCTGCACCTCCAGGATGACTGGCAGAAAATGCTATTCTAGCATTAAGTCCTCCTTGTACTGTTGTTTAGTGCAAAAGTATTAAATAAAAAAAAATTGACGTACCTAGTATAACGCACATTGTTATAATGGTGAATAAATGATTGATTTGATTTGATTTGATTAGTTTGTGCAGTCTTAGCGCTGAACATATTCCAATTGCCAAATATGTCTTCCATGTATTATTTTTTTGTTTTGTGTACCATAATTGTGATTGTTTCAAATATTAAGCAATACAATCATTTCTATTCTATTCTATGACTATAATATTCTAGATGTTTCGTATTATGTATGCGTTAAAAAAGTAGTATAAATATTGTCTTACTTTCTCATAGTACGAGGAGACAGATGTCAAGTGTATTTAATCGCCCTATTTCTCGGAGTAGGACGCCGTTTGATTATATATACTACTAGCTGCGCCCCGCGGTTTCACCCGCGTTGATAATGATGAAAAGTGATGATGATGAAAAATAGATGTTGGCCGATTCTCATAGATACCGGATAAGCACAAAAAATTTCATCAAAATCGGTCAAGCCGTTTCGGAGGAGTATGGCAACGAAAACTGTGACACGAGAATTTTATATATTAGATAGATAGAAAATACGTCACTTCATTCTGCTTTTAATTTTAAGTGGGCGGGTTTATAATAAAACAAATTAAAAAGAAAACTTCGCAAGCCTGTCGCTGCTGTCAACCCTTGACTAATCTAATCATTGTTTGAGTCTACCATTTCTTACTCTGAGTTTAATTTAATTTGATAGCAATTTGATAGACTTTTAAACTCGGAAAAATCGTATAGATCTGAGAAATAATTTCCTTCATCATTGAGTAAAGGAAACTCGGTGATAGAGCAGCTGATAGATACAACAGACGGTAAGTCGTACTACTCGATGAGTATTTAAATTAAACTCTATGTCGTAAAGCATAAGGTAGTTTGAGCCACATACAATTTATACAATACGACGCACAATATAATAGTTAAGCGCTCTGCGCCTTTACACATTTTTCTACTGTTCTCTAATTTTCTATTATTCTATCAAAATCAATATCTATTATTCACATGGGCCCAAAGAGGCACTCACACATAAACGTCACGTTTGTATACGTTTGTGAACTACCGTTGGCTTGGTTGGATGATCGCTCGTCTTCTAAGCAGGGGGTATCGAGTTCGATTCCCGGCGGGAACACAAGTTTTTTCCCCAAGGAAAAATGTGTTTCTGGTTCTGGTTGTGATCGTGTGTGATGTTAATGTTTCCGGCACCCACGACACAAGTCATCGAACTCAGTGTGGGGCTGTGAGTGTGAAAGCGTTTGCGTTTATGTTTATGTATTTACGCCGCTATGTTTACCTACTTACTAATACTAGTAAGTAGTTACAGATCCCACGGGAATCAAGCAATATTAGCCTGTTTTGATATAACCTAATTACCCGTGCCACTTATGTTAACATAAGCTATTCGATTGAACTAAAATCTCGAATTGTGTCCGAAGAATGTCCCAAAAATATCTCAGGATTAATCGAATTGTCGGGTAGGAATCTAATTAAAGTACCTAACCTTTCATGTCCGTTATATACCCTTTCAGCCGTCGCAAAGGAGAGTATAATGTTTATCAACCTATGTATGCATGTTTGATCCTCTGTGCTCTCTGGATCCTTACGTCAATAAATTTGTGTTAATTAAGGATTTTGCCGCTAAGCCCGTATGTTTGTTTTATCTTGAAGGTCTTGGGAGTGACATTAAAGATAGGGTATAATTTAGACGGCCACCAAAAATTCTAAACGGTTACCAAAATGGATAAATGGTCACCAAATTACGTTTCCTAAAATAAAATTTCCTGTGACAGAACCGAATTGGATAAAAGAAGGTTAAGGTTATTTTTTTTTATAATTAATAAAAAAATATTTATAATACGAAAAAATGGATTTATTTCACAATATTTTAGGAAACGTAATTTGGTGACCATTTATCCATTTTGGTAACCGTTTAGAATTTTTTTGGTAGTAAAATAGGTACTTTTTTGGGCGGTGTTTTAACATAAGCCCTAAGTAAAGATATGACAGTAATCAACATTCAATATGTCGACCGCCAAACGCCATATTGTGATATATTATAAAATGAAATTCAACAAACTGTATCAAGTGAACAGGAATTTGAAAATCATATTTAGGTTTTTTTACTAATGCTCATTTTAAATGAAATTTATAGTTGGAGAATGGTGTTCTCACTTAAATGGTCAAAATCCTATCCTACTTAATATTATAAACGCGAAAGTTTGTGTGTGTGTGTGTGAATGTTTGTAACCACGAATCTTCGTAACGAATAAACCTTTTTTTAATATTTTGATAAAATTTTGAATTCAGATAGTTTAGGTTCCGGAATAACACATAGGCTACTTTTTAACTTAACGCGGGCGAAGCCGCGGGGCATGGCTAGTTTATAATAAAGCTGTGATAAAGTGTTCTTACGCAGTCGGGTATTTTGAAAAACAAAACCGATTTTGATGATTTATTTTGTGACCAATCTGAAATTAGGTATATATATATCCTTTCAAAGAAATTTCCAAATCGATTTATAAATGACTAAAATATTTTTTCCGAGCTTCTAATTTGAAATTGATTCTATTCTAGATGTTATAGGTATGTGTGAAATGTTAAATTAGGTTCCGATATTGCGCCAATGTTGGTAGTCCATTATCATTATACCGTGATCATAGCTTTAGCACTTTAAAGCTCATATAATATGAATATTTAGGGGTAGAAAGGGGTAATGTTACCTCTTTGTTTCCTATAGAAACAAGAATATACGTCATGTTTACAGTAAAAGCCTCAATAATCAAAGTTATTGCACAAATTTAAGCTGAAATAATGTCACATAAATTACAATAATTAAACGGAAGCAAAACTAGTTAGGAAAAAAATTACAGTCGACTTAAGTACCTCCTCCTTTTTTGAGAAGTCGGTAAAAAGAAAGAAAATATATCAAAGAGAACCTTATGTAAAAACTAGCCGTGCCCCGCGGCTTCGCCCGCTTTTATCAAGTTAAAAAGTAGCCTATGTGTTAATCCTAGGTATAATCTATACATTCCAAATTTCACCCAAATCCGTTAAGCCGTTAAAGCGTGAAGAGGGAACAAACATACTTACACACTTACACACAAACTTTCGGATTTATAATATTAGTAGGATAGGATAAGGTAGATATTAACTAACATATTTTTTTCTATCAACTACTAAGGCATTTTCGAAAAATATGTATTTTCTGGCACAAATTTTACTTCTTCGGGCACTTCCTATATAGTTTTTCGCGTTCTGTATTCTGTATTCAATTTTCTAGTTTTTTCAATGCATAACCCATCTATAGTCGTTTTAGGAAAGGTCCTCTTTAAGTGCGCTTTCCACATGAACATGAAATACCCATTGGCTCAGTTGGGTGCGCGTTTGTTGGAGCTGTGAGTGTGAAAGCGTTTTTTATTATATATTAGCATAGTTTTATTTTTAAAATTATACCTAATGTGCAGATTTATCTAAATCAGTTAAATTATAACATATTTTCTCCACAGGTCTGCACAATCGGCGTGCTGTCAAACACACTGAATATCGCGGTCCTGACTAGAAGAGACATGGCCGCTGCTCCTATTAACCGCCTCCTCAAGTGGCTAGCTGTAGCTGACGTGTTCGTCATGATCGAGTACATCCCCTTCGCTATTTATAGATATCTGGTATGTCTCAATATTTATTTAGACAACATAACCAATTCTATTTTTTTTTTATGATAAATGATTAATCAAAGTCTAGTCTATACTAGTGGCGACTTGAATACCCCCATATTGTACTTATCAGGAAACACCGATTGAGGCAAGGAGTTCCATTCCTTAGTAGTTCGCACAATGAATGTGGAAGCAAAACGCTTCGTGCGCATTTGTGGAATGTCTTCCATATAGCGGTGTCGCTTAGCAGTCTGTCTGCTTGTCCGATGATATAACAGGGATATGCATATCTCCATATCTCCGCCATTTTGAAAGATGTCCAAAAACTGAATCGACAAAAAAATCTATATAATTATTGAACCTGCTCACAAAATTTCACGAGAATCGGTTGAGAAATGCGACCTGTAGAGGAGAACAACCGGACATCCGGACATACAAAAACAATTTTGCGTAAGCTAAAACGGAGACGCTTCGCTTGCGCTTCGCGATCGCTCGGTCAATAACCCAAAACAATATTGAAAATTATTTAAACTTCAATCTACTTTAATCTTAGGCCCGTAGTATTGATCAGTCTCCAAGTACCGTTTGATCTTCGTTAAGATGATTCCAGACTTGAGTCTTTGCTTATTTATAAATTGCAATCATTCCTAAATCACATGAATCTCTTCTCCAAATACCTTCTTGGGCAATTATTGATTTTTGACTTGAGTATCCGTTCCCTAAGATTCATTCAGATTCAGATTGATTATGGCGACACAAGTATTTTTTTTTCTACGCTTTCACACTTACAGCCCCACACTTAGTTGATGATGACCGTGAGGACCTTTAATTGGCTCATTGTATTATGCTTAACCTGTAAATTGTTAGATTTATAAGCTGTTGGTCTTCCTCAATATAAAGTAAATAAATAAATAAATAAAAAGACTTGTGTCGTGGATGCCGGAAACATTCACATCACACACACAATCACAACCAGAACCAGAAACACAAATTTTCCATGGGGAGAAAACTTGTGTTCCCGCCGGGAATCGTACCCGATATGCTTAAGAGGCGAACACTCCCCAACTAAGCCAGCGGGCAGTTCGTGTTTGATGTGTTTGTTGTTCCTTATTTTGGGGCTGTGAGTATGAAAGCGTTTATACTATGTTTAAGCTTGAGTTTGATTTATTGATACGGGCCTTAATTTAGCATACCGCTGCTTAAATACACCTAAACGTCTCGCCGAGGCAACACGGGACCAAAATACTGGTCCATATATTTCACGCCTATTCCCTTTTAATTATAACTAGTTAAGTTTATTCTTTTATTCTTTCTGCTGGATTTAGTCCCAGTGTTGGAATCTGCCCTTTTACTACTTCTACGCCAAATGATACGGTTGCAGTTTGTCTCAGTCGTTGTATTTATTGCTTATTAATTGTTTGCATTTAGATTTCTGGAGGCTATACACGGTCTCTCTTTCCTTCTTCTGTCTTTACGACTCTTTTGGTCATATCTTCCCGTCTCATTACGTGATCGTAACAGCGGGGATTTTTTACTACTAACTAAGCAAACGTTTGACCACAATTAAGCCTGTTGGAAAGTAGCAATGTAGTAATGTGGAGCACGCTTGCGTTGTAAGTACTTATTCACTTTTCTTTTGAACACACAAATTGTACCTCTCGATTTTCCTGTTTGTCTTTTAATTGTGCAACTTGTAACGTACCACGGATATAGCTACTCTTTCATTACATAATTGATAAGTAGTCATTGTAATATTAATTTATCCGGCAATGTTGATCCATCTGTACTTCTCGTAATTTAAAATTAATGCTATTGTTAGTAGATAGATCTGTTATTATTTCATGTTATCTTGTAAATACTCAAGCGCTTTGATATTGGTACTATCGAACTTGCAATAATGCCTTAGGGCTGAGGTGTATCTGGCGTGGTTCAGCTAAGCAAAACAAATTAATCACGTTTTTTTATTCTTTACCCGTGTATGATGAATTGATGTTTTCGGTCAATATCTAATATTTATTTTTAGTTATAAATTCACTACACTTTATTTACTAATTCATTGAAGTAGTTCTAGACCCCAGACACAGTCAAAGTAGAGTAAAAGAGTCAAGTTCCAGGAACAGCCAAGCCTTGATGTAGTAAACTGGTGCTTTACTAAAATTTCTACCGAAGTTTTGGAGCGGAAACGTAATCACGTTTTTAATTTGTATAATATATACCTACACTCATACACGTTTCGAACTATTAACCGTTAATAAACCACCTTTATTTCACATTACCAAGTAGGGGGTAGAACACTATCCTGGACCACGTTCCCCCCCCTACTAATTCCTCCGTATCACACCCCTGCAGCTACGCTTGTGGCACTCAAGGCGCAGCATAGAATTTTCGGCTTAAGTTTAACAGACTAAGTTCTATCAAAGTATATTTAAACGCTAACTCTTAGCCCGGATTTTTAATAGAGTATTTTGAGCTCATATTTTATGGTAATTTCTGTGTCATTATTTGTCTTTATTCTACCGATTGCAGTCGGCACAACATGCACTTGTTATCTAATACCTTTAAACTAGCTGTTCTTGTATATGTATATATAATTTGAATCTTGGAAACGGCTCCAACGATTTTCATGAAATTTAGTATGTAGGATTTCAGGGACGGTAAATTGATCTAGCTAGGTTTCATATTAAGAAAACGTCGTTTATAATTAAAAAACAACGAGCAAAGCTCGGTCATCCAGGTGCTGCCCTTACTTCATATTACAAAAGATTAGGCAAGGGCTTGACGATTAGGCAAGGGCCTCACACACCCCCTTTCTTCACCCTGGGAGGGAATGGAAGTGGAAGGCATATTCCCCCCCCACAAAAAAAAGGGCTTGACGAATTCATTCGTAGTTCATCAGAACCTTGTTTCTTGATTGGCAGGCAGTGCAGGGTAGCTTTTTAAACTAACTATTTTATAGTCACAGCCTCGTACTAAGTTTAAAGGCTTGTGTCACGGTTACAGCACGTAAATCACTCACACTTACAACCAGAACCCGGCACACGTAACGTAGAAGGCAGTTATGTAAGCAGCTACGCCAACGGGTAGTTCACTAGCTCAGTTTATGTATGAATTATATTTTAGTAGATTCTTAGTAGACCTTAGCTACCTTCTGAGCAGCTTGCAATAGCGTTAAAAGAAGTTGTAGTGATAGGACTTTTTTGCAGAGTCCGCCTGTGGCAGTACCTCACTATTGCCAAACATTCAACCGCCAAGCAGTAGTGTGCAAACGTTACTGTATTTCGGATTAAGGGCAATGTTTCCAGTATAATTGCAGGGCTTAAAAAGATTTAACATCTAATATCTCAGGGTGAAGAGTGCACTGCTTTGCCGCGCAGGAGTTCGAAGTTGAAATATATGGATGGCACTAACCTGTAATGGGCAAGCGTGACGCTTACCATCAGGCGAGTGAATTGCTCCACTAGTCTATTTGCAACGAAAAAAATACTGTTGAAAGTAAAAGAGAAAGAAAGCGAATTACTGAATAGGTTACAAAATCAAAATCAAAATCGTTTATTCACATGGGCCCCAAAGAGGCACTCATGAAAGTTAATGATTCTATTGCCAGATTCGCAAAATTACAGCCATCTCGAGAGGAACCTGGCAAGAAACTCGGCGGCGCATTTTTTTTCCATTCATTTTTTTAAAAACATTCTTAATCTCTAATACATAATTTTACTAACGTATGTATCATTTTGGTAGTCGCTATAAAGAGCTTGTGCAGTTTGCCACCATGCATCCTTGTCATTAATATAGTTGATCGTTTTATAGTAAGCTTTCTTAATTAATGCCCGTTTTATTACAGATTTGAACTTTCCCAGTGGTTTTTTCTCTCCCATTCAGTTACTATTTTAGGAATTCTATTGTAAAATCTAACCACAAAATGAATCTCCCCCGAAATCAAAATGTTTCTGCGGTAGTATAACGCTGCGGGTGGGTGTAGGTAGGTACTACCACAGGAACCTACTCAGGTATGCGCTACCCGCATGTAGATAGCAATGCTTTATGTATACCTACGTACCTACGTTGTTTATGTTCGAATAGATTTTGCATAATAGCGCTATCAAAAAATCGATCCCGGAGTACTTTAATAGTAAGTTGTAGTGTAGATAACAACGTCAAACGGCTGATAAGCTATAATTAGCTACAAAAGAGTCTGCTCATTTACTCTTGAACTATTCGGTTGTTACCTTCGTGTATACCGTTCTTAATCATGCTACTGAAAATATTTGACTGTTTGACCCGCCCTGGCTTTGCACGGGTGTAATTTATACAAAAAAAAACTGGTAAACTAAAGAAATGGTTACTGTGAGATAACCGTAGCAGATAGAGATATGTCATCGCAGAGTTTTCTTTAGGGTTTTAGAAAAACTACAATTCTCTAGTACCTACATCATTTTTATGTATCACTTAGCATACATAAGCCTGATGTACATTAAAGTTTTTTATGACTTGGTTGCAAAACATTGTGTTTTACTACTTATCTAGGTACCTATCTAGGTTTTATTATGTATGAAGCCGCAACAAAATCCGTTGCGTTGTTTAGGATAGCGGGTAAACAAAAAAATTGGCTTTATTTACAAAATTGCTACATATGTATAATTTTTACCGACATCAAAAAAGGAGGAGGTATTATGTTCGACTGTATGTAGGAGTTTTTTTTTATGTATATTCACCGATTTCACCCCAATTTGTGGAAAGATTCCCAAAATTATTTTTTTGTTTGGTAGATTATACTTCAGAAGTGGTCCCATATACATTTTATCGAAATCTATCAAGCCAAAACCAAAATATTTGCAAATAAGTTTTAGACAAATAACCGCAGGTTTTGTAGCAAAAATATTACTCTCATTTAAGCTAGTAGCTTAGATGGTCCCACAGGTAAAATTGACTCGTGAGTATTTTGTTTACGGTTTATTGGCACAAATCAGTAGGTATTAAAACTACGATTGTTCGGATTGATGCGCTAAATTTTTAGATTAGATATACTAAACACGCATTATTGACGATATTTCAAGAACTAATGATCAGATCTTAATCAAATTTAAATGGGACCAATTGGAAAACAAACGAAGTAAAAAAAAAAAAAATTCAACTTGAGTACCTCCGCCTTTTTTGCGAAGTCGGTAAAGAAAATCGGAAAAGTAAAGAAAATCGTTTGATTTTGACGTCGCTGTAAATATAATCGATGCCCGGAATAAACCTCCTTTGTCGATTAGACTAATTTTTAACATCTTTTCAACCTAACTATTAACATCGAAGTAGGTTGGTTCTAGTATTATAAATACGAGTTTTATGAATCAATCAAAACGACAGTGGTGCTAATTCTGTTGAGCACCGAACTAACCTAAACTAAACTAAAAATAAACTAATTTTAGTCAAAGAATACCTAAACGCTATTCTGATTTTACGTTGAACTTAATTTAAAAGTTGAAATGACAGGACACTTTCAAGTATAAGATCACATTAAAAATAATCCAGACCTTTTTCATACAGACTAATTTGAGTTTAAAATTTCTATTTTTAGTCTTAATTTGACGTAAAACATGTACATCAGAATAAGAATTTGGTCATTTTCACTAAATAGAGTAACTAAACTAACTTAGTCCTGTCAAACTTAATTTTAGTCTAATCTTGCATTTTCTGAATATGTTTTGGACTAAAGCAGGACTAAAACTAATTTTAGGCTAGTTTAGTCTAATTCAGGACAACAGAATCGGCACCATTATCACATCACACTAATATTATAAAGGCAAAAGTTTCTGAGTTTGTATGTTTGTTACGTCTTCACACTCAAATGGCTGGAACAAATTTGATGGTATTTGTACTTGTAGCTGAACCTGGATTAACACAGTCTTTCAATCCCGGAAATTCCCGCGGATCCAGGACTTACGCGAGTAAACTGCGGGGCGCTAGTGATACCTATAAATTGCTATACGAATGCAGATTTTATAATGTTGTTTTTATTTTCAGATCCTCCCAGAAATGGATTTCCGATACTCGAAAGCTACGTACATTCTATTCCACATGCATTACGCGCAGATCCTGCATACCGCATCCATATTTCTTACTCTCTCGTTGGCTATATGGAGATATGTAGCTATTAAGTAAGTATAACATTACATAAACGCTTTTACACTCGCAGCTCCACACCAAGTTCGATAACTTGTATCTACATACAATCAAAACCAGAACAAGAAACATAAATTTTCCTTGGAGAGAAAACTTGCGTTCCCGCCGGCGGCGATCGAAACCGATACCTCACTTTCACCCAGCTAAGCATATGGGTAGTTCCTATACCTATTATATTGGTATTGTTATTCATAATTATTTTAAGGCGCGATTATTCTGCAGTATTTGTGGCACATTTGTGGCAACAGTAGATTATTACGCTTATTTGAATATGTAAAGTATAAGCATAGTAGAAATATATTTCTTAATATACATATTTCTACTATGGTATAAGGGACATTTAACGGAGCAAAGAATGTCGCGCGTCTTATGATTTTATTATTTCGCGACCATGATTTTACTTGCCGTTATTTTTAGAGTAAATTTTTATATTATAACTATCGGAAGTAACACATTATATTCATATTAAAAAACAGAAAAAGTGCTCGTGGGGAGTTGTCCACTATATCGTGGTGCGCAGGCATAGCCCGTTTCAATGTTATATATACGGCTTAAAACAATCACGTATCAGACACGTCCTAATGAAGGACAACTAATTCGTCCGAATTTAGTCGACTATAAAGTAAGTCGACATTTTTTACGCGTTTTAAGCCGTATATACATGGAAACATAAATATTTATGTCACGTATTTACACACGTGTCATTTATTCATCAGTAATTGTCAGCTATCTATAGGTATTTTATGTTAGCTACAATTGTAATCAACAATTGATATTCCGAGGGTGCGTACGAAGCGTTTTGCTTTCACATTCATTATACGCACTGCTAAAGAATGGAACTCATTACCCGTGTCTGTGTTTCCCGATAAGTATAATCTAGGAGTCTTTAAATCTCAAGTGAAAAGGTGTCTTCTAGGCATTCGTGCTATATCTTCCACCACATCGTCACTTTATTCACGTCGAGATAGGGGTGAAAAGCTTGCCTATATTACTATTAAAAAAAACAATAATATACCAGTAATACCATTGAGTTATCCCATTAATTAAAACAAAGGGCACATGTCAGATTTTGACTATTACCAGTTTTAATCTACTACAGTTTTAAGGAGGAGGTTCTCAATATTTATTTTTACCTCATAACTTCTTTCGTTGTGAGTCGATTTTGATGATTATTTGAAAGCTGGTGCTTTCCATGTAGTTCCATTTAAATTTCATCAAGATCTGATCTCTAGTTTTTGAGTTATCGTCAATAATGCGTGTTTAATACATTAAATCTGATCAAGGTTCCGAAGATAAAGTGGTTAAGTCGGATTTTTTAAGCTTTGCTTGCGTTTCATAATTATATCATTACGATAGGTACTTAATTCAGGATTTTAACACTACAAGAAAGATTACTTCAGCGGGTGTTCGGTTGAATCTTGGTAAAAGTTTAAAAGGGTGGGCAAAGTAAGCTTTTAACGTTAATTAACTTGGTTGGTGAAATATTAATTAGTGAGACCGACGTAAATGAACCTGATCATTATAATATACGCAAAGGGAAGAAAATATTATCCTTTTTTTTTCTGATTATGTCGTTTGCTTTGATATGAACATTTTCCCTGAGGGTATGTTGGTGAAAATTGACTTAATTAATCTTTAATTATTTATATCAAAATGTTTATATACCAAGTGAGTATTATTTTAATGAGATACTAAATTATCCATAATTCCTTAGTAACGGAACGTTTAAATTTTATCCTTATGTTGTTGTAATTTCGTGACTCGTAAATTTTTGTAACATTTAATTAGATGCCTGATGATGAGCGTTATTAAACTAATTACAAATCAATACGATAATAATTAGAAATAGGTTAAAATCGTCTTCGCAGATTAATTTACTTAGTTTGTTAGTTTCATTTACAATAATGTCAAAAAATAAAATCCTTCCTACTATGTTAATATTATAGATGCGAAAGTTTGTGTGCGTGTGTGTGTGTGTGTAAATTATTGTCACCAAGTATCTCCGTAACTACTCAACCGATCTTAAAGAAATTTGGAATGTAAGTATCTAATACTCTGGATTAGGACATAGGCTGCTTTAATTAATAAATTTATTTATTTATTATTTTGCACAATACAACTGTATACGGAAGACTTACTGCTAATACAACATTTTCTGCCAGACAACATTAATCATCATCGTCATCAGCGGGCGAAGCCGCGGGGCTCAACTAGTTTACTATAATGTAAAAAAAATTGTTAATATATTTTATTCCATTTCATATATAAAACAAAAATAATTATAACTAGATATAAAAATGTACAAAATGTAATCTAATAGATCGTTGTCAGTTGGAAAAGTATCCAAAATGCTGGCAGCATTGCCACCATTTTTTAATAGTTATAAACAAGAGAAGGTTGTATAAAATGCTTAAACGCGTACCTGAAAGGTTAAACCACTATATACATATTTGCTTCACCGTTATTTGCTACGGGATATTGAATTATATACTGCGTCCTTGTTGCGAAATATAAAGAAAATATGTCAACAATTTACTATGCAAGTATATCATACATTGAAAGTCTCTACTGCGTTCGCCGGCTCTTGAAAAATATTAAATGACATGTTCCTTTTATATTTGTTTACAACTTGTATTTTTAACCGGCTTCAAAAAAGGAGGAGGTTCTCAATTCGACTTAATTTTTTATGTGTCACCTCAGAACTTTTTAAGGTGAATCGATTTTGATGATTCTTCTTTTGAAAGCTGGTGCTTTTCATGTGGTCCCATTGAAATTTGATTAAGATCTTTTTTCTAGTTTTTGTGTTATCGTCAATAATGTGTGTTTAATATATAAAAACTGATCAAGGTTCCGAAGATAAATCGGTGAAGTCGGTTTTGTTAAGCTTTGCTTGCGTTTAATTATTAAGCTTTTAGCGTTGCTGCGTTTACGTTTAAACTAGCTTATGTTACTTTGTTTAGGTCTAATATTCCAAGCAGAATTAGAACCACTTCTCTTAAACATAAATAGATAAAAGCAACCCCTCATTAAATCCAATGACTTGTGTCGTGGTTGCTGGAAACATTCACATCACACACACAATCACAACCATAACCAGAAACACAAATCTCAACACAAGTTTCTAGCCGCAACGCCAACGGACATCTCAGTAAGCCAAGGTTGGCACCTAACACCTGGTTTATAAATTGTTTTTTTGTTTTGTTTTACAGGTACTCCGACAAAAGCCACATACTGTGCACAGAGAGGAGATGTAGCCTCGCTATTCTGACTAGTTTTCTGTTACCGCCCATACTTTGCATTCCAACTTTTATGGTGAGTATCCTTTCACATTGATGGAACGTCGCACTTTATATACAAATGTTCTGTAGGGTTGACGAAACTGTTTTCATTTTAGAATAGAATAGAAGCAATTTATTTGTGACAAAACATAAAAGACACACGAAAGGCAGAAACAAAAACAGTTTGTCACAAAGCGGCTCCAACTCAGCATAATACTGGCTGTACACCAGCGCTGGTCTTCCGTTGGAGCCGTTTAGTGAAGTCACGGCACGCATTTTCGATAGATCATGTATAGGTGTTTCATTTTTACCTACATGCAACCGTTGTAGGATTTCGCAGACACTCTTAAAATCATTAATATGTCAAACTAGCTGCGCCCCGCGGTTTTACCCGTGTAAATTCCGAACCCGCGGGAATTCCGGGATAAAAAGAAGCCTATGTTATTTCCGAAGCTCTAGACTATCTGTGTACCAAATTTAATTTAAATCAGTTCAGTAGTTTTGGCGTGAAAGCGCGACAGACAGTCAGACAGTTACTTTTGCATTTATAATATTAGTAAGGATTATATACTCGTGAAATCTTTATTTTGTCAAATTAAAGATACTTCAAATCATGTATTTCAATAATTGTGAATTTGATAACGCTCTTACATATAATTATGCTGTTATAAATAGATCAAGGCGTAAATCTTGTATGTGTCCTACTAATATTCTCATATTAGTAGGAGACTCATAATATCGATATGCGTATCTAAAGGTTGGAATAGCTACTCTGATGTCAGAATTTTAGACCATTATTTTTACCAACAGCTCTCCATCATGTACACTTATATCATGGGTTCCGGCAACATTTACATCACATACACTAATTCCCAGAACCAGAAGCACACAACGTTCCTTGGAAATGAAAATTGTGCTACAGTCGAGCATCGAACCCAGGACTCACGGCGCAGAGGGAAATTATGTATCTAAATTACTCTAACATCCTATGGAATATATCCACATTCGGAAATTTCAAAGCCAAATTCAATATGCAATTACGCTTGGCAACCCTGTTCATTATTCTCCAACAATATTCCGAACTTTCCATACAATGTAAACTTTATATTCAATTAAGCATTCATATCGCTATTGTTCATCAACAGGTATTTAATATTCACGAGAAGCCCACCTCAGACAACGATGGCAACCCAATTACTGTGTACCACGTGGACTCAGACCACCACGGAACATTGTACCAAATCAATTTCTGGGTCCACGCCGTGGTCATCAAGATGCTTCCCTGCTTCATCCTAACAGTTATAAGTATATGGCTGATTAGAGCTTTGTACAGCGCAAACCAGCATCAGAAAAATCTGCGGAATTACAACAACTGCTCAGCCGCTGAGAAAATGGTAAAAAGGCAGCATAAGGCTGATAAGAGAACTGACAGAACGACGAAGATGCTGCTAGCGGTGTTGCTTTTGTTCCTTGTGACTGAAGTGCCCCAAGGGATACTGGGGTTGCTCAGTGGCTTGATGGGCTGGTGTTTCTTCTTGAAGTGCTATAATCTGTTTGGAGAGTTGATGGATTTCCTAGCTCTTCTAAATGGGGCGATCACCTTTGTGCTGTACTGCTCGATGTCAAGGCAGTTCCGACAGACGTTCAGACAGATGTTGCTTCGGCCGCCGCTTGTGAGGTTCCTGCCCCCGACTGTTTCGCACTCCGACTCGCACAATATGAACACGTAAGTTGGTTTTGTGTCTCATTTTCTGTACATATTCTCGATTTGCACTGTGAAATTATATCTATACGTTCAGTGGCTAAAACTAAAGTGATAGTTACGATAATTAATTACAATGTGTCTTAGAATAGGGAATATGCATATTTTTCTTATGATTTTAATTGATTTTTACGTTAATACATTAGAAATACCAAACTAAATATTTGAAAATGCGAGCAGGTTCGAGCAGTTCTGACGGACATTATGACGTTTTTTTCTGTGACATCTACTATCCAATTAAGACTACCATGAAAGAAAATTGACCAATAATTTACATCAAAGTTGTGTGAACTGACGTCACGAATCAGTTCAGCCAGTATCGCGCTTTTTGCTAATTTCAATTTCTTATGCATTTTTTAACTTTTTATTTTTTAATTCTTATTAAAAAGCATATGAAAATGGTCTTTAAAGAAAAAAAAAATGGGTGTTACCATAAAACTTTTTCTAGGTGAACCGATTTTGATAATTTCTTTTTTACTTTAAAGCTGGTGCTTCCAATGTGGTACCGTTTAACCAATTGACCAAGACCTGACCAGTAGTTTTTGAGTTATCCTCAATAATGCGTATTTAATTCATTAAATCGGATCATGGGTTCCGAAGATAAAGCGTTGAAGTCGGATTTTTAAAGGTTTGCCTGCGTTTAAATACAGTCGAATCGAGAATCGAGAACCTTTTTTTGATATCGGTTAAAAATGCTTAACTTAATTTCAAATCTCATGCATGTTCCTTAATTTTGCATGTTTTGCTTCTAATATTGAATGAGTAGTGCACTAATATGGGTGAATGTGTAATTAGAATGTAGAATGTGGCATTAACATGACGGTTGTGCTTTTCTACCTATGTTTTCATAGCACACTCCACGAATTGGGGCCTACAGTTTGCGTAGTTGCTTATTTATGGTTGATTTCTCACGAAAATGTGTGTTTGTATTTGTTTTCTGACTAGCCTAGTTTTAGAATGACGCAATGAGAGCAAGTTCATGCAGATCGGGACTAGGTCAAAAACCGAATATGAAACCCAAACTTCTATATTATTTGAACTGCCCGTTGTTTTATTTGGGTGCGGGTTCATCTTCTAAGCAACGGGTATCGTGTTCTATGGATAGTAAAACCAGTTTTCTCCTCAATATAAATTTGTGTTCCTGGTTCTGGGTGTGATTGTGTTTGTGATGTGAATGTTTCCGGCACTCACGACACAAGTCACCGAATTTAGTGTAGGGCTGTGATTGTGAAAGCGTTTAATTATGCATATTACGTTAATTTAGTCTAGCAGAAATTGGATCGTCTTAGTTGGGTGTTTCAACACTTTGTCCGCCCGTCCTTCTGACCATCGGTCTGCTAGAGGCTTAGCTTCCAAACAAAATAAGTTAAATACTTTAAATTCTCACTTAATATGCAAAGTTTTGATCTCTACGGTGGATGCTGCGGCACTTTGTCGATCCTACTGTCTGTCAGAGGCTTATAGCTTCTAAACAAAAAGAGGTTAGCTAGTTAAAATTCTTATTCAATATGTAAAATTCTTACCAAAAATCTAAATGGCACTCGAAACTTCATACGAGTAATTGAAAGTATGAAGGGGGACATCTAATTTACACATAATTTTTCTACATTTAATTATAATTTATGGTGGGGGCAGTAAAGCCTGCACTGACGTCCCGCTTGGTGTGTATCACTGGCGAAACTACCCGAGCCATCCCAGCTTCTTTATATACCTCAGGTTAGTTTTGGGTCGCCAACCAAACTTTCGATTTGGATTTCGATTCCCGGAAGGAGCACAATTTTCCTTACCAAGGGACATTGTGCTCCTGGTTTTAGGTGTGATTGTGTGTGTGATGTTAATATTTCCGACACCCACGATACATGTCTATAAGCTTAGTGGGGCTGTGAGTGTGAATGCGTTTGTTTAAAGCTTAACGTGTATAGTAGAAAAAGTATAAAGTAAAGCAGTATTCTTTTCGTTGTTTTATCAATGATTTTGGCATTCCATCTCATTTCTCTAAGTCTTTATTTATTCCACTCCTGTATTAAAATGCCTTTATTTATTTCACTCCTGTACCCTACTTTAAGTAATGTCTCATGCCTTTGATCCTGTGCTATGAAATTGTTTCCTTCCTGCAGGTGCACGAAAAACATTAAAAGGTAACAAACAGCTGAGCTTCAGTTTATTGAAATGTGAGTATCTAATTCTGCATGACGCTTTCTATGTTCACTTATGTATATATATACACACTTAAGTGAGTGCTTTTAACAGAGAACACAAGAATAAAGTATCTTTCCTTTAATAGAGACAGTAAAACAGTGTTATTGGAAACATTCCTATACTTAACTTACTTAACTCAAGTTAGGAGTTTCGGTCAAAAACTTAAATTACTTATTAGTCTAGAATCTAGACTAAATATATTTTTACGTAAATTTTTAAATCCTACTAATTTTATAAATCCAAAAGTTTGTTTGTAAGTGTGTAAGTAGGTATGTTTGTTCCCTCGTCACGATTTAACGGCTGAACGGATTTGAATGAAATTTAGGATGTACATAGATTATACCTAGGATTAACACATAGGCTAATTTTTAATTTGATAATAGCGGGCGAAGCCGCGGGGCACGGCTAGTTAGGTATAAAAAAAAAGAGTGCAAGCGTGACGCTTACCATCGGATGAGCAAATTGCTCGGCATGTCTTTCAACGACATAAAAAAAAATATAGATATAAGGATTTAAAAAACTTAAGCTATTTCTGTTTGTAATTTGGAGAGTTTGGACATGCTTTTTATGGCATCAACTGCTCCCTTTATCTCTATTTCAAAACATCGTATGATTTTATGAAATTCGGCTTATTAGTGACACATATACGTATCTAAAATTCATATTATGCCAACATCAAGCTCACTAAGCCCTACTAAGCTCAATTAAGAAGGGCGTTAATACCCAGACCGCGCTTATGAACATGAAATTCTAGCATAGAGTTTAATGCTAATGATGTGTGATATAGCTTTACCATTGAATAAGTAGGATGGGTATAATATACAGCTTATATATATTTAATGAGCTTACAATATACAGCTGTACTACCCGTTGGTTTAGTTGTTCGATTCCCGAACATGTTCTCATTTTGTCGTTAATATATTTTATTGAAGGTGCAACCTTATTTATGACAAGTTACAACACTCTGATGGAGAAGCTTTGAACTTAATAAAAAAACAACCCGATACCTTTTGGGTCATCATTCCAACCGAAGAAACTTTTTTCGTGGTACGCTTACTTCAAATTTATAATTTTATATAGATTTTTTTTTATTCTTCATCAAATAACTTAAACGTAGAAAAAGCTTAAAAAAACCGACTTCACCGCTTATATTTTGGTTTTGGCTTGATTGATTTCATTAAAAAAAACATATGGGACCACCTCTGAAGTATAATCTACCAAACAAAAAAAGAATTTAGAGAATCGGTCCACAAATGGGGGAAAGATCAGTGAACATAAAAAAAAACACTACAGTCGAACATAGTACCTCCTCCTTTTTGGAGTCGGTAAAAAACTTAAGCTTAATTCAAACAGATTACATTACAAAACATGTTATGTATGTATTTGCAAGGCCTATCTGTTTATAAGAGGTGACCACTGTCTCCCACACTAGGAAAACCTGTGTTGTGGGATTCAGTATCTTTCTCAATGTTATTGCAATAAAATGAGAGTATGTAGATCTACAAACATTTTTTGATAGTCAAATACTGTTACATTTTTTTTTTAATTTACAAGGCGAGGCGTGGTTATGCCTTTTTTGCGGGACAGTGTAGTTTAAAAATCTATTAATTATACTGCCGTCATAAGGAAAAAGACGTAAGTATGTCTTTGTCAAAATTGAGTTATATTCAACAAAAATATCTTTGCTATTTAATTACAACATTCTGATGGAGAAGCTTCAGCTCAATAAAAAAACACCCCGATACCTTTTGGGTCATCATTTCAACCAAATAAACTTTATTCGTGGTACGCTTATTTCAAATTTATAATTTTATATAAATTTTTTTTTATTCTTAATCAAATAACTTAAGCGTAGAAAAAGTTATGACTTGTATCAGATGCGTGTTAACAAAAGTTAAATGAAGTAGGTTGCTTTTGAATATTTTAAAATAAAAAAATATAGTAGCTGCGGCTACTTTTCCTGACTCCGATAATGTATTTAACTTAATTTTGACAAAAATGCACGTCTTTTTTCATTATTTTGGCTTCGCAACCTTGTGCATTTAGCCAGTGTCAAGTAATAATGTATTTCGTATTAAAAGTTCTAGTCACAAGTCAAAGTCAAGTAAAAGAGTCAAGGTCCAGTCATTCAAGTCATGCCCTGGTAAAGTGGTAGAAACTTTACTAGAACTTCTATTGGTGTTTTAGAGCGAGGGCGAAAATGACGTTTTTCAATTTGGTATCATTTTCCTACACTTATGCACATTAACTAAATATTAACGGTTAATAATCCACCATTATTAAACATTAACACTCGAAGAATCACAGGTTTTGGAAAACTACTTGGGGGCTGAGTCACCCACGTCCGTAGGAGGATACCCCTTAAGTCTGACTCCCTACACGTGGTCCCCGGGTGGTGCTAATCAGGTGACATTTGAGAGGTGGTAGAGCATTTTGTGAGTTGCTCGCCTGGCTTGCTACCAAAGTAGCTTACCACCATCAAGTTGAAAGTCTGCCGCCAAGCCAAATACGGTGTTCCGGCAGTTATCCTTGAGAGCCTGCGTATTCCAGGTCTAGTGTGTTTACCAGCTTCGATCACATCGCCACTTACCATCAGGTGAGATAGTGGTCAAACAATAGCCTGTCACAAATAAAAAAAAAAATAAATGAAAAAAAAATAAAAAATCAACAACGCCATTTTTTCGCTTTCGCGGCAAAACTCCAGGCAGTATCCTACTTAATATTCTAAATCCGAAAGTTGGTGTGTAAGTGTGTGTGTAAGTATGTTTGTTCCCTCTTCACGCTTTAACGGCTGAAGGGATTTGGATGAAATTTTGAATGTACATAGATTATACCTAGGATTAACACATAGGCTACTTTTTAATTTGATAATAGCGGGCGAAGCCGCGGGGCACGGCCAGCAGATTATATGTGTAATACATCATCTTAATTATTACGGCAAAAGTAGCATTTAGAAGAAAATCGTAAAATAAAATAAAATAATAAATGAGGGTATGGTTAAAACAAGAATCAGGGTTTGAGAGCATTCTAGTATTTTATAAATAACAGTCTTTGAAATTAGCGTGGGGCTGTGAGTCTGTAATCGGTAAATAAAATTAGGAAAAGTTTCACGTTATGAGAAACGGTACACGAATAACAGCCCTGTTCCATTAATAAAGCCCTCACGTACTCTTCATACGTCGCATTTGGTAACGGGGGTAACATAAGACAGGAAGCTTTTTCCCTTTGTTGCAAAAAGGAAGACTCATAACTTGCTGATAATAGGTGGAATCATGTTCTAAGCTTTTGTTTATTACAAGCTTTTATTTAACTTAGTTCTTGCTATATCTTTCTGCTTCAATCCATTGCAGTACCTATATTAATGAACTAGCTGTCCCGGCGACCTTTGTTCCGCCTAACAGTCAATGAATGTGCATATTTAGGAAGCCATACCCGGCATGCGTTACAATGTCACGTGACTATATTATTACAACCTTCATGTTTAACCAAATCCGAGTGACGTATGAGAAAAAGGAAAGCATGTCGAAATTTAAAAAAAAAATTTAAAGAAATGTACGTTCTTAAAAAGTATCCTATGTCCTTCTCCTGGCTCTAAACTACCTCCCTGCCAATTTTCAGCTAAATCGGTTCAGCCGTTCTTGAGTTATAAGTGGAGTAACTAACACGACTTTCTTTTATATATATAGATATGCATATGATTTAAATTCCATCTCATTCTCAGCCCCACACTAAGTTCGATGACTTGTGTCGTGGATGCCGGAAACATTGAAATCACACACAGAATCAGAAACATTGCCTGCGTCTTTGTTCGCTAAACGGTAATTTTTTTTTTTATTCTATTTCGGCAAACGTTGGACTGCTATCTCACCTGATCGTGAGGTAAGTGACGATGCAATCTACGATGCAGCACGTTTGCCCAGAAGATGCCAATTCACTAGCGACTTAAAGACTCCCATATTGTATTTATCAGCGAACACTGTCTGGGTGTCTTCAAGTCTAGAGTGAATAGGTACCTACCTTCTAGGCAAGCATATTTCATCTTCAGCCGCATCCGTCACTTTCCATCAGGTGATAAAGAGGCCTATTCGGCTTAAATACAAAACTCAAATTTCCTTTGCGGGAAAATCTGTGTTCTCACTGGAAATCCAAACCGATTTCCGCTGCATAAGGCGAACGCACACCCAACTACACCAGCGAGCAACATTTTTCAAAATTTTTCACAATACGTCACAAATTGCGTGAGACTCGTTGGGGCCTGGAAGAAAAGATTTTAACGAATAGTAGTGTGACCTAATGGGAAGGATTATCAACCAATCGATTTGCTGTGACGGTTTATTTTTTCATCTGGAATTTACTTTTATTAATTAAAGTACATAAATAAAAAAGAAAACAGTTAAATTGAATAAAGCTATAATTATAAGTGCTATATTTCCAAGCTAATGTAAAAACCCCACGCAAAGCTTTAAAAAAACCGACTTCACCGCTTTATCTTCGGAACTTTGATCAGATTAGATGTACTAAACACGCATTATTGACAATTTCTCAATAATGATCAGTAGGATCAGATCTTGATCAAATTTAAATGAGACCAATTGAAAAAAAAATCGAAATCGGTTCACGTGGAACGAAGATAACAAACATAAAAAAATATATATACATTCGACTTGAGTACCTCCTCCTTTTTTGTGATTTCGGTAAAAAAACGGTCTGCACCACTTTATCTTCGGAATAATGATCAGATTAAATTAATTAAATACGCATTATCGACGATAATTCAAATACTGCTAGTCTGGTCTTTATCAATTATTTAACGAACCACATGGGAAGCACCAGCTTTGAAATAAAAAAGTCACCAAAATCGGTTCACTTAGAAGGCAGTTAAGTAACACACATTAAAAAAATACAGTCGAATTAAGAACCTCCTCCTTTTTTTGAAGTCAGTTAAATAGTACAGAAAACTTCTTATTTTTCAACACGAGCTCAAAACAATCTAAACTTTCTTCTCGTTTCTTTCAAAGTCTTTCAAAACATCCTGCTCTTGAAATAATCACCTGAAATGTAAACAAAATATCCGCTAACAATATTGTTATTATTTTTATAAACTTCTTTGAATTTCAAATACGCAAAGATCCCTTTCAATAAGGAAGCGGATTCTTTGAAGTTTCATGAAATTTCAGAACTTACCAACACTACCCATCGTGAGCAGAATTAAACATCGGCTTTATATAATATCTTTTTACATTGGTGAAGCTTGTTTTTTTTCTCGACTGCCAAGGAAGGTTTGTTTCTCGCGGGTATTTTGTACATATGTATAAATTTCTTTATAACCTCGAATATTCCAAACGGCTGGATGGATTTCGATAGTTAAGGTATTGGTATATTCGTCTTAAAACCCAAGTGTCTTTATATAGGTGTTTGAAACACAAACAAAATGGCGAATTTTTGGCGCGAAATAATAGGTAATAAGTAAATAAAAAAAATATACCAAACTTACCGAGTAGGCTATCAAAATGAGGGAATGTAAATAAAGGGGATAACATAATCTTACATAAAAAGTAGGTTCGCGTTTTTGCAGTCAGGTTTTTTGAACTTTTAGTACATTGACTTGTTTTCGGCATTTGATCAGGTAAATAATACATTCGATTTTGGAAGCGAATGTTCGCCAATTGTACTTTAGTTTTTTTTTATTCTCAATAGGCAAGCATTTAATTTTGACTACTATCTCACCCACAGATCAACAAGCCAGGGTATATAGTCTTTGATCTCACCTGATGGAAAGTGACGATGTGGTCGTAAATGGAGCATGCTTGCCTAGAAGATATACCTGTTTCTAGTTTTGTAAGATTACCTCTATTTCGTAACCTTTTATTTTGGTACAATAATTATATATCTCTACCGTTACATGCTATTTAATTATATTTCTATAATAGCAGAAATCGTCTTCACTATCAAAAACCTACTTTTTCCAATATCTCTGGAACCATAGTGATAAATTTAGAAAGGAAAAATTTTCGCTTGAGGCGGGATTTGAACCCGCGTTCAAATCCCGCCTCAAGCGATAATTTTTCCATTCTAAATTTATCACTATAGTTCTGCCTAGCATGGTTAATGCTTTATAAATAAAATCAATTGATTTGGGTAGACGTTATCAACACAACGTGGAGCTAGCTGCAATGTTAGACTCGTTGGCCGTAGTAGTATCTATAAACTGTTTCGGTAGATGACGTCACACGTCCCCGTAAGACGTTAATAATAAGAAAAGGTTAATTTCGTCGCTTCAGGCGGGGCTTGAGTAGCTCAGCGGTTAGAGCAATAGGACACCCTATGGCCGCGGGTTCAAATACCGCCTCAAGCGATAATTTTTCCTTTATATATTTATCACTATAGTTCTGCCTAGCATGACTAATGCTGTATAAATAAAATCAATCTGTGGAACCATTCATATATATAATTATTAGATTTTCACAACACTTTGGGACAAACTAGATACTGTATTCTCTCTTAAACAAAATAAGCTACTAATATAATAACTATACATATAATTAATTGACGACCCAGCTTGGGCATTTGTGTTTCTGGTTCTGGATGTGATCGTGTATGTGATATGCACATGTTTTTGGCACCCACGATACAAGTCTTTGAACTTAGAGTGGGGCTGTGAGTGTAAATATGTTTGTATTAATAATATGAAAATGGACAAAAATTTTTTTTTCTTATGTTTCTTTGTATCTGATCTATGTATGTTTTGTTTTGTTTATATAATGCCAAATAAACATATAATATTTCATTCATAAAATCATTAAACACTTTTTCAAAGTCACAGCTTACACACAAAGTGTGGGGCTGTGAGTGTGAAAACTCGAAATACTCGATATTTGCGATAGCTCGAGGACTTGTGTCGTGGGTGCAGAAAACATTGAAATCACACACACAATCACAATCAGAACTAGAAACACAGAGGATCACATCCTTGGGGAGAAAACTTGTGTCCCCGGCGGGAATCGAACCCGATACCCCTGCTTAGAAGGCGAACGCTCAATCAAATAAGCCAACAGGCAGTTCATTAATTCATGCATATTATACTGAACTGAACAGTATGTCTGATATTTTATTCGTAGATCCTGATCTCACAAGTGGAAAAATAAAGAAGCTGATTATATTAGAGTATTATGGTAATATATCAGAATGTTTATTTTTAATATGCTATCTGAGTTAAAGTATTACGCTGTTTTTTTACTTTGGACCACAACTTAATATATTCTCTGACAATTTGAAGTTATTATGTCATGGACAGGGTGGGGACGACCGGGAATAATCCGTTTAGACGCTAACTGCCTCTGACAGAAAGACGGACGGTGGTGAACAAGTCAATTCACCTTGTTTCTCTTAGTCAACTGCTCAAGTTACATAAAAAGAACTTTGTTGGCTAAATAGAGCAAACCAGTAATGCGACTACCAAACAGCACTTCACACCGAACGACGTATATTGCTGTCTGGAACTTGCTGTATAAACCAAGTTCGTCACATAATGGAATAATGTGGTACACAGACTAGACTAGTACTAACTGAAACAAAGAAATTGGCTCGTTGAGCTCAAACCACTTCATTCCTACAGAGGAACACCCGTGAACTTTGACGACCCCAAACTTACCGACAAATTGGAAAATTCTGAAACTTTGCCATGGCTAATAAATTAGACAGTTTTGTACTAATTGTTCTCTCCTTCTATTATCAACACTTAAGTTTTATTATCAACTTTATTGTTTTTGTTTTAACGCCCATCTAGACAAACTCATCTGAACTAACAACTCGCCTCGCGCGAGCGTTTTTTGTGGTATTTGGGAGACGAGACAGCAATTTCTGTTTATGTAACCGGTAAGAAAATACCGTGGTTACAAAAATGTTACGAAAACAGACAGAATCTTCATTTGTAACTTGGATACGGGACAAGACGACAATTTCTTCTTAGGTAAATGGTTACAAAACGTAGTTACGATGGCGGTCAATAGATATTAATAGACTTAACCTCTAGCCAAGGAATTCACTTCTGCTCGATAAATCATATAGAAAGCGTTGAGTTAGTCATTTTAGCAACGCGTTTTTTAAATACGTACATGACAAGCATAAGATGATTAAGGCGGCGACAACTATCTTACCATATATATGGTAATGTATAGCGTGTCCGCTGCGTATTCTTAAATAAAAAGGGCCACATTACATATAAAGGGCTACATTCAATGCCTACGCTCTGGTTGCAAAATTTCACCCTAGCCCGTTCAGAGGCTTGGTTTGAGCGTTTGGTTAGTGTGAGTTGTAATGCTCTAGCGCGTTCAGTGCCTCGGTTAATCACAACCAAATAACCGCCTTGAAAGAAGGTTGTAAAGCTCTCTGACGCCTGTCAATGTCAAATTTCTATGAGAATTCCCGCGTAAAGCTGTATGTGAAGTCAAACTGAAAGTTGAAGTTGAACATTGTTAGATGTAATTGACTGTAAAATATAGATTACTATACTATTTATTCATTATTACATGGCCCTACATCGTTCGGGCCCTTCAAGCGTGGATAAAAAATAAACGAACAACCGAAGTTGTAGGCATTGAACACAGCTCAGTAAACTCTAAAAAGTTAAATTCTGTCTATATGACAGCTGCAGTGCCACTCTGGACTTTTAACATCAAAGTCGTCCTTACCATAGCAATCTTGCGATTCTCTCACTGACGTGTTAAAATTATAATGAGTTAGTTATAATTAAATTATTTTTTGTTACAGAGCAAAGACTTCGATACCGTGAGGCAGGATCAAACACGGGAACGCTCCAGTGTGTGAACACTGTTTATAAGACAAAGTGTGTGCGTCCCGATGTTAACACCAAGTTAACTAAAGTACAAAAAAGACTAAACTTTTATATTAAGTGAGACATATAAAGTGATTACTTACTTGTAAATAAAATTGTCATATTAAGAAAGTTATAATATTGTATAGTGTTGAAATAAATGCAGTGCGTCCAAAACAGTGAACGTTAAAAACTTTAAATAACAATTAAATGTAGTTTAATAAATACAATGAGAAAAAAATGCGAATTAATCAAAAAATGTGTTGATCATTAAAATAATATTATGACATAGGAATATGAGCAATGTATGGAAGTTTCGTAAAAAAAGCCATGAAATTTGACCAGATTTGGCGGGTACTTCCCAACGGATCATAGTATCAGATTTTCACATTATCCGATCATAACTGTTGTTCCTAAACTAAAATTAATTATATATTATTGTTCTCAACTGATCTTAAGATCCGTTGGTACCAAAATAGATAAATGTTTTACGTTCTCAACGGATCATAGAAATATTATTATAATTGTTTGGTTCGCCATGTTTTCGTGAAAACTAGTGTATTGGCGTAGCACTAAACTAACTTAATTGGGTGGTACTTGTTAGTATAGAGGTAATTAAAACTCATTTGTATAAACATTGACATTGGTGTTAAGGGTATATCCATTTAAAGTCATAACATTTTAATTTATGTGTAATCTAGTTTAATTCAAATAATTAATAAAAATGCCAATATAATAACATGTGGCGTTCAGACGAAAGCCTTCTTGCTTCAACAGTAAATTACAATATGTCAAATTATATATCAATTAATTCCGGAAACATGTTTGTGATCGGAAATGTCACCTTTGAAAGTTATAACTTGATACGAAATCTCATTATTAATTTTAATTATGCACCTACATATTTTTGTATAAATTAGTGTATCTATAATTTAAGAAGTTTCTTAGCTATAAGGGACTTGATCGACAAAGCGCCCTAGGCTCGCGCTCGCCACGCGCCCGCCGCTCGACCGCGCGTCCTGGCCACTTTGTATATCAAGTCCCTTAGGCGACATACATTTTATTTTCATTGCGCCCGGGTCGCGCGCCTGGAGCGCTTTGTATATCAAGTATCTAGGGGCTGTAAACCGTTTATTATACTAGAAATAATATTACACATAACGTCACTTACTAGTTATTGGGAAAATGTGATGAATATGTTATTCAAAACCTTATTGACCCTGTTCAATACCCGACAGTAAGTAACAAGTACCGCGCTATAACGAACTTGTGCAACGACTGAAGAAAGAGACAAAACGTACAAATTGTAGTGTGTGACAGAGACGACGCACTTTCAAGCCGAAACTAGCCGATTATCCCTCTTTAGCTCGATGTGTACTATTTACCACCAAGTTACGATAAATGTTGATAAAGTGGTGTTTAACAATAAGTGAAAATGGCTACAAAACCTTGTAATTTGCTGTGAGACATGATTCACATTTTCTTATTAACTAATATATACATATATTAGTATATATGTTTAATGTTTTCTAATATGGTTTAATATGTATAGGTACATAGTGTACAAATAAATTGTTATAATATAGTCAAGAAAGAAAAAAAAACTATGTAAATAAAGTCCAGTCCATCCGTCCAGAACTGGATCATCATCAGAATATAAATATAACATGTGTAAAATTAAATACACGTAATTATAATAAATATATCAGTTAATTATAGAACAATAATACAAAAGCGAGTAAAGAGCTCTAGTCATAGGTACGAGAATGTATTCTTTAAGAATGTGTATAAGGATATTAATTTAATTTTATGGAGTTTTTGTACCGTAGTACGACAGGGCGAACTGCCCATTGGCTAAGTTGGCTGAACGTTCGCTTTCTAAGCAGGGGTATCGGGTTCGAGTCCCGGGCGGGAACACAAGTTTTCTCTCCATGGATAATTTGTGTTTCTTGTTCTGGTTGTGATGTGAATGTTTCCGGCACCCACGACACAAGTCATTGAACTTAGTGTGGGGCTGTGAGTGTGAAAGCGTTTACGTTTAGGTTTAAGATGTTAATTAAGCGATTGACATTTGCACTAACTATAAACGACTTTAATTGTCATGTGCATTCATATTCATGCTTTTGTATCTCTTATATTAATTTTATCATATTTTTGATATTGTGAGGCTTTAGACAGTTTTTTGTTCTTGGATATTTATAAGATACTTTTGTTGTATGCGTTCTTCTACGCCAGTCAGTAAGTCTCTAGACGAACCCTTATAAAAAGATTAAATGTTGAAGTTTCTATAGTAAAAATATGTTATGTCTTATTTCGCCTCTTGACATTTAGATCAGTTTTTTTTTTATTCGAGATAGGCATACTTTTGACCACCATATCACCAGAGAGTTAAAATAGGACGAAAGATATTTTAACTATGGAAGGTTTATCGAATGTCTTGTTTTTTTACGAATAAGGAAGTTTGATTTCACCACTCGGATAAAATGAATAGGATAAAAATGCGAGCAATTATGTTTTACAACAATTGAATGTTAGTTTACTTTAATAGTTTAACGATTATGTATATTATAAAAATATAACATTAAAAATATCCATATATAAATATGATAAAAATTATTTGTTGATGTTTTTTTCATATTTTCAGTATTGATATCCCATTAGATTAATTATCTATATTTTCTTTTCATTATTTTCCCTCGAGACTGTGTGAATGAATTTGATAATCAAAATGATTGCATCGATTATATAACTTTAAGTAAGAATTATATGTAATTTTGTATTTATATTAAACAGTTTTTTTTTTATTAATATTGTAGACATCGATCTTATTTCCGGTCATGGAACTAAAATCGATTTTTCGACTTCAGAAACTTTTTTTACAAGCATGTATAAATAATAATTGACCGAAAATCACTCTAACATTTTTAAACGAGAGTATAAACATGGCTAGTAGGTATACTAAATGCTTCATTTCTAGTATGCAATTCTGATTTTGGTTTTATTTCTACTATTATATAAAACTGCATCCTGACACATATCCCTACTAAGCTTGCGTCTTGCGAACTCGAAACTACAGTTAAAGTTTCAGGAGCATGATATTTTCTTTAAATTTTCAGGAATTAGTCCTTTGTGTATATTCACTAGATCAGCTGTTACTTAAAATATCTACGTTACTGTATTTAAATGTATTAAAATATTTGATATTTAATAGCTCTATCGACTTTCGGACCCAGGGGTCTATTCCGCATAAATCATCTTTATATCGACGTCGAATACGATCGATTTTTTTTGTTATGAACATCGAATCAACTGAAATTTCAACTAATCGACTGTCGTAGCGACGTCGCATCAATTCGAATAATCGTATTTGGACGACCAGAACAGATCTACTGGATCTAAATTTGATCAGACACGTTTTATTTTGTTATTATAGGTATAGTTGTGTACAGATTTACATTATTGTAATAAATGTTAGTTGTAAATTATTTTAAAATAAATAATATGAATGTTATTATATGTTAGATACAAAAATTATAAAGATGCTTTTATAACAGCCTAATTAAAAAAAGCTTTTTAAGTGTTAAAATATAATAAAGATTTTTCTACCAATTTTGTATTATTGTCATCGCCATTTCATATAGCAAATACATGTATTTGCAATTCAAAGAGGCAATGCCACCAGCAAGATAGGAACCCACTGGTAGTAGGCTTAATCACTTGAGTTACCTTTAAGCTCGGTTCTTTGGTCTTTGCTGTATACAGATTTAGTTTAGTTTTAGGAAATATTAACAATTGGTCCGTAGATAGTGATGAAAAAAATAAATTTTATACAATGTGCAACATAAGCCGAACGCCGAAGGCGTAACACGACTTTGTAAATGTCATTTATTGTATAACCCTCGATCGATACACCTTGTATGTAGTATGTAATGAGGGTAACGGGTCAGATGGACGGTGTAACACCCAGATGCCTAACCAAACTCACCTGCACACAGTGTCCCTGCCGTTGAACAAACGATGCTCCAGTATTTCACAAAAGCACGTCCAAGAAGGGTTCATATCAGGCAGTTTACATATCCCTGAGTACTTTAGAGTGTTTTTTACTCATATATAATTATATTAGTTTAGCTACGAAATTATGATATGTGTAAATTTAGTATGAAAAAAAAGAAAATCCATAACTTATGTTCGTATTTGGCAGGATTATAAAACTAACACACGACCATCGTATAATCATTGAATGATTCTCAAACGCACAAACGAACGCATTAACACTCACAGCCCCACACTAAGCTCAAAGACTTGTATCGTGGGTGCCGGAAACATTTATTTCACACACACAAATGCACCCAGAATCAGAAGCACAAATATCCCTTGCGAAGGAATTTCTGATCCTGCCGGGAATCGAACCCAGGACCCACGGTGCAGAGGGCGGAGACCTGTCCACTGCGCCAACTGGGTCGTCGTAATTCCATATCTATATCATACAGTGTAATAGAAACAGTCCATCATTCTAAGTTTCTTTATAATTTCGAAGCAACCCCTGCCTGACCTTGTTTACAGAGCTTTGCGCAACCAACATTAAAATACTTCAGAATAGGCTTACCTTGTATATCTAACTAGGCAGGCCTGCATTTATAGGTGCCTATTGGTTTATGAGTGACGTAATAGACCAAGAGCCAAAAGGGAATTTAGAGATAAGGTACTAAAAAGGTTTAAAAGTATTAAACTGAATGTAGTGTTTGGATCGTCCGATGGCTAAGTTAGGTGCGCATTCGCCTTTCAATCAGCGGGTATCGGGTTCGATCGCCGGTGAGTTCACATGTTTCTTCTCCAAGATAAATTTGTGTTTCTGGTACTGGCTCTGGTTGTGGTTGTGTATGTGATGTGAATGTCTCCGGCAGCCATGACACAAGTCATCAAACTTAGTGTGGGGATGGGAGTGTGAAAATGTTAAATATCATTTCAAATAAATAATTAAACGCAAGCAAAGGTTTTATAAAAAATAGACTTCACCGCTTTATCTTCGGAACTTTGATCTGATTAGATGTACTAAACACGCATTATTAAAGATATTTCAAGAACTACTGATCAGATCTTGATCAAAATTAAATGGGACCAATTGGAAAGCAACATCTTTCAAACTAAAAAACAAGCATTACAAAAATAAATCCTTAAAAGCAATGCTCTCAAACTACACCATTTGAATGAATTAATTGCCAATTATTATTCCTTATTATATTAAAAAATATGACATATGTATTTGTTTGTTATTTCCCTTTAATTTTCTTCATTTTGATACCCTACTCTACGGTTTGGTTTAACGCGCGAAAAATACAATCCTTCCTTTGCAGTCGGGTAAAAAAGGAGTATTATTCCGTTGAGTAAAATCCATGCACACTTCATAAACTTGTATAATTATATACCAGTTATTATTTTTGTAGACTACTTGTTCAATATTCCAACATTTTTAAATGACCCATATTATTTTGAACCGGAAGCTCGTTGCCGGGAAAATGGCGATTTCCCCGGGCATAGCATAGAATACTTTTAAAAAGGTTTAAAACGATTCCTGAAAAGGTCGGGAACGCGTAAGTGATATCTTAAGTGTTACAGATGTCTGCGAATTTCATCAGGATATCTGCTTATTTGTTACTTATTGCAAAAATATACTAAAAGCTTTTATGTAAATTCTTTATTTGTTTGCCAGTTTGTTTAGGTCATCTTGCAATCTGAAATATATGTACAATACAATACAATAACTCTTTATTGACACCAATAATGAAAAAGTACAGAAAAGAAATTACTAATAAATAGATACAAAGGGCGGTCTTATCGCTAAGAGCGATCTCTTCCAGACAACCTTTGAATGGAAAAGAATAATACAGATAAGCAGGGATGATGGTGTGGTAAAACTGAGACTAAGTACTAAATAAACTACATAAACACTAAATATACATATACACATATAATTATCCTAATACATATCTATATATATAAAAGAAAGTCATGTTAGTTACACTATTTATAACTCGGAACGGCTGAACCGATTTAGCTGAAAATTGGTTGGGTGGTAGCTTAGAACCAGGAAACGGACATAGGATACTTTTTAAGAACGTCACTTTCTTTTAAATCATTTCGACAAGATAAGATAAGATAAGATAATTCTATATTGGCTAAAACTGTAGTGTTAGTATTCGCGAGTTCTTATTGCAGGTAATGTTATTACAGTTGACCCATCTCGGGCGTCCAATGTCACAAAATATGATTATACAAGCCATACAAATTTTCATTATTTAGATTATAGATATTTGGAATTTATGGTGAATAAGATACAATAATTATAATTAGTTTGTTAAATATAAAGAACACTACAAAAATGTCAGAGATGTTAAATTCATGCTATGTCAAAAAACTTTTAAGGAAATATTCTTTCTAACTATAGAAAACATTTTCAGTCAACCAATTTTTTAAAGCAGATTTAAACATATTCATAGGAAGTTCTTTAATTCTCTTAGGGAGGTGGTTATAGACCTTTATGCTAGACACATAGGTACTCTTCTCAAAGATCTTACACTGTATAAATGGAAGATGTAAGTCATTGTAACACCTCATTTGAGTACTTCTTACACGCACATCAGACTTGGTTTTGAAAATATATCTATTATATTATTCCTGACAAACAAGCTAAGTTCCATTATGTATATTGCTGTGAGTGTTAAATATTTTTTATTTTTAAAACAAGCTTTCCATTTTCTCATACGTCACTCGGATTTGGTAAAGTACAAAGTAAGTAGGTAAGTAAAGTAAGACTCTTAAGCGACACCGCTATATGGTAGATATTCCACAAATGCGGACGAAGCGTTTTGCCTCCACATTCATTATGCGAACTGCAAAAGAATGGAATTCCTAACCTGAGTCTGTGTTCAGTGTGATAAATACAATATGGGAGTCTTTAATTCACGAGTGAATAGGCATCTTCTGGGCAAACGTGCTCCATCGTTGACCGCATCGTCACTTACTATCAGGTGAGATGGCGGTCAAACGTTTGCCTATCTTAAATAAAGTAAAGTAGGCAAACATAAACATGAAGGAGGTAATAATACAGTCACGTGGCATCGTAACGCATGCCGGGTATGGCTTCCTAAACATGCACATTCATTGACTGTTAGGCGGAACGAAGGTCGCCGGGACAGCTAGTCTAATATATATATACAATATCATATACCATAATAAATATAATACAAATAAATATATCTAATTTCATTTCAGCACAGACATGAAATGTTGTATACGCATTTAGTTTTGATTTATTCCAATTGTCACTAGTGTCACGCGTGGCTAAGGCTGGTTTTTTAAAGTTTGTTTTTTTAATATTGTTTAACTATTCATGTTTTTTTATACATCTTTATACGGAATACAGTTTAGATTGCTTATTTTAATCGTAAGATTAAGCTTCACAAACTGCACCACACAAATAAAATCGGAGAAACAGGCATGTTTTTGTAAAGAAACGCGTCTGCGTCTTCATACGAATTCTATGTCACGTGAAATTGCCTAAAAGCATTAAAAGTGTCTTTAAGTGCTGAGAATTATCGTTAAAGCGCTCACCGCTGTGTCTCACTGTAGCGAGACTGATTGCTTGGAGCCATTTACTAAAACAGTACGTACATATTTAGGTACATTATGTACTGTATACTATGTTTTGCATTGCGTTATCCTATAGTATTCTAGACTATCCAATTTTTTAGCTATTGCATAGCTTCTATCGCGGGCCTTAAGCGTGGAGACCGAATCCTGAAATTCCGTAACGAAAATAACCTAACACCCCCCACTCCGACCGGCACAGCGGTGATACTTTTTAGTTTTGCCATCTATCGATGAATAGCAGAGCTTTTAATGACTTTTTTTAAATATCACGCTTTTTCAGCAACTCGCCTCTAGGTGGCAGGAAAAAAAATATTGCATAAATAAAATAAATAAATAATTATAATTGCATAAGTTGATAAAAAATGCTATGCAATAGCTTTACCGCGGCAGTCCCCGAGAGCCACACGTCTTTTTTTTTTCAAAATCTTCATAGTATATCGTGTCAAACTAAAACTGTGTGTGTGTGTGTGTGTATGTGAGAGAGTTAGTGTTGGTGTGGGTGAGAATTTTGTGTGTGCATATGAAAGTGTGTGTTTGTTTGTGTGTGGGTAAAGGGCGTGTGTAATTTTTATTTTAACATAATTTTGAATTTATTATTATAACTAAATAAATTAAAATATTGGTAGTTAAATGGGATTCCAAATTAAAATCTAAACTTAAGCTTTGATTCAGAATCCCAAGAATTTAAGCTTTGACTTACTATAACAAAATAGGTCAACTGTTTTATAAAATTTGTTATCGTTATTTTTGACATATTCTATAGACGTCAGAATTTTGGGCATAATTAGTACTACTGTGAGGAACAGCAAACAAGTTTGTGTGTCGCGTGCCCATCTTAGGACAACAGAAACGCATCATTTTGTGGAGTAGTTCCGAGTTAGTTAGTCCATTTTAAAGGCAATTTACAATGTTTTTGCTATGTTTTTTTATTATTCTATAAAGTCAACCATTTCACCACTATCCTGATGGAAAGTGACGATGCGGCCGATAAGATGAAAAATAAGATAAAGAAGCCGCCTAGGATGCCGCATAAGATGAAATTTTTTTTTGACATACATTTAGATAATACAATACAGATTATGAAGAATTCATGGTGTAGTTTTTACAGTATTTTCAGTACAAGAAATATAAACATAAACATAAACGTTACACTAACAGCCCCAAACTAAGTTCGATGACTTATGTTTTCGATCCCGAAAACAATCACATCACACACACAATCACAGCCAGAACCACAAATATCCCTTGGGGCAAAAACTTGTGTTCCCGCTAGGAATCGAACTCGATACCCCCCTGCTTAGAAGGTGAACGTTCATCCAACTAAACCGATGGCCACTAAACCGCGTGTTACTGCCTAAAGTAGCAATAATTTGTATGACTATCTCAGGCAGTCAAAGTCCCATTGTGCGTCACAGCATGCAAATTTTACGGCATAATATTTTTGTTTGTAATTTTTCCTAACCCATCCGGTAGTAAAGGGTTCGTAAATATTCATGTGACGAAATCCTCCAAATGAAACCGGTGGAAACAACCCTGTAAATGTTATTTATGAGGTTTGCGTTGGCTGCACTGCAAGCGACTACAAATTTATTGCTCAGTGGAATCCTTTTCGAATAATAAGTGGAAGATATATAAATAAAACCTGGACAGGTGGTGACTGGAGTGTTTAGTTATAAAAGGATTTGTTTCCGAAATGTTTACTTGCAGTCTAAGTTCACCAAGCAAAATGGATATGACAAAATGTTGAATAGCTGCCAAAAGCAATAACTTCATTTTTAATTTTATATTTTAAAAATATTTACCGGAGATAATTCTCCGGTAAATATTTTTCCGGATAGATATTTTTCCGGTAATTACTTTGTTGTTTAATAACAACAAAGTAATTGGTCTTGATGAAATACCATTATTATATAAGTCTCTACTAATACAGCTAAAATTATATAGGTACATATATACAGTATAGACCTAAATTACCTACAAGGCCACGAGCTTATAGGTAACTCAAATACAAAAATAAATAAATAACATAAATAAATGTATCATTACCGTAGATAATATTTCTATAGTTGAATATATCTACGATAATGAAGCATTGATTATATATTATATTTACTATAGTGTAAGTTGTGTTATTATAGTGTGATCTACGAAAGTCTACAATTCTCTCTCTACGAATGGCTACGGTGAGATGTGTACGGAACCGCGCCAGCTGAGTAATCAGGAAAAATGAAAAACGATTTTGTAGCTACCGGCCGCCTACCCATTCAAGCATCGTCTGAAATGTTTTGTGTTATGCTGCCCGTTGGTTCAGATAGGTGAGGCCTTTGAAGCAAGGTAATGAATAAATCATTACTGTCAATTAGATATAACTACTCTAATGCGTAGTTAACTCTATTATAATCACACTAATATTATAAATCCGGAAGTTTGTGTGTTATTGTATAAGTATGTTTATTTTATCTTAACGCTGTGACGGCTTTACTGATTTGGCTGAAATTTTCAATACAATTAGCTTACACTCATTATTAACACATATGCTACTTTTAAACTTAATTAACGCGGGCGAAGCCGCGGAAGTAATTTCATAAAATAAATAAATTACAATTTCTTATTTACACATTCGTCATAGCTTTAGAATGTTTGCTGGATAAGCCAGCGTTTCAGTCGATCTTAAAATTATAATATTTTTATAATACGGTTATTACTCACGTCATTTGATCGATATTGTCGACCTAGGTTTCGAGCATGTACGATGCTCTTCTTCGGGATGAGTTTACGCCGCGAGATCGCGACGAAGACCGCGGGCGAGGGCTCGTTCCGATCTCTGCGAGCGTCGCGGCGCCTACGTCGGCGGGGGCGACATCGCACCCTCGCGGCCGCGAGAACATCGCGGGGGCGGCGGCGACGCCTCCGAGCTTCGTAAAACGTCACTGTCATCGTCACTACCACCAAAAGTTCTATGACACACTGAACTGACCGTGTCACTCAGTAGATTGCCCGAAAACCTCGGCATCTAAGAAGCATTAAGGATGGGTTTCCATGATGTCGGCAATCTCCATCTATGATCTCTGTTGAAATTCGTCTTGTTTTCTATCTCGATAGCCTCACGTACTTTTTGGGGCACGAAGAATTAAAATTAATAAAATGTTGACGCTACATTTTTTTTTTCTGGCAGTTCTACCGCCTTTATCTTCTTACTACGTAAGTATGTTTCTAGTGCAAATTATAGCTAATTATTATGTTGCATTAATGTAGTCATTAATTCTGTGGTGGGTAAGTAAACATAGCTCATTAAATTGTTACGAGATACTTACGCCCACACAACACCTACACGATCACTTCAGGGTCTTACTTGTTCATGTTGTTTCTAATTAAGCAAATTTAGTTATAAATATACATTATGCTGAATCTTTCCTAATAGATAATACTAGTGTAAATTATACAGATTTATCTTATTTCCAATATTAATTTTCTGGTGATAAAAAGTAAGTAATAAAAATAAATATATATTGTATATAAAAAGTAAGCAATAATAACACGAATATTATAAATACAATAATGTGTGTGTGTTTCTTTCCTTCTCAACAGATTTGGATGAAATTTTATGCAATTTTATCCTGATTAGGCAGGCAAAGGTTGTAGGTTATGAACTGCTCGTTGGCTTAGACGGGTGGCGTTCGCCTTCTAAGCAGGTATCGGTTTCGATTCCCGGCGGGAACACAAGCTTTCTCCCCAAGGAAAAAATGTGTTCCTGGTTCTGGTTGTGATTGTGTGTGTTGTGAATGTTTCCGGAATCCACGACACAAGTCATCAAACTTAGTGTGGGGCTGTGAGTGTGAAAGCGTTTATGAGTGTGAAAGCTTTTATGCAGTTAATTATAGATTTTGCCAGAATAATTTATTAAAACTTCGAAGCCAGATCTTTTGATTTGGGTGGTTCAGCACTTTGTTTGTCCGTCTGTCCGTCGTCGGTCAGAGGCATTTAGCGTCTAAACCATACAAGCGAATAACTTCAAATTATCAGAGAGTATGTGAGAGTATGAGCTGTGGCCCAAAGAAAAAAATGGCAAATAATATTATGTAAATGTACCGGGGCGCCAATACACATAATTGGGAGGAAAAATATTGTCGTGTGTATCATTGGAAAGATCTTGCGAAGTATAACATTATTATCAAAAAAGAAACTAAATTTTAATAATAAATAACTGTAATTAAATTTAAAATCACTGATTTTCGATCTATTTTGTCCCAGGCTCTTTTGCAAAAACGGTTATATTTTCAAAATTACTTGCTACTCATCTTATCTTGTCCATAGTGCCAAATAAATAAATATATTTCATTTAATTTAAAATTGACTCCCTCAAAGCAATCACGATTTGTCTGCACAAAAGTAGAGACACATTTGAAATTGTCTGCTTTTCTCAATTAATTGTCGCGAGGTCTCAGTTATCCATTAATTTAGCATTAGTTAGCCTACTAAATAAGTGCGTAATTTGTACTACTAATACTTTGTCTGGTTGGGTTGTCTGGAAAAGATCTCTCTAAGCGATAAGACAGTCATTTGTACAATAATAAACATAGTCTTATGTCTCTATTGTAATTTAGTGTTCAATAAAGTGTTATTTATCTATCTACCTAATGTTGAAACGTTACAATAATATATGTAATATGTATATACCAAGCATAATTATGTAATGAATGTCGTTGATGCTAGAATCAAAGTGAATGAACTAGTGTTATGCTAGGCTAGCACGCTTACCAACCCCGAAATATCATCACTTACTACTAAGTGAGACTTGTTAAACCCTGGCCTATCCGATATGAAAAAGGATATGTTCAAATGTGCAAGATACTGTATGAAACTTGCTCGTAACTATCCAGCGCGGCGTTGGAAAATATATGAAGGTACGTAATGGTAAAACGTTGGCATCCAGCCGAGTAGTGCCGCTTGCTGTGGTCGCACACTCGCAAAAATTCGCCGCTAAAACGTATTCCTCGAATCGGATATAAAAAAAGTCATTGTATATACAGGCCACTGACAATGGAAGCAAAAGGTAGTAGGTAGTTTTTACGCTACTCCGCTCTATTCCGCCAAGTGTAAAAAGGCTTATATTTTTTACTATTCAGTGATCTGTGTGCACGTGTGCTTTCGAATATGTTTTGAGAGACGGACATCTTAGCATTTCATCAAATCAACGTCCGGATTCATCGCAGAATAAGTACCTTATCATGCCGGGGGTACATCGCGTTGCAGCGAGGAAATTGAGCAGCATTTGGGATCTGCAATTTGTATGATAAGAGTATGAAAATGTATTAATAATGCTCTTATAGTATGTATTAGTAACTCTTTAAACTAGCTGCGCCAGTACCCTTATAGTAAGTAATAGAAGTATGCGTTTAAAAATACTATATTTTTTAAATTGATTATACTACATAATTAGAATGATTTTTGCCATCGTTTTCGTTGGACCCGGCGCGGCGGCGGCGTGGGCGGGCGGCGGCGTTTCGATTAGGTAGATAAATTCAATCACCAAATCACAAAAAAACAAAAAAATTTGTTTCTATCAAAAAACAAAAAATATGTATCCATCCTTGAAAGCTTTTTTTGGACCCAGCATACTGACTTCCTTTGACCATATCATTTACCAAAATAAAAAAGCAAATTTTCCTAAAATGACATAATGAACATACTTCGATTTAAACATCACGATAAGTATAAATAACGGGGAAACGTCGAAATAGGCGGTCGTGATTTTTTTCGCCCTCATTAAAATTTTCATTTTAAATATTAATTAAGGATCAGTGGAGTATTAAACTGTAATTAATATTACTAGTAAGTGTATATATTATAGAAATACGTGTACATATTAACTAGATTCGGTAAGTTTTTGCGATTTTAATATGAATGAACCGCCCGACCTGCAGGATCCGGGGGGCATGCCCCCCCCGGCATCCAATTATGTGACGGTAGTCACAAATAATAATATTATTAATAATGAATCAAGCATGGACACGGATGGGTCGAGCACCCAGCATCCTAATCGGAAAAGGAGCCGGCTAAGTAAGATCTGTAAAACTTGCAATCGCAAGAAAAGGAAGCACGCTCGAGCAGTAGATGGTAAAACTGGTTGTCTTTGTACTGACAGCGATAATAGCGAAAATAATAATTTGAACGTTAATCCTAACTCCAACAATAGTTTAGAATCTTCTATTGCCCCCCAAATAGCACAGACACCCAGCCTCGGTCCAGGTCCCCAAGGTTCCCCAAATAACTCATTTACACCCGTTGCTCGAACCTTATACGAAATAACCGACACAGCACCGTACATTATACACGTACAACGCGTAACCAGCGCACCTGATGATGCCTCCACACTTCACCCAGTCACGTTTGGTAAGTTTTTGAAACGAAACGCTTTTAAAAATATTGTCAATGGTTCTGTGAAAAGAATCGGTAGGAACCGAATTGCTCTTGCATTTTCGGAGCTTGACGATGCCAATCTATTTATCTCAAGTAAGAGTTTGCCGGAAAATAGCCTACGTGCATTTATTCCTTCATATAATGTAACACGCATGGGTCTGGTTCGTGGTGTGCCATCGGAATGGTCACCCGAAGAGATTTTGGAGAATGTATCGGTCCCTGAAGGCTGCGGAAAGATTTTAAAACTGAGAAGAATTAATTTTAAAACTATGATTGAGGGCTCCCATGTGTGGAAGCCCACGCAAACTATTGTATTGACGTTTGACGGTCAGGTTCTTCCTAAGAGAATATTTTTGTGTTACAATGCATTACCGGTTGATCTATACACATACCCTACCATCCAATGCTTCAAGTGCTGCCGTTTCGGACACACAAAACTTCAATGTCGTGCAAAGCCCCGGTGTTACAAATGTGGAAATGACCATACTGGTGATAGTTGTGATATAGACGAAGAAGACGTTACATGTTGCATGTGCTCAGGCAATCATTACGCGATTAGTAAATCATGTCCTGAACTAAACCGTCAAAGGCAAATTAAGATAGCTATGGCTGAAAACAGTATCTCGTATGGCGAAGCATCCAAATTATTCCCTCCTGTAGTTAAATCATATGCTGACATAGTAAATTCGGCTCCTCAAGCTCACATAAACCATAATACTCACCCACCTTCACCGTCTACCCATAATGTTCACCAACCACACACTTCTTACAAAAAAACAGTGTACGCAAACCGTCGCCTACCACCAAAACTAGAAAAAGGATATGACCAAGCAGCTCATAAAAGATTAATTAACGAATTCAATATTCCTACTCCCCAAAACGGTTGTGCTCTAGACAATAACAAAAAAGCCAACGCCCTTTTGATGTCTACAACTGACATCATACAAATTCTCATTGACACTTTAACTAATTCAAACATTTCTATACCGTCCAACGTTGCCCCCATACTCAATATGTTTAAAGTCCATAAAGCCATTAAAAATGGCAGTCCTCAACAAAATAATACAGTGGAACTGCAGAAGCGCAGTTTCTAAAAAAAACGATATTATATATCTCATAAACAAGTATAAAGCTTGTTTATTTGCGCTCTCGGAGACTTGGTTAAAACCAAGCTCCATTTTCAAAATACCTAGATTTTCATGTTTGAGAGATGATAGATCTGATGGGTATGGCGGCGCCGCTTTACTTATTAGGAATACCATCTCTTTCTCTTCTTTACCTCTACCCGTGTATAATGATTTTTCTGTAGTAGCAGCACAAATTAATAACGTTTGTGTTGTTTCTATTTATATTCCTTCTCCTTCTTCTGTCACTTTTCAACACCTTAATGATCTAATAGCTCTTCTTCCGAAACCATTTATACTTCTTGGAGATTTTAACTGTCATCATATTTCTTGGGGATGCTCTATCTCTACATATTGTGGAGAAATGCTCATTGACTTAATAGATTCTTACAACCTATGCATAATAAACTCCGGCTCTCCAACTCGACGTACAGCTCCTACAGAAAATATCAGTGCTATCGATCTCTCAATTTGTTCTGCAAATTTAGCTTCTTGTTTAACATGGCAAACATTACATTCCACCTTCGGAAGTGATCATTACCCAATAACTATTTCAATTCCATCTAAGACTAATAATAATCCTCCAAAACAACCCCGGTTAAATTATAAACTCCATAACACCAAATTATGGGATACATTTAAAACTTCTGTTCAAAATAAGATTCAAAGACTTCCAAATGTTACACATGGGGTGACTCAGTGTGCAGATTCTTTTACAGAAGCAATTAAACAAGCTGCAGATGAAACGTTTCCCATTAAAAACACAGGTTCACATGTAATCCCTTCTCCGCCGTGGTGGGATAGAGAATGTACCGAGGCCGTAAATAAGAGAAAAGAAGCTGAATTGCAGTATAATAATGATATGTCGGACGAAAACTTTGCTAAGTTGACTGAGTTAATAACTCAAACCAAGAAATATCTTAAAAATAAAAAGTTTCAGGGATGGAGAAATTTCTGCTTATCTATTTCTCCTAATATAAACCCATCCACTGTATGGAAAAATATTAGAAGATTTAGAAACGGCATGAATGATTCTAATACACCATCTTTACCTTTTGAGCTTAGCAGTTTATTTCTTGATCGACTGGCACCACCTACAGTTCCACATGAAGATATATCTCATAATATCACCCCCCCTCTGAAATTAACTTTTAATCCATCTTCCCCAAACTCTCTATTTACCATTGAAGAATTACAAGGAGTCCTGTCTGCAGTAAAAGATTCTTCCCCCGGAGAAGATGGAATTCCATATTCATTTCTAGCTAATTTGAATCAACCATCTTTATTATATTACTTGGATTTGATAAACTCAGTAATGTTTTCTGGACATGTCCCTTCATCTTGGAAAACTCAAATCATAATACCTATTCTTAAACCAGGTAAGTCATCGGCTGAAGTCTCCTCGTATCGCCCGATTGCTTTATCGTCAGTTATAACCAAAATTGCTGAAAACCTCATTAAAAATCGACTAGAATGGTTTATTGAAAATGGTAGGATGTTTCCAGAGTCTCAATTAGGTTTCCGAAAAGGTCGGAGTACATTGGATGGTGTCGGCACTCTTATCACAGACATAAGAATCGCGTTTAGTAGTAATAGATCTGTTTTAGCAGTATTTCTCGATTTGGAATCAGCATATGATAATGTTATACTTCATATCTTAAAACAAAAACTTGAAAAACTTAAAGTACCGGAGGTTCTCTCGTACTTTATAATAAATCTTTTATCAGGAAGAACGATAAAATTAGACCAATCACGTGACCAATCGCGAGTTGTATGGAAAGGTCTCCCACAAGGATCAGTGTTGAGCCCCATACTTTTTAATATATATTCTTATGATTTGGAATCTTCCTTAGGGAATTCAGCTAAAATTCTCCAATATGCCGATGACATAGTACTTTACTGCGAAAACAAATCTATTACTAACTCATGTGAACAAATTTCAAACTCCTTAAATTACTTAAAAATTTGGATGGATAAAAACGGTTTACACATTTGTCCACATAAAAGTTCCACAGTGCTGTTTACACGTCAGCGGTTGCCTTATCCAATTTCTATAGATTTTGATAATGGTTCTATACCAAATAAGAATCACGTTAAGTTTTTAGGAGTTTATTTAGATTCAAAACTAACAGGCATTGCACATTGTGAATATGTTACGACTAAATGTGAAAAACTCCTAAATTTGTTAAGATGCCTTGCAGGAGTTTGGTGGGGTGCTCATCCATTTTCTTTGAAGCTCCTCTACAATGCCCTAGTGCGAAGTGTTCTGGATTACGGAACGTTTTTACTGGAGCCTTGTGGTGTTGCGGGCCTTAGAAAACTTGATGGTATCCAATCTAAAGCCTTAAGGATAATATCTGGAGCCATGAAATCTAGCCCAATAAATGCATTACAAGTTGAATGTGTTGAACCACCCCTTTACCTGAGACGTCAATATCTCTCTGACCGAATGTTTTTCCGTGTTCTGCAATTCTCGAATAGTTCTTTAATTTCAAAACTGGAAGCTTTGTCGTATCTCACAGAATCATCACAATATTGGAACTCCAAACAAATCCCATGCTTAGTTAAAAGTTTCAACAGATTTAAAACACTTCATGCACCAACTCATCGATCTCCAACCCTTGATCTGTTTAGATGTGAATTTGAGGCTCTTATAAATCCTCTACCAGTTTTCCTAAATTTGAATATTGATAGACATACGTATAACGCAAATGCATACTTCATATCGACTGTACAAGAAAACTGGCCAAATTGGCACCATATTTATACAGATGCCTCTAAACGTTCGCCAGAGGACTTTGTAGGCGTTGGTATTTATCATTCTCAATTTAACATAGTACAAAAAATTAAATGCCCCTCTGAGATGTCCGTGTTCACGGGAGAATGTTTAGGCATCGTCAAAGCTATCGAATATGTTTTATTATTCAAACTTAAAAAAGCTTTAATTGTAAGTGACTCAATGAGTGCATTACAGGCTTTAATGAGATATCCTTTTAGATCCAAACCGCATTTCCCGCTTATTGTAGAAGCTCGACATAAATTTTATCAATGCGTTTTAAAAGGTTTTTTGATTAATTTTGTATGGGTTCCTAGTCATCGTGGTATTAAGGGCAATGACAGAGCTGATAAACTTGCCAACGAGGCCGTGGTATGTGGAGATAAACATCCGTTTAAAAATTACCCCCATGATTTGGCTGCACTTCCCGGATTTTATCTCCAAGAATCTTGGGACAGAGTCTGGGAATGCAGTAGTCAGTTCAAAGGAAAACATTACTTCGACATACAGCCCAAAATTCGTAAAAAGCCATGGTTTTCTGCCATAAAATTAAGTAAAATTGTAACATCTACTTTGATAAGAGCGCGCATAGGACATACAACGTGTCCCGCTCACCTTGCGAGGTTTCGAATACTCCCGAATTCAAATTGTGAATGTGGTCACGATTATGGAGACCTGGACCACATATTCTTTTCATGCCCTAAATTTGACCGTGCTTCCTTATACAGTAATCTTATATCCCTCCGTGTCCCTCTTCCTATAAATTTAAAATCACTTCTTCACTCTTCTGATCCACATATCTACACATTACTATCTGATTTTATTACCTCTAATAATATTAAATTGTAAATATTCAAATGTATATTCATGTAAATATAATTATTTCAGTATTGTTTTTCTGTTATAGTTCACAGTACTAATATATCTATATTCCCTGATCCAATTCTTTAACTTAATATTTAATAATAAATTATAGTTTCACGCGATACGTTTCCCTACCTTTAATCTTAAAATAAAATACATTAAACTATATGAAACAAGAAGCTCTTCGATACTTAGCCAAAACTATGAAAACTACTTTTATATTTTGAAGAAGACCATTTGGACTACAACTTCAAGAAAACGACAAGATGTGAAAATTTTCATGAAAACTCGACACTGGCCATGCACAAGACGTGCGGAGCCAATTCTCCCGATAAAGGGAGAAAGAAAAAAAAAAATAAAGTATAAATAACTCATTATTATTGAAAGGCTCCAATCATAATATTAATATATCTTATAGGATAAGAATCCTGATATCTAAACAAAGTACTTTCTCTGATACCAACCCAATGAAAGCATACCTTTGCCTCTCGTTTCTTTGAATGCCTGATAAGATGGATTGATGTGGGCACAATAACGGAAATGTAACTCATTCTTGAAAGCATGAAAAGAAAGAAAAAGATAAATCTTACCTGCAATTTTTATTTTTGCTATTATTTATGAACGTAAAATCGTTAATTTTATTAACTCCTGACGCAATATTATTATTGCTTTACACAAGACATCAATAAGTGTACTGGACTTGTCCTATCGGCCGATTTATATTGTAAGCATTAATTTCATTCAAATTATTTACCCGACAAATTGTCGTATGTTTTTTTACATGGCACGAAGTGTTAGCCTGTAAAAGGTTGTGTATTTAGCAATTATAAATGTCTAATTTGTATTAAGCATGTATCGATGTAACAATTGTTGGCAGACCTAAAAAATAATAAATAAATATTACCGCTATAGGTTCAACGGGTGTAGCTGTGTATCCCAATGGCATCGCTCCCAAACGACTCGACCAATTTTGTTTGAAAAGTGACTTGATTGAGAGTGTTCTTAGCTATGTTTGATGGAAATCGGTGCAGCCATTTTCCAGATGGAGTGCCGGGATGTCTGGGTTCATGGAACTATTTAGGTTAGGTTAGGTTTATAAGGAAATTCTTACCGTCTTTATATGGTACTAGCTGACCTGCTCGGCTTCGCTCGATAAGATAATATAAAGAAACTTTCCTTGCAATTTCTTTAAATTTCGCATATTATTGTAGTTTTAGTATTACTCATGTTTATAACATTATGTATTAACATGAATTCTAAAAATGGTTGTTTTAGCTTCTGTTGCACTAATAAAGACCCCCATCACAGTTTTTCTTCAACATCTTTAATGTACATACATCAGCCTGTTACAATTTTATATATAAGTATAGACAAAGATCATTCTGGTGATAAGAACAGGAAATCTACAGTATCATAACAAATGAAGTAATCAAGCCAGGTCAGATGGTTCCAAAGTAGTGGGCATTCAGAAAACAGTCACCGGCTTCCTATCTGTCGGTCGTCAGGAACCACTTGATGAACACTTCTCCAATATAAATGGTAATGACAGTTGTGTGGGCTAGTGATGGGATTGAACTTCGATAAATCTATGTATATAAAACAAAGTGAGGATAGTTACATCATTTACTTACAACTCAAGAACGGTTGGATCTAAATTTATTATCTTTGATTAGTTGGATTTGTCACCGCCCGCAATAGTAACGATAAAAATCTATATATATATATAAAAGAAAGTCGTGTTAGTTACTCCACTTATAACTCAAGAACGGCTGAACCGATTTAGCTGAAAATTGGCAGGGAGGTAGTTTAGAGCCAGGAGAAGGACATAGGATACTTTTTAAGAACGTACATTACTTTAAATTTTTTTTTTACATTTCGACATGCTTTCCATTTTCTCATACGTCACTCGGATTTGGTAAAGTACTAGGCAAACATAAACATGAAGGTTGTAATAATATAGTCACGTGACATTGTAACGCATGCCGGGTATGGCTTCCTAAATATTATTATGCACATTCATTGACTGTTAGGCGGAACGAAGGTCGCCGGGACAGCTAGTATTTCATAAACATGAAAGAGGTTATTTGGGTATAAACTTCATATCATGGTAATAAAGTACTAGGCAACCATTAATGTGAAAGAGGTAAAACACTTTTTTACGTGGCTTTGCAACGTATACCAAAATTCAGCAGTTACGGCTTTAAAATAAAACAAACATACAAACTTTTGCATTATTATTAATGAGAATGCTAATTTATATATGTATATATTTTAGGTATAAACGTGATATGAATGTAGGCTTTGATTACAGAAACCAATTAGAACCACTAAGTATCTTGCAGGATTCATATTTTCGAAATAAATTATCTGGAGTTCTGAGTATACATATCTACGCAATATTATAATTATACCCCTAATTATATACATGATAAGTAACTAGACTTATTTTCTAATGAAAAAACCGAAGCTTTATTAAGAAAACATTTTTTGAATCTGTGATGGATTGAGTCTAGACAGACTTATCATAGGAATCAATTGGAGAGATATTGAATGGAAAGATTCATAATACAATTTTCGGATAAAACTTCTTAAGTTTCTCTACTATATAGTTAAAAGAAACCAAAACGAAATAAGTACGTTTGTTTACGATACATATATAATTATATATACGTAGTCTTTTATGTATTTGTGATATGTAGTTAATATCAGTTAATGTAACAATAACTATTACCTAGGTATGTCTTATTTAAGTTCCACTATTTTGTGATCGGAGATTTTCTAGACTATAATCGTCATCTCCTTGCTATTCTTGATTTGTGCGATTTCATCACTCATCAACATGTATGACTTTTGCAGATATATGGTCATAGAAAGAAGTTCGAAAAGCTGGCGTCACGTAAGTCGGCTTGATCATTGTGACTCAAACAATAAAACATTATATACGATGATCAACTAATCCAACTCTGATCCAACGTCTGACACGGTATATTAATGGTTTAAGTAATATTTCGGAACTTAATCGCGCTTAAAAAATAACTACCTTTTTTTACCTCGACGTTTGGCCAAGTTGCATTGGCCATGTTCTCGAGAAAGGTATATTAGATTACATGGTATATTGGCGAAAAGGTTGAATTATGCACCTACACCTACATTAGTTTTTTATCTAAGATAGGTAAACGTTATACCACTTTCTGACCTGATGCCAAGTGACGCGTTCGACGATGGAGCACGTTTGTTTACAAGATGCCTTTTTACCGACTTCAAAAAAGGAGGAGGCTTTTTTATGTATGTTCACCGATTTCTCCTCCATTTATGGACCAATTTTCAAAATTCTTTTTTTTTTTTGGTAGATTATACTTCAGAGGTGGTCCCATATAAATTTTATCGAAATCGATCAAGCCAAAACCAAAATATAAGCGATGAAATCGGTTTTTTTAAGCTTTTCTTACGTTTAAATTATTTATGCCAGATAGGTAAGCCTTTAGCACCTAATGGAAACTGATGATGCGGCCGAAGATGTAGCATGCTTTCCTAGAAGATACCTATTGACTGTAGACTTGAAGACTTCCAGACTATACTGTTCGGGGAATAAAGATGCGGGCAGTGAGTTCTACTCCTTCACTGTACGGTTGATAAATGTAGAAGCTAAACGTTTCGAGCCTATTTATATTAAGGACAAACCGAATATTGGGTAGAAAATCTTGAATATCAAGTTATTCAAAGTTAGCTTCGCCATCACTAGGCATCAGAAGTTGACCCACTTCCATACATTCGGCATTTCAGGGCCCTGTTAATCCGTGTTGTCAGCACTTCAGTCTACCCGCATAATTTTATTTAATCCCGTAATAAGGCGGAGGTGTAGGCAAAATGGTTACACACCCGAATTGGAGATCAAAACATCTTTATCTCGGTTTAGGCTTACCATGCTATTTTAAGCGATGGATAAAAGAGCAAAGTTAGATATTTAATGTTGAGGAAAAATACCTAGATAGATTTGCATACTTACACAAAAACGTCCTACCATCATCCACACTTATTGTATTATCAATTAATGTCGAAAATTTTCCTTTTATAGCTTTTGAAATATATTCATTGTAATTTTTTTTACTAGAATTCGTAAATAAGAAGTCCTAACGGGGCGGCTATGATTTCTTTTTGTCAAAATTTAGCGGGGTATGTATATATTTAACAGTATTTTAGGAATACCATAAGCGTAATGTTTTGTTAGATAAATTAAAGATGACATACATAAAATGAATATAAAATCAATTGTTAATTCACATAGGCCACATTAAAGGCTTTCATGAAAATTATTAACTCATATTGCCATTTGCAAAACAGCTATCTAGAGCGATATCTAGACCGATACAACATCCTTGTAAGAAACAATTTAAACGCAAGCAAAGCTTAAAATAACCGACTTTACCGCTTTATCTTCGGAACCCTTGATAGGATTAAATGTAATAAATACGCATTATTGAGGATAACTCAAAAAGTACAGGTCAGATTTTGATCACCAGCTTTCAAAGAAAAAGAATCATCAAAATCGGTTCACATATTATATCTGCGTATTCCAGGTCTAGTGTGTCTACCAGCTTCGATCACATCGTCACTTGCCATCAGGTGAGATAGTGGTCAAACACTAGCCTGTCACAAATAAAAAAAAAAAAAAAAAAAACATAGAAAAAAGTTCTGAGGCACATACAAAAATCCAGTCGAGTTCAGAACCTCCTCCTTTTTTATAAGCCGGTTAAAAATAAGAGAGTAAGTAAAGTATCTGGTACCCATATATTTAAATCATTACAGATTACGTTCATCAGTTTCAATGAAATGTAAATAGAAGAGAAATTATAAGTTTCGATGGCTCCACAGATTGTGTGTGACTCAAGTCATCGAACTTAGTATGGGGCTGTGAGTTTGAAAGCGTTTATGTTTATATTTATGTACGCGTGTCGGTATGTCTAGATCAAAAGATTTTAATAAAGAACCACATGCGTTCTAACAAAATCCGAGAAAAATGAAATAAAAGAAAATCCAGCAAGATGAGTTGAGCGTCGTCTAACTTTATAAGCGCCAAAGGCATTAACCAGGACATTATTGTTTAAGCTTTCCACAATCAACGCACAGAGAAAACAAGCCTTGTCCTTTGTCTATGCTCGGTTAAAAAAGAAAACATCTTCATAGAATTGCCCATTGACTTAGTTGGGTGAGCATTCGCCTTCTAAGCAGGTATAGGGTTCAATTTAAAAAGAACTTGACAAGTAGAATTCGAGACCGTTATTTATAAAAATCTATATTGGAAACCAACAATTTAATAAGCCACCAAACTCACTGTTTTTAGACCAATTTTGTTCCAGGGTCTATCTCAAAAACGGCTTAACATTTAAAGCTAAAACTTACGTATAATATCCGTTATATCCTGTGCTTGAACAACAAATATAGAAATCAAACAATTAATATTGAAAAATTATATGCAATAAACATCAAAAGTTTTTCTTTATGAGGCAACATGTAGGTGACATATAAGTTCAGCGCGAACGACTACTTATTTATATAGTGGTGTAATATACATAGACGGATCAACAAATGATACGAATTTGTATAAATAGAATGGTTATTATATAGATATAATAAAGCCTTCTAAATGGGTCCTCGAGCGCTGGAGCTTTATCTTTATGGGGAACCAGATGGCCGATTGCGTTCAAGGGAAAAAGCTGCGTGTTTTTTATCGTATTTTGGCAGTTCGCATTGGAGAGATTATAATGGATGCATAAAATATTATCCCCAGAAATATTGCCTTTCAGTGTGTGATCCATAAATCACTGAAGATCCATGAATGACATAATTATAGCTCGACCAAATAATCACGAGCACAAATTATAAAATAAGTTGATGTATGTATGATGATGCATAAGGCTTATTTTCCATCATAACGAAATTCACCAGCAGATGCGGAGGGCGAGGACTGAGAGATAAATAATTGGCCAGTCCATTCTGATGATTAACCGATGTGACAGATGTGAGCATTAGTTATAATGTCAGTTGCAGTACGTCCAAATCATAATTAAAGCCCCCCTAGAAAAAAAAACTAAAACGCTTCGTCTCTATTCTATAACAGAAACGCTTTCCAAATGTAACAGACTTTAATACTTGTGTACAAAGGTTCTAAATTGCTTGTCTTTTTTTTTAATGCAAAATAGGCAAACAGGCTATCTCATCTGATGGAAAGTGACGATGCGGCCGAAGATGTGACATGCTTGTCTGTAACTTTGCAATCTCGGTGAGCGCTAAATAACAAGTCAAGATGTTTTAAACTATGTAGTACAAGTTTTAAGGTCTGTTACATTTAGAAAGCGTTTCTTTTGATAGAATAGAGTCGAAACGTTTTGAGGCATCGATACAGCCCCCCTAGCCACAAATGGCTAGGGGGGCTGTATCGATGCCTCAATTCGCATGAATCCGTGTGGGGGGAAAAACTAGCATTTACCTGGTTATTTTGTCTCAGATTACGTATCATCATGTATCTTAATGGTCAAACAGTAGCCTATCGGAAATAAAAACAGACAAGTACTACCGAGGCGTGAAAAGCGCAATGACTGCCTACTGTGCTAACACGCTCATCTTTGGTTTGGTTATGAAAATGGTCTATTTAGTATTTCAATTAGATCGGGCACACACATCTAAAAGTACCTATTGTATTTATATTATGATATTAGCTGTACCCGGCATGCGTTGCAATGCCACGTTCATTAAAATGTTTTACCTCTTTCACGTTAATGGTCGCCTAGTACTTGAATGCTAAAAAGGTTTTAGATATTGTTCATTAAAAAATCACGATAAAAAATGAGGGGTGTAGGAGAGTGAAAAATACATTTTGACTTATTCTCATACCTACCAAATTAACAAAAAAAAATGTTAAAATTGGTCGAGCCGTTTAGGAGGATTTCGACCACAAACACAGTGATGCGAGATTTTTAATAATAGAGAAGATAAAATAACATCTACTCTGGATATCTGATGACCATTATCAGAAAAGTCTCAGCGTAAAAAAAACACTTTGTACGTCAACCTTTTACTAAGGCTTTTTCTGGTTGATATCATTATGTCACTGCCACTTTGAGCTGTCAATGATCAAAGATAACGTAATCACTACGTCACAATGATGTTATAATATTGATATTGAAGTGGCGTCGTCGGAGTTTTGCCGCGAAAGTGAAAAAATGGCGTTGTTGATTTTGTTAAATTTTCCAAAACCTGTGATTCTTCTATGATATTCTTAATGTGTAATAATGGTGGATTATTAACCGTTCATACTTAGTGAACGTGCATAAGTGTAGGCAAATCATACAAAGTTGAAAATGTGATTTTCATCTTCGCTCCAAAACTCCAATAGAAGTTCTAGTAAAGTTTCTACCACTTTACTAGGGCATGACTTGACTACGACTGGACCTTGACTCTTTTACTTGACTTTGACTGTGACTTGTGACTAGGACCTATAATATGAAATACACTTGAAATATATTATCACTTGACACTGGCTAAATGCATAAGATTGCGAAGCCAAAACTAAGGAAAAAAAAAAAAAAAAGTGGCGTCGTCGTCTTAGATCGTCGTGTGGAGGGTATCAGAATATCAAAGCTTTAAAAAAAGACATTCTTAGAAGATTCTCACGTAATTATGTTACGACTATGAACCAAAGTACCTTTACATCTATTATTATAGTTCTAGCCGGTTACCAACTACACTTAGTTGGGTAGCAAGTAAGAGTGAGAAAAAGTTGTCATAATATTTATTCAGCACGATTGACATACCTCCAGTTCGCTCGAAGCGTTTCACTTCTACGTTCATCATTCGTACGGCAAATGCGTGAAACTCATTACCTGCGTCTTTGTTCCCCGAGACGTATAATTTGGGAGTCTTCAAGTCGAGGTATCTTCTAGATAAACATGTCACATCTTCGGCCGCATCGTCACTTTCCATCAGGTGAGATGGTGGTAAAATGTTTGTATATCATTATAGACAAACATTAGATTTGACAAGTAAGCCCGTATTGTTTTAGGCGCATTTTTTTAATGCATTCATAAAACACTAGCCGTGCCCCGCGCCTTCGCCCGCTATTATCAAGTTAAAAAGTAGCCTATGTGTTAATCCTAGGTATAAGCTATGTATATTCCAAATTTCATCCAAATCCGTTCAGCCGTTAAAGCGTGAAGAGGGAACAAACATACTTACACACTTACACACAAACTTTCAGATTTATAATATTAGTAGGACTACGGGCGTACTTAACCTCATCCAATGATGGGTGAAGTTTACAATTAAATATCCCCAATATTTGTGCATTATTTCGGATTACTATGCCGATATTGGTGTTATTATTGTTTGAGTCTGTAAATATTACTACTACCTCTATTTATTAACTGCTCGTGGATTTGGGAACGCGTTCGCCTTCTAAACATCGGGTTCGATTCCCGGCGGGGACACAAGCTATCTCCCCAAAGAAAATGTGTGTTTCTGGTTCTGGTTGTGATTGTGTATGTGTGACATGAATGTTTCCGGCACCCACAACACAAGTAATTAAACTCAGTGTGACGCTGTGAGTGTGAAAGTCACTTTGATTATGTTTTTTTTTAAGTGACTATGTCTTTGTTTTGTTACTTATTTGCCTAATATTAGTAACGACTAATTAGGTATTATGTATAGTTAAAGAAATCGATTAATATTACGAAACGGGAGGTTAGCATTCGTAACACAAGACCCGGAAAATATTGGTGCAAGTGAGATAATTCAAAGCCCGGAAAATATTGGTGCAAGTGAGATAATTGGTCGGCAAAACAGTATATTAGACGTCTTCATCAAATCAAATCGTTGAAAGTTAATGACTCTTCTGCCAGATTCGTAAAATAACAGCCATCTTGAGAAGAACCTGGCAAGAACCTCGGCGGAGCATTTTTTTCATTTATTTTTTTAATTATTCTTAAACACTGATATAGGAGAAAGCAAAGCTGCTATTTGAAAGAAGACTTTTGTTTAATCTCATTAAAATAATAATATAAAAACATGTCTGAAAATGAAAATATTCTGAACTGCCCGTTGGCTAAGTTGGGTGAGCGTTCGCCTTCTAAGCAGGGGTATCGGGTTCGATTCCCGAATATTATGCATAACTTTTAACAGAGTAGTCCGATTTTAATCTTTTTTTGTTTGGTAGGTTATACTTCATATAAATTTTATCAAAATCAATCAAACCAAAACCAAATTATAAGCGATGAAGTCGGTTTTTTAAACTTTGCTTGCATTTAAATTATACTAGATTGAAGTTGTAATGTGTGACAGTGTGTTCACGTGAGATAAGTAATGTTTGTCCGGTATGTCTGCTATAAGTAAGGCTTTGTTGGCAAGACTTGGCACGTAGCTTGACGTTATCTCTAGAGCCCAAATAAATTATGTTTCAGATTTCGCAACACATCTAAATGTTGCCAGTTCGACTACTAACAAATGTTGGTGCACTGAGAAAAATGTCTCGTTGCGGTTACTAACATTCTAGTGCTGTTTGTTTTTTTTTCACACTCACAGCCCCACACTCAGTTCAAAGACTTGTATCGTGGGTGCCGGAAACATTCACATCACACACACATTACACCCCGAACCAGAAGCACAAATATCCCTTGGGAAGGAATTTGTGCTCTTGCCGGGAATCGAACCCAGGACCCACGGCGCAAACGGCGGACACCTGTCCACTGCGCCAACTGGGTCGTCAAGTTACACTTGACTTGACACTAATAATAAACCAACTTCAAAAAAGGAGGTTCTTAATTCGACTATGTTTATTTAATGTATTTTACACGATAATTCCGTCAATTATGAATCGATTCTTATGTATTTTTTTTTGTTTGATAGATTTTATTGAAATCGATCAAGCCAAAAAATAAAAATAAAAAAAACAAATTATAATGATTGAAGTCGTTTTTTTTAGCTTTGCTTGCGTTTTGTAAATCCGATTTTGTGTAAGAGTGTAAGTATATTTGTTTTCTTTTCACGCTCTAATGGCTGAACAGATTTGGGTGGAATTTGTAATGTACATAGGTTATACCTATTAACACATATATAACTTTTTAACGTAACTTCCGCGGGAAACAGCTAGTTGGAATATGAAAGTAAAGAATATTTTTTTTATGTAAGTACACACTTAGCTTAAAATATCTTTATCGGATACATTTTGGAGAGTGTGCTAAGGAACTGTACGATCTAGTTTCCCCATCCCCGTTCTATCATCGAACAAGCAGACAAACTGCTAAGCGACACCCCTATATGGTAGACATTCCACAAATGCGCACTAAGCGTTTTGCATCCACATTAATTGTGCGAACCGCGAAGGAACGGAACTCCTTACCTGAGTCGGTGTTTCCTGATGAGTACAAGTCTTCAAGTCGCGAGTGAATATGTACCTTCTAGACAAGCTTGCGTGACTTATTCTGAAGTTGTAACAACGCACTAAGCTTCGTATAATTTATATTTGTGTTTTTTTACACCACCGACTTCATTATGCAAAACTAGCCGTGCCCAAAATCAAAATCAAAATCAAAATCAAAATCAAAATCAAAATCGTTTATTCACATGGGCCCCAAAGAGGCACTCATGAAAGTTAATGAATCTATTGCCAGATTCGCAAAATTACAGCCATCTCGAGAAGAACCTGGCAAGAAACTCGGCGGCGCATTATTTTTCATTCATTTTTTTAAAAAACATTCTTAATTTCTAAATAATAATAATATAATATCCCGCGGCTTCGCCTGTCTTAATTAGGTTAAAGTTATGTTTTATTCCGAAACCTACACTATTTACATTCAAAATGTCATTTTAATCGGTTTATTCGTAACGGAGATACGTGGTAACAAACATTCACACACACACACACACACACACACACACACACGCAACACACAACTTTCGCATTTATAATATTAATAGGATAGGAGTATACCTCTCTTTATCCAACAGTTGACTGGAAGAGATCGCTCTTAGCGATAAGTCCGCCCATTGCACTTTAGTTTTTTAAACTAACTACAAGTAACTAAATCTTTTTTTTTGGTGTAGGTACAACAAATGATTTTCTTTTATATTTTTTTCATGTCCGTGTTTATACGCGCAGGATGCTTGGAGCGCAGTATTCAGTGCTCTCTGACCTTGCTTGTCAATGTAGTATTGTAATGTAGTCTAGGTGCTTATCAAAAAAAGTAGAATCATTACACTTGTATAATTAATAACAATTACCATATTCTGTAGACAAACTACCCATTAATTTTTTATACTACCTTATTAGAATATTTATCTTTAAATCTCCGTATAATTATATCTTATAATAGGATATAATTGTTTTGCTAGCTGGGTTTTTTTTTTTTAAATAATGTAATAAACACGAAATAGATAACAATAGATAGTTATTTTGGGAAGTAAATATAACCAAACTTAGATTCATCTCATTATCTTCTCAATGGAATAACATTCATATTATAAAGGCGAAAGCTTGTGAGTTTGTTACTTCTGCACGCTCAAGGGGCTAGACCAATTTTGATGAAATTTGGTAATACCTACCTCTATAATATTTAAAGGCTTAAACAGATGAGCTACCGCTGATACCCTGGATTATCAAATAGGTTACTTTTTATTCCGGAATTCCCGCGAGTCCGCAACTTACGCGGGTAAAACGGAAAGTATAATGTCTTTGAAGTATTTTGAACGCGGGTAGCACAGCGGTTAGTTACTTTTAACTTTTACACTGACAGCCCCGTACTTTGTGCAAAGACTTAGTGTGACTTAAGTGGATGCTGGCAACATTCATAATCGCAGGTGTAGAACCAGAAACAAATTTATTCTCCCGTTATTTACCACGTGATCTAAGGGATCACCATAGATAACCACAAAATCGTACGATAGTCTAGTAAGTAAAAAAAAGAACATAAAAATTTACCACTGAAACCAGAACCAGAAACACAAATGAACCTTGGGAACAAATCTGGTGTTCCCACCGGAAATCGAACCCGATACCCCTGCTTAGAAGGCAAACGCTCACATAACTAAGCCAACGGGCAGTCAAAAATCATTTTTCGAAATAGCTTGGTTGTCCTATGTAACTGAGATTTATAAATACCGAGTTACCTTATAATAAAATACCACCGACAGAACACAATCTAATTCCCCCATCCCCATTATATTATCGGACATCGAGACAGATTCCTAAGCGACTGCTATATGGTAGACATTCCATAAATGCGAACGAAGCGTTTTGCTTCCACATTCATTAAGCAATCCGCAAAAGTAAGTGAACTTACCTGAGTCTGTGTTTCCTGATAAATACAATAAAGGAATCTTTGAGTCGCGAGTGGATAGGAATCTTCGAAGCAAACGTGCTCCATCGTCAACCGCATCGTCGCTTAGCTTCAGGTGAGATAGTGGTCAAACGTTTGCATTACTATAATAAAAAAAAGCAAAGCCGGATATTTGAAACTCAGTCAGCAAACCTTTTGCGAGTTCGCCTGTCTGTTCCACCCTTTGCCAAACTGCGAATAGACTTTGAACACCCAGGCTGCGAATGGGACGGTTTGAGAATGGAACGTTTTGCGAATAGGACGATTTGAGAATGGGACATTCTGCGAATGGGACGTTTTGCGATTGCGTGACTGAATGCGGATTGGGACGTTCTGCGCGTAAACACCCCAAAATCTATTTATCGTTATTTATAAATATTATAGGTCCAATTAATTATCCAAGGAATCGAATACAAAGAACCCTTGCCTATAAATTGGCCTAACGAGATAAGTTATTAAATAAAGCGGAAGTGTTGTGGAAGTCCTTGATTGGATAAACTTTTAAGGGGTCCAATATTCATTGATATATTTCAGTGTTATTTATAGATTTAATAGCGATCTGCCCCGGATTTGCACGGGTATAATTAAGAAAAAAAGAAGTGAAATATGTTACAAAATAATCAACTGACTTTAAAAATCAATGTCGGTCAAAAATTAAAGACAGTCAACACATTAAATAGTGAAACATTTTGGTGGATATTTTTTTTCAGTTATTTTAATAATAAAACCAAATTACTTAATATTTGAAAATTACATTACATATTATGACGTGTTTGAAAATTATAAATATAGAAATTGTAATTTCACATAATCGTCAGTTCAAAATCAAGTTACCTACGGCTTGTATGTTTTTTTTTCGAAATAATCAAGGCTTTAAATTATAAACAACGATGGTCAATATTTTTAGGTACATGCAGATACATAATTTTTATACTTTATGGTCAAATATTAAAATAAAATTACTGAATTGATTTTGATTTAAATTATATGTACTCTGGTGTAATTTTATGTAAAGTCTTTACAAAAATTTACTTTCGTAGTTGTGTACCTATGTATATTTGTTTTTGTAGTTATGTCGTTGCTTTCTGTAAACATTCATGCAGCCAGTGGGAATTGCATATTGGTGTGCGCTTCTTATGATACTCTAATAATTATTTGCTTACTCTTGAAATTAATTGATATTTATTTTTGTAATTTTTTTTTGTAAACAGACAAGCTGGTATACAATCTGTAACAAAAAGGTGTAGTAATACTTGGTGGTGTGTATGTGTGTCTTGCCTAGAATCGTCTGCCAGAGAACGAAAGTCGAAATCGGACATAATTTTTTTCGTACAAAAATTAAATATTATATTTTTCAAATACTTTTGACATCCCTACAGTTACAAGTGCGGCAATCGTAGATATTTGTTGCGTACAAAAATTAAAAAAAATTTTACTAACCCTACGATTACATCTGTGGCGCGTGACCTTGACATTTATTACGGCCACTACTGTCAGATGTCTGGGTCCAAAGGCTATGTGGTGTAGAACGGTAGCTGATGAAATAGGGTTGCAAATGACATAATTTTTTAGAAACTAATTCATCATAACTCAATATTAATGGTGCTGCCGCGAATGCAGAAGTTCTTGTTAGACTCCATACATGTAGCTAGATGTGTCTTGAGTATTACTACACCTTTCTGTTACACATTGTATAGTGGCGCGGCTATGGCAGCTGAATCTCTCAAACGGCGCAAGTATTCAAAACTTGACAAAGGTTATATATTATTTTGTGCCGTTTGGGGTTGAGACGCTAGGCGCATGGGGACATTGCAACAACATGATTACATCCGATACCAAACTTATTGCCTCTCATGGTCAATTGCTTACAATTGCAACCAGCATTCTTCCACCATGACTTAATTTACTGCGCTATCAAGATCAAAGCTCCTAAGCCTACACCAATACCTAGTTAATTTAAAAAGGATGTTGCTGCGATAGGCTGTTCAAGTATTTAACTCCTGTCATCCGTAAATGAAAAAGTAGGTTTCCTTAACAATAATATTTTATCCTTATTTGATCATCATGCTCCTATGCACCCAGTCAAACTCAAACATCGGCCCAACCCATCGTTCTATTACCACTTTCGCAGAGCAAGATTTAAGAGGGTCAAAGGTTTCAGATACAGGACCTAGGATGGAATGCATACACAAAATTTTTAAACAGATGCAAAATATTTCATCTGTTGCAGGAGTGCAAAGCGTTACATTGCAGAACAACTTCGACTTTCTTCCCGAGTATGGAAATTCTTCAGGTCGCTCGGCATTGACAATTGCAAGCTCCATGACCCCACTTCCTTTTTTGTCGTGAATGTAAGCATTTTCCTAGTGCGCTCTGGCCAAAATATATCTAGTCAGATAGATTTTGGTCCACACTGAAATAACTCTTATACTGACATATATGTTACCTTAAAGTTTCCGAAGAACTACTAAATAAGTTGGATTCATCTATGGACTTCGGAAATTTGATCACGTATCGGATTTCAGAGCAAAACTCAAATGACTTCCAATCCGTGAAATACGTGAAGTGAAGAATTTTAAATATACTTGTTTCAATTCTTACCGACTCTTTTGCTCCTGAATAGCTGAAACAGGAGTTCTGCTTCTTATGGCGGACACACATACGGACTCTACGATCATCTGATACAATGCTTTTAGCTTTTCCGGCTCATAGGACTAATTCCTTGACCACTATTTTGGCATAGTTGCGGTGCGGCTATGTAATGATCTCCCAATCGCTATTTAAAATCACCCTCAAAATTATTATTTCATTTAGATTATTTCAAAAAGCACATTAAAGAACATTAAGTTTTTATATATTTTTTAAATACAATTCGATTTAAATGTATATTATCAATAGTTATTAACATGCTAATTGTAGGGCGTCTCAAAATGCCAGCGCCACAGTAAGAGCTGCTTTGATTCATCTTTCAGCATAGAAGAATTATCGCCCCGCCATCCCTAATTTAACTCTTCGTTTATATTTCCATCCAAAAGTTGTCTGGAAAAGATCACTCTTAGCGATAAGACCACCCGTTGTACCTATATTTATAAGTTTCTCTGTAAGCTATATTTATCTTTTGGTGTCAATAAAGAGTTATTGAATTGTTATTGTTTATTTCCATCCAAAGGTTGTCTGGAAAAGATCGCTCTTAGCGATAAAACCACCCGTTGTACCTATATTTATAAGTTTCTCTGTAAGCTATATTTATCTTTTGGTGTCAATAAAAAGTTATTGAATTGTTATTATTATCTTGCATATATTTTCTTATTCCCTGATAGATGCAGGCCTCATGTCATTTCATCTCCACCGCTGGATGACTGGTAGAGAATGCTTTTAGCATACATAAAAACAAAAGGAGGACCCTTTTGTTCACAATTATTGTGCAATAAAGTATTAAATAAAAAAATAATTGGTAACGCGTCTGTCTTCTAAGCAGCGAATATCGAGTTCGATTCCCGGTGGAAACACTAGTTTTCTCCTTAAGGAACATTTGTGTTTCTAGTTCTGATTGTGAGTGCGAAAGCGTTTATTTTTTATGCTTTTTTAGGAATAAAATCTTTTAGTTTCTGTAAGAAAACTATGGGTGTTGAGAAAATATTAAACTGTAAACTACATTAGCTTTTGCATTAGCATTTTACTAATGACAGTTAAAGTTAATAAGCATTCAGATTTTTCTTCATTAGGATTGGTCATTTGCGGGCGAAACACAAATAAAGGGTGCTTTTTGCTCACCAGTTTTTATTTAAAATATGTAAAAAGCATTGCTGCTGCGCACACTGTCTAATTACTAAAGGTAATAAAGTTCATAACCCAAATATAATATAATAATTTGATGAAAACTCACGCATATTTTAAACAATTAATTTAAATTTAGGGGAAATAGTGTGAATAACGCGTTGTCCATGTTTAAATTAACAATTGTATCGCTCTCCGCGTAATGGTCCACACTCCTCATCCTGAAGAAGGTTTCCGAATGAAGCCGAAACAATTCTCAATCTAGACAACGACAACGCGTAAGTCACGCTAATTCCATTTTCAATTTAATTAACAAATATAAAATTAACTATTTAAAAATAAACATCCGCTAAAAGATTCTGTATTAAAATTATTGTAAAGTAAACAACATAATAATTTTGGTAAGAAATATTAAAAGTATGTGTAGATACTGTGTGTTCGTTCGCCTGGTTGTCTGCATATTTCAAACGTGTCACTAATGTGCAAATTGGTCAAGGAACTTCTTGAGATCACCTTGGTACTTTCCCTCAGGATCAGACCGTTTGCTCAGTATCTCCCATTCCTCAGGACACTGTTGCTGCATTCCCTTGATGAATTTGGCAACCAATATCTTCTGTTTATCTGTACACTTAGCGCAGCCAGATTTAGAGCCCTCGGGTATCCATTCTGGTGAAAAAATTGAAAAGAAGTCATCAACATGAAGTGCGTCATTATTTCAAGGTACAAAGTGAAAAAGGTATAAAAAACGAGGGTCACGAGCTCAACACTCCACGCTCGAACATTTTGTTAAGTTGGCATCATAAATAAAAAATCGTGCTGCAAAAATGGAACGAGAATTTGGACATTTTTTTAGAGATTCGTTTGTGTGGTGTACAGTAAATACTTGTTTTACTAACCAAACAGTTAAATGAAATGTTTTGTAATTGAAATATAATTATTTACATTAATTTTTAATGGTATTCTTAAGCATGGAACAAACATTTAAAGAGATTTTTTGAGCTTTGTTGTTCTGCGTAATTTTAATACTTGTTCTACTAACCAAACAGTTTCATTATGTCTTTCAAACAACAACAAAAACAAGTTTTAAATTAAATTCCTTGTAATTTAAATATATGTTATTATTGATCTTATTTATAGTTTTTATATAGTTAGCCGTGCCCCACGGCTTAGCCCGCTATTATCAATTTAAAAAGTAGCCTATGTGTTAATCCTAGATAGAATCTATATACATTCCAAATTTCATCAAAATCCGTTCAGCCGTTCAAGCGTGAAGAGGGACATACTTACATACTTACATACTTATTGTACACACACACAAACTTTCGGATTTATAATATTAAGTAGGATTATAAACATTTAATTTTTATTTTTAAAATACGGCTATCACTCACGTCTTATTTTGAACTCTAGGTGTAAAGACACTAGTCAGTTTAAAATTTAAGATCTAATATCTTTTAAAATGCCTTCTGATATCGTTTTTATCTAAACGATCATCAAACCTCTCGTTGAGTCAAGATTATGAGGCAACTATCGAACCAAAGTCAATGCGTTGAATTTATTGTCACATTGGGGTTTACACGCATAATTGCCAATTCTCAAAATAACATATGAGCATTGAAAATATTTATTAAAAAACACATATATTTATAATACATGCATATGAGCTTATTGACTACAAAATCAATTCTTAAAACAGGAAGGTAAAATGAGAAATCACGTAAGATTCATTTTCTAAATTTTGTTAATTTACAAATACTTTATATCTTCCGGTTTCCTCGTGGCATATCATTAGTATGAGTCTCATATCAATAGTATTAGAAAGCTAATCGAATCCTTACAAACAAACAACAACATTTAATTTTTCTTTGTAGTAAATTAAACGCAAGCATAGATTAAAAAATCGACTTCAATGCTTTATCTTCGGAACCCTTGATCAGAGTAAATAAATTAAATGCGCATTATTAAGGACAACTCAAAAACTAGTGGTCACACCTTGATCAAATTTAAAATAGGACTATAAAGGAAGCACAAGCTTTAAAAAAAAAAGAAATCTTCTAAATCGATTCAGGCGTCTTCGAGTTATCGGTGAACATATAATAAAAGAATCCGACGAATTGAGAACCTCCTCCTTTTTGAAGTACGTTAAAAAATACGTTTACTCACTCTTGATATCTTTGCCCTCTGGCGTGCACTTGCCATCGCCGATGAAGCAATGTGCGTACGCCGACATCAAGCGTCTATTGCCGCTAACTTCCTCGACATTGAAGTTGTCATATTTGGAGTCGTAGTGGTTGTCATCTGGACGAGCGGCTGCCAACGCCACCAGTGCAACAAGGATGAACAGTTTCATGGCTAGAATAAAAAAAAGCACGTCATTAACTGCATGAAGCTCGTTAAATAAGACTGTTACCTACTACAACATCAAAATTGTATCTATTTTTTTTTCTTCTCAATCCGATTTACTTTAACGTATCAATATGACGTATCCGTATTGTTTCGGCTAAATATCGTTGTTCTATCGGATTTATTTCAGGGAGTTTGATCAGGAATTACACGAATGTATTCCACCAACATCTAGTATTATCGAGAAAGATCAAAGACTATATACCCAAAGACAAACTGACCACTAAAGTTAAAGCAAAACTATAAACAAATATATTGTTGCTTCTACATTCGTCATCCAAACTGCTAGTGCATGAGTGGGACCACCGAGATCCGAGAGTGGAACATACATCATAATGCAATGCCATTTGTTACGACCAACAAGATCCGTGAGTGGAACATAATGCCATTTCCATTATACCCCGATAACAGTTCATTCCGGAAGTCATCAATACAATATACAGATTATATTTGAGATTTGCGAGCCTCTAAAATCAATATCTTATATCTACAGTCCCTTGAAAGTAAGCAAGGTCTCATAGGACAAGTATGTAAGGTAAAAAATACATAAATCGTTAATTTGTACTTAAAAATTTACGTAGGTAATATCTATACAAGTTTGTTTGTAAGTAACCGCTTAGCATGCAATCAGACTCGCACTCGTCCGATTTTTAATTATTTTATATTTAATACATTATAAATAATTTTATATCGAAAATCTGTGTCACAAAATCTAAGTTTTGAAAATACTGACACTATCTAGAAAAGGGCTGCACTGATTTTCATCAAATATAAATAAGAACACTCTCAATCAAGTCACCTTAAAATAAAAAAAACTGCATCCAAATCGGTTCACTCGTTTAAGAGGTACGGTGCCACAGTCATACGGACATATACACACACACACAATAGCGGTTAAACTTATAACATGCCTCTTTTTGCGTCGGGGAGAAAGAAATATCAAAAACTTATATTATTTGAAAAGATATATATAAATTGTTTGTCTATAGGTATTTATTTTATAAGCTATTATTTAGTTCCATCTGTGCCGTTCTCTGTCGGTCTGTAATAAAATCTTGTAAGCTAAATTAGACCCTCTTTCCAATGTTCTTGCGATTGGACTCAAATTTGGTGTACGTATCTTTGGTAACAATACAAAGATATGGTACCATGGAGCTGTTATGATGATGAAAACGGAAGATGGAACAAAATAAGATAAACTCATCGAGATTGATACCTCTTGACAAGTTCTCTGTTATGTTACTGTTCAGTCCTATTTTTATTTACAAATAGTAAAAGTTTGATTTTAAGATATATTTTTTATATTTTTTTTAGTTTTTTAGTTGTTTATAGATTCAAGATTCAATAAATATTTATTGAAAGACTGAATATACAATATTTGATGCTAGATGTTTGTGCAATACATTGTAATGTCAGTACATAGTAATAGAATAGAATAGAATATAATTTAAAATAGAAATAATTTATTTGTGACGAAACATAAAAGATACACAAAAGGCAGAAACAAAAACACTTTGTTACAAATCGGCTCCAACTCAGCATAATACTGGCTGTACACCAGCGCTGATCTTCCGCTGGAGCCGTTTGGTGAAGTCACGTCACAGCCATACAATACACATAAGTATGAACAATAAAACAATGAGAAAAAAAAACACATTAACAATACAAATTTAAGGGCTACAATATTTAGGAAGGTCAAATTAATATACTGCAACATATAAGCCAAATTAATTCTACCACAAAATTCCCTTTATTTATTTAAAAAACTCAAACAATTATTAAATTAGCATAAGTATAATTTTATAAGGCAATGAGAAGAGGAAGTACCTACCTATAGTTTCCTGATTTAAATTAATTGCAGACAATTAAATTTGTATTCACTGAATCAAAACTTCTTCGAGACTGATATCTCTTAAGTTTTATTGTGTTTATATACCAGTAAGTAATAAAATAAGTAGGTATTTCCTTGACGCATTATAAATTAGGTACCTACAACTGTTACCAGCAAAAACGTTGTCTTTTCGACAATTAACCTCTTAACAGTTTTGGGTTTTGTTACAGTAGGTATAAGGAGAAGATGTACAAATTTAAAAGTATCATACTTACTTAATGTTTTTTTTTTCCTTATTCAAGCTCAAATTTGGTTCTGGTTGTGATGCGTGTACGCGATTTGAATGTTTCGGTACCTGCCCACGAAACAAGTCTTTAAATTTAGTGTGGGCTGGGACTATGGAACCTTTTATGTTATGTTTATAAAATATGATTGATGGCGATATACTGTCAAAAAGATAAAAGCTCTATAGTAGCTGCAATTTTATGGGACTAGTTATCTACAAAATATTGGCCCCTAAGAAACAGTAATGTACCAGTGTATTCCTATATTTATTGTTATTGAACGCAAGCAAAGCTTAAAAAAACCAGCTTCACCGCTTATATTTTGGTTTTGGCTTGACCGATTTCGATAAAATGTATATGGGACAACCTCAGACGTATTATCTACTAAACAAAAAAAAACATCAAAATCAATTCATAATTGACGGAGATACAAAAAAACATACAGTCAAATGGAGAACCTCTTTTTTAAAGTCGGTTGAAAATATTGCTTATAATTGCAAATAAATATTATAAGTACCAAATATACATACGTAGTAATTAATGGATAACAAATTATAAGTGTTATGGATGTTTCGTTTTATAAAATACTTATATTTGTTCGCCGAAAAAAACTTTATTAATTGGAGCCATTTTTGAATAGGTACACCCAAACACAAATAAAATAAAATTTAATCAAAATCGGTCCAGCCGTTTAGAAGGCGTCCAGTCACAAACACACGTACAAAAGAATTATATTAAGATAAGCCATTAATTGGCAAGTAATCTGAACTAAAACTGAAGCATCCGTTACTTTCCATCAGGTGAGATAGCGGTCAAATGCTTGCCTGACTAGCATAATAATTAAACGCAAGCAAAGCTTAAAAAAACTGACTTCACCGCTTTATCTTCGGAACTTCGATCAGATTAGAAATACTAAACATGCATTATTGACGATATCTCAAGAACTACTAATACAGATCTTGATCACATTTAAATGGGACCAATTAGAAAGCAAAAGTTTTTCAAACAAAAAGAATTTTTTGAAATCGGTTCACGTGCAACGAAGATATGGGGAAACACACATAAAAAAGATACATTCGATTTGAGTACCTCCTCCTTTTTTGTGAAGTCGGTAGAAAATGCATGTAACTTTTGTTTAGTTTTAGTAAACGGTATGACCCTGTAGAGTATTGTAAGTATGTAGTATTAGTAAGTATTGTATATATATACGAAAGTATACATTATTATCTAATGGAATTGATAACTGTTGTAAAATAAAAACATCTCTTTAGTTTTTCAAATTATTTTTCATTTCATATGATTAGGCATCTTGTAGGCAAACGTGCTCCATCGTCGACCGCATTGTCGCTCACCATCAGGTGACATAGTGGTCAATTTGTTTGCCTATCTTGAATAAAAAAAAATATTGTAGGTAATAACATAAATTACTTTACCTTCTGAGAATAAGTCAAACCTTAATTAAGGTTCTTTTTATTGTAGTCAGTAAGAAATATAACAATAACACAGGCTACTTTTTTGTACTGTCCTCGGTAATTATGTTTTACGCATCTCCGACGTCATTCAAATAATATAATTCAGAGGAATAATTAAGGCACTTAATAATTATTAATGACATTTTATCAAATTAAACTACTATCAGGTTAGTTGTCTTCTGGCCATGGTAAGTGCAACACGTTTATTTTTAACCGACTTCAAAAAAAGGAGGAGGTTCTCAATTCGACTGTTTTTATTATGTGTTAGAAACACATTTTTGTGGGTGAACCGATTTTGATGATTCTTTTTTTATTTGAAAGCTGTTGCTTCCCATGTGGCCCCATTTCAATCAAGATCTGACCAGTAGTTTTTGAGTTATCCTCAATAATTTAATTTGACCAAGGGTTCCGAAGATAAAGCGGTGAAGTCCGTTTTATTAAGTTTCCTCTCACATAGTACGCGCAATGCTTCTCTCTCGCACATCTTTAACTTGCCCCAATTTTCGTATTTCAACTGCTACCATTATTCATGAACAGATTTTCATAGGCAACCCTATATTACTGAATTCGCAATAAAATTTCCTTCATTTTTATATAATTTTAAAGCGGAAAGCAGATGAGCGCTATGTCTACTATCTAGTTACCTGTTTGCACACGGCAACCAGATAGTAGGGGCCAGAAAAAGGTAGGAAACCTAGCTTTTGCATTTAGTATCGGTTCATTTTTTTGGTTAGGAAGAGTGAAATGAGTTTTTTTTTTCAATATTTTAGTTTATTATATTCTTGACCATATTTTTTAGGCAACCCTATTGGTATGTGATCAGCAACATATTTTATTCGCTTAAATATATTTTTCATTCAGTAAACAGATGGGTGAAGGTCGATGTTACTTGGGATCCTCTACTATTAGCACTACTATTAGCATAGGCTACTTTTTAACTAAAGCTAATAATAAAACAAAGGCTTGTACTAACAGCTCCACACTAAGTTCGATAACGTGTATCGCAGATGCCGGAAACATTCACATCACACACAATCACAACAAGAACCAACACAAGAGAGCCTGCGTATTCCAGATCTAGTGTGTTTACCAGCTTCGATCACATCGTCACTTACCATCAGGTGAGATAGTGGTCAAACACTAGCCTGTCCCAAATAAAAAAAAAATAAAAAAAAAACATATTTACCACGAGGAGAAAACTTGTGTTTATTGTGTCCCACCGGGAATCGAATCCGATACCCGCATAGTGCATGTGACTTTGAATGTGATAGCCTATATGTTATGTTTATTTATACCAATCTTTGTCAAATATATGTGAAATAATTAAATATATCAAGTTGCGTTCTTTTTAGTTACTTAACTTTACTCGAATATACTCCAGCTAGCAAGAAATTTATTCAAAACAACCTCAGTCAAAGTGCAAACATGTAAAGGTTCTTTCATACTGGAAATTGTATTCTGCACAGAGTTCAGAGTTATATGAGATCCAGATTCCTTTGATATTCATAACTTGGATTTTTGCTGCAACTATATTGAAATAAATATGTGCAAATTTGAAGTCGAATCTAGTTGTTTTTGAACGTGATCATAGGAACGTGATACAACTGTTATTACAAAATATATTTCAAGAAATAGTAGCTGTGCTCTGTGGCTCAGTTTAATTAAACATTAACATAAACGCTTTCACACTCACAGCCCCACACTAAGTTCGATGACTTGTGTCGTGGGTGCCGGAAACATTCACATCACACAAACAATCACAACCAGAACCAGAAACACAGTTTTTCCATGATCACAATTGTGATCATGGAAAACTTGTGTTTCTGGTATGATATTAATTTGATTAATTAATCAAATTAATATCATCACACTAATATTATCAAGGCGAAAGTATGTGTGTGTGTTTGTATGTTTGTTACTTCTTCACGCTCAAATAGCTGGACCAATTTTGATCAAATTCTATATAGAGGTAGACCTGAATTATCACATCAGCAACATTTCATTACGGAATTCACGTGGACCCGGTACTTACGTGGGTAAAACAGCGGGGCGCAACTAGTTACAAATAAATAATAGTAAAATAATGGACCTTACAATTTCAAAGCTCAAGTTGTGCCTCACGGCTTAGCCCGCATTGGTCAAGTTTTAGTAAACATGTTAAAAAGTAGTATATATGTATTTATTCGGGATATAAGCTGAGTACCTGTCTTTATTCGTTCAGGGATTGCAGCATGAAGAAAGAACAATATTAAACCGTACTATTTTATTTTTACCGTATTTTTTTTTTTAAGTTTTAAAATAAGTTTATTGTGTTTAACTGTTATTTATTTTTTTATTTTATATATTTGGTATTGTTTGGTTCTGAGGTTTGTGAAGTCATGACTATGGGTTACGACTGAAAATCAGTGACTATGGTTAGACCTTTCTAACCATAGTCGTATGCCAAATCGTGACCTATATTCATGACACTCACAACATCACACTTATTTTTCTTTTACTTGTCCTATTTTTTTTGTATGTATAAGTATACTTCTATTTTTGTGTTTTTTATTTATTTTGATACTTGTGTTTTTAGTGTAATATGTCATAAATAAATGTATTTTCTTTTAAAATATAAACCTTAAATCGTAAACATCTTTTTTGCTTTGCCGTAGTCAGGTTAATCCTCTGTGAAATCCACGTATACATAAAAAGTACACGTGTCAAACACCTCATTTTTGGTCGGTTAGTAAAAGTAGGTAGCCTCAATATAAACAAAAGTGTTTCAAATCTGTCCAAGTGAGAGCACCCGTAGACCTTGTAGAGTCTCTCCGTGTTCAAGGGCAGGGTCCACGGGGTCATTAGCTAAGGGCTGATTACTGAGACATTGGGACTCGGTGGACCACTTAATTAAGGTCGACATGATACGGTCTCAAGTATCTTAAAATACAGGTAGAGTTTGGAGAGTTTTGTTACGTTTAGATAAATTTTATTTGTTTATTTATAGACGTGTAGCATGATGTCTATATGTTTGTATCATACAGTGTTCAAACTATTATTATAGATCCGAAAGTTTGTGTGTAAGTATGTAATTGTGTTTGTCTTAATCTCTTCACGCTGTGACGGCTGAACGGATATGGGTGAAATTTGGAATGTGCTATATACATTCCACCTAAGATTGAAACATACGCTACTTTTTAGAATATAATATAATAGTATAGATATTATTTATTTGTGACAAAAAATATAAGATACACAAAAGGCAGTAACAAAAACAGTCACAAACTGGCTCCAACTCGGCATAATACTGGCTGTACACCAGCGCTGGTCTTCCGTTGGAGCCGTTTGGTGAAGTCACGGCACAGATATACAATACACACAGAATCATGGAAGGGCAAAACAGAGAGGAAATAAACATTAACAATACCTCAATTTGTATATTGTTACAATATTTAGGAACGTCATTAACAATTCTATAATATAGGGCTAAATTGGCTAGCTTATATTGCAGTCGTATCATATCGAAGAGTTTTTTTTTGTTTCTGATGTGCAGTAATATATTTTTTAGTTTTATGCTGAAACTTTGAACATTTTGCTAGTTTGTCATCGGCGGGGGGATATTTTTCCAGCTAGCTGCGCAAACAAAAAAAAAACATTAAAATCGATTCATAATTGGCGGAATTATCGCGTAACCTAAATAAAAAAAAACATACAGTCGATTTGAGAACCTCCTTTTTAAGTCGGTTGAAGAGTTAGGGATCTTCTGCCACCCTATTACGTATCTTTGTTGCATGCGGTTTCTATTTGAATTAAGCAAAAGTGAACCTTATTTCTTAGGAGTTTTGTCATGTTTGTATTGAAACCGTTTGCAACAAAGATAGGTAATAGGGGGTCAGACCCCCTATTACGTATCTTTGTTGCACGCGGTTTCAATAAAAATTAAGCAAAAATGAACCTTATTTCTTAGGAGTTTTGTCAATTTAGTATTGAAACCGTTTGCAACAAAGATAGGTAATCGGGGGGCTGATCCACAGTCATAGGCGGACTGACAGATTTGATTTGTCACAAAGTGACACTTAACAAGATGGTGGCGTCAGTTTTGATCCTTGGGTATATATCTTATTTATCTCTGGTTCTGATTCTGACTAAGTACCATGAGATCCTTGACGCCCTGGCAGTTTAAATCGCTTAGAAATGTATTTTAGTACAAAGAGGCTGTCATGTAGTATAAAAAGAAAATGCTATTCTAGAATAATATTTTCTTTTCACCAATCCATTGGAAAATAGTACAAGAATAGCTCTACAAGTATGACCACATCGTCGTTTACCTTCCAAGTGAGATAGTGGTCTACATATCTAGAACAACAAAAGTAACTAGTTCCTCCAGCAAACCCTATCTATTAGATAAGCGTGTACCATCTTCATTGCCGTACAATTGATCAGAGCAATGACGCAGGTTGAATGCCAAGGATAAGCCGATTTGTGGCCAGTTTCTGTTGGTTGTTTGCGAAACCACACGAACTGGAAGTTTATTTCCAAGTAAACAATATAATAGGTATTCGGATCTACCCACCTAGATCTGAATGTACAGTATACCGTCGTATCGTGTTTTGAAGCCCTAAGCCGAAAGGGTCGTTGTTTCGAATCCTACGATGGGCTCTTCACCTTCACAAGCTCAAGTTAACATTAACGTGATGGAATTTATTTATTTATGGTTCACCAACAATTACATGCAACAAATACATGCTTCAAATAACATTATAACAATCTTATTACAAAATGTATAATCAGTTACAGATGAACACCACATTAATACATAATAATATAATTAGTATTTATAATATAAATAAATAATAAATAAATCTATAATCTAAGTGTTTTTGGAGTTGTTGAAAAAAATCAGAACTATTTTTTGAAAATCTTGCAATGAGTAATATACATTAACCGAATTATCGATGTCATTAAGTAGTTTGCTGAGCCTTAGTAATATAATAACTGAATGTGAATAATGAATGGAGTCAGGCAGAAATTGTCTGACTGACAATCAAAATACAGCTTAAATCTGAGATGATACAAACGAGATCTTTTTAGCTAGCTTCTTTCTAATATAGTAATCAATCTCACCTGATGAAAAGTGATGATGAGGCCGAAGATGTAGCATTCTTGCCTAGAAGGTACCTATTCACTCTAGACTTGAAGACTCCCAGATTATACCGTTCGGGGAACAAAGACGAGGGTTAAAAAACGATTTAAAAAAATCAATACTAATGACTACCACACACTGGACTCATTTGGTTCGAACTGGCGGGCACCGCTGTAAGGAAGGCGACCGCGCCCGCATCCTGCACGCTATCCGTTCGAGCCAGGTACGTCCATTGTGTGTAGGCTATATGAATTAACTGAGCTGGTCTGAAGTTAGTGCTACAATAAGCTTAGGTAAGTACCTTATCAACGTTGCGTTTATGAATGATAGACGTTATATAATGATGTGACCCTAGGATAATTTACTAAGCCTTTATCGGTACTTTTCTTACATATAATAAACCTGTTTTAGATTCCATCCATCTTTGGCGGGTTCTGATAAGAGCTACTATGGAAGTCCGCAGCGTTCCATTTCACTTTGCATGATGGATGCGTTTCCGAACCATGAAATGTATTGTGGTACAGTTGATGTCAGTAGTGATATTTTACTAGCCGTGTCCCGCGGTTTGGCTCGGATTGATCAAGTTAAAAAGTAGCCTGTGCTAATCCTAGGTATAAGCTATGTATATACATTCTAAAATTCATCCAAATCCGTTCAGTAGTTACAGTGTGAAGAGGGAACACGCTTGCAAACGGCTTCTCCTGACGGGAAACGAAACCAGGAGAGAGGACAAATACTTGCCTATTATTCAACTGGGTCTATACCTATTATTCAAATGTATGAAAAATGCTAAATCGGCTCTTAAACGACAATATAGTTTAATCTGTGTACGTAAGAAATATTTCACAAAGCAGAGAGTTTAGCAAATAAATCTGAACCTACCAACTTATGCATAAACGACACATAAAATGGCGATACCTAAATACATGAAATAATAATTTCATGCAACAATTTTAATCTGCTAATTATGTATTACCCATAAACGAATTATATTGTCCTAAATACGCACGCGAATATAAATTTTGTTTATTATAGGCATTTATAGGTAAAAAATTGTGTTTCATAGTAAAACATTACAAAAATTAATCATCATCCTTCTAAAGCCGAATCCCATCTCATCCAATATCTCTAATACATGAGGGTTCGAATGTTTCTCATAAGTATAAAAAAAACAAAACACATTTTTCTCTTTGATTGTACAAACGTGTCCAACAAAAAAGTTTACTATGTGTTATTGTGAAAAATCGAGGGGCAGTCATCATCCGTCACCCGACATCCGTCCGGTTTTGTACATGCACGTGCCTACATAAAAAACATTGTTTTCCGCTAAATTTTACTGTTTCATTTTTATATAAATGCTAGTTCGTTTCGTACTCCCCAGGCTCTATAGGTACCTAATTTATTTATTCAAATATGCATAATGAGAGGTCGATTACAGAGTCTAAACCCTTTATGTATTATTACGTTTTGTGTATATATATATATATATATATATATATGTATAATATGACTCACATGTTTGCAAATGTACGTTAAGTATCTGTTTTTTGTGTTAATAATAATAATGTAAATAAAAACAAGTATTTACTTAATTATAAGAAGATGACGGTAGTTTTTATTTGAAGTTTTGACGACAAAGACATAATCATTTTCGTATATGAGCGGTCATTAACATCAAGAGAAGGTTATTATTTTATCCTATGTAGGTACTTTTACCTAGTTGAGATATAGATATTATAGTTCATAAATTAATAGTGCTGTTGTTAATTATGTGTCATTGGCAAGATGAACTCGGGTTAAAGTTGTTATTTTTCTGGTTTTAACACTGAAAATGAGAAACAGGAACTAGGTTATCATAGGCACGGTTTATGACAATATAAGGATTCTTAACAATCTTTATTGTTAAGTTAAACCTATCGTGAGTATTACACATAATGTTTCAATGTTAAATACGGCTTAAAACACGTAAAAAATGTCGACTTACTTCGTTGATTACTTCGACTAGTTTGGGTCAACTGTACTGAAAAAATCGTTGTTGTTGAAACTGTAAGATCGTCCAGATTGTTATGTTGAAATTCCAAATCACAAAAGTTTACCGAACTGAGCGCGTGAGCGGACTAAGTTTATAAGCTGTCCAATTTTCTAGCCTATACATGGCTTTTCGCTGGTTTGAAACAGCATTTCGGTATCTGTGATTTTAACATCTGTATAAAGATTGAATACGCCTTTTTTGTTACAGTAGTATACTCATGAATGGATCTCAGTGGAACAAAAAGTTGAATTTAATCTATTGATGGATTTGTTATTTGGAGTGGAACACTGCGAAATTTCGCAATCATGTTTGCTTATGTTGCGTAGATACTTAAATATTATGTTCTCTTTTAGGTTTAGTACTTCAAAAGGAAAAAGAAACCCTTATAGAGTCACTTCGTTGATTGTCTGTCTGTCTCTCTGGCAAGATTCTTTTTCTGTGGAACACGTAAAGAATTAATCTGAAATTAAAATCAACTAATCTATGGTCAAAGCTGTAAAAAAAGAAGTTTCTAAATCAACGCTTAATTGCGTTGAATAATAAAAAAAAAAAATTAAGGCATATAGGCCAATATTGACACCCGGCAATAAATCAAAATACGGGATACTTAAGTTAGACTTAAAAACGTGAAATTTAGCCAGAATCAAGGTCAATAAAAAGAATCGATTCGCACATGTTTGATTTATTTTATCACATTATACGAGGAAGAATCGATATCATGTCCCACTTGACCTGTGATTCTTGCCCCATGATCTACTAGACCCGCACAAAGGTATTTTAAGGCCTAATCGACCCTTAAACATGGAAACTTAAATTTTAAATATTTTATATAAAAAATAGCATTCTTTTGTTATCAACTTTCATACGTTTAATACAAAGATTACATAAACCCATTTTGGATACAACATCACGTATATAACGCTTTGATATGTAAAACTTCTTCCACAAACTAATTTGACTTCCTTTACTGCGAAGTCTAAATTGAAAATACCAGATATAAAAGAATTTGCTCCGTGATTTTTTCGGCGAAATTGATTGGTTTAATCTGATTCAATAACGGTTCTTGTAGCCCTAAAGGTTCGAAGGTTATTTTAGCTTAATAATTGGTTATTTAATACCGATTGTTTTGATTTATTAATAAACCTACATAAGTTAATAATACTAACAATTATATAACGTCTTAGATCCTGAGTTCACCAATATAATAAAAAAGTGAATTACTTAGATAATAAAACAAATTGCACTCGAACATTTTGTAGACCTCTTGCCAAAGGAAAAGTTCATAGAGTGTGTGCACGTTGAAAGGAAAAGATCACAGAATAATGTGTCCACGTTGAATAGTAATAGGTACTAGTGTCGTGCTAAATAAGAGTTAGCATTATAGTCACTTGTCCAACAAATGTTTGAACAAGTCCTTAAAAACGTCGTGTGAATCTGTAAAAGCAGTGTTTTGACTTGAGAGTACCACCTTTGTTTTCAACCGACTTCAAAAAAGGAGGTTCTCAATTTGACTGTATTTTTATTTGTATGTTACGCGATATCTCCGCCAAATATGAATCGATTTTGATGATTTTTTGTTTGGTAGATTATACTTCAGAGGTCCCATATAAATTTTATAGAAATCGATCAAATCAAAACCAAAATATGAGCGGTGAAGTCGGTTTTTTAGGGTTCCGTACCCAAAGGGTAAAAACGGGACCCTATTACTGAGACTTCGCTGTTGGTCCGTCCGTCCGTCCGTCTGTTACCAGGCTGTATCTCAAGAACGGTGATAGCTAGACAGTTGAAATTTCACAGATGATGTATTTCTATTGCCGCTACAAATACTTAAAATTAAATAAATATTTAAGGGAGGCTCCCATACAACAAACTTGATTTTTTATAGATAATGTTACGGAACCCTTAGTGCGCGTCCGACTCGCACTTGGCCGGTTTTATTAAGCTTTGCTTGCGTTTAATTATTATTAACGCTATTATTATTATCCTTGTTACTATGTATAAGAGCCATCCGAGATTTTGATTATATATTTTTTTTTAATTATTACATGACCATGGATGCATAGTCCTTCAGTCGAAATATTAAACAAATATTAACAATTTCTATTCTTCATAATAAAAGTCTTAGTCACAAGTCACAGTCAAAGTCAAAGTCAAGTAGTCAGTCATAGTCAAGTCATGCCCTAGTAAAGTGGTAGAAACTTTACTAGAACTTCTATTGGAGTTTTGCAGCGAAGGCGAAAATCACGTTCCTCAACTTTGTACGACTTGAAAGACTATTCTAAATCTGGAAATTAATTACTTATCTCCTTATTCAATATTCTCTGTTGCCCAGTGATGTCAAATTTATAATGATATTGTATCATTTTACAAAATATTGGTAGAAGCGGTATACCTACTCGTTGGTTAGCAGTTTCACCGTGAAACTGGAATAAAGTTGTTGATTTTGTATTGTTCGCCAAATGTTGTGTTTCTTCGAGTTGGTATTTATTTGAGCAATGGTATATTAGATTTATTAAACGATTATATTATTGATAACATAGTGATAAGGTGCCTGTGACACTTTACTTATAAACTTGTTTCTCATCTTATGGAAGGGATCAATAAATTATTTATATACAATACAGTACAATACAATGTTTCTTTATTGAACACCAATAATATAGTTAAGTAGATAAAAATCGAAAAATAATGGGCGGCCTTATCACATAAAGCAATTTCTTACAGGCAACCTTTGGATGGACAGGATAATAATAATATAGATATTTTGCGGACGGTGGTATTCTTTAATGAATTAAGCTACACATGCATTATAAACAATTTAATGTTGCTTACATACAAATAAAAATTTCATACATAGAACATTTATATATAATATCTATCCGTAAATACATATATAAACATTACGTATATTTAATAAAATAATTAAATAATATACATATACTTTTAATACATTTTGAAAATACATAAACGCTTTCTCACTCACAGCCCCACACTAAGTTCGATGACTTGTGTCGTGGGTGGCGGAAACATTCACATCACACACACTATCACAACCAGAACCAGAAACATAAATTTTCCTTGGGGAAAAAACTTGTGTTCCCGCCGGGAATCGAACCCAATACCCGTGCTTAGAAGACAAACGCTCACCCAACTGAGCTAAGGGACAGTTCTAACTTTATAATATTATCTATCTATATATTCGTCAACGTGAATAAGTGTAGGCAAATGAAATAGTAATAAAAGTAATTTCCCTCACAACTTATATTAAAAGTTTCGCACGCAGAGTATGACATGTCGCTCCAATTCCTGATAGCCCCAAACAAAATTTGCATAATCAACTTGTAGCCCCAAAAGTCAGTTCGGAAAAGTTTTACTTATGTGAGAAATAGCGCAAATTTTGTGTTTAAAATTTAATCTTGATTTCGAAAATGCACTAAAGTTCGTTTAGTCATTTTAAATCTTATTTAGTTATTGTCTAAGTTTTTTTCTTTGGCGTTGTTTGTTTGGAAAAATAAAGACCAAATAAAACTAGAAATCATACATTTATGTTCAGTGACCTCCAAGAGACTTTACCCAGTTATATAATATACCTATAATGTAAGATAAAGTATAATAATTATTTTGATAAGATTAATGATATTTGAAATTCCGGCTTCACATGTTCGTGAAGGTGATCTTTGTTTTCCAACGGAGCATAGATGTATATATTATTAATTAAAGTTAATTATTAAAATGTATGCTATCTAGCACTGATTTACTAGAGAAGAAAGAAAATAATTAATTTCTTTGTTTTAGGCATATCATGCAATGTAATAATACTTCTGCATTAATAAAAATAATTTCATTGCGGAAATTATTTATATTGTATGTAGCGTATATGCCGTCCACCAGGTCAATCATTAGATCTTCAGTGTATTTCTTTAGTCGTTTAAACTATGATTTTTACGGGCATCTTCAAAGCCAATCAGTGATTCAGGGCTCGCGTAGTAAATTGAAGGAAATGTAAATGGGTTCGTGACAAGTATTCAGATACACTGCGTAATGAGAATGCTAGCTATTGGTGATTAAATGATGTCAAAAGAGATATATATGCTTCTTTTGCAATTACATGTTATTGACTGTTTATTAAACTACTTCTAATCACCGGTTATCGGGTTCGATTCCCGGTAGGAACACAAGTTTTCCCCGCAGGGAAATTTGTGTTGCAGTTGCTGAAATATCGTCAATAATGCGTGTTCTGTAGACTACATTGACGATGTTCTCGTTTCTAACCGACTTCAAAAGTTACCTCATAACTTCTTTCGTTGTGAGCTGATTTTGATGATTATTTTTTATTTGAGAGCTGGTGCTTTTCATGTGGTCCCATTAAAATTTTATCAGGATCTGATTTCTAGTTTTGGGTTATCGTCAATAATGCGTGTTTAATACATTTAATCTGATCAAGGTTCCGAAGATAAAGCGGTGAAGTAGGTTTTTAAGCTTTGCTTGCGTTTAATTATTGAAGCATCAAATCAGCAGTTATGATTGTTTGTTTCGCAACTGACGCTGTAACACGACCAATTACTATCAAGAATCGACCAATCACAAGCAAAATAGCCACATGCGCTAGCAACTGGTTTCATAATCTTAGATTAATCCCTTAGCTTTTGCTGGACGGTTTTGGGTGGCATTTGGGCATGTAATATAATAGGACATGGATTCAGACATAGGTATATACTATTTGAACTGCCCGTTTGCTTAGTTGGGTGAGCGTGCGCCTTCTAAACAGGAGTATCAGTGGAAAAACAAGGTTTTTACCCAAGGAAAATGTGTGTTTCTGGTTCTGGTTGTGATGTGAATAATTCCGGTACCCGCGACACTAGTCATCGAATTTGGTGGGGGGCTGTGAGTATGAAAGCGTTTATGCTTACACTTACTTACTCCGCTAGCTCAGCGATACACAAAATGGACCTTGAAATCCGAGATAAGAGAACGCCATTGGTCTCGGTTCTGCGGTTTTTGCCAGTTATGGGTTTGAAGCCCATGCAAGTCTGCTGCCAATACGTCGGTCCAGCGATATTCCTGAGCCCATACGGCTATCCCAAGTACGCGATCTTGACGTTCCATCCGCACCAGTTCTCTCTAGATGACCAAGCCAGCGTAGTCTATGGGCTTTTATCTCGCTGATGATGTTACTATTTTTATCCAATTATTGCGGAAAAGCTGCGGGTCACGTCTAGTACGAGATAATTTTATATCTGTGGTTTATTCGAGTATCATCTAGAGGTGTTACAAAAGTTTTAAGTGCTAATTTGAATTAATTTACCATGGTCTATAAGTAATTTAATTAACAAGCGAAATACTAATATTATTTTAAGTACTTGTCTAGACATTTTTTTTGAATTTTTCTAAATAGTTTCGTAATGGTGGAATTTTAGGTTAATAATAAAATAAAGCGTAAGAGCATAAATAGATAAATATAATATGCACTATATAATATATACTAAACTATTTTTGTTAAAATATTTGCAAAACTTTTACGTAGTACACTGTCCATCCGGCCGTCTGTCAGGGGCTTATAGCTTTTTAACCCGTCAAGCTTATTACTTCAAATTCTCAAGTAACATGTAACCCCTGACCATGTTTTTCAATCCAAAATTAATTTATTATTTACTACTAATTTCAAGATATTAAAAATATATAAAAAAAAATGTAAGTAAAACTGTGTTTATCCCACCAACTATTTTAAAAAAAAGCTTTACATTTATGTTTGATACAAATATATTAAATTGTACTTGAATAACAAATTTTAACTTGAACTAAAAATTTGAATACAATAAAAACTAACGACTATACGTAAATAATAATAATCATAAGCAACGTATTCGCAAAAAGTGTAAAAGTTTCTACGCTCTTTACAAGAAATGCTTAGATTTGTATATTAACTTTTAGGTTCGTATGCGTTATGGTTGGTATAACATAACATAAACGCTTTCACACTCACAGCCTAAGTTCGATGATTTGTGTCGTAGGTACCGAAAACATTCACATCACACACACTATCACACCCAGAACCAGAAACACAGGTTTCAATCTTGCGTTTCCACCGGAAATCGAACCCGTTACCCGCTGCTTAAAAAGCGAACGAGCACGCAACTATGCCAACGGGCAGTTCACTAGCCAAACATCATCATGCATAAAACTTTTTAACATATAAGAATCGAGCCCGGTAAAGTAGCAGTTGAAGGTATCTACGCCAGAGAACAGCCATGAAGTGTTATTCATTGAAGTGGGATATATAATATATATATCTATGAAAATATATAAGAAAAAAAAATGCGTCCCCGAGTTTCTTGCCAGGTTCTTTTGGATATGGCTGTAATTTTGCGAATCTGGCAGTAGAGTCATTAACTTTCATGAGTGCATCTTTGGGGCCCATGGTAATAAACGACTTTGATTTGAACACCAACATAACATACAATATTACAATCAACATGTTAAAAAACATTGTAGTGTAACGTGTAAGTGTCATTTATTATTGTATCCATATTCGAACTACGGGCCAATTGCCTATATTTCCTAAAACTAAACTAAAACTATATAGGAGCCAAGACCTAAGTTACCTACTAGACATCGAGCTAATAGTTCGATATTAATTTCAACACCGTAGTTTCATTAAATGCTAATGATGACCTACATTTTCAGACTGCAGAGGGTTTTAATTAAATGACATACAGGGTTAGGTCGATAGACTCTTTACTCCAGTAAAACTTTATCTCGTTTTTTCTTTTCTGTTTTTGTAACTATTAATGTTTCATTTCTTAATAGGGAATATGCACGAGAATTAATAGATATAGAATACACATTTAACATCATTTAAAAGCCGTTCTCCGCGACTTCGTCCGCGTTTATCAAGTTAAATAATGCTTAATCCTATTACCTACATAGTTATGTTCATTCCAAATTTTATCCAAGAGAAAACAAACATACTCAAACAAAACTTTCAGATTTATAATTTTAGAGTGATTTAAATAAATAAACATAATAAATAAAAATAACAATACACACACTTTTGTTTACTAATTCGTAACGTCAGTTCCATATATATTTTACTGTCAATAATTGGATAACTTTCCTTTACGGCAGCCATGATTACATCATGGACGTCACAGAACTAACGCCAAAAATTATGCGGTTAAAATTTATCGTATTGTCAAATATTAATTTTATATAGAAACAAATTGAATAACCATTTAGTTGCAATTGATCTTGAGATTAGATAGGAATAACAGTTATGATCGGTTAATGTGAAAATCTGATACTATGATCCGTTGGGAAGTACCCAATAAAATTTGTGTAACAATAGAGGGTGTTATCGCGGAAAGCGATCATGAAGCGATTGGACAATTTTTGGATAGAGATGAATCTCGCAATGTATATAGACGTCGGAGTTTTAAGAAAATATTATTTTCATAAGTGCTATTTTTTTTTTTATTTATATTTACAAAATCCACAGCCCTTAATTAACAGAGTTTGATTAATAAACTATACATAATAATATAGTGGTACTTATTTTGTTGGCGGTATCCATGTATATATACATGTATGGTGTATATGCGCTCCCAAAGATTTGTGTACCTACCGACTTTATGGGCCGTAAATTTGATAACGAATTACTAGCCGTGCCCCGCGGCTTCGCCTGCTATTATCAAGTAAAAAAGTAGCCTACGTAATAATCCCAGGTATAAGCTATGTACGTTCCAAATTTCATCCAAGTCCGTTCAGCCGTTAAAGCGTGAAGAGGGAACAACAAATATACATACATACACAAAACTTTCGGATTTATAATATTAGTAGGATGATTACTATCATGTCTTAAGTGACACTTGAAAGATTAAAACAAATCGATTAATGTCAGAATCATCAAAATCGCCCCAGGCGTTCGGTCTCTAGAACGCCACAAAGGAACATAGGCTGACAAACACTCTTTCGCGTCGAGCAGTAATAAGAAGGCATTTGGCATGAGGACAATAATTAGTACCTACATTTTGAAATGAAAAACATAACTTTTGGTTGCGGTTTAGAAATTTAAGGGTCTTTTTGATAAACTCGAGACATTTTAAAAGTAATTACTTTTTATAACGACTAAATTTGAATAACGTTTTTACTAAAAATATTTAGGTACTGTAACTGACAGTACTTTTAGTTTTTGACGAGATGTAAGTGATTTCTAAATACTTAAATTAAATTATAAAGACGCTGATTTAACTTAACATTAAAAGCCTTGCTTTTCTTAATAACTTAATTCGTGATTAATAATAAAAATTCTTAATTGCACTATTTTTACCCTCTTTAATTATAACTGTCACCTTATAATACGGGTTAAATTATGAAGTTGACGTATTGACGTAGTGGCTAAAACGTAGTGATTACATTATCGTTGTTAGTGGTCAATTTTTTTTTCTATTACAGGTATTTGGCATCGCAATCTTGTGTTTTTAGCCAGTGTCAAGTAATTTATATTAATTTACCGTTAATACTTAGTAATGTATATTTCAAATGTATTTCAAGTTAAAAGTCCTAGTGACATGTCACAGTCAAAGTCAATTACAAGAGTCAAGGTCCAGTCATAGTCAAGTCATGCCCTAAAGTGGTAGAAACTTTACTAGAACTTCTATTGGAGTTTTGGAGCGAAGGTGAAAATCACATTATTCAACTTTTTATGACTTGCCTACACTTACACATTTACTGAGTATTATCGGTTATTAATACATCATTATTACACATTAACACTCGAAGAATCACAGGTTTTGGAAAATTATACAAAATAAACAACACCATTTTTTCACTCTCACGGCAAAACTCCTAGTGGTAAATTTGTAATATATTAAAATTAATTATAACATTGTAATTTTCGATACTCGATTTTTTTTAGGATAAACATATGCTTGCCGAAAAAAACACCTACAAATCCTAACTCAATTCATCAAACTGTTAAAATGGAAATGCTCGATAAATGGGTACCTTATGAATAGGGGCGTTCGCGTTGAAATGTGCCTTGCTTTGAGGAATAAAAATAAGGGTTTTGGCGGAATTAGGGCAGTCAAGAAAAGATGGTTCTCCTTAAAAGCTTAATAATGCTATTTCAGAAATATACATAAATAAAGATAATAAAACATAAACGCTTTCACACTCACAGCCCCACACTGACTTCGATGACTGTTGTTGTGGGTGTCGGAAACATTCACATCACACACAATCAATCACAACCAGAACCAGAAACACAAATTTTGCTTGGGGAGAAAATTTGTGTTCCCGCCGGGAATCGAACCCGGTACCCCTGCTTAGAATGCGAACGCTCACCCAACTAAGCCAACAGTTCAACATATATATAACACAATAGTATAAGTAAGTGCGTCGTAAAGCATTTTTGTTGTAAAATGTGTAGGAAGCTATTTTGTTTAGGTATCGTTATTAGGTTTTAGTTTGTAATTTGCATCTTGTACATTGTGACGATTCAGCTAGCCAGTAGCTTAATGCTGTTTCTAGTTTGAATTTGTGTATAGTAAATCTATACACAAATTAAAATTAGTCCTTCTCCTCGTACTGAGCTGGGGGCTGAGTCACCCACGTCCGTAGGAGGATACCCCTTAAGTCTGACTCCCTACACGTGGTCCCCGGGTGGTGCTAATCAGGTGACATTTGAGAGGTGGTAGAGCATTTTGTGAGTTGCTCGCCTGGCTTGCTACCAAAGTAGCTTATCACCATCAAGTTGAAAGTCTGACGCCAAGCCAAATACGGTGTTCCGGCAGTTATCCTTGAGAGCCTGCGTATTCCAGGTCTAGTGTGTTTACCAGCTTCGATCACATCGTCACTTACCATAAGTGAGATAGCGGTCAAACACTAGCCTGTCACAAATTAAAAAAAAAATACTGAGATCTCGCCCTTACATTTTATCCAATTATCAAAACAAAATGTTTATTATTGATTATATATATTTGACTTGTTTGATTTTTGTACTTGTTGTTATTTGTTATTTTAGACCCGGGACATAATAAGACTTAAATAATGACATTAATGTCCTGCCAAATTGTTATTTTCCAATATATTTTAAAATTTGTAACATAATTTCTTACACAGTTTTTACAATAAAATATTTTTAATTTTCATAAAAAAAGGCTTCGCACTCTATCTACTCCAAAAGTTATTTTCAACGATAATTAACACAAAAAACGCTGTGTATATATGTGTAAGAGGCCAGCGTTTTTTTTATGCTGAATAGGCAAGCATTTGACCACTATCTCATTTGAATAAAAGTGAAGATGCGGCCGAAGATGTTATATGTTTGCTAAGAAGATACTTATTCACATACTTATAGACTTGAAGACACCCAGATTGTGCCGTTCAGAAAACAAAGACGCAGGCAATGAGTTCCACTCCCTCGCTGTACGGATGATAAACGTAGAAGCAAAACGCTCTGAGTGAACCAAAGGTATGTCAAATATATAGCGATGACGTTTGACAAAGGTTTGAACAATATCTCAGCTGATGGTAAATGATGGATTAGTGGTCGAGAATTAGTGCTCTAGCTATCTATATTTTAAATAGGTGGTATCCGTGATATGTGTATAAGAAACTAAAACAATTATATTTGTGTCTGTGATATAGTCACTGCAGAGCAATTTACTGATCAATAATTAAACGCAAGCAAAGCTTAAAATAACCGAAAATGAGACCAATTGGAAAGCAACATCTAACACACAAAAAAAAAAAACAAAATCGGTTCACGTGGAACGAAGTTATGAGGTAACAAACTTAAAAAAAAACACAAAAAAATACAGTCGACTTGAGTACCTCCTCCTCCTTTTGTTGGTAAAAACCAAAATTAATCAATTTAAATAAGACATTAAATTTTTGTAAGACTTACTTTGCCTTTACTGAAATAAATATGCTTTTCAAAATAAAATTGATGATTGATCTTCGGAGGAATAAAACTCGAGCACAAATTTAATCATAAGTTGATTGCCATTTTATTTACAAGCAAAATACCTTTGTGAAGCAATTGGCAAAGTTTCTCAAAGTTTTCTAGGGGATAAAAGACCCGACGAAAAGTTTGATACTTTGATTAATTATACTTTGGAAACCTTAGTAGCAATTGAATTTGTAGAATTAAATAATAAAGGTTTGTTACTGCTGTCTAACTAATACTTAATTTTAACCTAGTCTTAGTTTGAAGTTGCTTCTTCTTTTTTTTTCGTATTTTATTTTTTGTTTGTTATCTCAAAACTCCGTCAATTAAAACACTATTTTTATTTGAAAGCTCTTCAGATTATTTTCATAGAAATTTATTTTTTTGTAATAATATAGATACTATGCTAGAGGCCTGCATAAAAAAACACAGCAGCTGATCCGTTAAATATGCATACTTATGCTGGTGCAAATTACCTAAAAACAAAACAACCAAACGCATCCACGCTTACAGAACAACACTAAGTTCAAAGACTTGTATCATGGGTGCCGGAAACAGAACTAGAACCAGAAGCACAAAAAGTCCCTTGCGAAGGAAATTTTGCTCCTTCCAGGAAAACAACCCATCGAACGCACGACGCAAAAGGCAAAGATTTGCTTACTGCATCAAATAGGTACTTGGCGTGAAGCTGAATATTCCGAAATACTATTCTGCACTTAAAAATACAGAAGACTTGACTCGGAAATCAGTCATAGTGAAGTGGAATTGGGCTGGACATGTCTGTCTCATGCCGGATGATCTTTGGGTCAAAATATTAACACAATGTTTTGATCTAGAATCTTCAAAACGAGACACGGCGGCGTCGCGGCAGAACTATAAATAAGTGGCAGACCTAGACTGTCAATTTAAAGGCTTATCAACCAACTATGAGTGAGACGCCGTAGGCTGAAAATAACAATAATTACATTAAGTAAACAGTAATCAGTGTATGAACTTTGGATCTATTTAAAAAGCAAGACCGTCAGATTCCGAAACAGCAATCATAAGCTGGACATAAGTGCAGGGGGGTATTGGGTTCGATTCCCGGCGGGACGGGAACACAAGTTTTCTCTCAAAGCGAAATAATATGTGTTTCTGGTTCTGGGTGTGATGCGAATGTTTCCGGCACAAATTATTGAGCTTAGTGTGGGACTATGTGTGTAAAAGCGTTTATATATGTTCATATATGTCTATTTCATTGTCATTAAGAAAAATTCCAACGTTTAACGCGAAAAACACAAATAATGTTAAAAATAGCTACCAGTAATTCATTTAAGTTACCAGTAATTCAATTTCTTTTACCTTTAAATAGAACGTTGGTTCGAGCAATAACTTACCATGGGCTTCGCTCTTTAGGTACCGAAACTGCCGGTAAATAGAAGCAAATTGCGCATTAATCCGCTTAAAGTTATTGGCCACTATAAAACATACTTTTGTTGCTGAACCAATACGCCCTGTTGAGGTTTGATTTGTGTATTGGCAACATAAGTCTTTACTGTTTTGATGGAGCAACAAATGAGAATAACAAGCGCTCTTTGTTTTCGCGCGAAAGTGAAAAAATGTAGTTGTTGATTTTGTAATATTTATCAAAACTTGTGATTCTTCGTGTGTTAAAGTGATGGATTATTAACCGTTGATATTTAGTGAACGTCCATGAGTATATAGGCAAATCATACAAAGATGAAAACGTGATTTTCGCTTACGCTCCAATATTCCAATAGAAGTTTTAGTAAAGCTTCTACCACTTTATTAGGGCATGACAATGACTGGGCCTTGGCTCTTTTACTTGTGACTAGGACTTCTATTATAAATATGTTCCACTTAAAACATTTTATTATTCAGCACTGACTAAATGCACAAGGGGTAAAAAAAAAACAAGCCCTTTTGTTAGTGAAGTAGAGATCGGTTAGTGAGCATAAAAGAACATGACAACCGTCTTTTTTTTGTTTGTCACAAAGGAGACAAGCCTAACACTGGCCTTATGGTAAGCAATACCCTTTTATACATCTACATACCGCCACCCAGAGATTCTAACAACCAAGTTCCGCGTTTGTATGACTTATTGAGTTTTTTTTACGTATTTTGGATTAATTATAAGCCAAATTACGTAAGAAATAGAATACATAACAATAATTAATATGATAGGCAGGTAAATAGGCACATATATTTCCAAAAATACTTTTACTCCGATTAAAAGTATTTGTACCTATGGTAACGTTCTTTTTTCAATTCAAGATAAGCAAACGTTTGACCACTATCTCACCTGATGGTAAGCGACGATGCGGTCGACAATGACGCACATTTGAATAAAAGATGCCTATTCACTCGCAAATTAAAGTCTCCCATATTGTATTTATCAGAAAACAGGCTCAGATAGGCAGTTCCATTCCTTTTCGGTTCGCATAATGAATGTGGAAGCAAACTTTGGGATGGTTCAGCTAAGTACCTGCTTGAGGCTCTTGATACCATAGAGCGAAGAGCCAACTGGCTCATTGACAGCGAGCAGTTGGCCGATGAAAGGCTTCAAAGCTTGGGACATCATCGCAAGGTAGCTAGTCTCTCGGTAATTTATCGGATACATTTCGGAGAATGTGCCAAAGAATTACACGATCTAGTTCCAGGTACAATATGGGAGTCTTCAAGTCGCGAATGAATAGGTATCTTCTAGGCAAGTATGCTTCATCGTCGACCACATCATCGCTTACCATCAGGTGAGATAGTGGTCAAACGCTTGTCTATATTAAATAAAAAAAAAAGGACCGCTTCATCCACATTTGTGGTACGTTATTTACAAATCATTTAACATAATGGCTTCATGTATCAAAAAATACTACCTACTAAAGTATATATGTCAAACTTGAACTCTATTCAGATCACGTCCAGATATACCACGGTACCTTTTAAAAGTAACTAACATTATCATTTGATAAACTACATTAGCCTCGTCTAGATCCCATTGAGATTCGAGGCAAGAATCCTACTTGTAGGTATTATTTTTGGCTATAGATTTAGTGAAGCTGTTAGCAACTTGGGGTAATAATTCAAGTGTTTGCTCTGAGATTTGCGAGAAGTATTTGTACGCAGATTTATACAGTCAATGCTAAGAAATACTATGGCCTATATTTTCTGAAACTAACATAAATACTTGTGGCCCTCGTGACGGAGACCTCGCTTATTTTTCGAAATAACTGAAATATATTAATGTGACAATAAAGCGTTATCTATCTATCTATGTTTTTTAGATATTTAAATAGCATAAAAGAGAAAAATTTACGAAATAGCGGAGATATGCATACATCCGCCATTTTCGGAATCGACAAAATTAATTTATATAATTATCGAACCTGAAATATATTATTTTTATTTATGAAGGTTTTTGTAGGTTTGTATACTGTAGGTATGTATCTAATATTAGCAAGTAACTATATGCAAGTACATTTACTTATTTAAATAAGGTACACCACCGTCCCTGTTTGTAATATTTATAATCTCCCTTTGGTTGTCTGGAAGAAATCGCTTTGAGCGATAAGACCGCCCTTTGTGTTTATGTTATCTATATACCCCGCTCACAAAATTTCACGAGAATTGGTTGAATAATGCGACCTGTAGAGAACAATCGGAAAGCCGGATTTAAAATATTTTTTTCCCAAGCTGAAACAGAGACGTTTGGCTCGCGCTTCGCGTTCGCTCGGATAACTAGATTATAATAAAGTAGGAGACATTATACGGTTCGAGACATTTGCTTGACGGAAGTTTTTACCTTTCTTTGTAATTACAGATTCTTCTGCTCCACCTAGGTTCTCCACATGGGTGAACCATGAAGGTTACATAACATTACCGGGTGAAGCTTTTGGGTTCTCGTGCTTCAATCTTCAAAATACTTTCAGTAAGTACTGTATACACACAGACTCGCTACATTAGATTTTTGTTTACTTTCGCGAACTGCAATTATGTTTGAAATAAGAAAACCGGGTTTTACCCATTCTCTCGTGACCACGCCCGATGCGACTCTAACGAAACGTCGAGGTTAATTTGGAGTAAAAGTGCGAAAATATCCGATTTTCTCGTAAAAACAAGACTCGATCTACCAATATACGGATTTTCGGTTCGTTTTCTAAAGTGTCTACGGAACTTAAGTGACTAAACGATACATAAGCGACTATCCCGCTATCCAGAAAACTTCGTAAGGTGCAAATCGACCGACCGTCATCATTCGACGCGAATAAATCGTTGCTAGTGTCATGATTCGTTCTTTTGAATTGCCATAACTTAATATTTTAGCATTGCAACTTTTTACTTTGGTCTGGCAGCACCTTGATAGCTTGTGGTTGGCTGGCATTTGTGATTGGCTGGAGTCCAGCCAATCACATCAAAACGCGTAATCAGACGTGACACCGGACCGGTGGGCCGAGGGAGGTGGAAAATGGAGCAAGGGATGGACAGTTCGCTGCCTACCATCGAATTGTACGGTCGTAATTTATGAAGAGAAGTGAAAGTAATAAACCAAGTGTACAGACATATAACCTGAGTTTGATTTATCTTGATACTAGCAAAAGTACGCTATGTAGTAATAATAGAGATAAGGCTTTTTTTCAATTTGACAATCATTTACATGTGTCCACGTTTGTGTAGGTTATAATCGGTACACTTATATCTTATTGTTCTACTTTTTTCTTTCTTGCATAAACGCAATATGTACCTACTACTGATTAGTGCGATGGGCGATAGGTGGTCCGAACATATTTAGAGACCGCAATATCAGTTCTACAAATCTTCAATATCATAAACCTAAAAGATATAATATTTTAAAATTCATTTGTTTCATATGAGTTGGAACACGTAAATTGTACAGTTAAATATAGCCACATTTTGCAATGCAGTGAAACGTGAAGTTCCTTTGAAATACAGTTACTATTATAGCTTAAAATATTTCGCTGGACTTGAAAACTATTGATATTGGTCGAATTATTGATGCCCACGGTTATTTGTTTGAATATAGTCTATTTTAAAAAGTATGCCGTAGGGAAAAGGTTTTTTTTAATAAAGGGAGCGACTTTAATGTGAATGAAAAGTTTGCATTGCCAAATTGGGTTTAGATGTTTTTAGTTCAATTTTTTGTCTTCTTCTAAAGAGATATTCTATTTGTGAAAAAGTAAGAAAGATTTTCTAACTATTGTTATAAAACCTAACATCAATAATAAGATTCAGTATAAAAACTATATTACCGCGCTTACCTACCAAAGTAAATAATTCGGTTAACAAGTACTAAATCCTATTCGGGTAGCTATCCTGAAAAGCCAGTGACAATATGGCCTAGATTGTCACTACATGCTTATTTACCTCAACTACATCATAATTTATCTACTGGAGAGATATTGTATAAGAACCGGACTATCAGCATTCAAAAGACATAAAGAAACAGTTACACACTCACGACTCACATTAGTTCCAAGGACTAATATCGTGGATGCCGGAAACATTTACATCACATTAATAATCATTCAGGAACACAAGCATATAGGTGTGTAAGAAAAATAAAATTGTGCTCATGTCAGGATTTGAAAGCGGCGTAGTAAGCAAAAACTTGCTGGGGTTTGCCTTTGCCGGGAAAAAACAGGGTTGTCATAAGTAACTTTTTGTCTTGTGTTGGTACTCGTTTCTGGTTCCACAACCTTTTCTAGCAAATTATCGAGATGAAATTTTAAAATAATAAAGAAAGATCGATGACGAGAGGATAAGGCTTTCTTTATAGGATTAATGTAATAAGTCGATTACTTCTGTCGTTGGTGCCGGAAACATTTACATCACACTTAAAGCCAGAAACACAAGTTTCCCTTGGGAGAAAACTTATTTTTCCTCCGGGAATCGAACTTGATACCTCCTGCTTAAAAGGCGAACGCGTACCGAACTAAGCTAACGGACAGTTCAATTAATTGCTTTTTTTATACAAAATTATAATCGAAAATGCATCAATATTTGCAAATGCTCAATAGCTCGTGAAGGTTGACGCTCCACTAGAGTTAACCAATTACATCCATGTTTGCTCTTAATAATATCCTGATTTAAATTTTAGGGGTCATTCATATTTAAAATTCCATCAATCTGTAACAGTATGATAGCTCAGTCGAGGTAAAAAACCCGCCGCGACGGGATGATGGATTTTGTTATGACTGTCGTTGATCGGTTGGCCGCCTGCCAGCCGTTGGATATATTACTTGTCGCGTCTCAACTGAGGGTCAAAACCACTATATGGTATAGTAGATGAAGGTACTTTACTAGGGGTCAATTGCCTATGTTTCCTAAAACTAAACTAAAACTATATACGGCAAAGACCTAAGTTACCTAGAAGACATCGAGCTTATTGGTTACTCAAGTGCTCAAGCCCACTACCAGTAGGTAGCGACCAATGGGCCCCATTATGCTGGTGGCATTTCCTCTCTAAATCGATTTTTTTTTAATTTGCGGTGTTAAGCCATCTAGGCCACCGGCAGACCCACCTTTAAAAGACAACGGCCGCAGCAACATCCTGAGCGGTCGCCTCAACAGAGACGTCACTCTTGACGACGCGACGTTGAGGTGGATCAGGTGTTTGTCACGAAGTAACTGTATCGTATTCGAATAATTAAGGAAATTGGCTAGAATTATGTTGTACCGTGGTCTATTTTAAACATCTAAACATTTAGAGTTCATACACGTGTGTTATAGGTATACATTATATCCTGTATATTCCAAAAAAAATTGAACCTTCTGGGTATCGTTTAATCTTATGAGATAGGGGGTACCTTGCAGTGGGCTCAAGGTCTAGTGCTTAAACATACAGAACACTAATAGTTATTATAAAGTAAACAGGTATGAGCAATTAACCTCAAAAGATTTTTATCCACTAGGCAAAATGTTGACGTAGGATTTTCAAGATCTTGACAATTTTTATATGGAACCAATTTGACACCATATTCTTCCAAATAAAAATAGAATCATCAAAATCAGTTCACCTAGAAATAAGTTCTGAGGTAACATACATAACAACAACAACAACAACTAAAAACTAAAAACTTTTTATTGTTGCTTGTATCGTGCAAAGTATGTACTGGTGGGTTTTAACTTTCATGAAAAACGTCACGTGAACACGCACTCTGCAGGAAAATAGATTTATAGCGGAAGTTATTCAATCCATTGTTTGCATTAAAACTTTTTTATTTGTGCCAATAAATTTTCCACCTACGATGACGTAGCTTATTAGCAATGGCTTCGTTCCAATGGCTAATTTCGTTTATTTCATTCTGTGGGCAGTTCAGATGTTATAATATATGGTATTACTATCATCCAAACGTATTGCTTGTCTTTTGTATGCCTCTTATTTACTTAAGTGTTGTTACTCAGTAACTGATATAATATAACAAAAATCGTTTTTCTAAGGATTTTTATATGTTCTTGTATATATTTTTTTGTTTTACTTATTTATATTATTTCTTATTTTCTGCTTCTATTTTTTTAATTATATACATGTTATTATTTCATTATTTAATATACTAATTTTGCCCGCGTATACCCGTGAAAATTTAAATTATCATAATTGATCTACAAAAGAATATTCAAATTACTTACAAATAAATAAATGAAAGTCGTTTTAGAATTAAACATTTATTAAAACGATATGTACAATATTCTATAATTATTATAAAACCTGAGCACATGCTCCCATATCACTAACAAATTTTATACTTTGTTGACACGTTTTATGGGTATAGACATACACAAAAGCGTTGGCACTTAAACTGACTTAATTTACTTAATAATTTAGAAGAAATTCAGAGCTTACGGCATCGTCGCATGGTGGCGAGTCTCTCGGTGTTTTAACGGATATATTTCGGAGAGTGTGCAACGGAGTTACACAATATAATCCCCCCATCCCCATTCTATTATCGGACATCGAGACAGACTCTTAAGCGACACCGCTATATGGTAGACATTCCAAATACAAATGCGGACGAAGCGTTTTGCCTTCACGTTGATTATGTGAACTTATTCTTTTGCAGAATGGAATTCCTTGCCTAAGTCTGTGTTCCCTGATAGAATAGGCATCTTCTGTGCAAACGTCTATCGTAGACCGCATTACCACTGACTATCAGGTGAGATAACGGTCAAACGTTTGCAGTGCTTGTATAAAAAAAAATTGCCAATACTTGGCATATATTTCCTGGTAGAGATCTATTGTATATATTAAGGTCGCCTGTTGTGATACTTTACGTATAAGCTTGTTTGTTACCTTAGTTTTATCTCATCTTATAAAAAGGATCAATAAAGTATTATATATCTATCTATCTGCAAGCTTTAAAGACACTTAAATCAACGTTTTATTCCAATTTATTTTTGCAAGGTAGTTAAGTTTGTATGTAGGCTTGTTATATATTTAATACGTCTTCTATACATTAAATAGCATACTGGTATAATATTTCACCCAGATATTGTATAAACATTAAATAATAATGTTTTAATATATTAACACTTTATTTTATTTTAACTTCCATTAACTATGTGTCGACTAACAATTAATTACAACTAAAGCAATAGCTTCAATTATCATAAAACTAAATTACCTTAATCGTACACATTTCTTAAATATGGCCCAATATTTTCAACAGTTTTTCAATTTGTTACGTCATATTAACAGAGTAAAGAAAAATTCAAAGCCTTTTAAGAGAAAAACATAGTAACATCAGGAGATAACACATTATCTACCAAATAACGGACAAATGTTCGTTATTAACGCAATATTAGCTGAAAATATAGCAAACTCGAAGAAAATAATATGAGACAAGCTGGTTGATAGGTAAAGTGCTCGACCACTCAAGTCTTATCAGGGACTGAAACCCAAGAGACCTAACTTAAGTATTATATTAACCAACGCAATCGTCGCATTGTCTGCCTACTAAGCAGTAGATATCGGGATGGATTCCCGGTGGGTACACAAGTTTTCTCCCCATGAGAAATTTGCGTTTTTGGTTTTGGGTGAGATTGTACGTGTGAAGTGAATGGTTCCGGTACCCACGTTTTAGTGTTGGACTGTGAATGTTAAATTGTTGACTGTCTAATTTATTTCTCTATTTTTATTTTTATTTTTTTGCTTTACAGCGTGGTAATGCAGCAAGAAATTTGGAAACTTTGCCGAACATTAAAGATCGTCTAAACCATGTTTAACATTTTTTTTATAAATTGAATATTTATATTGTAAAACTAGGTCTTGGAATAAATAAATATTTATTTTACGGAGATATGTAAAATGGAGAAATAAATTCGACATTGACAATTTTTCACAGTCCAACACTAAGTTTAAAGTACTAAGTTCACTTCACACGTACAATCACACCCAAAGCCTCAAACGCAAATTTAATTATTTATTGAATTTAATAATCGTGATAATATTAATGTAGAGTCAGCGCTGTATTATTATATTTTTTGATGTAAAAGATTGTGTTTGAGTTTGTATCACAGGACACCTTGTTCAACTCTATAAGAATGCTAAACACCAGCATCTCGTCTATTGAACGGCACCGCAAGCAGCTGAAGTCAGCTTGGGTGGGTTTTATACCACTCAATGCCAATAACTTACGTAATTTAAATAACAGTAACAAGTCCACCAACCAATACATTCTGTTTATAACGTAGCAAAATTATTTTACATTCAGATTTATTCAGCATATAACACATTCAACGAAAGTATCGATATAACAATTAGCAAAGAAGCACAGGTGCAAATGAAAGGCTCGTTCGGGTCAAAGTTCGTAGCGGCTCTACGCCGTAGCAAACCACAGTGAACAACAGGAAAGTAAAATGTATAAAACATGCAATGAATCTGAATAATCAAATGAATAAATATCGTTGAAGCTTAAAGATATTTAAGTTATTGACATGGTTTCTGAAAGTTTAAAGGTAAGACTAATTTCACATTTTAATAGATTTTTAACGGTTTTTTTAAATAACCATCCGCTGTGACTGCTATATAAATCAGTCAGCTTAGTCTAAGCCTGAGTGTTTATATGGAGATAATTAATATTATAATGTGCTAAATACTTGGCTTATGGTAAAAAAGACGGACGGGTATTCCTGTCGCAGAGTTTCTCATCCTTATCCACTAGCTATCATTAGTACTTCCTAAATTATATTGATATATACTTTATTTTTAATTATATGAATAAATTAATGTCATTTGTAGTTACTTTATTACTATAATTCACAAGCTAGTGGAAATTTGACGGAGCATAGTCGCGCTAGAAACTCACGGTACCTCCACTATCTCGACCACAATTTTTTTATGTGTCATATAAAGAAGTAGCATGCTGACGTAAAATATACCTATTTACTTTAGACTTGATACTATCTACCGTTATGGCAGATTGTTAATAAATAATTGGGCAAAGAGACTACGTCTTCCTCCCTGTACGGTTCCTCAATAAATTGTTTTAATTTTATAGGAATGTAACTATTATAATCATAAATTAAATATGATGAGTTATGGTCATTGCCGTAAAATTTATGATTTGCCTAGATTTGCTATTTTACTTTAAACTAAGATACATACATACATAATTAATTTTATTATTCCACTATTTTATTCGTTGTAATTGACATTTTTATTTACAATTATTTGGCCGGTTCTATATACTTGTATTTATAGGATTTGTCCATCGATCTCGTTACACAAAACCACAAATGTACATTTCGGAATTTGTACAAATATATAATTTTTCTTTGTTTACATTATATTATTCTGATCTCGAAGGTAAATAAGTGTTTTCAGTAGAATTAGCATGAAAGGTGTTTAAACGTTTAGAAAACGTTTTTGGTTAAACTGCTCTAATGTTATATTCTTTTAGAAATTCATTTAGATTAAGCTTCGATTCAAGCAATCTATCTACAGAAAACTACTAAGTCATGTACTAAAACCCATAATATATGTATAGATCTATGTATGCTTATATACATAAAAAGATATAGTTAACACTTACAAGTATACACTTACACGCGAAACACGATTACACATATACTATAAACTATTATATAACCTACAATATTAAAATCCTTTTTAAGTTGGAAATAAGAAATAAACATTAGTTTAAAGCTTAATTGACTAGATTGAATGAGTTGACTCTATAACAATTTTAATCATACATTTCTAAATAAATCTAATTACTTAAATACAATAGACATTTAAAACAATTATTTACATATTAATTAACCTATACACAGTACATACCGTATCTTTGTCAACAAATAAAGTCTTATATTATATGCAAGCTATACATAAAAAATATTAATTAACAAAATAATGACATAAACTTTTACAATTATTTATAAAATAAGAACTTGTCGCTTAAAACAATACAAATACAAAGAACATTTCTTGTATAACTAGACTACTCAAACTTTCAGAATTTTCTAGTGAAAATTACAGATACTACGTTCTTCTTACAAAATAATCTAGTCCAAATAATTTTGTGATTGTTACTAAATAATTAAAGTTGTCACATATAGCACTAAAATGTTAGTAACAACAACAACGAGACTTTTTTCAGTAAAGCTATGCAATTATTTGGTAATACTTAAACTAAAATATTAACATCACATAAATAATTAATTTCTGAACCTGCATAATATATACACAAGAGTTTTTATTCACCACCAAAGAGAAGACATACGAACGGGTTGCTTGTTGTTTTTGATGTCCACGTGTTCATAGAAAATGTTGAAGAACATTCGCATGCTTCTCTTGTACGAACCTTCCTCACGGCACCGAGGACTTTGCGCTGTAAAAAAAGATCATTTATTACTTTTACACAAACTGCATAGCACCGCTTTTCCTGCTTTAATTGCAATGTTTTATTCTTATTATGATTAACTAGTTGAGCCCCGCGGCTGCGCCCGCTAATGATAATGATGATCAAAGTAGCCTATGTCCTAATCCAATAAGATCATGAGCCTTAACACGATTGTAAAAGGAATCCTATGCTATATGTAAATAACATTATTTTTCCTACGCTTTTTTTTTTCAAGCTCGCCATTAATTCAACAAATATCAATGGATCCAGTGGGAGTAATCCAGCTGTAAGGCTATGTGCTAACAAACAGATCACCTAAAAATTCCTAAATCTCTTCTTTGATGAAGACACTATTCATAGATTTAATGTTGTGTTGATTACGCACACTTTTTAAAGTTGGTTATTTATTGGCCTCGGAATAGACGAAAAGCACAATATTTATTTAACACTCACGCTTGCTAATCTATTTCTAAATATCGCATGCAATGGTTACGTGGGTTTTAACGCCAAAGATCTCTTGAATGATCTCTTTGTTTATAGATTCTGTTTTACGACAATTGGCATTTTCTTGGTATCTTAATACGTAGGTATACACTTGAAGACGCGCGTTCACATTGGAAAATTATAGGACGTGGTTATATACGGTTGGAAATGTATATGTATACCTACAAGTATTGGATTCTCACACAAAATAAGATAAGATAATTTTTTTTCTTATAATTGCCCACTCTCACGTTTTAAGGTGAGATAGTGGTCAAATACGTGAAAAAAATATTATGGATGAGTAAGAGCGTATGTACACAGTAAAATTGATTCCACCGAGGTTTGACGACACCACTAGTACAGATCATGTAGATTTGTTGTCTTTTAATTTATTATATTTTGAAGATCAAAATCCCCACAAACGATAATGATAAAGATATTGAGTTAAATAAAATGGAAGCTTTACATGTTTGTGGGTAAATCTGGTTTTTATAAACACACGGTATTCAATACACTCGCGTATGTTTATCTTCCCGGAATACGAATAATCAATAGAGGGAAGGATCTGTATAAACAAACAGTTAAATCATGAACATTCTCTAGAAATTGGTTAAATCAAACAAACAATCAAACGAACGCATTCACAGACTCAGCCCTACTACCTACTACTAAGTTCTAAGACTTGTGTCGTGGGTGCCGGAAACATTGACATCACATACACAATAACACCCAGAACCAAAAACACAAGTTTTCCTTTGGGAAAAAACTTGATGCTCCTGCTTAGAAGGCGAACGCTCACCTAACCAAACCAAAAGGCAGTTCAAAATGAATTAGTTATTTATTTCCTGTACTTTTAATCTCTATTGTTAAGTAAGGATGGTGTCACTTACGTGTTCTGCCCATCTGAGTGAGACGGGATCGGTGGCGGCCAACGATGCAAATGAGCTCGCCACATCATCTGCCCAAACGTCATGCGAAACTGCCTCGACATTGAGCAGTACAGAACGAAGTTTATCGCCCCATTTAACAGCGCCAAAGCATCCATCAACTCCCCAAATAGATCGTAGCATCGCTTGAAGAAACACCTTCCGAGCAAACCGCTCAGCAGCCCCAATATTCCCTGAGGAAGCTCTGTTACCAAAAACAAAAGAAGCACGGCGACGAGCATCTTAGTTGTTCTATTTGTTCGTCTGTCAGCTTTGCACTGGCGTTTTACGGCTTTGCTATTCGTCGGACAAGCGTTGTATACTCTTATTTTCTTTTGGTGCTGATTGGCGCTGTACACTTCTCGTATAAGCCAGAGGCTGATGACTGTGAAAAAGAGAAAGAAAAAATGTTTATATATACACTAACAACAAAAATATGATTAGAAAGAAAATAATTTGTTTTACTAAAAAATACTACGTTAGCCAATAAAATATGATCAATGCCTGTGAACAAAAGAGAGTTCAGCACGTGCTGCAGACATAAATATTCGCAGCGCTGAATTTCAACCTGCTCCTCACAACATAAAGAATATACCTATACTTTATGTATACCTGTGAGGATGCAGCAGGGCAGTAGCTTGATGACGACCGCGTGCACCCAAAAATTTATTTGATAAAGCTGCCCCTCTTCATCAGAGTCGACGTGGTAAAGTATCATAGGACCCGTAGGCTCCAGTATCACAGCGGTGTGGATATCGAAAACCTGGGAAATAGAATAACTGTCAAATTCTATTGATGTAAAAATACTGCACGATTGACATGGAGAAGTATAAGTCATAAACTAATATACATAGAAAATCTATAAGAATAGCGGAACAAAGTACCTACTCAATCTTATATAACAAGAGTTCTACTTCTATTAGCCTAAAAGGGACACAATGAAATCCCAGTTCTGGGGCCCTAATTATCATTTAATGGCCACTATGGCAGAGTTATCTTGTTACAAGTCCGTACGTAAACTTTCCTCATTAGGATCACGTTCGTTACTTATTTCTTCTGTAAAAAGGTTCAATTTCCAAACATCTAGACATTCGTTGTATGCAGAGTTGGAAATTGTAGTTGAATAGTCTAAACAAGCTAGACATGAGGAAAACACTTGTCTTGCTAGGAAAGTAGATAATAATAAACTGCTAGTGAAAACATAAAACGAGATGAAGCCAGAGTGTTTCACGGACAATCTGGTCTACAACAGGAAATAAGCCAAACGCTCGAGGCACAGAAGAAATAGAAAATAAATAGCTTGAAATTTATAAAAATATATTAAAGAATGGAGGAAAGTTTATTACTCTTGCTATTATAAGCGGTAGGTAAAGTTTGGCCCTACATATATTAAGTATATAAGAAGCAATACTTTTATTTGTTGATGCATTTATTTCATCACAAGCTATGAAGGCTTCGCACTTTTTAATCAGGATAGTCTCGATATTTATGGTATATTCCAGGCTAATCTCTAGATTATCTATAGGCAAACGGTGTTTATTCAGGCTCACTAGTGATACCTTTCACACACATACAAACTCAGAAACCTTCTTATGAAAGACGTTATGAAATCTTCATTTATGACTCAATATCACACTGTTGTAGTTAGTTACGTGACTCGGTGTTTCTAATACCTATGTTTACTCTACGAACTACACAGAACATCTAATAATACTACGCTATCTCTGTACACTACTTGAGTTTCAATAAAAGTCGTAAGTAAACAGCTTACATGGAGTTTCGAGATCAGAAACAAATATATGCATGCACTTGTGCGCATACTATTAATTCTAAACTCTACATGAAAAACTCGAGCGACAGAGAGAACGCGGTAGGAGTTGCTGTTATTGGCGGTCGGACTCTCACATAGTTTCGAGTTATTAAGTATAGCTCGAAACTACAGCAGTACTGTTAGCGACACTCCGTGACTATATCTATATTGAATGCTCAAGAATATTATCAAATTTATTTGGATGACAATAAATACTGATATTTTATTACGGTTTTAATGAAAAGAATAGTTATTGTTAAGTAAGCCATAGTGCCATAGTGAAGTTTTCTTTAGTATTTAAGAAGAACTAAAAATCTTTTAAACATTATTTTTATGTATCTACTATGGTCTATGCCTAGGTTTAGGTAAGCCATGTAAATTTATTATGTCTCCACTGTATACTCTCTTATCTACGAGCCGATTGAAAGAAAGAAAGAAAGAAAACACATTTATTTGGCACTATAAAAAACTACAATTAACTTAAAAACTAACATTAAAAATAAAGTTTTATTAATCATTGAGTAAGTCATGTGAGTTTTTGTATGCCAAAAGGGTTTAACTCAACTTTTTTTGTCGAGCAGAGAACTCGACACTGATTTTGGATTTGCCAAATTGGGTATTATTTTTAAAATAAAACTAGAACTTGATAATCCAAAGTTCATACGTCTATACAGAAAAAGAGCTCAATACAATCCACCAAGTGAATTGGTAATTTAAGTGCTCTAGTCTCTAACTTTTAAGATAATGCTCCTATGTAATATAAAAAGGAACAGAGTAAAAAAAATATTTCTTAGATTAAAGTATTTTTCGTTATCAATAGGCACAAAAGAAATCATGAAATAAGTCACAATGCTCACGGAGTTAAAACACCTTCAAATTTAAAAGCTTCTATGTAGGTGCTCAGCGAATAAAAAGTTATTTTTGAAAGTAACCCAGTCATGCGGAATATGATCTTCAGAATACTTCAAAAGAAACCAGTCAAAATTGGTAACGGTACGACTAGACTTTATTGTAATAAAACCTTTTTTCAGCTCTTTGTATTCTATAGCTTCTTCATACTCCTGAATCAAGTTCAATCAAGTAGAAAGCCTTTCTCATGTCTACCTAATGACCTGTAAAAAGAGAGAATAGGTGATTTCATTAACTTACCATATACGTAGGGATGCAGAGTATTGGGGGGAGAATAAAACTGCTCAAAATTGCAGCGCTACACCGTCTCTCCGTGCAAAGAATATGGTTTTTATCCGAGTACCTGGAAAAATAAATGTATAAATATGAAAATAAATAAAAAAAAACAACAGTAAATTTCGCCCTCTTAAACTTGGTTTGTATTTATTGTGTGTAAAGAATATTGGAAAAGGTTAAGGTAGTCCGTTTGAGTATACGCTTCTCGAACAAAAATCAATGGAAAAATGTGTACGAGATACTATGAAGTAAAAAACTTGTATTGACAAGTTCTTGAAGTTACTAATTTCAGTAATTACCATCACACACATAAAACCGGAAGCACATATGCACTTGGAAAGGAAAATTGTGCTCCTGCCGGGAATCGATAACCCAGGATCCACAGTTCAATGGGCAGAGACCTGCCCACTGTGTCAAATGGGCTCTATACATGGAGTTTTAGGGATATATGTAAAAAACATCCATAACGCACGCCGATGCGGATGAGAATGAGGATAAACAAAAAAAACAATTTTACAAGTTAAAACTAAAAAATGCGAATTGAGATCTGTTTTGGGTTAAATACGGGAACGTACTACTTAAATAGGTCACGTAGACGACTAATTCTGGATAAAATGTTCACGACAACGGTTGTAGAGTTAATTAGTGAGGAGAACAAAGAGAATACCAAATATCTGAAGCCAGACTACGGAAATGGACACAAAAGGCACGTTGCAATTTAGTAGGATGTAAAATGTAAAATATTTTAGCATTGGTTATTTAAACTGCAGAACTGTATTTTTTTAATGCTAGATAGACGAGCTTTTGCCTCCTTTATCACCTGATGGAAATATTTGCCAAGAAAATACCTACTCTAGGTATAAGAAGACTCTCAGATTAAATCGTTTATGAAACAAAGATCGGTCAATGATTTCTATTTGTGAAGGACAGAAAATACTCTTTTCTATTCTTCATTGTTTCACTCCTTCGCCATACGGATAATACTCAATATTTAATTGTTTATTGCATCCATAATGTACAAGGGTTCTTAAAATTGCATAATAATTAAGATCACTATTGACCTTATTAGGCACACAACCATATAATGAACGTAGAAGCAAAACGTTTCTTGCAAAATAGAGTTATGTCAACAATAAATGATTGACGAATGGCAGTTTGTTTTGTTCTTCTAGATGAGCCTGGATGAATGTATCTTAATAATTAATAGTGGACTCAATAATTACACAAATGTACTAAAACAACATAGAACAAAAACGCTTTCGGAATCAGACCCCATACTTAGTTCTAAAACTTGGATCGCGGGTCCTGTTCACATAACACACACAATCATGACACCCAGAACCTGAAACAAAAATTTTCATTTGCAGGAAAACTTGTTTCCACCGGAAATTGAACCCGATACCCGCTGCTAAGAATGCGGTGGTAAGAATTTATATATAAATTTATATATTGAATTCACATGCTTGATGTGAATTTAATATGTAAAAGGTGAGTGTGTCACCCGAGTCTTGTTCATTGGGTTGTCTTGTTCACTACGTGCAGGGGAGATCTGCCAGGTATTTTTATCCTCTGGTTATGATGGCTTCCTCTGGTTATGATAGCTGCCTCTGGTTATGCTGGCTTCCTCTGATTATGATGGCTCCATCTGGTTGTCTGGCTTCTGGTTGTGATTGTATGTGGGATGAGAATATTTCTGGCACCCACAATACTAGTTTGAAATTAACGAAGGGCTGTCAGTGTTAATGCGCTTTAAAAAAGCAGTCACCCACGACACAAGTCTTTAAATTTAGCGTAGAGCTGCGAGTGTCAAAATTTCATATAAGTTAACATTGTTGTCATGCTTTTGGAGTTCATTATCTTTTTGTACTTTTTAAAGCATCCAAAGGACTAGGAAGCGTACATTCAATAGATAATCTAACTATTATCTTGCTCGCTGCGTTCGTCGGGTTTCACCACAATTCTGTTCTAATAGCTTCGTATTTACTCCGTTACGAGAATCAGCTTCGGCTTTGTGAACATAGCAATTCAAGATTATTCGATTTCGTCAAACAGAAAGCCTCTGTTTGAAATAGTAAGAGATGATTTCTATTGAATAAACGTAGTGTCATAGTCTCATTGTCGGCCTAGTGCTTATTACCCTGGACCACATTATCTTGGCAGTGGCTAAACCCTAAATGTTGGACTATAGAGTATTTTAGATGTAATAAAGTTGATACCGTAATATATAACGTTTAAGTCAACTTTCGATATGCAACTCTACCGAAAATAAACCATTCTTCATTACAACTTAAATTGCAAATAAATAGTAATATAAACATATACGCTTTTACACTCCTAGCCCCACACTAAGTTTCAATGGTGCCGGAAACATTCAGATTCAGAACCTGAAGCACAAATTTTCCTTGTATTAGAAAAAGTGTATAGCACCAAAGGTAAATATATTGTGGAATTGTAATGATAGATAGATAGACAGATAGATAAACCCTTTATTGAACACCATATATATATATACCATATATAGAACATGACTTACAAAATAAGTATAACAATAGGCGGTCTTATCGCTAAAAGCGCTCTCAAGGTAAACACAACGATCCACGCATTTTCGCTTTCACGTCATTCAGGATATTTAAAAGCCATAATTGCAGGACTAGCGTATTTGCCATGCTAGATCACATCTCAAATAATATTAGGTGAGGTAGTGGTCATACACTACTACTTATCAGATAAAAATAGTTCTTGACAGACTGACTGACGGACAATGAAGTGGTCATATAAGAGTTCCTTTATTCTTTTGAATTACCAAACTTTAAAAAAGAAAGTTATTGCCCTAATTCATTATCTAGACTATTTAACCAATATCCAAACAGTATAAGTAATGCTCACAAACTCACAAACGAAAACAAGCATAATACGGAAAACATGTGGGGTTCAAAAAAGCGTTGATTTATTGATAAATTCATATTTTCCAGGCCTCAATCACAATGTTTCGTTCTTCCTCAAAAATTAAACGTAAAATTCTACCATAACCTATAAAAGTATTCATACTAAAACGTTACAGTCCAAACTACGTAGATATATTAAAAAGTTCTGTAGAATAGTTTCATATCAGCATATTTTCTTACAAAACTGCAATTTCAGTCTGCCAAGCTATCACGGGATATCTCGCCTTGGCTTACTCAATTACCTGTGCTTATTCGACTGGCACGAACTTTAATACACGCGTGCACTAAAGTATTCAAACTTCGTGCATGTGGAAACTTTCAAATATCTTAAGTAACCAATTTTTTCTTCAATTCTCATTTAATCTTGAAATAATAATAATCATTTATTGATCATGTTACTAAGGCTCATATTCACAAATTCATATACAGTTTGGTGCAGCTGTTATCCAGATAGAGCGTCGGAGGTATTATTAAAATTTTGGTTTTGCCCCTAGTATTTCTGGTTGGGTAGGGTTTGATCATCATTAGCTCTCCACTGGCTTGCACGGCCCCACAAGTCTGAGGGGTGGCCTTGGTGAGCAAGGTCACCCCTACATGGGCGCAATGGCCCGATTTGTACTCGGGCCTAGCGCCGGGGCAAAAAAGTGACTGCTAGCGCGACCCTATCTTGCCCCACCTCGGCGAGGGACTGCTCACGGGGGGGTTTTTAGTGGGTTCGAGCCCCACATACCCCCTTTCTTCACCCCTGGGAAGGAAGGGAAGTGCAAGGCATTTTCCCCCCCAAAAAAAAAAAAAAAGGGTTTGATCATTGTCTCACTGATGGAAAGTGATGATGTGGCTAAAGGCTTAGCATACTTACCTTAAAGAAACATATTTCTCTTCTGCGGTCAAATGTTTGCCTATCTAGCATAAAGCACTCGAGTTCTTTGGTCACTCTACGAATTTTCATTATAGCAAACTATTTCGTCCACATAGCCTAGCCAATAAGTGGCCATTACAAATGCAGTAAGCTTTTTTATGTGCTCCAAAAATAATCGCTGTTGAGTCACAAAATGAATGCCAAAGCAGTATCGCGAAGAATTTACTAAGAAAAATGTTATTGCACTGTTCTCTATTTACATAATAGAAGTAAGTTTTGAACTAATTTGCATGATTTCGCAACCTGAATTCGTCAAGCTAATTGCCAAATGCTGATAATCTACAGAATCTTTGTTAATTGTTAATTAAGCTGGAAGAGTTTATATGATAAAATCTTACTTTTTCTGACCTTTAGAGTAGTCCTAGCAGTAGATATATATTACATAGTATGGTAGTATATTCGAACACATCTAATCATCTTTACTGTACACGTAAGGAGATTTGAGATAGTATTAGCTGTTAGATACTTTTTTTGAAAACAATGCTGATAGCTAGTCTGATAGCGAGTCAATTTCCTATATTCCCTAAAACTAAACAAAAATTTTGTTGCAGCAAACAAAATGAGTAAGAAAATAATTTCGATAAGATATTTTCATTTTCTATTTCTTTTTTGTATTTCCCGAAATACCAACGGGCCAGTTACCTATATTTCCAAAAACTATATTAAAACTGTATATAGCAAAGACCTAAGTTACCTACAAGGCACCGAGCTTATAGGTAACTCAAGGGCTCAAGCCTACTACCAGTGGGTAGGTACCCGGAGGGAAAAAATTGGGACAACTAGATCATCAAAAACTTCGGTTTAACATATTTTCTAGTTAAAATTACATTTATTACGTTTTTTACTAAATAAGCTAGTTAATATAAAATAACAAAACTGTTATTTTATATAAAAGTAGGTTTTTTCAACTTTTCAGAATAAGTATTATTATGGGTTATGCCACTGCGCTCCACGGCTATAACGATTAAATGTCCATACTTTGTATCCACTGGGCTCCACCGAACAAAAATTAAAATTATATTTTTAGTCGACATTGCTCCATTGAAATTTCAGTACTGTTTGCAAAAGAATTGTCGGATTGGGAACATGGGATATTGTAGGTGACGCTGCGATCAACATTAGTTGTGTTTTTGAGTGGGTTTCTTGATGGTTTAGATTAACAAATAGTCGATATAGTTAGTTAAATTTTATACTTTTTTTTACACCAATAATCTAGTAGTATAAAAAAACCAGAAACTAGAAAAATCTGGTAACGTACCTACAATTCTGGTTGGATTTAGGTACAAAACCCCTTTATAACCAAGTACCACATATTTATTTTGTGATTGCTACTAGACAATTAGTTGTCACAAATAGCACAAGAATGTCAGTAACAGCAACGAGACGTTTTTCTCAGTGTAGCAAACGGAGTTATTATCTCTGAGTGTAGCGTTCCCATCATAGGTAGATACTTACTTGATAGCCACATATCTCCACACCGCCAGAGACAGCGTCAGACATATTGAGGCGGTGTGGAATATCTGCGCGAAGTGCATATGGAACAAGAGGTACGCCGCCCATTTGTACGGCATCTCGCGTTGGCCGGGGAGAATCTGCGAGAAACGAAGCCAATTTGAACTGCCCGTTGATTTAGTTGGGTGAGCATTCGCCCACTAAGCTAACAGTCATCATTTGAAATATGCAATATGCACCTTTATATGCTACAGTGTAAGCGGGATAATACTGATGCAAAGGATATTTACATAGTACTGATGCAAAGGACTCATTTATTGTACAGAAAAAGTGTATTCGCATTATTGTGAATATACGCCAAAAAAAACAGCTGCATACCCCATTTCATTAATAAAAATATCCTCACCCTACTTTCTATATACATCTTTGAAATGGTAATGTTTGTCAAAAAGAATATCAATCTTTTCAAGTATGATACAAACCCAAGACGAAAATATAAACTAATCCTTCCAACTCCAAGAATTGAAATGTACCGAAATAGTCCATACTATCGATGTGTCCAAATATATAATAATTTGCCCGACTGTTTGAAAAGCATTGACAAGAACACAGTATTTGAAAACAACCTTAAAAATGCATTAGTTAAGAAGGCATATTACAGCATTAAAGATTACTTTGATGATAGATGGGAAATCTAAGCTTTTAAATAGAAATACCATGTACATACCGTCGTAATTAGTTTGAAGTTAAGGTATTTTAATTCTTGTATTAAGAAGTTACGTTTTTAATTTTAATTTAATGTTTAAAGACTAGTTTTCATTTAATTTAATATTAAAAATATAAGTATCTTTTGTTACATTAGATATAAATATCTAAATTACGTTTCCAATACCCTACCCGGGTCTATATTCCATTATGTAATAAAGTGCAATAAATAAATAAATAATAGGCTAGTTCAAAAAGATACTCGCATTGACATACATCTGACTCTTATGGGCTAGATAAACAAGACACTTACAGCTAACAATCAAGGATTTATCAAACTGTAAGGATCAATAGTGGCATGTTGCAGTATCACAACTTGCCAGACAACCGATAGCAGTAGTGCAAACATTGCTGTAATTCAGTTTGAAGGACAGGTTCCAGTAAAATTATAGGGTATAATATAGAGAATTAGCATCCTACTATCGGGTTCGATTCCCGGTGGAAAGACAAGTTGTCTCCCGTAAGAAAATTAGTGATTCTGGTACTCAAAAAAAATCAAAATCATTTAATTACACGGGGCCCATAATGAGGTGCTCATGAAAACGAATCAAGATGAACTTGGCAGAAATTCGATGGCGCATTTTTCATATTTTTTTTAAACACTTTTAAATTATTAATACAGTAATTATGTTAACCTAGGCATTATGTAGTCGCCAGAAAGCGCTTGCAGTTTGCCTCCATTGTGGTTGTGATTGTGTGTGTGATGTAAATGTTGCCGGCACCCACGACATAATTCATCGAACATAGTGTGGGGCTATGAGTGTAAAAAAAAAAATTTACTGTTTAATTACCTGCAAAGCACATTTTAATTAGGCCCTATCCAAACTCCCTTTTCAAATAGAACATTGCTGTTATGTTTACATTAAAACGGGTGGCGAAGTCAACTGTCCGAGGAAGTGGTTGGGGTCGGCGTGCTGACCCCTGTTCTCTTGTGTATAAAAGAGTTAATAGGTTATCAAAAACGACGACGTCGGCGCCCACCGTCGTCGTCGTTTTTGATAAACTACGCAGGCAATCGGAACTCGGAAGTCAAAACACTGCTTTTTAATATTTTAAATAATGTTCTACACTACTATTTAATATTTTATATCGTGTTATTAAATGTGTGTTTCGATAAACTAGAAATAACAATTAATAGGTATATTATAACAATTATTTATATAATACGTTAACAAGATAAAAATGGTTGTGAGTTAAAACGGCATAGGATGAGTCCGTCCTCAACAAACCATCCATAGTCGTACGCTTGAGGCCATCCGGGCGTCCAGAGAGGGACCTGGTCCTTCCTATTTACATAGAGTTAATTAACAAGAATAAATAAGGGCTAATGTAGCCGTAAACATAATGGGAGTCTTCTTTATCAGAGGTCTTCTATATCTGCTTTGTATCTGCTGTTAGAATTTGTAATCATTTATAAAAATACCTTATATACTGTTTACCCGAATAGATACCGCTGATAATTTGTTTTTTTGTGATGATGTTCCGCACAAAGTTTTAATGTAGATTGTAAAATTTTATAGAATACCTAGAAACCCAATCACCGTTTTAATCGTGTCAAAAAAACTTATCCATAAAAAAACATTAGCTAACGCAATTTACTATTTTTTCTAACCATCAAAACATTTCAGAGCTTCAATTTTATTATTCATTGGTTATTTTGTTGTGCTCAAAGAAGTCGATACATCTAGAATAAGCTTTGACCTTAATACGCGGTGACAGAAACATGTTATATTTATATCTTGGTGTTTCGTTCATCAATATAACTGAAAGCCTTAGGGACCTGATACAAAACGACCCAGGCGATGTGGAGATAAGATTTATGGCGCCTGAGGGACTCTATATACAAAGCGCCCCAGGCGCTCTGTGAAGATAAGATATATGGCGCCTAAGGGACTTGATATACAAAGCTGCTAGGGCGCGCGACGGGCACGCGCCTGTGACGCTTCCCCCTGCGCTGCTGACGTTTTTGTATAGACTCTAGTGTAACAAAATATACTAAGCGGACAGGGCGCGCGTATTTATACAGTGGCAGCAGCAGCGGCCGAGGCGCGTATGCAGGGCGCGCGCCCAGAGCTCTTTGTATATAATGTTAGATGTAAGGAAAATACGTTGCGGACGAAGCGTTTTGCTTCCACATTAATTGGACAAACCGCAAACTACTTTCCACGTGTTTCGTGATGAGTATAATATGGAAGTCTTCAAGTCGCGAGTGAATAGGTATCTTCTAGGCAAGCTTGCTTCATCGTTGACCTCATCATCGCTTACCATCAGGTGGTCAAAAGTATGCCTATGTTAAATTAAAAAAAAAAAAAAACAACGGCGAAGGAAAACGTCTTAAAAAACCAGCTGTCCAAGAAACAGTTTTATTTTTTGCGTGTTTGGTAAGCATTTGGCGGCTGAAGATGTAGCAATTTTTTCCTAGAAGATACTTATTCACTCTAGACTTGAAGACTCCCAAATTATATCGTTCAGGAAACAAAGACGCGGGCGTGAGTTTTATTCCTTAGTCATTCGGATGAAGAAGTGAATTTCTTCGGGCAAACTGGATGAATTTCAACCATAAATAGATGACGTTTGAGGATTTGTCTCGTTGTTAATGATAAAAGAGAGATGGGGGATTTTGAAATTCATTTACAAACTCTCCAAAATGTAAACAATTGTGAATTGTGATTATCCTGTATCACTTCTTTTTACAAGCTTTTATTTAACTTGCAATGTATGTAACAAAACAAATGTTTGTTCGGGTGCAACTTAATTTTAAAGCAGATATCTTCAACCAATTGAGCTGAAATTTTGTACTTACGTTTGTATGACAATGCATGGTTAGCTGTGTGACGTCATTCTAAATCCAACATATCGGAACACCTAAAACGGCGGACCAGTTATTGTTAATGCATTCCTACAATATGGGTATTAAATGAAAGAGCTAGCTGTGAATAATTCGAAAAATAAAGTGGCGTCACTTTAAATCCAATATCCACCATATTAGATTTAGAGTGACGTCACTTTATTTTTCGAGTTATTCTTTTAAAACCTTGTTTTTAAAAAGTTTTTGACAAATAGCTTATTTAAAGCTGCATATAAGTATCCATAGACATAGAAAACCTTTTTGTGTACGTGAAACAGTATATATCTCTTTTAGGTAAGCCTGAGAGAATTAATGACACCTAAATACATGAAACAAAAAGTTGCAAGAGTTTTAAAGTGGCTCCTCACAGGCCACAGTCCTTTGTTTGAAACTCGAGAGATACAATATAAAATGAAAATCATAATGGAAGTGGTGCTTTCAGCCCCTTGGCGAGTGGAAAAAAGGTTGACGCACTTAATGTAAAGGGAAGATAAAAATAAGGGTTTATTCTGTACAGTTATAAGAAGCAATGAGAGGGCTAAGTCCGAAGACATAGGCCGTGATTCTGATGTCACACACTCAATTAAATTAAAACTATTGCTGTCTTTTACAAAATAGGAACACAAGACAGAGATAGCATACATTTTGGTGCTGTCAAGTTAGTCAGAACTTAGTTGTGTATGCAAGCTTAGTCGAATATGAAAATGTGTTGACTAAAAACACGTGTGTTTCTGCTTCTGCTGTTCATATTTGAATTGATAAACTAGCTTGACAGCACTTAAATGTATATCTCTGTCTTGTGTTTCTATTTTGTAAGAGACAGGGATAGTTTAAATTTAATTTAGTGAGTGTACATCAGAATCGAGGCCATAATCTATCTTTTTTAGTACACGAAATGGCTTTTAAATATTTAAGTATGTAGGTATGGATTTGGCTACATACCAGTTCTACTATGGAGACTTCCCAATATCGGATAAAATAAATTAAAATCGGGAATTTTTTTTTCATACGTTTATTTCCCAGAACTGTGAACTGTCTTTATGATTTTAAATAATAGACACAATTATTGTAATCAGCCTTCTTGAAGACGTGCAAATATTAATGCGACGTGCATATACGGTTGGTATATTTTACACGCTTTTGTTTTTTTATTTACTTTTCTACGATATTTTAAATCTTCTGGGTGAGTTTATGTCAAAAGACAAATATCTCAAAATGTAGATGCAGGCCAGAATAAGTACCATATATTTTTTTAATGGTGGCCTACACTGCTATCCCTAATCTAGGTTTTTTTTTTTAGTCAATATATACAAGCGTTTGACCACTATCTCACCTGATGGTAAGCGATGATGTGGTCGACGATGGAGCACGCTTGCCTAGAAGATACCTATTCACTCGCGACTTGAAGACTCCCATATTGTACCTATCAGGGCACGCGGACTCAGGTGAGGTGTTCTATTCCTTTGCGGTTTGCATAATAAATGTAGAAGCAAAACGCTTTGTTCGCATTTGTGGAATATCTACCATATACCGGTGTTGATTCTGTTTGCCTGCTTGTTCGATGATAGAATGGCGATGGGGGAACTAGATCGTGTAATTCCTTGGCACATTTAACCTTAATGCATCTCTTTTGTATTGTTAAAACTCAATGTTAACATAATTACTCCATAACATGAGGCAGTACCTAAGTATGAATGACATGTACCTACCCATGGTAAGCTGCTAATGCAGCCTCCATCGAGACTATCTGTTTTCAATGCAAAGACATATCTCTCTAGTTTTGGTCAACATGCATTAATATGAATTCCTATAAAAATACTAAACTACTACCTAAAAAGTAAACTTCACAAACTTTTTCATCACAATTTTCCTTCAAAAACCAAACAATTCAATCCAAATGAAAGTAGGAAAAACAAATGAAAATCTAAATAAACATCGGGACCAGCTGAGTCTTAATTAAAGATACTATCTTTCTTTAACCGATCTTTCGATCTTTTTTAACCTATCATAATTATCATTTTTCATTGGCATATATCGGGTAAAAACGTGGTCAAATGCTTACCTATCCAGCATAAAATTTATATAATGTATATATTTTAGACATCCATGACTCCACAGAGGCCAACCAATATAAACTGTAACTCATCAACTACGAAATCGAAAGCATTAATGTTTTTTTAATCATTTCCTTACCGAAAATATCTGCAAAATACTGCTTTTACGAAACAAATTAAAATTCAGGCGAGTATTTTGACGATGCTCTTTACATTCCATTTTAATAGGTATTTAGAACCGGCGGGGAAGTGATATTAGAACTCACAATATTTCGATCAGGGATTTTTCAATATTGAATTTGATCCTTTATTATTAATATTATAATGATAAAATACCTGAGAAGGGACCTTGATTGAAAACCAGTACGGCAAGGATATTGTGTCACGGTCCTTGAACTAAATAAAGGAAGCAATTAGAATTTATTTGCATAGTCGACATTTTGGCAAAAACATGGACTATTGAATTTAAGATGGGATATTTACTCACCTAAAATATAGAAGGTTATGAGTTCAGCAGAAACTTTTTTTTTAATGCTAAATAGGCAAGTGACGACTGTCTCACCTGATAGAAAGTGAAGATGCGGCTGAATATGTGACATGCTTGCCTAGAAAATACCTATTCACTCTTGATTTGAACTCCCAGATTATACCCCTCAGGGAACAATGACGCAGGCAATGAGTTCCACTACTTCGCTATACAGATGATGAACGTAGAAGCAAACCGCTTCGAGCAAACTGGAGGTATGTCAACCATAAATGGACGTTTGACAGTTTGTCTGGTTGTTAGATGGTAAAAGGGGCATGGTGGAATTCACTCATGTAATTCCTGCGCACACTCTCCAAAATGCAAACGATAGAATACCGATAGACTTGAAACTCAGGTTGTACTGCTGTCAAACGTCATTCATGTATGGCTTACCTCCAGTTCGCACGAAGCGTATCGTTACAAGTTAATTATCCGTACAGCAAAGAGAATTCTACAAAGGATAAACTGGTGTCCGATATTAATTATTAAAAGGGTATTGTTTATAATATTTACGTAGGTTTACATAAAATATTGTTTATGTGAGTTTATATGTATGTATGTATTAATGTATATAGATAGGTATCTAAGTAAGTTGTATTTATGTCTATTAGTATGTTTTTACACCACCGACCTCATTATATAAAATTATCTCTCTCTCCATCCAAAGGTTGACTGGAAGAGATCGCTTTTAGCGATAAGTCCGCCCATTGTACTTTAGTTTTTTAAGATTACCCCTGTAACTAACTGTATTTGGTGTACAATAAAGAATTTTCTATTCTATTCTCTTTTTGCCCGCGCTTTTATCCCCGAATGGCATAACCTAGAAGTCTTGAAGTCGAGAGTTTATAAAAAACTTCTATAAGCAAGGATAAAAAAATAGACACATAAACGCTTACACACTCACAGCCCCACACTGAGTTCGATGAATTGTATAATGGGTACCGGAAACATTCACATCACACACAATCACAACCAGAAACAGAAACACATGTTTCTTTCGGGAGAAAACTTGTGTTTTAGACAAGAATCGAACCCCGATTAGAAGGTGAACACCACCCAACTAAGCCAACGAGCATGTTGCATCCTCGGCGGGAATTTCAGTTTCCATCAGGTGATAGTGGTCAAAAGCTGGATCTACTTTGATGACTTGGGACAGAACTAAAAATTATGTACTTCGATGCAATAAATAATTTTCATTTCATTTAATGTTTGCCTATCTAGTATAAAAGAATAGCATATTATATGATAAAGCTATCGTCAAGCTAGCATTTTATTTATCTATTACAATTAATATCTACTCATAGTGAACGTGTCATGATTGTCCATGTACTTATCGTTTATTACAATACATATCTTTATCTTTTTGTGTATGAAGCGATATGAATACATTGAACAACCCACTAATTAGTTTTTATTCATATATTCTGATAGTCTCCTGTTTATAATATTATGATAAAAAACCGTTTTAGTAATATGGCATTATTTATTATGGTTATCATTATCAGGCGTATATTTTTCAAACTTTTTGTTTTGAGGTAATTCTCAAAAAAAAGATAGCAAAATTTGAAAAATACTCATCAAACTATATATTACATTTATTATTTTTTTTTTTTTTATAGTCGATAGAAAGCATTTGACCACTATCTCTCCTGATGGAAAGTAAATATGCGGCAAAAGAGGAAGCAAGCTTGCCTAGAAGATACCTATTCACTCTTAACTTGTAGACTTCCAGAATAGGAGAACAAATACGCGTTAATATGCGGGTAATGAGTTACACTCCTTCGCAATACGGGTCTAAACGTAGAAGCGAAACTCTTCGAGCTAACCGGAGGTATGTCAACCATAATATATGGATGACGTTTAACAGTTTGTCTTGTCGCAAGATGGTTAAACGGGAATGGGTAATTAGCTCGTGTAATTCCTGCGCACACTCACCAAAATGTAAGCGATAGAACACTGAAAGACTGGCAACCTGACGTCGGTGATCGGTCGGTGAGACTCTGCAATTTGGACTCAACTAGCTAAATATAGTGTGTAAATTTAATAATATATATTCATATACGTATCCGAGTAGATATTAAGAAAAGTATGAATTTATCATTAAATAGGCCATAGAAAAAGAAAATATACATTTATACTGTTCTATTTTTAACTTTGATAGGCTATCGTTTGACTATCTCACCTGATGGTAAACGATAATGTGGTCGATGACCTATATGACCACCTCTCAATGATAACTGCCGGAATATCGTTCTATGTAGGTATATATTATTATGTATGAACTGCTCGTTGGCTTAGTTGGGTCGCGTTCGCCTTTTAGGCATGGGGTATCGGGTTCGATTTCCGACTGAAACAAAAGTTTTCTCTCCAAGGAAAATTTGTGTTTCTGGTTCTGGTTGTGATTGTGCGTGTGATGTGAATGTTTCCGGTACCCACGACACAAGTCATCGAACTTAGCGAGGGGCTGTAAGAGTGATAGTGTTAAAAAAAATGCAATGTAGACGAGTATCGGATATATTAAATACAATCTTTACTCAAGTTTTAAAACATCGCGCATATCTAAGGTTAGTTTTCTAAAATACTTTGTTAGTTTCTGATTTCTCTATGTATATTTCAATAACTTAAAATTATCGAAAAAATGTCGTTATTGAGATAACAAAAGCGGCTGAACTACTCAGCTAAAATTATTATGCAAAATGATGCTGAATATTCCAAGTTTTTCCTTCTTACGCCGACGATATTTCTGGGATCCTTTGATAAATGGGCCGATCGCCTCAATGTGTCAGGGTAATCCTAAATGCAGTCAGCAAAATTTAAAGAGTGGTAATAGGACTGAATAAAACCATTAAGCGTTCAGTTTAAGTTACATTAATAATCTTTGTTAAGGGTTGAACATTTTATTTTTATTTATTAAAATCACGCGATGTGGCTATTTTACAGGATTTGAGTTTTTTTTTAAATTATATATGTATTTATCAATATATATTATTTCGTAAGAAGACTAACAATTATGGTAACATTTTATTGCAAATTAAATATACAACAGGTTTTGTTCTGGTGTTCCACGAAAGTAAAAAAAATATAATGTCGATTTTGTTTCATTTTCTAAAGCTTGTGATTCTTCTAGTTTAGTTAGGTAGTTATAGTAGATTATTAATAGTTAATGGTTCGTAAACGAGCACGAATGTAGGCAAATCATAAAAAGTTAAAAACGTGATTTCCGAGAGTTTTGCTGCGAAAGTCCAAAACCTGTGATTCTTCTAGTGTTAATGTGTAATAATAGTGGATTATTAACAAAACATAATGATTTTCTAGTAAAGTTTCTACTACTTTACAAGGACATGACTTAACTATGACCTTGAGTAGGTATTTTACTTGACTTTGACTGTGACTCGTGACTAAGACTTTTAATATGAAATAACTTGAAATATATTATAACTTGACACCTGCTAATTGCACAAGATTGCGAAGCAAAAATTTAAAGAAAGAAAAATCCTGATTTTCGCTTTCACTCCAATATGAGTTCATCGTATGATGAGCCACATTCGCCCAATCAAAGTACAAGTCATTATATTATTCTGATCATATATATAGGGTTTAGGCACTTACTAGGTCCCAAACGGATGGACCGTTCTGGGTGCGGTTTGGTTTTAGCTGATTTTAACAATATATAGTAGGAAAAGAAAACGTTTGGAGTGGAATTTGAACCTGCATCGCGGCCATCGTAATCAGCTGGACAGCTCAGTTATACTCGTACATACTTTATGTAATCTTATTTGCTCATGGGCAAATTTTACATATCTTATGTAATCTTATTTACTCATGGGCAAATTTTGCAATCCTTTAACAAATCTATCTAACTTAGTATCGAATAAACTTAAAAAAAATTCAACACTTTATCTTTTTTTGTGATCTGTTTGTTTCTTTTTTAACTATCTTCGGACTTATCTTTAGAGAATGAAATGAATTTACACAAAGTTCTTCTTCATCTCTCTCGAGAGTGATGATTTCCAGACGTTTGACATTTGGGCTTGGTCTAGATGAGTGGATTGCCTGACATATCGGGTCAAAATATATTACATTTTGACTTATCTAGCCGTCAAGGAAACATAAAATTATTCGTCTGACAGTTGACTTGTTAGTCAAACAAAGTCTATCTGGTTATTAAAAAATCGATATTTTGTACTATTAGAGAAATAAACGCAGTCTGTCTCTTTATCTGAGGATTGAGAAATCGGTCCTCATTGAATAAGAAAATACTTACCAGGTATCTGTAAATAGCGAAAGGCACGTACTCCATCATGACACAGATGTCTGCGACGGCCAGCCACTTGAGTAGACGATTGATTGGAGCCGCGGCCAGGTCTCGACGAGTCAGCACCGCCACATTCAACGCATTGGCTAGGCTGCCGAAGAAACAAACCTGCCAAAACAATACAATTTTGCAGGTATTACTCGAGTTAATTCCCCTATGCCTGTTTTACCATCTAGGTAACAACAAGCAAAACTGTCAAACATCATTATTAATGGTTTACATATCGGCTTGCTCAATTCTACGTTTATCATCCGCACTTAAAAGGAGTGGAACTCATTGCCTACGTCTTTGTTCCCCGAACGGTACAATCTGGGTGTCTTCAAGCTTAGATTGAATAGTTGTGTTGCAATGCTTGCCTAGTAGGTAGGCAAGTTTCTACATCATTGACCGCATCATCACTTTCCATAATGTGAGATCTAAGAATATAATATACATAATTTGAACTGCCCATTGGCTTAGTTGGATGAGCGTTCGCTTTCTAACCAAGGGTATCGGGTTCGATTCCCGGCGGGAAAACAAGTTATCTCCCCATGGAAAATTTGTGCTTCTGGTTCTTGTTGTGATTGTGTGTGTGATGTTAATGTTTCCGGCTCCCACAACACAAGTCATCAAACTAAGTGTGGGGCTGTGAGTGTGAAAAGTGTAAATTTAACAAATAATACAAAAACCAACCAAAAATGCCTGCCTATCAAGCATTCAAAAAATGCAATAATTTAATGTAGATTTTAATATTGCACCTTTTTTATTATGTCCATGATGACGATGATAAAAATATTATTATAATATAAATCCATGAACTTTTAATCATTCCGATGTAAATAATTTTTCATAAACAAGCAGCTCGTTTAAATTTGTTTCACAGGATAAAAACAAGGTAAAGCGTTTAATTATTATTACTATGAAACTTTTACCGATATTCAAAACATTCTAACCATAAAATTATAATGTTTTATTCATTTCTCCCGAAAATTTTCTTTGCAATGCAAATTCGAGATTGTGAATAAATTACCCCATATTAGATAGTCCTAGTACAGAAATAAAACATTTCCGCATTTATTCTTTTAACAATACTTTACTTTGGTTTATTAATTTAACTAAAAGGCTGTTATTTTTTGGCTTCACCGAATGATTTTCAACAGTAGATGCCTGCGCTAATTTGGTATCACATATTCTGGAGGCTTGGGCTTCACGGGATGCAGTTTGTGTATTGTGATCTTTCCAAAGCATTTGTTTGTGTGGAGTTGTGGACCTTAAAACACTTGTTGCAAATCAAATAATAAGGGTGTGCCAGCACGGCTGGTTTTGATTAGTTGGATTCTATTTATCAGGTAGGCAACATAAAGTAGGCGTTAAGGGTGTGGTGGTGTAGTCTGGTGGGTGGGTCTATAGTTAAAATGTGTACCTGAGGGATAAAAATTGGGGCCGTTCCTAGATTCAGTATACCTTAATGATTTTACCTTGTATGGCAGATCATCTAGCATTATTGGTGTAGCAAGTTGGTTTCTCAATCGTCTTTTAAGCATCGAGTATCGGATTCGATTCCCGGTGGTAGCACAAGTTTTCTCCCCAAGGGAAATTTGTGTTTCTGGTTCTGGGTGTGATTGTGTTTGTGATGTGAATGTTTCTGGCAACAACACATTTCATCGAACTTAGTGTGGGCTGTGAATGTAAAGGGCTATGTTTATGTTATGTGATATAATTTTAATTGTTAATGACTTGTCATTTGTTTTTAAACTGATAGGAAATACACATAATCAAATTATTTAGATAAGGTCTAAGTCTGAAGTGGTTCACTGTTAAAAAAATATTATCTAATGCTGACAAAACCTAATTTATTAAATTGTCCCTTCCAAACATACCACTGTTTATGCAACTTGAAAATAGCAAATCATGCTTACCTCGCATGGATTGAACGTTTAAATCTCAATATTTTGCTAACTTTTACTGTAATTTTTGAAAAAAAATTCAAAATGAAACTAAACAACATAAGATCACTTAAAACAAAAATAACTATACTGTGCGTCGGTCACGTATTCACGATACTGTGTGAAAGTTTCATTTTAGAGAAGGATAGTTTCAAGTGGACCAAGACGTAAGGCTTGATGTTACCTCTTCCCAATTCTTAACCACTTTAACGGGATCAAATATCACAAGAATTCTTTGATCCGGGTAAGAAGGTAGTAACTTGATCACGAACTGAGCCGTAACATCTATTCTCTAACTTTTCGGTGTTATATTACATGGTTTCTGCGAACCAAGAAGGTTATATAATAGAAATTCTAACTTAGGTAACGGTAGTATCTCTAGTAGTTACATGCGAGAATTAAGTAATCAAAGAGCTCAAGATTAGTTCATAAGATAAGTTCATCAAGATAAACTAACGGTCTGTTTCTATACTTCCATAACACAATTTTAGTGAAACAGTACAAGACGAATTGATGGGTGACACTATCAACGAACCTGTGTCTATCTACATAGACACAGGTTCATTGATAGTGTCACCCTTATAGAGTAGGACAATACCTTTAATGCCGTCATTGGTCATTCTCATTACTCTTGGCGTAGGTTAGCTACGCAGCTTTGAGCGTAGACAGGCTACGTTTGTAGCTTGTCTACGCGAATATGTCTACGAAAGCTTCATACTCTCATAAACATTTTATACCAGCTAGTTACAATATACTTACTAATTACTAAAGAAAATCAACATTGCCTCACGGCTTCACCCGCCAAGGTCACGGTAAAAAACTCTAGAACATGATTTCAACTATGTTTTTTTTTATTTTTGACACCAAGTATCATCAAAGTCGTCCATATTACAGATATAGGTACCTCACCAAGCTTACACTGTAAGTATACCTACATACTCATAAAATTTAATTGAGGATAAAATTTTGCTGTCGGCGTTTTATTTTGTATTTTCGATTTGTTTTTCACTTTCCTCCACTTTTAATTGTAATAATTGATTTTCTTAGAATCAGGTTTTGCTGATGTTGCTTTGCCGCTATTTTTTAATTTTTTCATTTGATATCTTAGGATACCAAGGCACGTGGCATGTTTATAATATTGACTAACTTTCGATAACCTTTGATATTCTTCGATTCTTATAAAATTTCTACACACAGGAAAATAACAATCAAATTATATAAAGCGCATTTTAGATCTTCTGTTTCTACTATAAGATTTAAAAAACCGCTTTATTGACATTGTTAATAATTGTCCAGAGACAATAACTATTCAACAAAAATTATTACAGATGATTTTACAGTGCAATAGGGACAGATTCAGCGAGTGCTATGTGAACATTTACATGTAGATTAGATTAATTGATTTACATTTTTAAGTATATTGTTTGTACACCAGTGGCACTCTTCATTTTCTTAGATTGATTTTATTTTTACTCAGTTACTAACTGGGACAAATCTTTATTTTTTGTTATCCTATAAAAAATATTTCTTTCCAACTATAAGTACCTACTAATAGAAATAATTAAAGGATGTGTATTATAACAGTTCAAAGCATTTGGATTCACATTCATCATCCGTAGGTAAAGTGAAGATAGGCTTATTATTACCCGCGTATATATTCCCTGAAAGGCATAATCTGGGAGTCTCATGGTCTTGATAGAATGAATAGGAATTAGGTAGCATGATGGATTGAGTATACTAATAGATGGAATAAGCCTATTACATAAAAATATTCTTTGCGTGAAACAAATGAACCAATTTCTGTTTATGATGGAATTCAAAATAAAGTTTATTTACTGATTTATCATACACACAAATGAAAACTCGATTATTTTCTATGATGACTTCTGAAATGAGGGATATGTGTTGGCCTGCAGTTTCAAGTTCTTGATATTATGAAATCGACTAGCTAGCATTTGGGTCACAAAACTCACTGCTACTAAAAAAATATTGGCTACTTTTTCGATATCTGACTATAAAAAATACTCAACACAGAGTTAAAGACTAAGTGTATCCGCTTGACAAAATTACAAACTTTTACTATTAAACTGTTCCGCGTGTCTAGTTGATATTTAACCAAAAAGATAGCTCCGTGGTACAAGGATTTTTAAAGGAACCAGCGTTGTCACTATGTAATATAAAAGCTCTCTACGAACAAGGGAACTCAGTAACTTAAATTTTACTCGCCATTACTTTCGCCACTAAATCTTTGTGGAACTACCTTGAATTTCGTATAATGTGCTCGAGGATTGGATACATCGAAAGAAAAAGAACAAGGTTTTCTATTTTTAATTTATTGAGTCGTCACATATTTATTTTGACACTTTGTAGACAAAAAATATGGTATTATTTTCTGCCGCAGATATTGTTTACGAGATATTCATCACCTATTAACATGACTGTATAGAAAGCGTCAATATAATCTTCTAATTAGGCCGCAGCTAGGCGGAATATCATGTTATTATAATATTTTATCTATAAGTATTTCATTAGATTCATATCAAAAGGTTATTAGAGCAGCTTATCGGAGCATCTTTACGGATTGGGAAATGTCATTATGAATAACACAAACTTGCCTATTTACCGCATCACCTTTCTGTCTTAAGTAGTATAAATATAATAACATATATTATAAGTAATCCTATTCCGTGGGAGCACCAGACAGGCACACGACATGCCAATATAACAATAAAAAATTAAACGCAAGCAATGCTTTAACAAAACCAACTTCACCGCTGTATCTTCGGAACTTAGATCAGATTCGATGTACTAAACACGCATTATTGACGATATTTCAAGAACTACTGATCAGATCATGATCAAATTTAAATGGGACCAATTGGAAAGCAACATCATTCAAAAAAATATATTTCGAAATCGGTTCACGTGGAAAGAAGTTATGAGACAAAACACATAAAAAAATAATAAAATAAAATACAGTCGACTTGAGTACCTCCTCCTTTTCTGTGAAGTCAGTAGAAAAGAAATTGCTCAAAGGTGCACGAAGTGTTTTACTTCCACATTTATTATGCGTACTGTAAAAAACTGGAACTCCTTTCCAGGTCTGTGTTCCCTTAATAATATCAATACAATCTTTGAGTATTTAAGCCGAGAATAAATAGATATTTTCGTGGCGTATTCTATCGTCAACAGATAATAGCCAAACTTTTGCCTTCATTGCACAAAAACAAACAAACATATTTGAACATCAAAGTTATCGTAAGACTGCGACATTATACAATTATTGTGTGTGATGTGAATGTTTCCCGCACCCACGACACAAACCATGGAACTTAGTATGAGACTGTGAGTATGAAAGCATTTATATAAGTGGAAACGGCATGTAAAATTAGATCATACCTCACGTCATTTTCGAGCGTATAATATATGCTCCTGAAGATTTATTTAGAGATATTACAACGACTAAACCAAACTTAGGTACATAATGGAAACAAAACTCCGTCATCTTTTTCATTCAGATTTTGTCTATGTATATTTCCACAGCAGTCTATCATAAAACCATTAAAAAATAACAAGCGTCTAATCGTGACGTTCTTTCCGTTTATTCACGATTAATTAACACAATAAAGCGGCATTTCAAATTCATTAAGTGACGTAATGGGATATGTTCGCATAAAGATGTAAAAGCCCTTGTTACGGCTTTGTAATTGTATTTAATGAGAACAGCTCGCGGTGACAATCAGAATTAAGGTTTATTTGTTCATTCATATGTGTACTATTTTGGAAACAAATGGTACCGCACGTGACGATGATAAGGACCGACGATCGTAATTCAGTTGAAAATAGGTCGGTATTTTGTCAAGATACAAGCAAATATGTCGCCTGATGGTAAATGTCACCTCCTTCTACCCTGGGGTACGGCTGGCCGTTGCGCGTTGTTTCATATCTGATCGTAGTAATGTTCCTAACCAAACTTCATAAAAAAAATTATAAAGTGAATCTTCTGTACCTAGTATTCTGTGGTATCCTGGTGAATATTAAGGTCATACGTGGCCTGGTTATTTTGTCTGTGAACCCGGCTTCTTTTTCGGGCACTATTTCAAGTACATAAATATTTCGATTTTCAAAGTTTACCTTTTAGAACTTTGTCAAAGTTGAGTTAGTGACTTGCGTCCCTTCACATCTATTTTTATTTATGGAATATTTGTCAAAAATAGTATCCGTTCAAAGCCCGTGCGGGTCGCTATCTTCTTTTTTTTTACTATATAAAAATAAGTCGGGTTTTCCTTCCTGACGCTATAACTCCAGAACGCACGAACCGATTTCCACGGTTTAGCATTCGTTGGAAAGGTCTCGGGCTCCGTGAGGTTTATAGTGGCGAAACGGAGTTCGCCGGGTTTGCTAGTTACTTATATAAATAAAACACATTTGCCGCTTGCTCGACCGATTTTGCTGATTTATTTTTGTTGTGTTCCTAATAATGGTCAAGACAAGGTTTACATAAAAGAAATTTTTGCTTCTTTTCAACCGACTTTAAAGAAAGAGTTTCTCAATTCAACTGTATGTTTTTTTTTATGTGAACAACGCACTCGTATACCTTTTGTTTTTTTTAATGTATGTTAGGCGATATCGCCGCCAATTATGAATCGGGTTTGATGATTTTTTTTGTTTGGTAGATTATACTTCAGAGGTGGTTCCATATAAATTTTATCAAAATCGATCAAGCCAGAACCAAAATATAAGCGGTGAAGTTGGTTTTTTAAACTATGCTTGCGTTTAATTATTAACTAATTTAATTATTAGCTTTAGTAAAATCTTAAATGCAAATAACGAACTAAGTGAATTACTTTGTTCAATTCAGAAGCACTCTGCAAAGTTAACAGATAAAAACAAACAATAAATAAAACTGTAGCAATGCGACGATTCCTCTCTATCACATAAATATTAGTTTTCGTTTGTATTGCCTTTCCTTTCTGTGCAGCAGCGGGATTCGTACGAAATTGTTTTTAAAAAGTACTGAGCAAACTATATTTTTACTCAAAGTGATAGTGTTCAAAGCGACGATAGCTAGGAAATACTCGAAAATGAAAATAGAAACATCGTTCATGGCTGTTTATTTGCGAGTCTGGCAATGGGAATATGCATGAGATTTTTTTTATGCTCGTTAGGCAAGAATTGACCACAATCTCACCTGAAAGAAAGCGAGGATGTGGCCGAAGATATTGCATAGGTACTTCCTAGAAGATACCTATTCACGCTTGACTTAAAGACTCCCATTAGATTAAAATATAGGTAAATAATACGTGTTTGAATTTTCATAGGCACATACATAATTACACTTAACACTTTATTTTCTTATTTAAATGCGTTTAATAAAAAAAATACATATTTTATTAAAAGAAAATGATGAAAATGCATGGGCAATTCAAAACAGCAAAATTGGCAAGACTGATTTTCTTTTACGGCAGCCAGGATCGTGAATGTCACAAAATTAACGTCAAAATGACCGCTGAAAATTGCTCGAATCTGCTCGGATTTGCAAATATATATTTTGGTATGAAATGTAATGTATTTACGAATGAAATTTTATTTTCGGCAATGTATAAACGTAAGAAATCGTCTTGTATATATAACATATATAATAAATGCAATACACTTTTAAGTAACATTACGCATCAAATTAGTTCAGCTACCTTATGACTTTAACGTTGGAAATATGTAGCGGTTTTTTGCAAAACAAATGTAATAGATAAGCAGTTTCTACCCATTATATAATGTGTGAAATTTGCACAGGTGATATTGAAATATTGTCTCTTGTTGGTAGAATAAACAATGCATGTATCTAATAGCAAGATCTCTATAGGTACAAAAGTAGCTTTGAATTTTTTAAACTTGCTGTTTTTTTTTTCATTTATTTTTGGCCCCGCAATCTTGTGCATTTAGCCAGTGTTAATAAAATATCTCGTGCTGTACATATTTCATTATAGAATTCCTAGTCACAAGTCACAGTCTGTACAGTCACAATCAAGTAAAAGAGTCAAGATCTAGTCATAGTGAAGTCATGCCGCATACCCTAGTAATGCGGTAGAAACTTTACTAGAACTTCTATTGTAGTTTTGGAGCAAAGGCGACAATCAAGGTTTTTTAATTTTGTATGAGTTGCCTACACTAATAAATAAATAAAATAATAATATACACTAATATATATTATTATTATCCAAGTATTTATTTTATCTCACGGGTCTGTGCCCGGACCTTTGTAAGGCATTAGCGGATTATTTATATTATTATTATGCATACATATATACTGAATGCAAATAACTAAAGAAAATAATAATTAATAATGGCATATAAACTGTAATATGTACAAGAGTTTAAAAGTTGGTAGGAAGGTTCGATAAATAATGTTTTTTAATTGATTTTTAAAAATTGGCAAAAATTTGGTACATTTAATATCAGATGGAAAATCGTTCCACAAACGGACAGCTTGTTCTGTGAAGGATTTGTTTTGGTACCTACATGAAAGTGTATTGGCTACTTGGTACCTATACTTGTTATAATAAAATAGTTAAAATAAAAGAAATAACTTACAATAAGACTGAGATATCCGTGTATGCTGTTGTAAGCCAGGATGACATCGCGGAAATTCCCTTCGCAGTAGGTACAAGACGATTCAGCAAACCTAGTTAGATTTAATCTGCTCCTCAGCCCATCCACCAGCTTCACCAATGCATCAAAATCAAGGTCATGGCTGCTGTTCTTGGAAGACTGCTCCCTTAAGGCTGATAGGAACTGAGAGAAGTCCACATTGCTCTGATTATCTTTCCCTACTTCTGTTTCCAACAGCATTTCTTCGAATAAATTGGTAAGAGTCTGGGTTATATTGCCAGGGTTATCTTCAATCATTTTCGTGCCGACTTCATTTCAGATGAAATACTTTGCGTGGTTTGGTAGGCCTGTAACAACGAAATGTTTGTTATGGTAGTTTGTTGTGAATGTTTGTCACCTCTTCATGCTTTAACGGCTGAACGGAAATGAATTAAATTTGGAATGTATATAGCTTATACCTAGAACAAACACATAGGCTACTGTTTAACTTGATAATAGCGGGCGAAGCCGCGGGGCACGACTAGTAAACTATATAGAACTGCTTGTTGACTATTTAAGAGCCTGATGGCCTTGAAGCAGGTTCGGTTCCCGGCGGGAACACAAGTTTTCCCCCCACGGTAAATTCGTGTTTCTGGTTCTGGGTGTCACAAGGGCGACACAAGTCATCGAACTTAGTGTGGGGCTGTGAGCGTGAAAGCGTTTATGTTACCATGTTAATGACATAATTATATACTGATACTACCAATAACACTTGAGAAGTATGCAAAACCCGCTACGCCACGAATATACACGTTTTAACTGACAATATATGCCAATATACGAACGCTGGGGAATTTCCAAGAATGGATACTTACTGATATGGGTACTTAACATAAAGTTACTACTTACATTATCATAACACCGTGCCATAAAATAAATATGAAAAGTTGAACTGCTCGTTGGCTAAGTTGGGTGAGCGTTCGCCTTCTAAGCAGGGGTATCGGGTTCGATTCCCGGCGGGAACACAAGTTTTCTCCCCATGGATAATTTGTGTTTCTTGTTCTGGATGTGATTATGTGTGTGATGTGAATGTTTCCGGCACCCACAGCACGAGTCATCCAACTTAGTGTGGGGATGTGAGTGTGAAAGCGTTTATGGTTATGTTTGTTTATGTTTATATAAAGACTTCACGTTTAAATATATTTAACGTTCACGTTTAAGTTAATAGGCCTTTGCTATATAAATGCACTAGCCGTACCACGCGGCTTCGCCCGCTATTATAAAGTTAAAAAGTAGCCTATGTGTTAATCCTAGGTATAATCTGTGTACATTCCAAATTTCATACAAATCCGTTCAGCCGTTAAAGCGTAAAGAGGGAACAAACATTCTTACACACTAACACACAAACTTTCGGATTTATAAGGATATTGTTCCGGGACCGTAGATAGCATTTGACTTTATATCGAATATATCTTTAAACGAGCAATTCTTGTGTATATATATATATATATATATATGTGTAATCTGGATCTCGGAAACGGCTCCAACGATTTTCATGAAAGTTACAGATTAGGGGTTTTTCGGCCCAACGAATCGATTTATCAACGTTCCAGGTCCGAGAAATGCTCGGTTCCCAAACTGCATTTAAAAAACCGGGCTTAAGAAACTATCAGCGCCATCTATTACGCCATGACCGATGTAAAAAACTGTTTCTACTCGACACTAGATGGAGCTTTCTGAGGCTACAAATTCAAACACATTCTACCAAAAACCAAAAACCGAGCGAAGCTCGGTCATCCGGATATTTGTAGTTAATTTTATTATTATTTTATTTCAGACAAAGTCCATAACATTATTTCAAATTAATTACTAAACATTACATGACTAAAATTACATAACATTACTAAAACAATAAATAAATTACATAAACATATAAATTAAATTAATTACATAAAATGAATGAAAAAGAATAAAAACACATACATTATTATTATATTACCTTAAACTATACTTCGGCTTGGACCCAGAATGCTCAACATGCAATCTAGTCCAGTGATTGCATAATTGGGTAATATGTAACAAACATTGGTCTTAACATTTGTTTGTATAGTCTAGAACATTTTAGCTAACATAGCACTCTATAATAATTACATGTATTAATACCGAGTCTACACCCACACAAGGTTATATTACTTGCTAACTATGCGCAGGCGTCATGAAAGTAAGATTGTGCTTTTGATATGGAGCTAAAATTATATTGCCACTTACGGGAATAAAACCTACGCGATACATTAGCATACCCTCACCACACGTAGACTATTCACCGACATTTCACAGCAAGCAATATAACATACATTCCTTGCCCACGTGATTCTAAGGGCTGGCCAATAGAAATATATACTAGTGGATCCGTAAGCTGAAGACTTCCCAAAAAAGGAGGAGGTACTCAAGTCGAGTGTATTTTTTTTTATTATTTGTGTTACCTCATAACTTTTCTCCACGTGGGCCGATTTTGAAAATTGTTTTTTAGTTTTTTAGTTACTTAGTTCCATATAAATTTGATCAAGATCTGATCAGTAGTTCTTGAAATATCGTCAATAATGCCTATTTTGTGACGAATAATGCGTACTTTGACGATGTTCTCGTTTACCCGACTTCAAAAGTTACCTCATAACTTCTTTCGTTGTGAGCCGATTTTGATGATTTTTGCTGGTGTTTTTTATGTAGTCGCATTGAAATTTGATCAAGGTCTGATCTCTAGTTTTTAAGTTATAGTCAATAATGCGTGTTTATACATTAAATCTGATCAAGGTTCCGATGATAAAGCGGTGAAGTCGGTTTTTTTAAGCTTTGCTTGCGTTTAATTATTATTTACAAATAACAATCCCATATCTCCGCCATTTTCCGAATGACTACTTTATAAATGTTACAATAACTGTTTCATGAATAAACTCATAAAAGCTTTTATTATAACTTTAGTAATAACCAGTCATCGTCAGTGGAAGTAGAGTATACTGAGTTAAAAAGCAATAATTAGGAACTATAATAATAATATAGCTACAGCCAATAGCCTATATTTCCTAAAACTAAACTAAAACTCTGTACAGCAAAGAACTAAGATACCTACAAGACATCGAGCTTATAGGTAACTCAAGTGATCAAGCCCACTACCACTACCCACTACCAGTGGGTAGCGTTCGTTTAATAATAATTAGACGCGTGCTATCGCAATATACGAGTATATAGTTTTTTTTACCCGTTAGTTATTATTCTCTATATGCTAACCTAATCTTATTATTTTCAGATACGCAGTTGAGGCATTCGCTTGAATCTTGTAGCATTAGCATTGCAATTCAGAGAGGCAATGCCGCCAGCATGATGGGAACGCTACCCACTGGTAGTGGGTTTGAGCACTGGTGTTACTTATAAGCTCGATGTCTTGTAGGTAACTTAGGTCTTTAGTTTAGTTTTAAGAAATATAGCCAATTGGCTCCAGGTATCTTGTAGACATTTCTTCGTACAGGTGTGTCTGGGACCGAACTGTTATTTGCCTCTGGCGGATTTTATTGGTGAGTACGTTTCTGTTTTATTACGCATCGACGGTTAGCAAAATTGCGCTTTCAAAATACAAATGTAAAAGGTAGATTTATTAAATTGGATATAAAGAAAAAAGTTTTTAGAACGATCGTTTTAATATTACCCCATTTTAAAAAGCATTCATTCACACTCAACTATGTTTAAAGACATGTCGTGTTTGCCGGAAATATTAACGAGTACACCACACACACAATGATACCCAGAAGAAGCAGACCCTTGAGAATGAAAATTTTGTGAGAATGGTGCCAATTCAAAAGCTATCACTCGGTGAGGGACAGGAATCCGAGCTTATACAGTAACACCTGTCGTGCCAACTGAGCTACGAGAGCATTGTTAATAGTATTTGTTTAGGCTTGCTTTTAGATTACTGAAAGAACTGATAATAATTTACAAATCCTTTGTTTGTTTCCCTGGGTTGTAATCTAGGAATCTTACACTTACTTGACGACCAGGTGGCGTAGTGGACAGGTGTCTGCCCTTTGCGCCGTGGGTCCTGGATTCGATTCCCGGCAGGAGCACAAATTCCTTCCCAAGGGATATTTGTGCTTCTGGTTCTGGGTGTAATGTGTGTGTGATGTGAATGTTTTCGGCACACACGATACAAGTCTTTGAACTTAGTGTGGGGGTGTGAGTGTGAATGCGTTTGCTTGTTTGTTTATTCGCTTAATGCATTTATGGACATGCGTATATCGGCAAACACATTTTAAATTAAGAGTATTGTCAAAAAATAATGTAATAATTATAGAATCATTTAATTTTATCATATTAATTTACATATTAATGACATATTAATTTATTCATGTTTATTATACATGAATAAATTAATATGTGACACAGCTAAAATTAGATAAGTAAGATATTTGAAAATGATATTTTAAATTTAATAATATTAATTAATTAATGACATGCTTCTTCTATTACATATTTTTTTACCATGAAATATAATTAACAAATTTTATTTATTTACAAACTATATTATTAAAAATTTTTAGTTAAGTGTCAAAATTATCATAAATAATAATTAGTTAATCCTATTGTTATTTAAGATGAACATATAAATTTATTGGATATTAATTGTAACAATATGACTTGCCCAGTGTAACAATCTTTGTTATAAGGCGAATAAATAATTATATTCTATTCTATTCTAAAATTGGTATTAAGTTATGAATTTCGGTACAATATCTTATTAATATTTAAGTTTTATGTGTTTATATATTTATTTATATATATAAATAAATTATATACCTATATATATATATATATATATATATATATATATGTGTGTGTATATTTATGCATTTCTTACATATTTTTTAATTTTTTATATATAATTTGTTTAGAACTGTAGTACAGTACTGCACCACAGTCCCAAAATTATTTTGCTATCTCCTCTCCATCCAAAGGTTGTCTGGAAGAGATCGCTTTAAGCGATAAGACCGCCCATTGTACTAGCCTAAGTTATTTTCAATGTAATTGTTTGCTGTTATTTTCTTTTTTAATTGGTGTACAATAAAGAGTTCATCTATCTATCTATTCTTAAAATCTATAGGTATATTTTAAGCAAGTCTTTATATCACACTTAACTTAGGTGTGATGGTAGTGGAATGCTTGAATGTGTAGCTTAACAATCGTTAACAAAATTTCACCAAAATCTGTTTTGAGTCCTTCCGCATTGATAAAATTGTATAAATCTCATGAATTTCCTAATACAATGCAAAGGAACTCAGATCTATGCATGAAATAGACAGACATGTATATCTACTATTTCAGTTAGGTTGATAACCCCTTTTTATTTATGAGTATTGGATCTTCCAATCTATTCTGATTTAATATTCTATTCAAGTATGACTGTACAAGATCGGATTGAAATGGCATTGCAAATATGTACAGTCTCTGTCAAAGAATTCTGATTAAATCTTAGAACAAGACAAAAACAAACCTTGCTCGAAGGATTTTATAGAAAAACTGGAAATGAAATTAATTTATCCTACTAATATTATAAATCCGAAAGTTTGTGTGTGTTTGTACTTATAAACCCCTTTTAATTTTTAATTAATTACTTAGCTACTGTTTAACAAAAACATCACTCATAAACGCGATTTAGCGTTAAGTAATTGTCAAAATTAAACGCCGCCATTGCCTAGTTTAAAACTTGCTAAGAGGCAAGATGGCGGCACTTACATCTTTCAATAATAAATGTGTCAAAAACTTTTTACTTAGAGCGCCAAATTGTTTACTTCGACAACCGTTGAATGTCACCTGACTTTCATATTCATTTGAACAGATAAAATAAAACCACATTTTGGAATTATAATAATTTCACTTTTAGTCGACTATATTGGTCGTAATCTGTGGTGATCGTGTAATTTTCTTATCTGTGCGTTTCTCAACTAAGCAGCGCTTAACGTATAGGAGTGGCAAAAAAGTACATCATTGATTATGGGCTTAAGAGTTGCTTTACTAAGAGGTGGCTAAGCTCAGCGACATTTTTGTAAATAAGGCAGTTAGTTTATAAATATAGAGTGAAAACTTCTTTAGCGGTGATGTGCACTTTTTGGGATGGGTAAAAAATGTTAAACTCGCGTCAGGACACGTGACCTGATTGAAAATTCGTAAGACGGAGGGAGGAGAGGAAGTAAAATCCCCCTCTCTTTCTACCGCGCAGCGAAAATGTATGCCTGCTCCTGCTGTTTACAACGTTAATGTTCTAGTTTTCACTTCTGCCGGCACTCCCGGAGTGCAACCCGTTATTTTTTTTAAAGTATAAAAGAAGAAAAGTAAGTCTTTCGCCTGAGAGAAGACGTCACGCCTGCCTATAACGTATGCAGTGCATCCCGAACAAAACTTTGAAAAACCAAGTCCACTGTTACTGCAACGTACTCCTCTCCCTGATACTGAATGTTGCCTCAGAATGCCATGATTAGCATCTCACCCTTTCAGTCAACTGTTTTGTTGACTATCATAAAATTGCAAATTAATAAGTAAAAGTTTTTTGGTTGCTCAAGGAAGCATAAAATTATAAAAAAATACGTAGTCAGCACGAATTTTCTCGTTTCTCAAAGTCACCCACTACGTGAAAAGTAATACATCAATGCGTGGCTTCAACATTATTCGTAACACAATTTTCTATTTACTCTTCTCAGTTTTGGTTACTAACCTAGAATTCGCAAAATAATCTTCACGGAAAATTGCTTTTGCGATCCCTGAACAATACGGCACATCAACAATAAGAAGACTTATAGTCTGTATCTTTTATATCGAAACTTAGGGAAACAACAACTGTATGTATGCGAGAAAACCTTTAGGTATATTTTCTTTGTTAGAATGCTTTTTATTTATTTGTTGGTTAGTAAAGTTAAAACATCAAGCAAACAGAAAAACATTTATAGCCGTGTATATATATATATAGGGGAGAGGCGTACAAAATGACATACTAGTTATAAAATCGGTTATAAAATCTTTATTTATTGGAAATGTTGAACTCTTTATGTAGCTACATATTCTTTTATTCATTACCTACCGAATTATCACAGAGACCATTCAATTTAAACATAAACATAAAAATTATTAAACATTTATAAAATCTTTAATAAAAACCGTTTTGTCCGCCCTAGGCGGGTAAAATGACACACGTGGTGTGGACAAAATGGCATACCAAATTTGTACTGAAAATCAGCCCAATACTTGCAGAGTTCACATGAAAAGCTTCAGTGAAAGCTTGAGAGGAAGAGAAATCAGTTTCACTGTTGGAATTAACTTCCAAAGCTTTTGAAACATTTTTAGCATTTTTCATTGAAACAGGTGGATTGAATATATTTCTTTCGGCACTGGAGATAGCACGCTGACTGGAAAATTGTTATATATGCCTTGGAGTGTCAACCTAGGTGATGTGGGAGACGCAAGTATTGCAGCAGCTGTGTCAACAGATCGGGCCGTTGAGAGTGGACCTGGGTTGTCTACGGCTGATATACTCTCAACCATCAGTGATGTTAAACTGCTTTCTTCCGCCTGAGATGGACCTGTTGTTGAAATGATTAGGTTTTTTGCTGCCGTTATATCTTCTTCGAGCTTTACCCGATCTTGTTGCATGAAGATGTTTGTTATTTCAGCAGGCTCAAACAAATAAACAATTATTTTGAAGAAGAAAAAGATAGGTTGGTCAAACAACATACTATGCCATTTTACCCGAACAAGTAGTATGCCATTTTGTCCACTTTATAACCTCAAGCATTAGAAAACAATAACTAAAAATTTAATAACAATTTTTAGGTTTCAACACATTCTCTGAGTTATTTAGTAAAATAACTATAAACTTGAGTCAATAAAAACAAAATAACTTAAAAAATACTTACTTTTGCGAAGAAACAAAATCCATCTGAGTAAAACTCGTGACTACAAAAATCAAACACGAATACTGATCACACGGTCAGACGGAAGCAACTGGCGTCAACACAGGTTGCGATGTGTTACTAAGCGGCCCTCTGCATGCTATTGCGAATACTAATATGTCAGTGGTTTTGGAGAAAAACAAGTGTGTCATTTTACCCGCCTATGTCATTTTGTACGCCTCTCCCCTATATATATTTATTTATTTATGCCGTTAGGGCAATTCCCATGCAAAACTACAAATTTAGGTTATTGGCTGTTCTTTTGGGGTTTTACAAATTTTTTTTTCCAAACCAGCTCAGTATAAAGGTGAACAAAACAAATCTAAATCCATTTTGGAGTTTTTGCGAGATAAACGCACGGCAATTGGTTTATATTTATGTATCTATGCAGACTCTTTATATGTAATTAATCTTTATATTTTTTCTATACTGTGTGTAATCTATAATGTAACTGAACTCCTCTTCAGTCTCTAGACCAATTTTGATATTTTTTTTGTGTATGTTCAGGTGGATTCAATAATGTTTTAGATTCACAATTTATTACGATAAATAATATATTTTAAATTAATTTATTTATTGAACGCGTCCGCTAGTATTATATATATATAAATACATGTACAAGTGATAAATATAAATAGATTGTTATCTCAACTTATAAATAAAAGTTGAATTCGTATTACTTAGAGTTTTACTTGAGAGTAGCTATTTTTTGGACATAAACAAGAGTTTTAATGGAGAAATAGGCGTACTTTTTTCTTCTAGATCCATAAATTACAAGAACTTCCTATTTTCACGTGAGGTAGTAATGAAAACACATTCATAAACTTTACTTGCCGTTGGTCTACGGCCGTCGTCTAAACAGTAATAAAGAAAAACTCCGAATCGGGACTCGGAGGTTTTCTTTATTACTGTTTAATTACTTACGCTAAGAACTATCTCACCTGATGGAAACTGATGATGTGGTCGAGGATCGTAAACATGAGTTAAATTAAGGTAACCCCTCATCGCCCTTCAAAACAGACCACGGGAATAAATGGTTCTTTTGATTATTTCGAACAGAGCCGCAAAATATTGAAGTCTATCACGAGGCATTATTGGCAATAAGTAACGTCATTGGAGAATTTTCTTTTTTTAAATAGACTTTCTATCAGGTGAGATAATGGTCAAATGCAATCGAACATACAAAAAACGAAGACGGGGTACGTGCATCAGAAGGACAGGCGTGGAAGCGTGCTCTGTATGTTTTTGTCCCTTAGTGGTTTTTTTTGGTGGTAGACACTCTTTTGATACTCAACTGGCTTGCTTTGCTAGCTGGCTGGCTCTTTATGAAACTGGTATCATAAAGAAATAGCATACTATATAACTAGTACTTTTTTCTTTTTTGTAATGTTTTTTCTTAGTCCGATGACTTGTGTCGTGGGTGCCGGAAACATTCACATCACACACACAATCACAACCAGAACCAGAAACACAATTTTCTTTGGGGAGGAACCTCGTGCTCCTGCCAGGAATTAAACCCGAGCTAAGCTAATTGGCAGTTCTTTGCCAGCAGTTCAAGTAGAAAAACCATCTCCAAGCAAAATCTCCAAACCCTGTACCAAAAAGCAATCCTTGCGAACCAGCATTCTGAGCCTAGAGTATTAATCACCTTCGACCATATCATCACTTACCAACAGGTGTGATTGTGAACAAACGCTAGTCTATCAAAGATAACAAAATATACGGTTAGAATGTGATAGACAGACAGACAGACAAATATTTACCATTTGTCTATTATTGCAAATGGATAAAATTATAGAGTATTTTTAATAGACCTTTTTAGTGGATTCTCACAGTCTGGTGAACATAATTGTTGTTTGTTTCAAATATGTCTAATAAGCTAATGTTAAAATTCACTGCTGAATATTCAATTGAAATTTGTTATCCAAACACTTCTGCAGTTCACAAAAACATTAGTTATAAAACTATATACATCTATACAGCAAAGACTTCATTTTCCTACGTAAGGCACCGAGCTTATAGGTAACTCAAGTGCTCAAGCCACCAGTGGATAGCGTTCCCATCATACTGGCGGCATTGCCTCTCTGAATTGCAATGCTAATATGTTGAGACAAATAAGTACCAGGACTTTGATCACGGGTCGCCTCAACCAGGCACTCTGATAGATCTTATAAAATAAAATGAGTTCCCGGTCCCCACGGGCCCTGTGTCTCAACACCTAAATGCCTCATTTTAAATGACTACAATATTAAGCGGCTCTGCTCTAAGTCCGATGACTTTTAGAGAACCATTTAAATCCTTATCCTTAAAGTTGCTCTGTTAATCTAAAATGTAATTGATAAGACACAAAGTTTATGAAGTTATTTCTTGTTTATTAAATACACCACAAATTTGGCAAAGTTTTCCGGAAAGAGCTTACTGTGGATATCTTTAGCGGCTAAAGAGTTATATTTTCTACAAAGTTAGGTCAATAAGCTTCCGAGCTTTTAAGTAATAAGTAGCTAGAAGTTTTTGGAAGTTAAGAAGAAAGATAGGAAGAATAATTATTTTCGGGATGATCGTGTATTATGTGCGACTATTTCTGTCACGATTTAGCCAAGTAGAAAATATGTCACCAAGCTTCTATCGCAGTCCTGAAAGCTTTCATTTAGTTCCTAATAGTTCTCATTACAGATTTTTTTATTATTATTATTTAGCTTGAACTGTATGTATGTAAGTATGTTTGTTCGGGTGGAATCTTGCAACTCAATTTTAAAGCAGATATCTTCAACCGATTGAGCTGAAATGTTGTATTCACGTTTAGTTTGGATGACAATGCATGGTAAGCTGTGTGATGTCATTCTAAGTCCAACATGGTGGAACACACAAAATGGCGGAAAAGTAATTTTTAATGCACTCCTACAATATGGGTATCAAATGAAAAGGCTTGCTGAGAATAACACGAAAAATAAAGTAACGTCACTTTAAATCCAATGTGGCGGACTTCTAAAAGCTTGTCTTTAAAAAAGTTTTTAACAAGTAACTTATTTTAGGTGTGACCTTTCCTCTACCACATCATAATTTAGCAACAATAGATATGGTGATCAAAAAGCGCAATGCTAAATGATAAGGCCCGCAGTGCAGTTCCGCTTGGGGTGTTTAGTGCATAGTGCGTGTCCTAACCATCTTTACTCTATAATATGTCGGAGAAATCGACCAATTCTAAACCAATACAAGCAATTAAATGGACCTTGGGACTTAGATAAACTTCACGAAATAAATATACCTATTAAAACTTATGCTAACGTGGATATATAATTGTAAACAAACTTAAACACTTTAATGTGTGTTACAGAGCTTACATTTTCTTGAAACAATTTATTAACGTAGGTATACGCAGCTTTGACTGACGCGGTCACACTATTTTAAGAAGACGTAAACAAGAGTTTAATGGTAAAATGGGCGTACTTCTTTCTTTTAGATCCATAAATTACAAGAACGACCTATTTTCACGCGAAGTAGTTATGGAAACAATAATAAATTTTAGTTGCCGTTGGTCTACGCCCGACTCGGAGTTTTTCTTTATTACTGTTATACCTGCGCTAGACCACTATCTCACCTGATGGAAACCGGTGATATGGTCGAGGATAAAACTTAAGTAAACATGAGTTTAATTAAGTAATATCCTTAAATCTCGCCTCCTCTGGTAGTGGTCACTGTTGGAGAGTCAGGGGACACTATTTTAAAAAGAACTAAAAAACGTTGCGGGATCTTTGTATTTATATTTCGTTTTGTTACCTATGTTCTGTGGAGCCTATGTTTTTGAACGCGGACCCGAAATCACTTTTTCCATGCTGTAATTTTATTTTAACTAAGCGCTGCTTAGTTAGTTGCGCGTTCGCCTTTCATGAACTGGGTTTCGATTTCGATTCCCGATGAAGTTTTCTCCCTAAGGGAAATTTGATTTTTCTGGTTCTAGATATAATTGTGTGCGTATTATGATCCACAATGGTGGCACCCACGACATAAGTCATCGAACTTCACGGGGCTGTGAATGTGAAAGTGTTATTTGTACGTCCGTACTTCATATATATTATCAAATTTTCACAAGTACATTAAGTACTAATTTAAATTAATTCTTTAAATTATCCAATTCAACAGATTCAATATGTAATTGGAATCAGAAATCGAAAATCGGAATTTTATTCAATATCTAATTGGAATCAGTACAAATACTAACTATACAATATTCTGTGTCACTATAACTGCCCACACCTCTATACACGTGCCACACCAAACTCATTCCAATAAACAATCTCGCCTTTGACCGAAATATCCGGTCTCGTGTTTCCAACGAAAAATAACAACTGTCCTTAAGTAATGAGAGCCGTAACCGAAAATATCTTTATTCCACTACGGGCTCAGTTTACTCGCCAACAATGACAAGATATCAAGTATACCTATTATCTTCACATCCGAGATTTATCTAACATCTTAAGACTTGGGAGTTGCGTAAATTCATGTGGGTCGGTACAGATATCAAACGAATTACTCTTGTAATAACGCCTAAATCAGCTCGAGCTGCAACATGGCTGTTTCGACAGTCGTTTCTTTCGAAAAAAATTGATAAAATCCTAATTGCTCATAATATTTAATTTTTAAATAATTAAACGCTAGCATTGCTTAAAAAAACCAACTTCACTGCTTTATCATCGGAACCTTGATCAGATTTAATGTATAAACACGCATTATTGAATATAGCTCAATAACTAGAGATCAAACCTTGGTCAAATTTCAATGGCACTACATAAAAAGCACCAGCTTTCAAATAAAAAAAGTATCATCAAAATCGGCTCACAACGAAAGAAGTTATGAGGTAACTTTTGAAGTCGGGTAAACGAGAACATCGTCAAAGTACGCATTATTCCTCACAAAATATACATTATTGACGATATTTCAAGAACTACTGAGAACTACAGATCTTGATCAAATTTAAATGGGACCAATTAATAAGCAACATCTTTCAAACTAAAAATTTTTTTTCGAAATCGGCTCACGTGGAGAGAAGTTATGAGGTAACAAACATAGAAAAAAAAATACAGTTGACTTGAGTACCTCCTCCTTTTTTAGGAAGTCGGTAAAAAAATAGATAAAAATCCTAATTGCTCATAATTTATTTACCTTTTAAAAAAAGTGGTCCAATAACATTATTTCTCTATACTCGTAAAATATCTGATATGATGTTTTAATACTAGTCGCCCGCATCGAACTGAGAACGTTTTTTTCTAAAACGTCTTCGTTTTAGAAACAGTGCCAAGTGTAATAAATTCTAGTGTATGTATTCACATATCTATATAGATATATATAAAGCAAAGTCGGGTTTGTTACAGCATGTATAACCCGTGATCTGGTTAACCAATTTTAATGATCTTTGATTTGTTGGATTTATCTCTGCCCTGAATAGCAAAATAACTATTAAAATGTCCCAGCGGGAACACAAGTTTTCTCCCAGGAACATTTAATTTTATGTTTCTGGTTGTGATTGTGTGTGCGATGTGAATGTTTCCGGCATCCACGACACTAGTTATAGAACTTAGTGTGGGGCTGAGACTGTGAAAGCGTTTATGTTTATGTTAATGTCGGGAAATTTTACGAAAACATATAATTTTTTCTTACATTTTGTTACAGAATGGGGGTTTTGATGATATTTCGAAAATTAACGCGGGCGAAGCGGCGGGGAATAACTAGTTTCTTAATAAAAAGTCTTAGTCACAAGTCACAGTCAGTCAAGTTAAAGAGTCAAGATCCGTTCATAGCCAATTCATGCCCAAATAAAGTGAACTGAAACTTTACTAGAACTCATATTGGATTTGGAGCGAAAGCGAATATCTCGTTTTTCAACTTTGTATGATTTGCCTACACTCATGCACGTTTACTAAGTATCAACGGTTAATTATCCACCTTTAATACATATAAACAATCGAATAATCACAAGTTTAGTAAATCGACAGTGATCTTTTTTCACATTCGCGACTGGCTTCGTTATTTTTAGATTGACTCCGGGACAAAATAGGTCTAAAAACAGTGACTTTCATGTCCTATCAAATTGTTATTTTCTAACATATATTAAAAAAGAAACGGTTTTGTACTCTACATTCTATACTAAAATAAATGAAAATAAATTTGCTCAGCACTTACGTGTTAGGTTAACTTTATATCTTCACTTATAATATCCTTTGAATTGCTATTTTTGGCTTTGTGACACAGCTTTACTTATTCTCTGAGTATTTGAAGTTATTCACATGTATGGTTTAGACGCTAAATGCCTTTGTCAGACGGACAGATGGATGGACGGACGGACGAACGGACGGATGGGCAGACAAAGTGCTGAACCACACAGCTATTTAATGCGTAGTTGTAGATTTTTATGAACGATGCTTGCCTATTCAACATAAAAAAAAAAAAAAAAAAAACGAGAAGAAAAAAAACGCAGTCCGTTTGGTTTTTATATCATCGAGACAAATATACAATATTGAACTGCCCGATGGCTAAGTTGGGTGAGCGTTCGCCTTCTAGGCTTCAATCGGGTTCGATTCCCGGCGGGAACACAAGTTTTCTCCCCATAGATAATTTGTGTTTCTTGTTTTGGTTGTGATTGTGGGTGTGATGTGAATGTTTCCGGCACCCACGACAGAAGTCATCGAACTTAGTGTGGGGCTGTGAGTGTGAAAGCGTTTATGTTATGTTACACGCATTTGTGTTTTGGGCTCCACAACATCGTCACATACTTGTATATCTCAAGTATCATATTATTATTAGAATTGCAGTACTATACAGTGAATAGTATTCAAATAAGATTGCAGTAAGTTGAAGTCATTTACCGGATTCCGAACCTAAGTCAGATACTTTATATAACTTAACTACTTATACCGAAGCTACGAAAGTTCAGTAACCTTAATAATTTTCTCTAGACACGTAATTCTTGTCACGTATATTAAATAACACTAGCTCCCAACTCCCTATTCAACTGTTACAAGAGATTATTCGATAATTATCCTAGGTGAGGTAGTCATTAGATTATGTATTCGCGGGTCACGGCTAGTACCGTGACCCGTGAATTAGCCCGCGTTTATCAAGTTCAAAAGTATCCTTTGTGTTAATCCTAGGTATAAGTTATGTACTTTCTAAATTTTATCCAAATCCGTACTACAACCGTTACAGCGTGGAGAGGGAACAAACAGACTTACACACAAACTTTTTTAGGCGAGATAGTGGTCAAAAGTTTACCTAAAACGAATATAAAAACATTAAAAAAAAATTGCAATACTAGTGTGATATGATATGATGTCTTTTTGTAAGGATTGCTTTGGAACCCCTAGAGTGTATTAATTCCATATTCATTTAAGAGACAAATTTTATGATTAGAATATATTATATTGCAAAAAAACTACCATGTATTTTAGAATTGTCTCTTAGGATTCGATATTTCCACACTGTTACAAGCAAATATATATGTATTGTCTGTGGTTTCAAGCCATCTTTATAAATTTTTATATCTTTATATTTATTTATTTTCTTCAGTACCTGAGTATAAGAATGAACTACTCCTTAACGGCAGGAAAGATTTTGATGAAATTTGTTGTGTGTGTTCTTAATCTAAGAATGGTTTAGATTCACAATTCGATAAGATTAATTATGTTTTATTAATTCACGCGGGCGAAGCCGCGGGAACAACTTTCATATGATACTAACATAAAATACTTTAACGTACGATTTTCGTTAATTGTTGCGTCAATATGGTTACTTATTTGTCAATATCAGAAAACTCTCAGAACCTGATTTGTTCTAACTAAGATCTTTTTGTCCTGCGACTTTCTTCTGAATTCAATTTTTTTTCCGTTAACGTATCTAACGTTTCTCAGCATCCTTAAAGACAATGTTTTGTGTCCTATATGTTTTTGTTCATATTACTATGGGTTCGGTAACGATATGTTCTTCTCCTGATGCTCTCAATTAAAATAATCATAAAAAACGAATCTTTTGTATTCACAATTATCACCCAATTGAATATATATAAAATGTAGATATATTCGTGCGGGTTAGTAAACAAACATCTGTCTCAAGTTCTATAAGCACGTCTTAGTTCCGACAGCCATGTTTCTTTGAACTACGGGTGTGAGAGATTACGAGGGTAGGCTTCAACGGTTAAGAGAAAACAAATATTTGCCGACCGTACAAATATTTCAAAGTTGCCTACTGGCATATTATATTATATGGGTTGGGTCCACGTTATGAATCAGTTCTGGTGGGAAACAATACATTATGACCATCACAATATGACGACCTATTTAACACAGTAGACAGGTCTCTGCCCTCTGCGTCTTGGGTCCTGAATTCGATTGCTGGCAGGAGCATAATTATTTTCCCAAGGCATATTTGTACGTCTGGTTTTGGGTGTGATGGTGACTACGTTGTAAATATTTCCATCAATCCACGATATGATCTTTGAACTTACTGTGGAGCTGTGAGTGTGAATGCATTTGTTTTTTTAAATATATACTTTAAATATATACTGAATTATGTCTGTGATAATAATAATGTGATTATTTTTCGTATTCAGTCACAGGCCAACATCATATTTGTACAAAACATGTATCACAAAATAAATTTCACAAAAACTACTTTGCTAGTCATATTTTTAATAAGTCTTGTGGGATACAGCTATGTTATAAAATTAAATGTCCTATCAGTTCAATAAAGTAACAACCTAGTCTAGCTCACGCCCACATTTAATTATTCCCATTCTAGAATGAATTACTCTGAGGTGTTGTATTTCATAATTAATTACGAAATCCTTCACGTCAAAATAGGTTAACCTATCTAGGTTCAACAACATATCTATACATTTTATATGAGGAGACTTTTAGAGCGCCTATTGGATTTTGGTAAACACAAATGATAAAATCAGATAAAAATATGGTGTCAAAATTTTGTTTGTAAAACGTTATTCATAAAAACTCACAGATCATAATAATACTGTAATTGTATGACATATTCTTACTATATATCACATAATTATTTCTTTGGTTATTGAAATCAAATACTAGCATACTGTTATGTAACGTACTCAGAAAATTGTAGGTACGAACGTACAAAAGTAAGGACTTAATACCGCATACAAAACGGGTGAAGCACCCTATGTCTTACAAATTTAACTTATGCTACATGCATACAAATACACCAAAGGTCCGACTATCGGCACTGATACACCAAGTAACTATCAAATGTCTGTGACAATTTGCAGAGCGAGATGCACGAACATACGGACTTTTGCATGCTTCCCCATGATTGGATTAGGACACCTTCGTAACTCATTCAATTCTGTGATATCAAATCTTAAAATACATTGAAATCAGTTCATTTGTTTTGGCTTTTTATAGCGACAGGCAAACATAGGCAACATAAAACACTCTCTTTTTAGTTCCGGAGTTAAAAATAAATGGCGTGTAGCAACATATGGAGGATGTCTTAATAAATCTAGATAGAGCCTAGAGAGAGATAATGTCACTGGCAGAAGACAAAAATGGCTATTTAATGGTGGTCCCTTAGATTACCCTCCTCATAATGAACTCTTTGTTATATACCTACTAAAATTGCCATATTATATTACAATAGTTGTTAGTCTTCCTACAAAATAAATAAATAAATACAAAAATCTATAGATAAATATGAGGTCTACGAAGTGCAAAAATGCCACGGGTACCTACATCTTGCTACGAATCTATTTGACCGAGCGAGCGAAGCGTCTCCGTTTCAGCTCGGGCAAAAATGCTTTCGTATGTCCGGCGGATTTCCGGTTGTTCTCCTCTACAGGTTACATTCTTCAACCGATTCTCGTAAAATTGTGTGAGCAGGTTCGATAACTATATGGAATTTACACGTCGATTCAGTTTTTGATTTTTGTCAAAATGGCGGAGATATCTCCGCTATTTTGTTTTTTACGTTTTCAACCCCCATTACCATATGGTAATGGGGGTTGAAAACGTAAAAAACAACATGTTTCAACCATTTCTTAAATACGCGAGGTCTTCAGCTCACGGAGCCACTATTAACATTAATATTTATCTTAAACAATATAAACAATTTTACCAGTAGAGGTTATTCAATGAATAGGATACGTCAGTCTAAATTAGATCCCATTCTTCAGGATGACGAGATAACAAAGGCGCGACAAAACATGCCGTGACAAAAAATAACCTAGCATAAAATATGTTACGCGGAATAATGTAAGGTTTCTAACAATGGAGTACTTACTTATATCGTCCTGAGCCTTCAGTAGTCCCAGTATCTTTCGATATATATATACATGCAAAAGTTTGGGTGTTTGTTATTGAATCGCACCAAAACGACTAAGCCGATTTAATTGAGAGCTCATTCTATTTTTATAAAAATATCACGGGACATGGTTGAGGGAACGCGTGATCAAAATGGGAGTACTTATTTGGCACAACGTATTAGCATTGCAATTTAAAGAGGCAATGCCGCTTGCATGACTGGAACGCTATCCACTGACTTGAGCACTTAGTAATTGAAATGCTATATTATCTTTGGTTTGAGATGACCTATAACATCGATGGCTTGTAGGTAACTTAGGTCTTTGTATAATTTTAGTTTTAGAAAATGATAGGTAATTTTCCCGTAAATAGATATCACAGCTACCGTAAAGTTACTAAATTGTACACTCACACGACTTGTATAGATGAGTATGTAATGAATGAAATAGGATCTAAGCTTTTATTCATTGCATCAATTATTAGCCTTTTATTTTGCGTGGAACATACAAAAAAAAGCACAAAAGAAACTAAAAAAGAACCACCAAAATCGATTGGCGGAATTATCACATAACATACAAACAAAAATAAAGCATAAGTAAAGTCGAATTGAGAAGTTTCTATTTGAAGTCGGTTGAAAACGATCAGATCTTTTGTAAAAGGTTCTAAGTACGAACGCGCCGATAATCTCAAACTCACAAAGTTCCGATTCAAAATCTTTAATCCGAAAACTGATACGGACCTAAAAGTCCACAATTTACCAAAAACGTTTGTAGAAATAATTTCTCAATAGGTAGATTTTAACAGGTTTCCCTTAAAAGCTAGAAGCTCAAAGTTTGTACTAAACCTATAAATGTAGACGTCGCGGTAAAAAAAGGCACAGTATTGTATTAGAGTTGATCAATGTTAAGCCTGATTGTCATTTCAATACGTTCTTACAGGGGGTAAGGGTCCTTATAGAATTAAGCAAAGTTATACGTAGATGCGACGACGCAATTACTTACATATATGACCTTGTATATGTATAAAATGTGGCGTATGTTCGGTCAGAAGTAATAGAAACCGGATAAACGTTACTCACCGCAATGCTAAACAGCATCGTTTTTAAAATAGCTAGCCGTTATATTTACAATTATAAATACATCTATTTGACATCTCAATTCGTGCAGTGGCCAAGTATACGCCGTGGGTCCTGCGTTCGATTCCTGCTTTGTATTTTTACCGACTTCAAAAAAGGAGGAGGTACTAAGTTCGATTCTATGTTTTTTTTTAATGTATTTTCACCGATTTCTCTGCCATTTGTGGACCGATTCTCAATTTTTTTTTTATTTGGTAGATTATACTTCAAAGATAGTCCTTTACAAATTTTATCGGAATCGATCAAGATAAAGCCAAGATATAAGCGGTGAAGTTGGATTTTTTAATCTTTACTTACGTTTAAATTATTGCTGTTGTTTTGGATGTGATTGTGTTTGTAATATATTAAAGTTACCGGCACCCACGATACAAATCTTTAAGCTTGGGGCTGTGAGTGAAAATGCGTCTGTTTTTTTAATTCTACAATATATTTCGACTGCGACATGTACATGTACATGTACATGTATTTTTACAGGTGATCCAATTTACTAATTCGCCTTTTACGAGGTCCCGCCAAACGAGAATTTTCATATGCGTAATGTAATTTTAATGACCTGTGCCACAGAATATCTAACAGTCTGTAAACGTATGCAAAATTACTTACAAGTACTTTTCTAAAATACTCCAACGCTTCCTATAAGTTGTTATTGGGAATAGGGTAAAACGTTTTGGGTTTTCACGAATTGGTTTTTGTAGTTCTGGTTCTGAAAGCTCTCATTTTAATGTTGCCACTAAACTTGCAAACTAAAGGGTTACCATGGCAACCACTTGTAAAATAATGATTTCTTGCGGTTGTTATTTATTAAATTCCTCTTACTATTCTAAGAGTTTCCTGTGACCACTAACAAATACAAACACAAAAACTAAAGTACGTATTCGTTAGAAAATAATGTAAAATATACGCAATAAAAATCGTATTTAACGATTGACGACTCAGTTGGCGAAGTGGACAAGATTTTGCTTTCTACGCCGTGGTTCCTGGGTTCGATTCCCAGTAGGAGTACAATTTTCCTTTCTAAGTGACATTGGTGCTTCTGGTTCCGGGTGTGATTGTCTGTATGACTTAAAATTTCCAGCACCCACGATACAAGTCTTTAAACTTATTGTGGGACTGTGACTGTGAGTGCGTGTATAATGTTTTTTAATCTAGATGTGATTTTTTTGATACGCTAATTTTTTTGTTAACACTTTGTTTACACGTTGCTCTGAAAACAAACGGTGTACAAAATTAATATCGTCATCTCATACTTGTTCTATGAAATGTAAGTATATTTGAAGTTTTTCACTCAAAGTAACCGTAAGTCTATCCTGAGTCTCCTAGAAATATTGATTGATTATTAATAATGCGATTTTCTTTCTTACTCCCATTTCTTCCTGTCTCAATTCAGTTGAAAATAAAGACAATAAATCTAACTATTCAAAATAAGACAAAAAAAACCTTGGTCATCGCTAAAATTGAGTATTGTTAGTGTAATTGACCATCAAAAGCTTAAATTAATTATCCTGTTATATATTATCTGAGTACAAAAACACTAACATATAAATCAATAATAATTAATTGTTCTCCATATTTAATACAATTGTATTGATTTCTTGAACATATCTAAGTAGGTGCTACGAAATCGACTTTAAAACAAATAAACATTAATTCATTTAAAAATTACTTTTAGTTATTTTTACATAACATTTGAAGGCATACGACAATGTTTGAAGCTGTCGTCAAACTTTGATTTAATAAAAAAATAAAATTAAAATACTGAATATTTATAAATTAAAGATTTGTCGAGAACAGTAAAAGCTTTTACTCAGACACTCTTCGATTTAATTACTTAGCTATTCAACGAACTACGTATTATCAACTATCTGTATTCGTCACAAAAAGATTTGCTGATTGCATTAGTGAAAGTTTATTTGAGAGTAATAATCAAGCACTCACCGCATTTAATCCACAACATAACCAGAGCCGAGTGTATATTCAGATGTGATGAACACTGCATTCATTTGTTATTGTTTTGAACACTGTACGAAGTCATTATTGGATACAACAAAGTATTATTAGAGACGGTGTTTCCGCGGCGGTTGCGCGGTTTGCTTGCTCACGTCCAACTGAGATCTGTCGGATTCCCTCCCATACATTTTCGTCATGGAATCGAACAAGGGCGTTAAAAAGCTCAGCTGATTCTATACTAAACTGACACGGCACGTAGGTTAACGCAATTTGAAAGGTTTTAGCAGACGTGATGGGAAATTCAAGTTGTTACAAATGTTGGCAGGGAAAAACTTTTTCTTATATAATCTTAACGCAATCAAAGCTTATGAAAACTGACTTCACTGCTTTATCTTCGGAAATCTTGATTAGATTTAATAAATTAAATACGCGTTATTGAAGATAACTCAAAAACTACAGGTCAGATCTTGATCAAAATTAAATGGGATTACATAAAAAGCACCAGCTTTCAAATAAAAAATGAATCATAAAAGTCAGTTCACCTAGAAAAAAGTTCTAAAGAAACACACATAAAAATACATTTAAATTGAAACCCTCCTCCTTTTTTGGAGTCGGTTAAAAGGGAAGTTTGAGTATCGAAAGAACTCAAGAACTGGTAATTCTAACATATTCTTATATAATTTCAATACAAAACAGGAAGTCCTTTCATGATCGTTTCCGCTGAAGTCAACCCTTGTTATCATCAGTCAATACAAATCAGTTCAAGTAATTCGAAGTTGTCTCTTATATTTGGGACAAGGGTACTGAAGAGTACTGAGATGTGGATATCTCGAGGGAAACTTGGGTGACGAAGGCTAATGTGACGATTTGACACTAACACAACGGTTGAATGCGAGGACTTACAACCACTGAAATCTTGATGAACAGTTACACATTTTAAGCAGAAATTCTGAATTCCATTTCCTTTTCCTATTGGCCCTGAACAAAGAACTCGTGCTTAAAATGTTTCTTTTTGTTTAGGTACATAATAAATTGATATAATATGTAAGTAATAACAATTTTAGACGTAATTCCAGATCGAAAAACGGCTACTTTCGTGGCCCTAAACAATTTGGTAGGCCAGTTATAAAACTATAAACACATATAGGTACTTATTACTAAGGTAATAGTTATATAGGTACTTGTTTATATAATAAAAACTTCATGCACATAGAAGGACTTAATGCTACAGCATTCTCTACCAGTCATCCTGGTATTTCAAGGATATTGGTGTGCAATAAATGCAGCTAAACAATAAAAAGTCGGTTAGGAAACCTATAATTAATTTAGAAAATATAATGTAATAAATATATGTACTTATAATAAAATTAAAATAAAGTGTATGCAATTTCAAAGCAAATATTATACTCGTTTTATCTATTCGTTAAATTGTTGCACAAATTATGTTATAAGAGACTAGCGATCCGCCCCGGCTTCGCCCGGGTGCAATTTCCGGTGGGAAAAAATGTGATAAATGAAGAACCGCTCGACCGATTTTGTGCAAACTTCACATAAACCATCTACTAAATAGTCCAAACAAAGCCTAAACATTTGGTTTGGATAGGTGAGTCCGTTCTTGAGTTATAAAATAAAATCAAAATCAATATCAAAATCGTTTATTCACATTGGCCCCAAAGAGGCACTCATGAAAGTTAATGAATCTATTGCCAGATTCGCAAAATTACAGCCATCTCGAGAAGAACCTGGCAAGAAACTCGGGGGCGCATATTTTTCATTCATTTTTTTTTTTAAACATTCTTAATTTCTAATACATAATTTTCTTAACCTAGGTATTATTATGGTAGTCGCTAGAAAGAGCCTGTGCAGTTTGCCTCCATGCATCCTTGTCATTAATATAGTCTGTGGTCTAAAAAACAACGAAAAGTGGCATTGATTTTTATGTATATATATAGAAGATATAGATATAAAAATAAAACATTATAATGTGCTAATAAAATAAGAAGTAGGTATTATATAGATTTTTTTAATGTTATTTGTTGTTGAAAGCAGGTACATTTATAGTACCTACGTCATGCAAAATTACACGAATAAATTTAGAATTTTTAAATCAAATCGTAAATCCACGATATTTTTGCTATAACGTGGAACAAGTACTTAATTTTAGAATCTATTAAAATTGCGTTGGTAACAGATCGTTTCTACGGTTACCAGTGTTGCCAAGCTTATTTGCCAAGTAAAAAAGGTTATTTTTAATTCTACATCAGAACGTTATTTGTAATTGTATACCTAACTCTCGTAAACACAACAATTTTATGATATGTTAATGTATTTTTTATTTAAAAAACTATTGATCCTTTTTTCAAATATAATTTAATACTCAATTTTTTGTTTACTGATAACCTATTGATCTATTTTATCGGTAGAAAAGGAGGATTTGTAATCAATAATTGAAACCACAATGAAAGTATAATTTATTATACAATTATTTATATTCTAAAACGGCTTCCACTCACGATATTTGATCAAAGTTGTTGTACCCGATTTTTTAAAATTTTGTTATGTCTGATTCTCACGAATACTTTAAGTAAAGCATCATTTTTATGTCAATTAAATGACACAAGTACAAATAGCTCGGTCGTAGTGAATATTATTTATTTTTGATTTCATTTACGTCTGGTTCGTGAACCGAGTTTGAATCAACATCTTATTATAAAAATGTGACTGTGAAGTGGTAGATTATATATAAAACGAGACCTCATATTCCATGACAATTCTTTTGCAAACAATACTCAAATTTACATGGAGCGATGTCGACTAAAAATACAATTTTAATTTTTGTTTGGTGGAGCCCAGTTTAAACTAAGTATGGACATTCAATCGTTTGAGAACAATAGCCTAACCCAAGTTAACATGTTCATTTGACCGAAAATAATACGATTTACCTACTGCTGATTTTCCGAGATGGTGAAAAGCGAAGACGGGTTTGCTTTAATTGAATTATTCGGCGTTTATCAGGTGGATAGTATTTTATTCTTTCTAAAACCTATATCTTATATAATATTTAGTATTTCGTTAAAATTATTTCAAGTCTTATTATCTGCATTTAGGTATAAAGGAAAGTCAAGATTTTTTTTAAACTTGGATTAAATAAATGTTATACTCATTTATTTCAGGTTAATAACCTAACATACACTATTTTGAAGTGAATCTTCTTATGGGAGGATACTGAAATGATGAACCTCAACCGTTTTGTGGGACGATAATTTAAACTCACCCAAAGCTTAAAAAATCCTCATCACCGCTTATATTTTGCTTTATTTATTTTTAATAAAATTTATATAGGACCACCACTGATTTACCAAACAAAAAATAATAATAATCATAATCGATTCATAATGTGCGGAATAATCGCGTAACATAGATTCATAAAAAAAACATACAGTCGAATTGAGAACCTCCTCCTTTTTTGAAGTCGATTAAAAACTGGGAGTAAACAATTTATTTCCCTGTAATACAAAAGTGTCACTTCTTTCGTGTGTCTTTACGACACACAGTTTTTTGTTAAACGTCAGTCTAGCAACCCTGGTTAGGCAGTAACGCCTATATTTTATGATTCATTTGGCTCATTGCTTTCACTGGCTATAAAATCTGAATGTTTATAATGAAAGCCTAGGCCACTGAAAGCCTCTAGACTTCCAGGGAATATTGATCATGGCTTTACGGAGACAACATAACTACATTGCCTTGAAAACTGGGTAATGTCAAGTTCAACTCTATGGCCATAAGTTTGGAAGTTTATGGAGATGTAGGCGGTTGTTATTTAGGTTTGTAAGCTATTTTGCAAAACTGTGGTTTGAGTGATATTATGTTAATAATAGCACTTATTATGATATAATACTAGATATTATCATCATAATTAAGTTAACTATTGAGCTATTTCTAATTTTTTGTTAAAATTTATTAATAAAATTACTTTTCATATTAATACTCAGATACAATTTACTTCACCTTAACAGCCACACTAAAACTTCCCAAATGAAATTTCATTCCCCATTGCACCACCTTTATGCACCCCTGGCCAAAAATATTGTAAATATAATTATTTATATTAAATCTCTACTAAACTACTCAAATACTAATTTACCATCGCTATAAGTTTAAAAACAAAAAACTTCATACAAACGTTTTCACCCCATTTTACCCTCTTAAAGGTAGAATTTCCAAAAATCCTTTCTTAGTACACCTTGTAACGAAGCGTTACATGTATTTTTAAAATAACTTAATCTAATAAAAATTTATAAAATATATACATATTTACAAATTAATTAACTACTAAAATAATTACAAATAAAACATACAGTTGAATTGAGAACCTCCTCCTGTTTTGAAGTCGGTTAAAAATAATGCTTTCAGTAATTTCAATTCATTTATAGTTTTGTCAGCTAAAGTAAGTAATATCTTTCTGTAGCTAGCGATGACGCACAGATTTTGAACTGGTCGCGGGCAGAGGCATGAGGCAAGGGGTATGACGACAGTAAACGAGCCTGCGGCCGCGCCTCGCGACAGTCGTTGCTAGGCTGACTTTTGAGCCGGTTCACGCTAGTCTTGCGCCCTAGCAAGCAAGCGCGATAATTTAAATTACAATAAGTGCATTCTTACTTTTTTTTACATCATAATTCAAAGTATGACTTCAACTGACATCGCGTCGTTATATTTTAAAGTTTGAAGTGATTTCCCGATATAGGGTAAGTTTTGAATGACACACAAAAACACAATCATGATTTGCTATTTTGTTCATACTGTGTATTAACAATCATTCATTTTCAGCTTTTCATTTGTAGTAATAGCACTCATTTAGTTTGTTTATTTTAACTGTGAGAAATGTAATTAATCTTTAATTACATTTCAATTTTTGTTCATCTACCTTGATTTTTAATTTTTTTTGTAACGGTTCTCAAGAAACCTAATTAATAACATCTAATAACTCAAATATTAACGTAGCTTCATTTGTTTTCTTTTGGCTTTTAGCTTTTTAATTAATTGTAAACTCCGTTCTGATTATTGGTACCACCACGGACTATAAAACTACTACGTAAGTACCTACCTGCTTTCTTCGTGTTTCCGTGGTGGACCCTAGGAACGGAAGTAGTTAAATCAGTGTGTAATCCGCTGGTTTTGTGGATTCCAGGTACTTCGCACAGGTTGGCTGCGCGTTTTAGTGTAGAGGCCAACCAATTCCCGGATCCCGAACTTCGCACAACTTCGCACAACTTCGCACAGGTTGGCTGCGCGTTCTAGTGCAGAGGCCAACCAATTCCCGGATCCCGGACTGCTCCTGATTGCCTACTACGCGGCACTACTCCGTCACCCTTTGGTCCCCAACTACCATCTTCAGCCGGACTCACATCAGGGGAGTGCTTCGCTACGGAGGCAGAAATAGACACAGAATCTTCAGGCTCAGAACCACCCCTTATAAATTTATGTGCCCTCCTTCTGAGATAGGTACCTACCTATGAGAAAATAATAAATAATATTTAATTTTAATTTAACTTTTGTATTTTTTTTTACTACCATTTTAGGTAGGGTAGAAGCTTCTCTTCTTCTTCATCAATTCTCTTATCATTTCATTCAGTATTACTTTCCCGGTACATTGGCGCCCTCTTACGTGGTTGATTAGTTCTGTTTCTGCTTCTAGTAGTATGTAGTTAGTTTTAGTACGGTGAGTGGGTAATTTTGTAAAACGCTTTTTTCTCCTTGGTTTGCTGCAACTGAGGTGACAGCAGTAGTCATTTTATGTCGTTTTTTATGCTCTATACGTTTGATTAACATAATAGATTGAAATCTAAAAAAAATATTTTTTAACGAAAAAGTACAATCTGGTACAAAAGTTTTTAAAAACTTTTAATAAAATTCAAATATTTTTTTTCCCGTGTTTTAAGTATTCAGACATAAACTACATCGTTTAGATGCTTTCACACCAGTTGCAAACATTTTGAACAATTTTATTTTTATTTTGGGTTCTTAGTTTTGTAAAATTTTTTAGCATTTATTTCATTAAACCAGAGCGTTCTGTTAAAGTGAATTGTAACAGAACGGAGTATTTTCATCATTGATCACTTTAACCAGTTTTGTGTGTCATTTACAACAATCCTTACTTATACTTGGTGTTAATTTTAATATATTTTGGGAAATATGTCTTTCCCTATTAAATATCTTTCTCTGCAAAAGTCTGAGTTAGAATATGAAGTTGCCGTCAGAGGTGAGACTCCTGCAAGCACTGTGGCAGATATTAGGAAACAGATTGGTAAGTTGAGTCAAATGTATCCATCTGAGGACATTTTGTGTTCCCATCTGGAACCGGCGGAAGACTTGTCGATTGTTTTTGAACTTTTAGAGAAAATCAAATCAACTATAATTGCTGTAGAACTTTTAGACAAAAATACATTGGCTCGTATCGAGAACGTCTTCCATCATCTGTATCACAGGCTCAATCGTGTTAGTGCAGATGAAAAGTTGATTAGTAAACATTTGGAATGCAACACGCTTTTTAAAGAGCTTTACGAAAAGCTACTTATTCTTAAAGATAGAAGTGTAGACCCTCTCTCTGTTGCTTGCGCTAGCTCGGAATCGCATGCCGTGCCCGCACCAGTTCACGTCTCAGTTACTTGTGATGGTAGTGGTAGGACTCTTTCAGAATTAGGCAAATTAAAGTATGATGGGAAGTCTTGTGTACGATCTTTTATACAACGAGTAAAGGAGTTTAGTGAAGCTCGTAACATTTCTGACACTAAGCTTCTGTCATTTGCCACTGAAATTTTCGTTGATAATGCGCTACATTGGTTCCGAAGCGTTAAGGAACAGGTGTCAACTTGGGATGAACTAGTCGACCTTCTGAAAAAGGACTTTGACAAATCAGATTATGACTATCAGTTATTAGCCGAGATTCGGTCTAGGACTCAAGGCGAAGCAGAAAACATTACGATTTATTTATCGATTTTGTCTGGTATGTTTGCGCGGTTATCGAAGCCTTTGTTAGAAGAAGACAGACTCGAAATAATGTTACATAATATAAGACCATGTTATGCAAGCACTTTAGCTTCTGCAACTGTAATTACGAGTATAGAACAATTGCGTATTCTGTGTAGGAATTATGAGAATGTTCAGTCTCGGTTGGCCCAATTTCGTGAGCCTTCTGTTGCTTCTTCCAGTAATTTGTTAGCACCAGAGTTTGCATACAAAGAAAAAACAAACACTTTCAAACAAAGACTAAATTTTCCAAGCCATAATCAAACTTATTCTAAACCTAAATCTAACAATAATATTAATGAGAAATATTTACATGCTATATACAAAAATGGTTCTGATGATAACCGAAAGATGCCTTACTGTCCTAGATGCCGTAACAATACACATAGTTTAAAGTATTGTCAGAACACTGAGGTTATGTGCTTTAAGTGTGGTCGCAAAGGTGTCAAAAAACCCGATTGCCCTAATTGCAATTCAAAAAACTAGTTTCGCAGGATTGTCGCGCCATTTTATCGCCATCAGGTCGCTGTGATAAGAATGAATGGGATGAATGGTTGGAAACTGTACGTAGGTTTTTTAACTGTTACAAAATTGCGACAATTCTGGAAGATAAACCTCTGAATGATACGCGACCATATATAAATATTAAAATAAATGACATTACTGCCTCAGGTCTTCTTGATTCTGGTTCCGCGGTCACCATTATTGGCAATAATGCGCATGATACGTTGCTTAGCCGTGGCCTTAAGCTTTGCACTGATGATAGGTTGTCAATAGTTGCTGCTGGTGGTCAGACGCTTCAAAGTCTAGGTTACATTAATTTACCGATAAATTTTGAAAACCAGTTTCATATATTGAAAACCTATATTGTTCCAGAAATTAATTCATCATTGATTCTAGGCATTGATTTCTGGAGGGCATTTCATTTATGTCCCAGATATTTAGGTTCCCTACAGTTAGGTTCGGTTCCACTTATGGATCTAAGTGTAAATAGTCCGAACACTTTTGTTCACTCTTATGATAACTTAGATGATTCTCAAAGAGCTATCGCTGATAATATCGTAGACCAATATAATGACATATCTTTCGACCGCAAAGGTTTAGGTCGGACTCACTTGATTACCCATCACATTAATACTGGCGATTCTCCTCCCATTAGGCAAAGGTACTATAGGCTCTCGCCTGAAAAACAAAAGATCTTAGTCGAGCAGGTAGATGAGATGCTGGGTTTAGATGTGGTGGAATATTGTGAAAGTGCGTGGCAAAGCCCTGTCCTTCTTGTCAATAAGAAAAATGGCCAGCCTCGATTTTGTCTCGACAGCAGGAAGCTCAACTCGGTGACTAAGCGAGACGCGTATAACTTGCCATATATCTCTGAGATTTTAGACAATTTGCGCGACGCGCGTTTCCTTAGTAGTCTAGATTTGTCTAAGGCTTTTTGGCAGATTCCTATAGCAGAGCAGGATCGAGACAAGACAGCATTTTACGTTCCAGGCCGTGGTACATTAAAATTCAAGACTACACCTTTTGGACTGACTAATGCTCCTGCCACACAACAGCGTTTAGTTGATGCATTGTTAGGGAATGTGGATCATCGCATATTCGCATACTTAGATGATGTTGTTATAGTAAGTAGTACTTTTGATGAGCACGTCTCTCTCCTCCTTCGTGTCCTGGACAAATTACGCAAGGCCAACTTGACCATTAACTTAGAAAAATGTGAGTTCTTCCGAAGTCAACTTAAATACTTAGGTTATGTGGTTGATGCGAACGGGTTACGAACCGATCCAGATAAGGTAGAGGCCATACTAAATTACGTTACTCCTACTAATCGTAAGGAGCTCAAACGGTTTTTAGGAACAGCCACCTGGTATCGCCGATTCGTTCCTAATTTCAGTACGATCGCAGGACCACTCAATAAGTTGACTTCAGGTAAGAAGAATACTCCACCTTTCCAATGGACTGATGAGGCTGACGCGGCGTTCAAGGCACTGAAGGAATGCTTGGTTTCTGCACCGGTTCTCTCGTGTCCAAATTACGATCAGCCATTCCAAGTGCACACCGACGCGAGTAATTATGGGGTAGGCGCTATGCTCACGCAGTGTATTGAGGGCAAGGAACATCCCATCGCTTATATGAGTCGATCGTTGACGGCAGCGGAGAAGAATTACAGCATCACCGAACGTGAGACTTTGGCTGTTCTTGTTGCCTTAGAGCATTGGCGTTGTTATGTGGAAAACGGTAAAACTTTCGTGGTCTATACAGACCATAGTGCGCTTAAGTGGTTCCTTTCGTTGAACAACCCTACGGGTAGACTCGCGCGTTGGGGCGTTCGTTTGTCGTCTTTTGATTTTGAAATCAGACATCGTCGCGGTGTAGACAACGTAATACCTGACGCTCTGTCAAGAGCTCTCCCAATTGCTTCTATCGTTACCGCTAAATCAATCGCGACCAGTAGTGATGATTGGTACAAAAGTATTTACAACAATTGCTTAACAAAACCTATACAATATCCAAATTTTCAGGTCAAAAATGAAACTCTCTATCGCCTTAGTAAGAATAAATGCCATCTCAGTAATGAATTTTCATGGAAAGAGGTAGTTCCTTCCGAACTTAGGGATGCTGTCATTACGGCGAATCATAGTGAGCCAACTGCCGGTCATTTGGGCATTTTTAAGACATACAAACGTGTTGCGCTTAGGTACTACTGGCCAGGCATGTATCGAGATGTAGCAAATTTGGTTAGTTCTTGTTCCATTTGTCTCCAGTATAAAACTCAAAACCACGCTACTCTTGGAGAAATGGGTCGTCCCAAGCAATGCTCACGGCCTTATCAAATGATTTCCATAGATTTAATGGGTCCCCTACCTGTAACTCGAAATCTAAATTGTCACATATTAGTAGTAACATGTTGTTTTTCTAAATTTTGCCACATTTACCCAATTAAAAAGGCAACATCGGATATTATTGTCCGAATTTTGGAAGAGCAGATATTCCTTGTTCATGGTGTTCCCCAGACAATTTTTCTGGATAACGGTTCCCAGTTTATCAGCGGTCATACAAAAGCACTATTTGAAAAGTATAGCGTCCCAAACGTATTTTTTACGCCAAAATATACCCCCCAAATAAATACTGTCGAGAGGTATAATAAAACAATAATAACCTGCATTTCTACGTTTGTACAAAACGATCACCGATCATGGGATTCTTTCATACCTAGTGTCCAATTCGCCATTAATAATTCGGTTAATGAAGCGACAGGGTTTACGCCATCATTCCTTGTTTTTGGGCGAGAACTGGTAGTATGTGGCTCTCATTATACTGATATTGATTTGGGTGATGAGGTTTTGTTTTTGCCTAGAGACGTGTACGCTGAGAATCTGGGTTGTATGAGCTCGACGTTCGACCAGGTTCAGAAATCTTTGTATCATGCTCATGCCAAAAATAGTACACACTATAACTTACGAAGAAAGTCTTTTGAATTTAGTGTAGGAGACACTGTTTACAAACGCGCTTATGTCCTGAGTGATAAGGATAAGTTTTTCAGTAAAAAGTTAGCTCCGAAATATATCAAATGCAAAGTTGTCGAGAAGCGCTCGCCTCTTGTCTACGTTCTAGAAGACATGTCGGGCAAGAACTTGGGCACTTGGCATATTAAAGACCTAAAAATATTAGGTCAACAATCTTAAATATCATAAGTTATTTTTAAACGTTCAATAGTAATTTATATTCGTTGTTGCCCATGCCCATCACAATTTTTTACATTTCTTACAAAAAGTCGTAAGTCGAATTTTATGACCTATGACTTTCCCCATGTTAGGATGAGTCTTATAATTATAATATTATTTGATTTATTTTTGTTTTTGTTGAACGCTGGTGAGGTATGAAAGGATGTATGAAAGATAATTGTAAGAAATTGATACAGATTTATAGTTTGCGGATTTTAATTTTAAATTAAAATCCTTACGAGGGACAGGCGGGTAATGTAACGAAGCGTTACATGTATTTTTAAAATAACTTAATCTAATAAAAATTTATAAAATATATACATATTTACAAATTAATTAACTACTAAAATAATTACAAATAAAACATACAGTTGAATTGAGAACCTCCTCCTGTTTTGAAGTCGGTTAAAAATAATGCTTTCAGTAATTTCAATTCATTTATAGTTTTGTCAGCTAAAGTAAGTAATATCTTTCTGTAGCTAGCGATGACGCACAGATTTTGAACTGGTCGCGGGCAGAGGCATGAGGCAAGGGGTATGACGACAGTAAACGAGCCTGCGGCCGCGCCTCGCGACAGTCGTTGCTAGGCTGACTTTTGAGCCGGTTCACGCTAGTCTTGCGCCCTAGCAAGCAAGCGCGATAATTTAAATTACAATAAGTGCATTCTTACTTTTTTTTACATCATAATTCAAAGTATGACTTCAACTGACATCGCGTCGTTATATTTTAAAGTTTGAAGTGATTTCCCGATATAGGGTAAGTTTTGAATGACACACAAAAACACAATCATGATTTGCTATTTTGTTCATACTGTGTATTAACAATCATTCATTTTCAGCTTTTCATTTGTAGTAATAGCACTCATTTAGTTTGTTTATTTTAACTGTGAGAAATGTAATTAATCTTTAATTACATTTCAATTTTTGTTCATCTACCTTGATTTTTAATTTTTTTTGTAACGGTTCTCAAGAAACCTAATTAATAACATCTAATAACTCAAATATTAACGTAGCTTCATTTGTTTTCTTTTGGCTTTTAGCTTTTTAATTAATTGTAAACTCCGTTCTGATTATTGGTACCACCACGGACTATAAAACTACTACGTAAGTACCTACCTGCTTTCTTCGTGTTTCCGTGGTGGACCCTAGGAACGGAAGTAGTTAAATCAGTGTGTAATCCGCTGGTTTTGTGGATTCCAGGTACTTCGCACAGGTTGGCTGCGCGTTTTAGTGTAGAGGCCAACCAATTCCCGGATCCCGAACTTCGCACAACTTCGCACAACTTCGCACAGGTTGGCTGCGCGTTCTAGTGCAGAGGCCAACCAATTCCCGGATCCCGGACTGCTCCTGATTGCCTACTACGCGGCACTACTCCGTCACCCTTTGGTCCCCAACTACCATCTTCAGCCGGACTCACATCAGGGGAGTGCTTCGCTACGGAGGCAGAAATAGACACAGAATCTTCAGGCTCAGAACCACCCCTTATAAATTTATGTGCCCTCCTTCTGAGATAGGTACCTACCTATGAGAAAATAATAAATAATATTTAATTTTAATTTAACTTTTGTATTTTTTTTTACTACCATTTTAGGTAGGGTAGAAGCTTCTCTTCTTCTTCATCAATTCTCTTATCATTTCATTCAGTATTACTTTCCCGGTACAACCTCTACGTACTAACACAAATGTACCATCCCCATTTGAACTCTACGAGCTGCTCTCTAAGTCAGTCAGTCAATCAGTCAGTCAGTCAGTCAGTAAAGCAGTATGTCAGGACAAAGATTCTTATAGTATTAGATAGATTATACCTTGTAACGTTGACCATCCGTACTGCAGAACAGTGTAATGCATTGCCTGCGTCTTTGTTCCCTATACGATATAATATGGAAGTCTTTCATCACTTACCATCAGGTGCTACTGTGGTCAAATGCTTATCTATGTAACATAAAAAATGGTTGCATTTAGTGAACGCAGATAAAAAACACAATGTATAGGTTCTGAAAATGATAATAGCATCAACATAAAAGCGTTCACACTCACACCCCCAACAAGCTCGAAGATTTGTTGGACGGAAACATTCACATCAACTCTATCATATTCAGAAACAAAAACATAAATTGCCCTTGAGAGAAAACTTGTGTTCCCAACGGGTATCTACCCAGTTTCGCTGATAGGCAGGCGCGTAACCAACTACGCTAGTAAACAGATAATGTGTGCCCTTTCTCTACATAAAGATATATCTCTACATAAATATAGATACTACATAGTTAGTCTTAACTGTAACAAGCATCGATTTTCAATCATCTTGTTTACCAGTTCGTCAGCGATCGTGATAGTTGATAGCTTCTATTGTTGACCCATTATTTACGTTTGGGTTTTCTTTATTTATAATCTGGTTCGTTTACTATAGTTTACGCTAAAATTTTTGGGCCTCATCTGTCAGTCCATCATAGTGTAAGGTTGCTTTGATCAGTGAGTTATTTTGCAGTCTGTTGCTTCTTATTTCTATTTTTAACTTTTGAAAAGCATAATACTTATTAGTCAACTAAAAGATTAGGTAGTATTAAGTACTCGAAAGTGGTTTTATCTTACAATACAATACAATACAAAATTCTTTATTGTACACCAAAAAACAAAAAGATACAAACTTAAAACTACGAAATTAATATTATAAGGCAGTACAATGGGCGGTCTTATCGCTTTCAGCGATTTCTACCAGACAACCTTTGGATGGACAGTAATTGTAGTAGTAACTGAGGTCGGTGGAGGTGTACAAATTTACATAAATATTATATGTTAAGTTAATAAACTACATAAAATAATTAAAATGATAAAAAGTACAAATAAAATACATATACTACATAAATATAGGTTATATCATATATTCAAATGGATAAGTAGTGTTTATATACTAAAGTTTTGAAAATAGGAAGAGACTTTGCGTGCCTAATAGGCACAGGCAATGCATTCCATAGACGGACAGCATGCACAGTAAAAGATCTTCCGTACATTTGAGATGCGTGAGAGGGAATTGCCAATTGGAGATTATTTAGACGTAATCGTTGTGATGTTTGTAAGTTTGTTTAAAACTAGGTTTCTGAACGTATTCTTTGGTATGTAGATAGCCTACCTATTAGAAGCTTATAATGTAATAGAACATGGGATGTTTTAAATTCTGTACGACGCTTTTACCTTAATGAAAATTCTAGCTCTAGCCGTGCCCCGCGGCTTCGCCCGCTATTATCAAGTTAAAAAGTAGTCTATGTGTTAATCCTAGGTATAAGCTATGCAAATCCCAAATTTCATCTAAATCCGTTCAGCCGTTAAAGCGTGAAGAGGGAACAAACATACTTACACACTTACACACAAACTTTCGTATTTATAATATTAGTAGGATAGGATATTTGAATGAACACATTTCATATCAAAATATATTATTTGAAAATGCGAGCATGTCTGAGCAATTTTAACACGGCTTTTTTGATATTCTTTCTTTAACATCGACAATCCAACCATCGTCAAGGAAATTTGACCAATCATTGACATAATAAATGTGTGAAATGACGTCACGAAACATTCTAGCCAATAATGTGCGTTTTACTATTTTGTATTCCTATGGATTTTTATTTATTAAATTACTAATTAATAAGCATCTAAATAAAAAAATATATGTGTAATTCTATGTATGAAGGCTCGAAAAATAATAGATGACCTATGTTTAAATCTCGTGCATATTTGTCCTTATACTAATTTTATTAAAGATATTTCGTCTCGAGTTTTGATATGTCAACCAAGTGATCAAAAAGCAATATACCTAATAGGCATTTACTGGTATAGAAACGATCTACATATTATTCTAACAAAGGCATTAATTATGTACAACGACAAACAATCAAAGCATAGGTGGAGTTTCTCTTTACTAACTGTCGACCTTGTATATCGTATATATTTATAAAATGTTTTATCTTCATACCTCATTAAACTTTCATAGAATATCTAAAAAGGAATATTTGAATGAGCTTTTCAAATAGGACGCTCAAAGCAAGGGAGCCACGGACTTGAAAGAAATACGGATGTTATATCATCCAATTATAAGTGAAGCATGCAAAAGTCCGTATGAGCGTACATCACGCAGCAAACTGTCACAGACAACTTAACAGTTACAAGGTATATAGGCGCCGATTGTCGGACCTTAGGTGTATTTGTATGAGTGCAGCTCGCGTTATGAGCGAAATTTGTCAAATCAAATCATTTACTCACCATTATAACAATGTGCGTTAAACTAGGTACTTCGATTTACATTAATCATAATAATAATTGTCAAATAATATATAGTAAATCATTAATCACATATATGCAATAACATTAATCAAGTAATGATAGTAAAAAACATTAATAAACAAATTATACAATCAATATACAGCGTAATATTATATTTTTCAAAAATATTAAGATTTATGCAATTTTAAAACCATGAACTCATTGATATTATAAAAAGGATTATTAAAAAAAAAAACATTTTGTAGGACCTAGGAATGCTTCACCGTTTTATATGCGGTATTATGTCCGTACTTTATTATGTCCGTGTACGCACACAAATTCTATAGAATTATATGCTGAGTCGTGGAACCTATTTACATAGCTATTAATTCGCTTTTAACAGCTTACTAAAGCTAAATGTAAAGAAATAAGAGTAAATCTGAGCAGGCGAAGGTTAAAGGGTCCTATAAACAAATCGTTCAGGACCGTTTGCGACCGCTAACTGTGAGATTGTGGAACGGGAAAGGGTTTATCGTGTTGACTGTTTTACTTTGTTTGTTTTTCTCTTAATATTATTTACGGCCTTTATTTTTTTGGCTGATCGTATATTTGACTAAATATAGGTATATTATTTGTACTTGATTTCGAATAAAGAATCTTTGGAATTCAACGTTCAATTACTTTGATAGGTAACTATATATTTTCAATCACATTATACAATACAATACAAAACTCTTTATTGTATAGCCAGTTTACAAAATGCACAACTTATTTTTTTTTAGAAATGACATATTGTTTGGAGTTCGGATTGTTTGTTGAATCAGCGGTCTTATCGTGTATAGCAATTTCTTCCAGGCAACCTTTGTATGGACTATGAAACTGGAACGTATCAGACGGGACATCTTGTGTCGTAGAGTGTTTTTAATCGCTGTACAATAGGCTAGTTTTGTTTCTGCTTGATGGTAAGTGGTTTAAGGTAGTGAAAACGTGTTTACGGTCCTTGAATAGTATCCTTTATTTACCTTTAAATATACCATTGCGAATGGCGGAAAAATAGCGTGCTCTAGATCATAAACCATAGGTATCCAATAACTTGATAACCAAAATACATAAAAACATTGAACGCGCGAACCGTGAACATCGCACTCGTATAACTTTTGTTTTTTTAGATGTATGTTACGCGTTAATACCGCCAATTATGAATGGATTTTTATGTTTTTTTTTTGTTTGTAGATTATAGATTATACTTCAAAGATGGTCCCATATTAATTTTATCGAGATCGATTAAGCCAAAGCCAAAATATAAGCGGTGAAGTCGGTATTTTTAAGCTTTGGTTGCGTTTACATTATCTTATTTAAAGTTGACACCAAACATTCTCGAGATGGCTGTAATTTTGCGCATCTGGCAGTAGAGTCATTAACTTTCATGAGTGCCTCTTTGGGGTCAATGTGAATAAACGATTTTGATTTGATTTGATTTTGAACATGATAAGGCTGCGCCACACATGATGCATTTGATTCGAACAGATCAGCGCGGCGTACGAGGACGCGGGCGCGGGTAACGCTGCACGTAAGGTGACCGCGCCCGCGTTCCCGCACGCCATCCATTCGCCCCGAGTGCGGCCTTGTGTGGAGAATTGGACACATTAGACTCTAAAGTAGCTCGCCTATATCACCACGCAGCTAATTGTCAGATAGTGGCCTGAAGCTAGCCTATATAAAAAAGGAAGCCCGCAGATTTAGGTCAACAAACCTCGAGGTAAATAAATTGTTCCAGCATCAAAACCTCATTTGGGATAACGAATTAATTAAGGTTTAATGGCCAAAGATAATTACAAAGAAAATAATCGTAAATTGGAAGCTAAATACCGAAATACGGTGTTTTATGTAGAGTAAAAGGAGGCTGTGGGGACTTAAAACTTCTTGTAATGTGATGTAAGCGGCTTTTCTTTTCTTTTACATATTCCATGTAAAAAGTCCTCGTACGCCGCGCTGATCTGTTCGAATCAAAAATTTAAAGGGCTCTAACGAAACAACTCGACGTATGTAAAGATTTTGACGCCTACGTCTTAAAGGCGACTACTACTAATTAGTAATATACTCTTTTGTAAGCAAAAATTAAATATGAGAATTGCATTTTTAATGAAATGAAGAAAAAAGCTTTTTTATTATTTTATTTTTAAAGGAAAGGTTACAGCGCCCTTTTAGTAAATTTTAAACTCATTTTTATAATAACTCAGGGTACCCATGTGATAATGTACAGATGTTACTCGTGTGGATTTTTCCATCTCTATATTTCACATGCTTAGAAACAGTAGTAAGTGTTGAGTTTTAACCTTAAGGGACTTAATATACAAAACGCCCAAGGCGCGCGTACAGTGCGTGCGCCCGCTTCGCGCCCTGTAGGCGCGCCTCGGGGCGCTTTGTATTTTGTTCTGCCGTCATATAGATCAGCAATGTCTTTACTATTTAGTATATGTTATGACTTATAGCAGATGCGTCTTAATTTAAATTAAGATTTTGTAACGCAACCTGCGTTTCAATATTTTAAAATAAAAAAAATACCAGTATAGGTAGTACTCAATTTAGACAAAAATACAGACACGTGTTTTTTCCCTATGACGGCAGTATACAAAACGACCGGGCGTCTCGGGCGCTTTGTATATCATGTCTCTTAGACCTTTATTTAATCAAATTCACTTTACTGACTTTATTCTATAATTGTCTCTATGGTAAAAGTGCATTAATGACGTAAGACTTACAAAAAACTAGCTTGTGTCTTGTTTTAGGAGATCGACACACGAAAGCTATAATCTCGGTTTTTTATCGGATACATTTCGGAGAGTGTGCTAAGGAACTGCATGATCTGCACAGGCTCTTTCTAGCGACTACCATAATAACACCTAGGTTAAGAAAATTATGTATTAGAAATTAAGAATGTTTTTTAAAAAAATGAATGAAAAAAAATCGCCGCCGAGTTTATGCCAGGTTCTTCTCGAGATGGCTGTAATTTTGCGAATCTGGCAATAGATTAATTAACTTTCATGAGTGCCTCTTTGGGGCCCATGTGAATAAACGATTTTGATTTGATTTGATTTGATATAGTTCCCCATTCCCGTTCTATTATCGGACAAACTGCTAAACGACACTGCTATGTGGTGGACATTCCACAAATGCACACTAAGCGTTTTGCCTCCACATTCATTGTGCGAACCGCAAAGGAATGGAACTCTTTACCTGAGTCGGTGTTTCCTGATGAGTACAATATGGGAGTCTTCAAGTCGCGAATGAATAGGTATCTTCTAGGCAAGCTTGCTCTATCGTCGACCACATCGTCGCTTACCATCAGGTGAGATAGTGGACAAAAGTTTACCTATCTTTAATAAAAAAAATCTAATGGAAATATATAATCTGCACCTCGTTTCAAACACACACACACACTCACACCGACAGACGCAAGTTTGTGATGCTATCAACTGCACGTTGTCTGCAATAAAACTTCGTTCAACGCCATAACATAAGTTATGAGTAAATGGAGTGAGATATATCATTTATTATTGTTTTGCGTTTCTGTCGAACTTTATTTGTTTATGTTTCATTTGATTCGTTTTTTTTTTCGACGTACATTTGTATTTCTATGAAACGCCAATCGAAATGGTACGACTCAACAAGATCAATAATTAAACGCAAGCAAAGCTTAAAAAAATACCAACTTCACCGCTTTATCTTCGGAACCTTGATCAGATTTAATGTATTAAACACGCATTATTGGCGATAACTCAAAAACTACTGATCAAATCTTGATCAAGTTTAAATGGTTTAAATGGAACAATAGGAAAGCAACAGCTTTCAAAAAAATAAATTTAAAATCGCTTCACGAAGAAAGAAGTTTTGAGGTAACACACATAAAAAAGTTTTGTGAAGTCGGTAGAAAAAGGATTATTTAGTAAACTTCACCAAACCTATGCTACTATTGTGTATGTTTGAAGACCATTGCTATCTTCTTTAAATAAATAGCTACATACTTACCATATGACAACAAAATGTAAATTTCATTCACTCTGCCGCACGTTGCACTCAGATGAATTGAACGAGACCGTAAACATAACAGCATTTTAAACTTTTCAAGTTACTTTACTTGGATTAGTTAAATAACTTGAAGAGTCGATAGTATGTAGCACACCAATCTCGTATATAACCGTGTATTGTTTACCTATAGTTATTATTATTATTGTTGATACACTGAGCAGCTTATTAAGCTGATACGTGTATAACACTTTTGTGCATTTTTTTTTAATGTTAGTCTAATCTCTTTTTAAAAGAGTTTATTGTGGGAGCACTTATCACTGTCTCTGGTAGCTTATTCCATACTCTAGTTATGTGGTTCGGCAGGAAGTGTTTTCGGGGATTGCTTGCACTTGCATGTTTGATCAGTTTCTTGGAATGCCCTCTCAGTACCTTGTTTGTATCCAACTGAAAGAGTTTACTGGAGAGGTCTATGTTATAACGCTCGGTTAAAATCTTATATGTCTCTATTAGGTCACCCCTTTGTCTGCGCTGTTCCAAGTTACTTTTGACTCAATTCCCGTTTTTATTTGGATTGCAATTTCAAGGTTCAGCTTTTTAAATTTGTATCTATATTTAAAACAGTTGCTTAGCAATAAACGACGTTTCTTTCAGCTATATTTTATTGAAGGCCGTTCACATTGTAGACTTTTTGTACATACCACCCTCGACCAAATCGTCGTATATTAAAATTATTTTATATTAAAAAAAATGTCATTCAATCCACTACAAAAGTCCACACCATATTATCTTTTTATAACAAATATAAATAGTTCAACTTTTTATATAAATAGTTCAACTTGAAATGTTGTGATCAATTTATTTATATTCACCCCATGGAACTCCTCATTCAAATTCTATTCATGTATTTATTGACATCAAAACTTGAATAATATACTATTTTATTAATTGTAATGTGATAATTTCATGTAGTGATAATTTAACATAATATAATAATTATTTGAAGTGATTTAATAATTTTAGATAAAAGTGAAATAATTTTCACGTTATTTCGTGAAAATTATTTCACAAAATTTATATAAATTATTATATAACAAAAAGTAAATTTGTATATGATTTTTATAATTGCGTCATTGAAAAAGTTAATTTTTAAAGGAATTTTTTGTATCAATAACTATAAATATATTGCATATAGCTAATAATAATAATGTAATGTAATGAAGTAATAAATGTAATTTTTACTAACATAGTTTTTGTAAGGTGTGTAAGACTAACATTTTTACTTATTTTTATTATTAATTTTTGTATATGGACCATGTCTGAAATAAAAGAATTTTATTTTATTTATTATTTGTTGAGCCAATTATAAACAATTTCAATCACGAGATAATATGTCAAAAGATACATGTCCTACTAAGGTTTCAGACTATAGTAGGACATTTTCCAGTATTATACTTTTTTTTTAAATACACATAAATAACCGCCTGAAAAATAGATAACAATGCTAAAGTATGGGAAAATACCGCCATAAATCAATTCAATTAATCTGTACAAAACAGCTGCAACTGAGTTGAGGTGAACAGCGTAGCAATAAAAACAACTTTATTACTGAACTAAGTATAGTTCGCATTCGCGCCATTCCATTTTCAGTGTCGCAAAATCGTAAAGTAATAGGCAGTAAATTGTTCGGCTTAGCTTGTCACTGGCAATAATAAAACTGCCTGAAAATACCGAAATAGACGTGAATAAATTAGAATCGTGCACGAGATTGTGCTTAGTTGGTGGCATCATTTAAAGTCGCCTTTTGTAACAATGAGTTATCTGTTTATCTGATAATTGAAACGCAAACAAAGCTTAAAAAAACATACAGTCGAGTTAAGAACCTCCTTTTTTGAAGTCGATTGAAAACCAACTTCATCGCATCGGTTTTGGCTTGACCGAATTCGATAAAAAAATTATAACACCACCTCTGAAGTATACTCTATCAAACAAAAAAAATCATCAAATTCTATTAATAATTGGCGGAAATATCGCGTTAACATACATATTTTAATTAATTTATATTATTATATAAGTATATTACATTAATTTAAGCTTGATATTTCTGACTTAAAGCTTTTAGTCAGTCAGCACGAAATAATTTAAAAAGGTCCTATACCTAAGAGTTCCTTATTTCTTTTTAAGCTACAGAACCCTAAAAATAGAGAAACACTTGAGTAGCTGTAAGATGTATATATCTTAGATCATACTGCTTTTTGCTCTAAACGCTGTGCTCAAAGGCCGTAATCTGAATTTATGGAGTGATTACTGTCCTCTTTATTGCCCATGAATCGTGAATAACAGCATCCCTCCTCTTACACTGCATCTGCACTAAATAGAAGAACTGATTATTTATGCAAGAACTTGGTAATACCGAGAAGTGATGTTGAAATTAGTATGTATAAAGTATGTCAAATTGATTCAACCGATTTAAATGTACATTCATTCAATTATAGCTTATCCAAAAATTCGAAATTAATACTTTTATTTATGTTACTAATTTGATTCCTATTTATAGATATTTGTACACCGGAGGCGGTAGATAAAGCATGGTAATGGTTCCACCATGTTTATTACGATTCATTATTTACCATACTCTGACAAATAAATACATTTTGATTTTGATCTAGACATGGAGGTCAAATATTTGCCTGAATAAAAAAAACTTCGGTATTTTTTTTGTGAGAACTATCTATTTACTATTTTAAAAACAAGAAAAATACTTCAAAGGTGGACATGTTAATTGTCAATAACTTTCTATAAGAAACAACACACAAACTTTCTTGCTTCGAAAGTTAATATAGTATTAATAATTGTACTTAGTACACAACAACAAGGCAAGACAATAATTGAAACGCAAGCAAAGCTTAAAATACCGACTTCATCGCTTATATTTCGATTTTGGCTTGACCGATTTCGATAAAATTTATATGGGACCATCAAAATTGAATCATAATTGGCGGAGATATCGCGTAACATACGTACAAAAAATAAAAAAACATACATTCCAATTGAGAACCTCCTTTTTTGAAGTCGGTTGAAAATAAACAACTGGCAAGATAAAAGGCATCATTTTTTTTCAGTTTTTTACCAACGATATTCATATCACTAACTTGATTAATAAAGAACGTTAATGAATTTAAAATTCACCCCAGAATATCGATAAAAAAAATTTAAAAAAAAAATCTGTCTCGCTTAAATGCAATTTATAAGAGAAATATAATATTAAAATTCATTGAACCTAGCAGCAAAATCTAATAACAAAATGTCGTGAAATAAATATGAAAGAACTCGTCCGGTATGATGGATATTGGTGACGGTTCTATTCGGCACGATTTGATATATTCAACAAGTCAATATTACTAAAAAGTCAATTAAAAAATTCAAAAACTTAACTGCGAAAAATATGAACTTACTTTTTATGTATTTACATAATACATCATCAATAATACATCCGCTTTTAATTTCCTCTATTTTGATACCATACCCAATAGTTTTTTTTTTAAATTTTCACAATTGTCTGGTTGTCACTATATTGAGCTTTGTTTCTATCTGTCTTCTACTATCTGTCGTGTCTTTACTGACATTGGCAAGATAAGACAAATTGATTGACGTAAGAATCATCAAAATCGGCCAACGCGTTTAGTCTCTACCACGAAAGAACAAACATACATAGGTTAATTAATACATTACATTTCTTTGCGCCGCCGCGCAGTTGAGTACAAAGAGCTTTTACTTGCAATGTACCATGCAGGCGGTAATATACTAATAACCTGAACTGCCCGTTTGCTTAGTTGTATGAGCGTTCGCCTTCTAAGCCAGGGGGGTTCGATTCCTGGCGGCAACATTTTCTCTCCCATGAAAAGTTGCGATTCTGGTTTTGATTGTGATTGTTTACGGCACCCACGACACAAGTCGTCGAACTTGGTGAAAGCGTTTTATGTTTATGTCGTCATAAGTTACAAATCATTTTTTTACTATTTTAAATTTCGTTTCGACACAATCTTTATAATTGTGAAGCAACTACGGAGTTGTATTTATCATAGTCGTTTTTATTTCAGTGGCTTAAATCCACTCCTAATAGGATAAAAGGGAAATTATCTTCACCAAATAACATGACGTCACGAGGCGAAACCATTATAAATGATATGGAGTCATTAGCCGAGCACGTTAGCCATATATGCCTACTTATGTTGCTTGACTACGTTAACGGGATCTAATGTTATATCTGCTTATAATAAAAGAGCGGTGGTGGCGTCGACCCATGAAATAAGTTTCGCAGTGCGATCTTATCAATAACTTAAAGAGATTTAACATCTAATATCTCAGGGTAGTGAGCGCAGTGCTTTGCTGCGCAGGAGTTCCAAAAGTTCAAACTGTGGGTGGCACTGAACTGTAATAGGCAAGCGTGATGCTTACCATCAGGTGAGCGACTTGCTTGTTTTGTCACTCAATTACCATTAAAAAATATCTTAATCTACTAGTCTTTAGCGCCTTACCATCAACATACCTTTACAAAAATCCTTTTCATACACTTTTAGACTTGATCCGTGTTCCTCCCTGTAGAAATAAAATTAATAGCACGAATTTCGTACTTTGTTGGCTGGCACCAAAGAAACTATGTATAGCTTCCGGAAAATAGTCGCTAGTCGCAACAACTTGTCAGATATAAAGCTGTAGCAAAGTCTTTAATCAATGTTTTTGTTTTGCTTTATTATGGAACTAGAGCTACGACTGACAATACATCCATTTGGATGTAAGTCGTTAATATATTCACCATTCCGATTTAGAATTTATTGGGTATATTCAATAAATACCAAAGTCACATAAACGCATTAATTTTGTGTCACAAATGTGATTATTTTAAATAAATACTGGAAGTAAAGTAGGGTTAAAATAGGGTTTTTTATTTGTTTTTTTATTAATCAACGTAAATAAAAATCAAAATTCCGCTACATTATGTGTCAATAATATTACGTGCCGATGTTTAAGCATATTTTACTAATCGATTCAATTCATTTTAATCAGTGTATTAAGAGCTTAAATTTTACTCTGTTGTCATTTTTACTAAAACTTAGTTCTGAAGATTGAATATTATAAAATAATTAGTGATATTTTAAAAAATCTGTTACATTATGTGACAATACCAAAGATTGATCTTTATTAACCAATATAAAACAGTATGAAATCTTTTCCCAAGATAGTAAATTAGGCGCTCAAAATCTTTTTGGGGGCTGAGTCACCCACGTCCGTAGGAGGATACCCCTTAAGTCTGACTCCCTACACGTGGTCCCCGGGTGGTGCTAATCAGGTGACATTTGAGAGGTGGTAGAGCATTTTGTGAGTTGCTCGCCTGGCTTGCTACCAAAGTAGCTTACCACCATCAAGTTGAAAGTCTGCCGCCAAGCCAAATACGGTGTTCCGGCAGTTATCCTTGAGAGCCTGCGTATTCCAGGTCTAGTGTGTTTACCAGCTTCGATCACATCGTCACTTACCATCAGGTGAGATAGTGGTCAAACAATAGCCTGTCACAATTAAAAAAAAAAAATCGATTATTCACTGAACGTGCGAAATGGCTCTTAACTTTACGCTTATGAGTTACATTTTATTAGCACTTAACAGCACGGAAGAGCACATTGTGGGACTTAGCATATTTTTTAACTGGTAAAGTTTTTATCGTGATGGTAAATAAGGCGTTCATAATATCCCGTTCATCATCATGCCTTCGTCCTTCCCTCTATCTCGACGAATGTGAGCGGCAAATCATGAACTAATTATTGAATCGAACTTGTAAAGACGATTTGGCATATTTTTAGGACTGCAATGACGTCAAAAGTTGGCCAGAATCAGCATCATGGACACCAAGCTCAGTTGAGGTTGTCTTGGGCTGCTGAGCGGTACACCACACTTATAAAAAAAAAAAAAAAAATACTTGTAAAATAGCATAAACAAAAGAGAGTTGCGTTCGATCATTCAAAATTTGTACCGCTGTCTGAATAATTTGAGGACTTCCATTTGGACGTATATAAAATGAAATGGATGTACCAACAGTAGGCACCTTTAGTGAGCTGTCTTCGCCCGAGACATATGAATGTCAGACATCCGTTCTAGAATTTATTGCTGTCTGCATTCGTAAGTAAACTTTGACGTAAATTATTTGAATTACTAGCACTTACTGCGTTCGTAGCAGGAAGGTCTAGTTTAATATGAAATTCAACTGTGCCAGTAAGATTTATTTTTAGCGTATTAGTGTAAAATTCAGTCAATGTTTAGTCAGGCCAGAGCTTGGACAGGTGACTTTAGTGGGATTTTAAACTGCGTGTCACCGTGCTTTGTAGGGCACGTTAAGCTGTCGGTGCAAGTTGTTAGTCGTAAGACAGCAGTCGTTAAGCCATGTTGGTTGCCTTCAGGCGGCCTAAAAATCCTGACACTAGGACTGCCCACTAGTTTATACGACAAGCAAGCAAGTGTAAAATTGTAATCAACCACATGGAGCAGTATCACAATATTTTAAAAGAAACCCATTCTTACTCACAGCCCCACAATAAGTTCAAAGGCTTGTATCGTGGGTCCCATTTAATTACGCTAACAGGGTCGTCAAAATAAATAAGTAACAATAATAACTTCTTAGATTGTAATAAATTGTATAATTGTACAAAATGTTCTATTTCTACAATTTTCGTAATCGGACTCCAAACTCAACAACGAGCATTAGATGGGCTTTAATTAATAACCTATATAATTAAAAAAAATGCGCCGCCAATTTCTTGCCAGGTTCTTCTCGAGATGGCTGTAATTTTGCAAATCTGGCAGTAGAGTCATTAACTTTCATGAGTGCCTCTTCGGGGCCCATGTGAATAAACAATTTTCGTAATAGTGCATAAGCTTTATATCCTATTTTATCCATACTTAAGCGGACAAACCCGTGAATTATAGCTAGTGTAAGTATATATAAACATTTTGTTGTGCAATGACAAGAATTTTTAATTTAGGAGTCTATTTGATTGTCTGTTACATACCTTCAGTATGCCTTCAGTCCTAGTAGAACGACTAGCAAAACGTTTATCTAAAGCAAAAGAAGGAATGTTGATTTGATAAATTCCAACCCAGTTTAATATAAAAAGGGTATCTGATATACCTAAAGAAATCCTGTTGCTGAAAGTCCAGGATGACAAAATTCCTGTTACATAATCATTTGAGAAACTTGACCAAGCGTGGGCCGGAACATTAATAAATAAATCTATAGTAATACTATAATTAGTATTATCTATATATTTACTGTTTATTACACTTCTACACTATAATATTATAAAGAGGTAAAGTTAGTTTGTTTTTAGAAGATACCTCTGAAACGTTTTTTTTTTTTCACTTATGTATAGATAGCTTCTCTCTCCCTGTCTGGCATATATTTATAGGCTAAAAAGGTAAGTTCTCATAATGAAATCACATTATTCGTAAGACAAGTCGGTGAAAAATAACTAAATGGCCACTTTATCGGAGGAAGCTGACAGTGTGACATTAGATAAAAATTTTGCTAAGAATTGGTCTCTGTTAGTTTTAGAAAAAAATCCGTGACATCATAAAATTATTCCTTTAATAATTATGTTCGACTTTCAGAGGTATTTAATATTAATCCTCAACAAAATTAATTATTTCATCGTCTTGTGTATTTTATGTAGATACAATTCGTCTACGATAAATTGTTAGACGAGTTTTAAGGGACGGATTCTGTATCATAGATTGAATAATAGTTATTGCGTAATCCAGCACATCGTCCGTGAAGGATTAGTCTGTCTACAATTTGAATTTGTTACCTCATCCACCTAAATTATTTTTATATTGTTGAATTGTTATGTTCTAATACTGGGAAGAGAGAGGCTTTAGCATCTACGAAGTTTAGCTCATAGGTTTTTCTTTTACCTACTTAATTTCTTTCAAGGAGTTCTTTAAGAGTTAGGATATTCACGGGTCCGTTTATCATTTGAAATATTAGATAAAAGAAATGACACCCCTGAAACACCCTCTGCGAATTAACGAAACTAGATGTGTGTTTAATATTGGCTATTGCAACTATGTTTGTGTTTAATTGATTTATAATTGTAATTACATTATTCGTTATTTTATTTTTAATATAAGTATGATGACGAGTGAATTACCACTATTTTCACTCAATTCGCTATATCACACTTATATTATAAATCCGAAAGTTAGTGTGTAAGTGTGTAAATGTGTAAGTATGTTAGTTTTCTCTTCACGCTGTATCGGCTAAACTGATTTTGATGAAATTTGGAATATACATAGCTAATACGTGGAATAGGCTACATTTTTAATAAAAATAAAAGGTCCATAAAGTAAGCATGCTTAATATTATCACGCTAAATAATTCTCTCTGTTATTAAATTTCCGTTATTCATTTTTCTATTTAAATATAAAATGGCAAGTAGCTTTTACTTAATTTAACTCCTCAAATAAACGATGAAATAAATTAATTTCTAACCAACTGAACACTTAACTTTTTATGAAGTCGACCTAAATGAATTTCTTCTATAATATAATTACTTCTCCGACGGAGAACCTTTATAAATATAAGCATTGTCACGTGGCTATGCCCGCGCTTATATAAGACTAGCTGTGCTCCGCAGCTTCGCCCGCTACTATCATGTTAAAAAGTAGCCTATGTGTTAATCCTAGATATTAGCTATGTACATTCTATTTTAATCCAAATCCGTTCAGCCGTTAAAGCGTGAAGAGGGAACAAACATACTTACACACAAACTTTCGGATTTATAATATTAGTCAAAGTTAACTTTGGTGGTTTAGTACTTTCCGTCCGACCGTCCATCGGTCAGATGCATTTAGCGCCATAACTATACAAGCGAATAACTTCAAAACCTTAGAAAATATGCATGTAATGCTGTGGCCCCCTTTATGGCGGTTACGCAAGGTCACGCGTGGCAATCTTTGACTTTTTATGGGCTTAATACCGACTTCACCGCTTTACCTTCGAAACTTTGATCAGATTAGATGTACTAAACACGCATTTTTGACGATATTTCAAGAACTACTGATCAGATCTTGATCAAATTTAATTGAAAGCAACATCATTCAAACAAAGAAAATCTAAATCGGTTCACGTGGAAGGAAGTTATGAGGTAACACACTTAAAAAAAAGAAAAAAATACAGTCGACTTGAGTACCTCCTCCTTTTTTGTGAAGTCGGTAGAAAACAAGAGAAACAAGCTGAATGTTTCTTATAAATTAACGTATAAAATAAGCCGAGCAAAATGGTTTCAAGACGAAAAAAGTATGTGATTCGCATGTGATTTGTTATTTTTTCCCTTATATCTTGATGTTATAAGTATTCTAATATAAAAGAATATTTATATTCACACAGATGTTGCCAAGCCAAATACGGTGTTCCGGCAGTTACCCTTGAGAGCCTGCGTATTCCAGGTCAAGTGTGTTTACCAGCTTCGATCACATCGTCACTTACCATCAGGTGAGATAGTGGACAAACACTAGCCTGAAACAAATAAAAAAATTAAAAGATTCTGACGAATGAATTATACTTTAATTTATAAGGTTTTGTTATGAATGCCGAGTAAAACACTTATAAAGTCATCGTTTTAGGAGACATTATGGTATCACCCTCTTAATAAACTTCCGTGGTATTCCATTCAAGTCCCTCTATAGTCTAGAGTCTATATTCTAACTAAAAAAAATAGACTGCACACCTACAGGGGTCTAGTACTAATTTTGACCATTCGCTAAAACTGAATTACTTTTCGTTTTGTTTCATACATTTATGTATGAAAGGAAACAAAAGAACTAGTACTTATATAAGCCATGGTTATATTTTTTTTATACCTAATAGGCAAGCATTTGACAACAGTCTCATCTGATGGAAAGTGATGATGCGGCCGCATGCTTACCTATAAGTATGATAATAAACCTAGGTATACTAACTTTGTTTATCTATAAACAGTTATATGTATATAGATAAGTCATTTCGATACGATCTAAGGTATAATAATACCGACCTGCCCGTTGGCTTAGTTATAAGCGCGTCTGCCTTCGAAGCAAGGGTATCGGGTTCGTTTCCTCACTGGAACACAAATTTTCTCCCCAAGGGAAATTTGTTTCTGGATGAGCTTGTGTATGTGTTTTGAATGTTTCCGGCGCCCACGGCACAAGTCAACTTAGTTTATCGTATCGTATACGATAACTTAGTGTGTGGGGCTGTGAGTGTGAAAGCGTTTATCGTAATAATACGGTAGGATAAAAGGCTAACATGTATGTAATATTCACATTTAAAATAGTTCTACTCTACCTTTATTGTTTAATTATCTACTTATTTTTGTGATTCATGCCGAGTTTGGAGCAGTTTTTTTTGTTTACGGCACATCGTTGCTGCTGTCTTATCTACATAATATTATGTTTCATAAGTAAATAATTCCTAATAATATCTTATTACGCGTATCGCAGTACATCCTTAAACAGGATAATGAGTAAAGTAACCATCCCATAAATAAAGCTCTACATGTCGCCAAATCCCCAATTAGGGATGACTAATTGCACCCATTTCGTTTCCGGCGTATAATGGACTCATACACACCCACACATGTACACATACTTACGGAAGATGTAATTAATCATGTGATAGCAAATAAATCGACAGTGTGATAAAACAAGTCAAAAACATAATAAAAACAACTGGATATCAGTATATGTCAGACTAGCGGTGATGTTTTGCTCTCGTTTGCGATAGAGACGGCAGAGATGACCGAAGATAGGAAAGGAAGACTCAGGGAGCCCAAGCCAAGATAGGCAAGGAGCTCCCTCCATGATTTTTTTATGCTCGATAGGCAAGCATTTGACCACTATCTCACCTGATGGAAAGTGAAGACGCGGCCGAAGATGTAGCATGCATGCCTAGATGGCTAATTTCGAGCGTGTATTATTATTGTTTGAACGAATATTTTGATACTTAGGCAACTTTCATTTTACTCTTTATAATTTTAATAATAAGTTGTTACTGCATAAATTATTTAAAACATATGAGTAAGCTATGTAATTAATAATAAGATGTTTGCATAAGCCTAATATTTAACGCTCGAAACGGGCAGACTGTTGAAACTATTTGCTACATTTTATGATCATTGTACACAGTTTATATAATAAATATATTCTTTTTTATATTATATTCTATTCTAGATACTTATTCACTCTTGACTTGAAGACTCCCAGATTATACCGTTCAGGGAACAAAAAGACGCGGGTAATGAGTTCCACTCCTTCGCAGTACGCATGATACGTAGAAGCGAAACGAAATGAAAAGCGAACTGGAGGCGTATGACAAACTGACGTTTGACAAACTGTCAAACGTCATCCATAGATAACGTTTGACAGTTTGTCTTGTCGTTAGGTGGTAAAATGGGCATGGGGTAATTAACACGTTGATTCCCTGAGTAGCCCTCGGCGCCCAGCCAAGGCAAGAATGGAAACATTGATCTGCCGGCAAGATCGCCGCAGATATGAGTACTTTACTTGACTTGTTCGTGATGATACTAATGATGATAATTAAGGACTTGATATACAAAACGCCCGAGACGCGTGGCCCTTGCGCTGTGAAGATAAAATGTATGTTACAAGGGACAATAATATATATATATAAGCGGACAGAGCGGCGGGCGCACGCCTGCGACACTTTCCCCCGCGCTGCCGACGTTTTGTATAGGTTCTACTGTAACAAAATATACAAAGCGCCGTGTACGCGCGCCTCGGGTGCTTTGTATATCAAGTCCTTTAGAATTTAAAGTGCACCTTACAATCAGGATAAAAATAAGCATAAACCTACTTGACTCTCCAGTCTAAATCATAGGGAATTCATAATTTTTTTATGCTTTTAGTCGATTGTTTACGTTAATACATCATCAAAAAATATCGTTCATAAAAACATTACATTTCATAACAAAATAAATATTTGAAAATGTAATCTGGTATTTTATACGCAGCCATTTTGATGCCCTTTCTGTGACGTCAGAGTCCAAGACCTAATAACCGCCGTAAAGGTAAGTTGACTGGTCAATAATATGAGTAACGCGGAAACTGACGTCACGATTCAGTCGAGCCCGTATAAAAGAATGCCTTTTGCTTTTTTGAATGTTCCGAGCATTCTATGACATTTTATTCATTAAAATTCTTAATTTCTCATTTAAATGTGTATTCAATGTTATTAAGAATTAAATGTCAATATTATTAAGAATTTTAATGAATAAAATGTCATAGAATGCTCGGAACATTATATTTATATATATATATATATATTTGTAATTGTATAAGTATTCAATGCCACGCATATGCCCGCCCTAATTTAGTCCAAAAATTCTATTGAAATCTGTTCAGCCGCGTCGACTTGGTAGGTACAAGCAGACAACATTTTATTTATATTTAAATATATATATATACACATATATATATATTTATATATGTAATATTTGTACATGCACAATTATTATTTCATTAAAGGTACTTACTTGTCTGTCAGTCATTAAACAGCTCCCAATACGTAACAACTTCATTGATAACGATACCAGGATTATTTATCTGCTGATCTTTTTATCCATAGTACTTATAACCAGTCTAACGTAAAATCTACACAGATTACCAATATCTATATAGCGAATCATTTTCATTTACCGGCAACCGATTACATCAAAATAAACAGGTATATAAATCAATAGGGGTTTTCCTTCCGTATCAGATAGATATCAGGCGATAGTAAAGTTATATAACGGCAAAAACTTAAACGTGTCAGTATTGTTATTGTTTCGGTATAGCTGCTCACCATGATGTTCGCGTGGATACTTGTGGCGGCAGGTAGGTTATTTTCCATATCTAATGCCCGCTTTCATTTAACTATATTTCAGCTATGAATGTGTATAGAAAACAAAACAATAAGGCGTCAGCTACATTTGACTATTGATTTTAGTTCAAACTGCAAATTAGCTGGATGCCTGCTGTTGATCAAAAGGGAGCCTTCAGTTCAATTAGACGGCAAGGCTAGTTTCATAAATTAAATCACTCAACGCTCAACATCCATGAACTAAATCCGCTGACAGGTTTTGATTGAATTATATCTTGATCTGGTGTGGCACGGTCTTCGCTAGTAACTTAGCCGCATCTTCGTTACCCTCCCGTCGAATCTAAATTTGACAATAAAAACAATTTGCTGATACATTTTTCTGCCGTTTGATAGGATAACGCTATTTCATTAACGCCTTCAGTGAGCCAGTAAATCAGGCATTTAACCCTTTGGCTGCGAGCTGCAAGTGCTGCGATAGATTTATATGAGATCATGTCGGAGCTGCTGTAACGCAGATACAGACTTAAATAGCTTTTGCCAATAAGTACGTGTCTTATTTGATGTTCAATGGTTTCAAAATATCTATTGCATCAGGAAGAGGTTGATGCTGTTGTCTACGAAGTATCTCTGTATCGTCTGGATGAATTTGGATGTATACAACTATACATGTATGTAATAGGACATCTTACTATGCTATTTTTTATTTCTAATTAACGCAAGCAAAGGCTCAGAGCACAGCTAAGTGAAAGATTGATAAAGTGTCATTTTTGTGTTTTCAGCAGTGACGATCGGCGCCGATGCTGGCCGCATTGTTGGTGGCTACCCAACCACCATCGAGAAGTACCCCAGCATCGTGCAACTGGAGAGATACAGGAACGTCTGGTCCCAGAGCTGTGCTGCCAACATCCTCAATAACAGATACGCCGTGTCAGCAGCACATTGTTTTAATGAGGAGTACGTGTTGGTTTTACGACTAATAATTAAGAAGAGCTAGAACTGGATAGGATTGTTCACTGTGTGAAACGATACAGAAACCTTTTGTGATATCAATAAGAAGTACTTAGTTTTTATATCTCTGTTATCTCGATTATGAAAGAATAATTGCAGCAGACTGTGATATTGCTATATATGAATAATTTGCCATTACCCAGCATTGTGGTAGAACACTCTAATATATCACATAACGGTTCACATAAAATGTCCAAACTGTAGAACTTTTGATATGACAATCAGTAAAATGTTGTTGATTTAATTCCGGTTGCATGCGTTCCAGTATGGCATTACGCACGCTGGAACGCAATACGCGCCAGGCTCTCGTTGCCGCTACAGCGCATGCACCCGAGAATGAGCGTCTATATCGCTCGAACACCGGTCGAGTTTCTCGATTAAATAAAAAATAACGTGAGTACAACCGGAACTAAATCAACATGAATACGAATCACGATAGTTTTAATAATAGGTAATACAGTAAAATGTTGACCCTTTGATTCAGATGATGATCAATGTATTAAAAAAACCGTATGATCAAATTAGTATCAATGCTTTCAGCCCCGCGGTCGTAGCAAGTCTTCGTCGCCTCAGAGCTGGTACCACCTACCGGAACACCGGCGGCGTCATATACTTACTAGAAGAGGTTCTTATACATCCATCATACCGCGTGGATCCGAATCTCGGATTAGATGGAGACATCGCTCTGGTTAAAGTGGAAGGGTCTATGACATTCACTGACGTCGTCCAGAGAGTGGCCATCCCTCCACAAGGCTATGAGATTCCAGATGACTACCCCGTAGTTCATGCCGGCTGGGGTACCACTACTGTGAGTCTATTTTTGTATTTTAATATTTTCTCCTGTCCAATTAGTTCAAACTTAGAATCCTATTTGTATATTCCTTAGAATCATATTTATACTGAATATACCTACCTTCGAGGGTAGAATCAAGAGACTCATTGCTGTTTGAAGCAAGGTTTCCCTATTCTATCATCGGACAACCAGACGAACTGCTATCGATCCGACGCGACTTATTCTTTTTTAATTTACTCACCACATATCTACCTAGTTCCCGTATCCTTTTCTTTTATTCGCGATATGCAAACGTTTGACCTGATATAAAGTGAAGATGTGGTCTACGATGGAGCACGTTTGCCTAGAAAATACCTGTTCACCCGTGACTTGAAAACTCCTAGATTGTACCTACTTATCGGGAAACTCAGCCTCCGGTAAGTTCCACTCCTTTGCGGTATGCATAATGACTTGATTATCTAAAACTATAAGAATCTTTGTACATACTGGTGCCGATTCTGTTGTCCAGAATTAGACTAAACTAGCCTAAAATTAGTTTTAGTCCTGCTTTAGTCCAAAACCTATTCAGAAAATGCAAGATTAGACTAAAATTAAGTTTGACAGGACTAAGTTAGTTTAGTTACTCTATTTAGAGAAAATGACCAAATTCTTATTCTGATGTACATGTTTTACGTCAAATTAAGACTAAAAATATAAATTTTAAACTCAAATTAGTCTGTATGAAAAAGGTCTGGATTATTTTAAATGTGATCTTATACTTGAAAGAATAACACGTGCAATTAATGAAGCAAATACTGACCTACAAAGTCTATAATGGAGGAATATGTGATTTAAATTAAGTTTAACGTAAAATCAGAATAGCGTTTAGGTATTCTTTGACTAAAATTAGTTTATTTTTAGTTTAGTTTAGGTTAGTATGGTGCTCAACAGAATTAGCACCTTTGACTAAAATTAGTTTATTTTTAGTTTAGTTTAGGTTAGTTCGGTTAGTTTAGGTTAGTTCGGTGCTCAACAGAATTAGCACCACTGACTGACTGACTGACAACGCATAGCCTAAACCGCTGATCGTAGAGACTTGAAATTTGGAGGGTACATTTGTCGTAGTAGGTAGAGGTTTTCTAAAAATGGATTTTTGGAAATTCCACCGCGAAGAGGGTTTAATGGGGTGAAAACTTTTCTGTGTAAGTTCTTTGTTTTTGAACGTATAGCGATGAAAACTGGAATTGAAGTAGTTCATTTAATATTAAAAAAATTAAGCTATCAGTATTTTAATGCCAGGGGGTGCAATAAGGTGGTGCAATTGGGGATGAAATTTTATAAGGAAAGTTTTTATTAATGAAATTAAAATAATGTAAATTTTAGCTGAGTAGTATAATGAAAAGAAATTTTATTAATAAGTCTAAAATTTGTGAGGTAATGTGTTAGAGTGTAAGTTTATTTGTTTTTACATAGCATATACTCAAGATTAACACGTAGGCTACTTTTTAACTTAATTAATGCGGGCGAAGCCGCAGGATACATTATAAACAAAACCTATTCGTTGGAAACCTTTTTTATGACAGATACGTTAGCATTTGGCCGCTGTCTCACCTGATAGAAAGTGATGATGCGACCGAAGATGAAGCATGCTTACCTAGAATATACCTATTCACTCTAGACTTGACGACTCCCAGATTATACGGGGAACAAAAACGCAGGCAGTGAGTTCCACTCCTTCACTGTACGGATAATAAATGTAAAAGCAAAACGCTCCGAGCGGATATGAGGTATATTATCCATAAATTGATGACGATGGTCTGTTCGTCTTGTGGTCCGATTATAGAAAGAGCATGGGGGAATCAACTGCTGTAATTCGAGTGCACACTCCCCGAAATGCAAGCGATAGAAACCTATTTTCTATCTAGGTAGCAGACTAAAACATCTTCCTTGAGAACTCAACAGTAATTAAGATAATATTCGTTCTTATGATATACCAGTTAAATTATACCCCTATGATATTTTTTTCTGACGATGGCCTTCGTCCATGAAAGTATAGCTTAGACGGTTAAATTATGGTTCTATAATTTACTGCATCTATATTATGCAAAAAGCTAACTTTACTCTGGAAAAGTGAGCATTGTCACGTGTTGTGTTGAAAATTCACATGCAAACTACATCTCCTGATTTGATTTAAAGCGTTTTCATCATGATTATCTTATACCAACAGCAAGGAGGCACATCTTCTGACATTCTTCTCGACGTGACCATATACAGCGTGAACCGAGAAGAGTGCATTGAACGCTACGCCAACCGTCTGCCGAGACCTGGTATCGTCACTGAAAACATGATCTGCGCTGGTATCTTGGACGTTGGAGGCAAGGATGCATGCCAAGGAGACTCGGGAGGTCCTCTGTACTTACAGGACATTCTATTCGGTATCGTCTCTTGGGGAGAAGGTTGTGCGAACGCTACATATCCTGGCGTCAGCACTAGGGTGTCTTCTTACACTGAATGGATTATTGAAAATGCTGTTTAATATAATGTTTATTGTGATTTATAAATTAATATAAAAAATATAAATATGCTTATAATGTCACGCCTGAGCAATGTTTACTAACAACTTTATTTGAACCTCTCTGTCTGTTACATTTAGAAAGCGTTTCTTTTGATAGAATCGAGGCGAAGCGTTTTCGTTTTTGGTTAGGGGGGCTTGACTATTTCTATAAAAACGAAAATCACGAGTCAACTTTGTATAATTGGCCTACAGACACGCACGTTCAGTAACTATTTTTACGACCCCACAATAAGTTTGACGTGTGGGAGCCAGAAACATTCATATCACACATAATCACAACTAGAACTAAAAACATTAATATACCTTTGGAGGAAAACTTGTGTTTAAGCCGGGAATCGAACCCGATGCCTCAACTTAGAAAGAACACGCACCGAACTATGAAACCAACGGGAAATTCATTATTACACATTATCACTCTAAAAATCTCAAGCTTTGGTAAATAATACAAAATCGATATCGTCATTTTTTCACTTTCGCGCTAAAACTTCCAACATGATGTGTTAATAATGATGTTAATTATTTATTTTTTCACATATAAGTGCTAACACATATAAGTGCTAACAACGTTAACAATTTTTGTTTATTCTTATTAGCCATTTTTACTTTGTTTAAAGTTTTGACTTTGTCTCTATTGATAGAATCTCATTATTTCGAGGATACATGTCTTGATTTTGTAATGCTATATATGAAGTTCGATCCCTCTGATTTCTAATTACTAATTTTACTTTGATCTTTTCCTAAAGCTGTCGGCAACATGAATTTCCGGAAACATCATATTACTTCGAAGTATTTAACATGCGTAAGTAATCCTGCTCTAAAGAATTTACTCAAAGCATCGACCTACTTTATTTCGAGATAATATGCGTTTCAAAGTCGTTCAACTTCCGATTTTCAAAAGAAGACGGGACAATGGAAGATAAGTCAGTCGGGGATCGTATAGCCTTTTTATGCTTGCACCATATAATAAATGATCGCAAAGATTTAAAAAGTACGGGAATTATGAAAGGAAATTATATTTATCAGACTACCCTGGAGAAGTCTGCTTTCTACGCCCCAAATTTTGAATTAAATGTCCGGCTGGATATTTGAGCGAACGCGAAGGTCTCCGTTTCAGTTTGAACAAAATTGCTTTCACATGTCCGGCGGATTTCCGGTGGTTCTCCTTTACAGGTCGCAATTCTTAACCAATTATAGATTTATTCTAGATAGGTGAACTTTTGATCACTATCTCTCCTAAAGATAAGTGATGCGTACCTACTCATTATCTAAGTACATATTTGATTACATTCGGAGACAAACGACTGTTATTTTGTGATCTACCTATGCGTGCTTTCGTATAACTTCATATTCATAATGCTCCTCACACACTTTGAATTTGTATTCAACGAATTTAGCTGTTACTAGGTAATAATCCCACGTCTCCATAACATACGTCAAACGCAGATAATTTATATCATCTTCACATAGTAATCTAAAGTTGTATACCACTTTGAATACAGATTCTTAATTAACATGTTCAGAGCAAACGCATTCAGGGAATTTAATAGTGGTAATCTATGAATCAGCTGGATATCCACTGGTAGTGAAAACTTACAGGATTCATCTGACGCGAACGGACGGCTCGCGGGGACGCCGTCTGTTCTGATCTGAATCTCTTCGAACGAAATCCGACCGGCGTGGGGCAGCCTTTACATTTTCGCTTTAGAAAGCTTAAGATGCCTGAAAAATTTTAAATAGTCCCTCATTTAGATAATCAAAAAATATTAGACACGTATTTTTCTTTAGTCAATAAAACAAAAAATTACGAAAATATAGTGATTTGACATTCCAAGAGACGTAACGCCTCATTACACTTTTTACTGAGGCGTGACGTCACGAGTCCACACTCCAGAACTTTAACGCTCTTTATCATTGTCAATTTCTTCTAATTTGTTAAATAAAAAAATTGATGACCAATTGATAATGTAACTGACGCACTTATTCGATTTTTTTACCCATGCATCATACATATTCTATTAAAGCAAAAGTTCATCACAATCGCATGAATAACTTATGCACGAAAAGAAGAAAAACATACAAAATAACATTTATTTTATTAACCGACTTCAAAAAAGGAAGAAGTTCTATGTTCTACTGTATGTATTTTATGTATGTTCACTGATTTCTCCATTTGTGGACCGATTCTCAAGTATTTTTTTGTTTGGTAGATTATACTTCAGAGGTGGTCCCATATAAATTTTATCGAAATCGATCAAGCAAAACCAAAATATAAGCGTCAAAGTCGGTTCTTTTAAGCTTTGCTTGCGTTTCAATTATTTATTCTCGATAGGCAAGCATTTGACCACTATCTCACCTGATGGAAAAGTGACGATGTCGTCGAACATTGAAATAAATAAATTTATGATTTTGCCTCACAGGACACAATTGACATTTACTTAAATAAATAAACCATAACTTCATTTAATAATTTCTTAGTTAAGTTAGCAGTCTTGCGTATTGATATAAATAAACATGTTTAAGTTCATTTATTTGAAAGTGTTAGCTCCGCTTCTGGAAGACAACAACCTTAACACTCCCTACGTACTCTTCAACTAGTTATCAGATAGTTGGATGTTGAATTCAAATTCTATCGCCTATTGATAGAAACAGTTCAAACGAACACCTGGTCACAATAGGTTTTCAATTACCTATTGCTTGAAATAGAGATAATTGAATTTCGAGAGCCTATATGTGATTAGCAGGTCTAACGTTTCATTGATCTGAATTGAATCCATTAAGGTCTTTATCGGATTTATTTGATTGGCTATATTATCATCTCTGTGTCTTTCTTCCACCGACATCGACATCGACAACAAAATCAAAATCGTTTATTAACATGGGCCCCAAAGAGGCACTCATGAAAGTGAATGACTCTACTGATACCAGATTCGCAAAATTACAGCCTTCTCGAGAAAAACCTGCCAAGAAACTCGGCGGCGCATTTTTTTTCATTATTTTTTTAAGTCATTCTCAATCACTAATACATAATTATATTAACCTATGTGTATCTATATTAAGTAGTGGCAAGGAAGCGCTTGTGCAGTTTGCCTCCATGCATCCTTGTCATTGAACTTCAGAATCCCTGTAGTGTTATTTTTTCTTATTCTTTAAGATAGCTTAAATTAAAAATTGCACGAACGCTTGTATGTAGTACGTAAGTACTAAGAAAGAACATTTTAGCAGGATCCATTTTTATTTACATAGCATTATTTCTAAGACTCTCATTATTGTTAAGTAACAATACATTTCTTGTTATATAAGAATGACATTTAATGGCTCTTTGGGGTAGGCCAAAATCCAGAATTGGACTTCTTGCGGCAGAGAAGATGATGATGATGATAAGAATGACGAATGGCGCGAGGGGCAAGTCGATGTCTTTTGCGCCGTAGGTCCTGGGTGCGACTCCCGGCAGGAGCATACAAGTTTCATTCCCAAAGGACGTTTGAGTTTTGATTCTCGTTCTGCTTGTTACTGTGTGTGATATCTAAATGTTTCCAGCACCCACGATAAGAGGTTTTTAACTTATTAAATAGTGTGTCTTCACACACACTGGTGTGAATGTGTTAAACAATATAATATATATATATAATCTAATTAATACTAGACTTCAGATCAGACAGTGGTCAAACTCTAGCGGATTAAAGATAAAAAAATAGAAAGACTTTTAACGAAAATCTATTAGTAATTTATTCAGAAACATACTTATTCAATTTATTTTAATAATACTAATCAGACTAAATTAAACTAAAAACTAAATGTAACCGATAATATAATTCAATATTAATAATTATAACTACAATAATTACCGCTTTAATTCCGAATAAGACCGCGGCCAGTTGGCAAAGTACCCAAAAATGCTGGCAGCATTGCCACGTTGAATGGCAATACTCAATTTCTGTCCAAAATATTTGCCTACATTTTGGACCGACCTCAACCAAACGCCCTGAAAAATGAATTGATGAAGATTGAATATCGAATTGCATTTAAAAAATATTTGCATTACCCATTAATTTTAATTAACATTTTATATTACTCAGATAATAATACAGTTCTTAACAATACAAACGCTATAACGAGGGTCCACTCTGTGCTCTGCATAACAATCGGCCCGAAACACATCTACAAAATTTACAAAAAGCGCTATGCAAATTCCATTGCCGTTTTTACCCCACTTCAAGTAATTTATAGGCTCCCAAATATGCGTACTGTTAGTTAAATAAAGAGGAAACAGGAGACGTAACGTTTTTATCTCATTTGTATTGAGCGCTAGCGTAAAAGTCACGGAAGACAGCTTGATGGCAGGCTTTATATTACCAAAGCTTAACAAACAAACGCTTTTACATATTTCCTCACTTTTGTTTTTGAAGTAAAAATTTCTTTAGCGGCGTTGTGCACTTGGAATGGGATCAGTTAAAAATGTTAAACTCGCGTCAGGACACGCGACCTCATCGAAAATTTGTAAGACGAAAGAGAGAAAGTAATATCCCCCTCTCTTTCTACCGCGCGGCTCTGCTGCTGAATGCTGTTTACAACGTTAATGTTCAAGTTTTCACTTCTGACGGCACTCCCGGAGTGCAACTCGTTGTTTTTTTTTTTATAGAAATAGGCAAGCATTTGAGCACTATCTCACCTGATGGAAAGTGATGTTGCGGCCGAAGATGTGACATGCTTGCCTAGAAGATACCTATTCACTATTGATTTAAAGACTCCCAGATATCCCTCGGGGAATTCAGAACGTGAGATTTTGCCACTGTTTTCAATTTATCCGGGCATAGATTGAAACCAGTGGATCTGAGATATTTATCAGCGGTAAAATGGAACCTATATTTTAAATATTATACTTACTAGACTTATAGTAATACATATCGCTGAAAACAGCATTAAATTCCATGCAGTAGTTTTTGCGTGATACGTGTACAAACATCCAGGCGGAGGGACAGTGCGGTAAAATTGAGACTATATTTTAAATTAGACCTGTAGCAATACATCGGTGAAAACAGCATTAAATTCTAAGCAGTAGTTTTTTCGTGATGTGCGTACAAACATCCAGACAGACAGACAGATAAAAATTCTAAAAATGATTGTTCTGGCTTCTGTTCTGTCCTTGTCTATTCTGTCCCTCCCCATTTAGGTTTTTTTCAATATCTTCAATGTGCAGATCAGCCTGTTTCAATTTAATTATAAGTATAGATGCTTAGTGCCAGTTATGATTAAAAGCAAAAACTAAATTTCGAATCGCTTTTCTCCATGCATTAAATTTCTGTGCCAAAATACAGTTCGAATTTTTAAAATAAAAATGATAATATGAATAACTCGTAGGCTGTACAAAGCATACAACTATACATGTCTATGTTTATAGCTTCAATTAAATGTCGTTATAAATGTTTAATTACGATAACAACAAAAAAAATATATATACAGAGTGTTTGGTAGAGGGTTAGCCAAACGTGGTGGATGTGTAGTTGGACCTATTTGGAAAATAAAAGTTTGCGTAAAGACAGCTAGGTGTTGTTGTTTTTTTTAAATCATTGATTTTATTAGTTTTTAGAAATGTCTTGGTAATATTAAGTTTTTTTATTGAGTAGGAAGTCTTATTTTTTTTTTCATTTTCCTAGAATTAAGATCTTAGAGCGAATAATTAAGGCATTGTAGGGATTTAAAGGAGCCTTACGTAGACCAAAAGTACATCTGAAGCCATTACAATAAAAAAAATTACATTAAAATAAAATTTTAAGGCAAAAGAGTAAACATCACGGATAATTCTAAAAAATAACAAAATCGACGATAAAAAAAAAACAACAACGCCTAGCGGCTTTTACACGAACTTATATTTTCCAAATAGGTCCAACTACACGTCCACCACGTTTGGCTAACCCTCTGCCAAACACTTTGTGTATAAAATATTGTGTTAATTCTGCTTAGATACAGACGCCCGCCCCTACAAATTAGTATTTGGGCGACACATTTATATTCACAGCCCCACGGCAAGATTAAAGGCGTGTATGGCGCGTGCCGACAACATTAAATCACATGCGACGACCCAGTTGGCAAGTCTCTGCACTCTGGTGACTGGGTTCGATTCCCAGCAGGACCACAATTTTCCTCAGCTAGAGACATTAAAATTTGTATTTCTGGCTCTGGGTGTGATTGTGTGTGGAATGTAAATATTTTCGGCACCCAAGATACAAGTCTTCTGCAACTGATTTACAAGGTTAAGCAATGTGCAATGTTCAGTCAGACTAGTGCTTGGATGGGTGACCGTTTAGTGGGATTTTCAACTGCGTGTCGTCGTGCTTCGGAAGGCACGCTGAACTATCGGCTGTTAGTCGTTAGACAACAGTCGTTAAGCCATATTCAGGATATTATCATAAGCCTTCAGGAGGCCTGAAAAATCCTGACAGTAGGACTGGCCATTAGTCTATAATACGTCAAGCAAGCAATACAAGACATTTTAGCCGAACATAATCTATCTTATACCTTTAAACGAGCAATTCTTGTATATATATATATATATATAACTCAGAATACAGAAAGAAAATATATAAATAATCTGAATCTCGGCTTTGATTTTCATGAAATTTATTATGCAAGGGGTTTCGGTGGCGATCAATCGATCTAACTAGGTTTCATTTTTAGAAAACGTCGTTTTAACCGAGCTAAGCTCGGTCATTCAGGTACTAATAGTTTTGTAAGGTACCTACCTATTACATACCTAAATAATGTAATAAATCGTACTGTGTCCAGGCACATGTTGCTTCTCTTCTTACCGTTTCCCATGACAGATTTATGGAAGAAAATATCCACCCTTTGATTCAAAACAAACATGTTTTCCAAACTCACCTGTAAATGTGGGCGTGAGATATATCTGGATGTTTTCAATTCCATCTCGTTTTATACTCCTTTTATATCCCGTCCTCCTTACTGAATCATAAATAGCTTTAACCTACTTAAAGGACGATATAAATGACCACCATACGCGAAGACGAACGTAGACAAATGATGGTGATTTGTAAGGATTGTCCAGTTGTCGAAGGCTCTTAGCTTGGTCATTTATTGGCGGGCACTTCTGTCTGATTTATTGGCTAACATTTCTGATAAGCGTCTTTATAATTATTAAATTATACGCTTTAGATAAAATATGTTCGGGATTCAAAGCATTACTTTATAGTATTTTAAGTGTGTAATCAGGATCAGCATTTATAGTCTTACCCGTGCAGCGCTCTAGAGAAATTCACATATATTTCCTTTGTATCCACGAAGACACACATTTTCAATCTTAAGTTCAGAGTGAAATGGTTTACATTTCTATAAAGTTATTTCAAATTCTATTTTTAACCCCTGACGCGAAAAGCGGCGTGTTATAAGTTTAATAGGTATTTCTTTGTTTGAAAGGTGACTTGATCGAATATGCTTAGCTATGTTTGGTAAAAATCGATGCAGCCATTTTCCAGATACAGCGTCGGGTTTTAAAAAAATGATTTAGCCATCATGTATAGAAGAAATAAGTCAATTGTTTAACTTTTCACTAATATTGGCTCGAGACTAGTTTGAGCATTTATCGCTATTCCTTGTAGTTTCAGAGTACATTATTACAAATACCCTATAATTATATATATATATATATATTATTATATTGTATATTCACAAAATTATTCGGAAAAGTACTTCGCAGGTCCTTTTAACTTATTGCAGGGCAACTTATAACTTACTATTTTAGTAACACAATTTAACCACAATCGAACCAAATTTCATATAAATCCAGTCAGAAGTTTTTTAAATGTGTGTCAAACACTCCGTACAAAATAATGTAAAGCCACTCAAAGAATTACTCACAACAATATTTATTTCTTTTCACATAAAAATAATCCTTATTAATATTTACATAACGACAAAAGAAACATTATTTTATAAAATACTTACTAATTTGTTACTGGGAAACAGATTGACATTACATTCAGAACTTATTTTTACAACATTGAACTAAAATATTATCTATATCAATTGAACGTCAATATTATCTTAAAATCATTACACTAAAGCTTAAAACTACCTTTTAATAACATCATTACAAATTAGCAAAGTTTCTATAATATTTGGACCAGTGTCAAGCAATACAGTACTTAAGATATGGATTTTGGTAGGTATGTACAACATTATATTTTGAGTTTGTGATTTGCACGCCTCTTTATACTAAATCTAATTCAGATAATGTCGACAACGAGTCGATTCCATTCATGTTCTTTTTCTGAAAGCTTTACGAAACGCAAGACGTTCGCGTTGGAGACATTGCAAATTTACACCCGCGATAAAAAAAACAATTACTCTAACATGTCCCATTAAGTAATATATTTTTGAAAATTATTTTACAATAGAAACATTTATTCTCATTTGTAAATGTGAAGATAAGGCTAGGCCCATGGGGACCGGGTGCATTAGAAATTTTCAAAGATTTGTCTAAGAGACTGATTGATTCGGCACATGACCAAAATGCTGGTTTGCATTTGGGGCAGAGGATAAGCCTTGCTATACAGCGTGGTAATGCAGTAAGCATTTCGGGAATTTTGCTGAACATTAAAGATCGTCTATTTCTTTTTATAACTTGTATCTTAATATATTAAATGTATTACTATAATCTTAACTAGATTGTGGTTTTGAGCACAAGAATAATGATTAGATTCTTTAAAATTTGACTATTCGATTATGCTAAGGTACTAGTCCTTCACTGTCACCACCGATAAAGGAGTAAGTAACATTCACTTGGTGTTGTCTCAGAACAACATTAGAAAATAGAATCCCATTCTTAATTCACACATACTTTATTCACACATAAGTAGTCTGCAACTCAGTGTGCGAGCCTGTTCTAGGCGCCGGCGCACATTTGGTCCGCATCATTGATCCAAAGGTGGTACGAAACTGTCGTGACATCGAACAGTAGAGCACGAAGTTAATCGCTCCGTTGAGGAGGGCTAGAACATCCATAGTCTCTCCGAAGAGATCATAGCAACGCTTGAAGAAGCACCGTCCGAGTACACCGCTGAGGAGACCTAAAACAAACGTTTTTTCTTATTGTCAGCATTATACCATAGAATATAGATGAATAAGATATGCCACATGTCTGTCTCTCGTGTAAGCATAGCTTAGGATGTGAACCTCTCACCCGACTCTCATACGGATTCGGGTCAGTCACACAGTATGAGACGCGGGTAACGCAAGAGCGGCAGCGATTTTTGTTTTTAAATATCTTATCTGAATGAGTCACACCAACACATCAAAATATTACTATAAAAGTTACTGCATTTAATGCGCGTACTCGTACAAATAATAACAGTATTTGTTTAATCGAAATCGGGCCACGATTTCCAAAGTTACAGCGTTGTAAAGTAGGTACCAAAGGCTCTTTAAAAAAAAAACTGTATCCTTCCTCGTGATATTCACTATAATCATTGCAATTTTCAATTATATCGTTTCAACCGTTTAGTTGTAAAAGATGACAAACAGATGGAGAGACAAACGGAGTTACTTTTGTATTTATAAATAAGTAGGTCTAGAAATAGTATGGACAAATCAATAGCAGACATCCGGTGGGGTAGAAGGTCACTTGCCCGAAGGAAACTTACTCGAAAGAAATTAGCTTGAAATTGACGAAATGTCATTAATATAAATGATGTTTGCGCAAAATATGTTTGAGCTGAATTACGTACAGTCTTAGAAAGTGAATTGTGCTATAAGTGTTAAACTGAAACCGTTCCGAGCAAACGCGAGGAGGTCACATTGCTACTTCAGAAGGTAAGTACCCTAGATACCATCACTTAAAGCAGGTGAGACGGCGATCAACGTTAGTCCATTAGAAATAAAAAGTTCCAGCTTCGTTGAAGAATGGCGAAGCCATCCACTTAGAAATTCGAATAATGTAGGTACTACAACGATCCAGAGAGCACTCATCTCCAAAATATTTAACTAATTATTTATTTATTTATTGCACATAAAAAATTACAATAACACGTAATAGTATTACGATATGTGATTTATCGTGAGTCCGTAGCAATATTTTTCTCAACAAACACTTAACGGTAAGGATAGTAACATTGCTTTATTTAATTTTGTTTGGAATTTATTGTTTTCTTTTCTAATATCGATGGAAATTTTATTAAATATTTTTACTACTACCTATGTCTTTTTTTTTTGTACGCTAGGATGTTGACATCCGAAATATCGAAATAATTAACGAAATATTTAGGTCAGCACTTTATATAAAAAGTTATTTTCAGAATAAACTAAATAATTTGTGATAAATTGAAGATTTTAATTATTTAATTAATATTGCTGTTACGGACGAATCCCGTAAAATTCTGGCACATTTATTTATTTCATTTGTTGATTACTTTGGTTTTCGCTATAGTTATTAATTGAATTGAAGGACAAATAAAGGAATTTTATCGCGAAACATTTTTTTTTGACATTATGAGCACTTTGCATGTTTGTGGTCATAGGAATTGTTTTATAATTTTAAGTGATTTAAGAAGAATTGATTTGGTTAGCCAGTTTATCAATATTTAAATATTCAGCTAAACGGCAATTTACAATCATATACGGTCGTCATAAACAGATTTAATCAAATGAGTACCAACATATTTTTCCTTCTTGATGTACCAACGAGCTATAAAAAATAAACAATACCAAATACCAACCTAAAATTCCATGCGGGAACTCCGTAATCAGAAACAAAAGCAGCACAGCCACAAGCATCTTCGTCGTCCTATCCGTCCTCCTCTCTGCCTTCGATCTCTTAGTAGACTTTCTCGTGAAGACGTTCCCATTTCCATTCCTAACTGCTTCTACTGAACACGCACTGTACCCCTTGAGAGCTTTCTTCTTTGTGTTCACTTTGTACAAAGCTCTGATCAACCAAGCACTGATGACAGTGAGTATTAAGCAAGGAAGCAGCTTGATCAACACGGCATGAACCCAAAAATTTACTTGGTACAAAGTACCATCGAAGTCTGAATCGACAAAGTAAACTCGAGAAAGAAGGGAGTCCTTATCCATTGCGTAGTTTTTATGTATTGTAAACACCTGTAAAGAAAGTAGGGTATTACTTCCGCACTTTATTGATGGCGTGTCCAAAGAGAAACAGATATCAATTAATTTAAGGTGTGAACCGAAATAGCCCTTGGCTTAGCGATAATTGTATTGTTTTACGTTGGCTACATTGTAAAATGTAGCAGTAGGACAACTTAATACAGACTTTCTAGGGTAATGTCCAATTCACAATACAATACAATATTCTTTATTGTATAACCAGTTTACAAAGTGTACATCTAAACAATTTTATAGAACGTGGAAATGTACGTATGGACGATAATGTATGAGTTTACTAACGTTCGTCTTATTAGATACCCTGTACTCGCATTTTTTATGCTCGATCGGCAATAATTTAAACACTATCTCACAGAAAGCGATGATGCGGCCGAAGAAACAGCTATATAATAGAATAAACAGTATGAGTATCTTATTATCCTTCTAATATTATAAATCCCAAAGTGTGTTTGTGAGTATGTTTGTTCCCTCTTTACGCTTTAACGCCAGAACGGATTTGGATGAAATTTGGAATTTACATAGCTTATACCTAGGATTAACACATAGGCTTCTTTTTAACTTAATAATAGCAGGCGAAGCCGCGGAGCACGGCTAGTCATATATATGTACCACCACTGAAAATAAAAATAAATCGACAAAGAAAATAAAATAATCGCTCCCAATTGTTATAAGTTTTTAGACTATGATAGAACTACGCTACAAAAACTTTTTACAGTGTCAGCGGCTGTAATTCCAAAGCTGTTCCGTAGCCTCAAACTTTTATTCGCAAAAAAAGTAGAACATATAATAGAAACCGGACAATATCATTTTCAACGTAAAAAGCAGATGCCAGCTTTTCAACGAAAACATTTTTAGATTTCAATGGAAGCCCAGTCAACATTTATTTAGGCCAAATGTTAGCATGTCATGATACAACATTGTCGGCTAATTCAGCCGTTTTGACTTATAAGTATGTAACTTTTAAATATATCCTATTATTTCTCAAGCCATACTGGACAAAGGAAAATTTTAAGTATATCCGGTTAAAGAGATAACAAACATTAGAACGAATTACTAGTTTGACCAATTAAACATAAACGCTTTCACTCTCACTAACTAACACTAACTTTCACGAATGCCGTAAACATTCACATCACACGCACAATCACATCCAGAAGCAGAAACACAAATTTTGCTTGGGGAGAAAACTTGTGTTCCCACCGGGAATCGAATCCCATACCTCTATCGGGTGCGCGTTTGCCTTCTAAGCAGAGGTGCTTAGTAAACCAACGAGCAGTTCAACGTTGGACATGTTATATATGTCCAGATCTGTGTGTCCAGTTGATACATAGTCTAATTTTATCTTAAAATTATGTTACTGTATGAAAGTCTGAATGTCCGGCAATATGTACGGTGAACGATAGACCTTTATCAATCACCAGAGATGAAAGAGTGTTCAGATCAATTCAGTGGAATAATTTTCCATTCAGACGGCACCAAAGCGCCAAACGGTAGATGCCTTGAGTTACTGAAGTTAGTTATTGTATGTATTCAATTAGGAAACAGTAGGTGCCTAAGCAAAAGTAGCTCTGTCCACGTTGTCTTTTACAGTATACAGTGTAGGCAGATGACCACGTTATCTTTTTACATTCTAATGAATACTTTAGAAGAAACAACCGAAAAAATAATTCACGGACCGGAGCCATTCGGCCGCCACAGCCAAAAAAAACCGGAGAAACCCTCTTCTTAATTCCCCGGATTCCATTGGTGGGTACCAATAGGATCTTCCATTTCAATTCAAAATACTGCAGTTGCCAAAAAAAATAAATTTTCAATGACATTAACATATGATATGGCCAGACATACAGCGTTGCGAGCTTATCTGAGCATATAGTGTCTTTCCCATCACGGAATAGAACTACTTATAATATAAAAAATATAAACGCTTTTAAACTCACAGCCCCACACTAATTTCAATGACTTGTGTCATGGGTGCCGAAAACATTCACATCAAACAAACAGTAGAGCACTCAGATAGCCTTTTTAGGTTTATCTTTCTAAAACTAAATTAAAACTATTGGTGGCGCGAGTAAAATCGCTGGCGTGTAAATAGCCCACCATTTACGTATTAATATTTTTAATGATAGCGGTAAATTATTTTGAACATTGGCAAAAATCAGTAGGGATACACGAATCAATTTACAGTGTTTATTTAAGCCCACGTACCTAGACTGCGTCGAAACCGCCTCCGGAGCTCCCCAAGAAAGGAACTACAGCAAACTGTATGTATGCCTAAGCGCACACACACAACTCCACGTCGCGCCGGCCGACGAGTTTGAATCCGAAAACATCCGAAAATATGCGAGGCACTGATCACTTAGTCACATCACAGTTGAAGCGGTCGATCACAATAGACACGATGAAGTTTTTATTTTAAGTCCTGGTTAATTAGATGATAATTATTTAATTAGTTTTCTACGTCACAAAATTCAACAGCGGAGCGCTCCCGTCCACCACACACAGAGGACACACACGAAGAAGCCGCGAGCGCAAAAAATGTCACTCGATACAACTAGCGCCATCTCTAGGATCCTCCTTGAACGATCTCTAACAGTGGTCAGCAGAGGGCCTAATACACTGCAAATGTACACAAATATCCAAAGATTCTTGCCAATATGAATATTAGGTATATAAAGTGAAGTATTTATTCACAGATGTATAATTTACATTTATTTTTTATATTATAAAAGGCAAAGACGCTTCACCATGCACCCCGCCTTGGAAGAGCGCAAGATCTTTCAAAAGAAACAGTAAGAGTTATTAGATTCTACTCGTTTATATTATGAAATAATCTAAAAGATCAATGAACTTTATGTCTGATCAGGCGTGAATGTTAATTATTAAGTAATTGTAACTTAATCCTAATAATGCGGAATACTTATATAAGCGCGTAGATATATAAATAATAAATAATAATAAATATTTTACGAATATACATTTATTGTGTCGGAATGGGATATAGTTTAACGATAGGGCGTTTGAAACTACCTGAACTGGTCTTGACCGTGGCAACACGAACAATACCGTCGGTGCCTTTATAAACTTCGGTAATAACCCCTAAAGGCCAGTTTAGAGGAGCTAAATTATCCTGCCCTACGAGTACTACAGTCCCGATTTCAACCGGTTTATCCGGAGTAGCCCACTTTTGCCTTACTTGCAACGTATGCAAATACTCTAAGCGCCATTTTTTCCAAAAGGATTGGACCATGCTGTCCAAAAGTTCTTTGCGTTGTACAAGACTGATGCGCTGATCAGAAAGATCGGCAGTGGGTAAGTATTGCAGGGGAGACGACATTAAAAAATGGGCGGGAGTTATCACCTCTGGGTGTGGATCGGAAGATACGACATTCAGAGGGCGCGAATTAAGAATACACTCTATTTGCGTCAATACGGTTTGTAATTCCTCATATGTTAGAAGCTGACTACCTATCACCCTGTACATATGAGTTTTCAAACTCTTAATGTTCGATTCCCACATTGCTCCAAAATGGGGAGCTCTAGGAGGAATCATTTTCCAGTCAATGCGTCGGGTCATCAACTCCTCTGAGAGTGACGAATTGAAACTAGAGTTCAATAAAAAAGTATATAGCTCATCCAATTGAGCTTTAGCACCAACGAAAGTGGTGGAATTATCAGAGTAAAGACAGGATACTGGTCCGCGGCGGGAAATAAAGCGTTTAAAGGCGTCTATAAAAGCCGAAGAATTTAATGAAGTTACCAACTCAACATGCACAGCGTGGGTAACCAGGCATACAAACAGACAGACATACGCCTTCTGCGCGTGTTGACCTCTACGGCGGGTAAGCGTTATACGTATAGGACCCGCATAATCTACTCCTGTGTGCGCAAAGGCTTTCGCTTCTGAAACACGATACGCAGGAAGATCTGCCATCATGGGAGTGGGATGCGACGGATTCACCTTAAAACACGTATTACATTTACGACATTGAGACCTGACGACAGTTCTGGCATCTAATATCCAGAAACGCTGTCGTAAAATCGACATGAGAAGTCCAGGGCCAGTATGACAGTTCACGACATGGTAATGTCGTATGATAAGATCAACGATATGATCGCGTTTAGGAAGTAGGACTGGGTACTTGGCATCAAATGGAAGATTTGACTTAGAAAGTCTTCCGCCAACCCGCAAAATATCCTCTTCATCTAAGAAGACAGCCAAGCGTTGCAGCTTCATGGATGGCATTTTTTTATTTTTAATGCACTTTATGTCATCTGCAAAATGAACTGATTGCACGGCGCGGACCATAGCACGTTCCGCGGCTGTCAATGCCTGAACAGACCGTGGCACGATGTTATTTTTCGGTCGTGCGAATCTCAGGATGTATGAGATGATACGCAGCGATTTGTCCCAAGACGAAATGCGTTGCGCCAACTCACATAAAAGCGGTTGTTCCGATTGAGAAGTCACTGTCAACACATTTGTCTTGTGCTCAGGAAGGTTACTGCAGTCAGTCGGCGAAAATGGCTTGATTGGCCATTCTTCAGGAGCGAAATGCATCCAGGAAGGGTCATTCCACCAGAGGTCATGCGAGACTAGCTGCGACGGCAGCATACCTCGAGACAGACAATCACTAGGATTTTCTACACCAGCTACGTGGTAGAAGTGTTTCGCGGCTAAGTTCTCTTGACACTGAGCGACGCGGTTACTCACGAAAATCGACCAACGATGTGGGGAAGAATGTATCCACGATAAGGCAATAGTCGAATCGGAGAATGCATACACTCCTGCAATAGGAACGCGTGCAGCGTAAGAGTCATGGACAACCTTCACTAACTTAGACATAAGCACAGCAGCACATAACTCAAGACGTGCAAGAGTCGTGACTTTAGTCGGTGAGACCTTTGACTTTGCGCAAAGTAAGCGAACTATGATGCCAGCTGGGTGGGTACAGTGTAAAAATATCACACAACCCATGCCATTTAAACTAGCATCACAAAAGCTAACGAGATTCACAATGCAGTCAATATTTACACCTACATGGCGCGGAATCCGTAAGGTATCAAGCAAGGGAAATTCTTGCACAAGGGCGGAAAAGCGGACAACAATATTTTCCGGAGCGGGATCGTCCCAGCCACTGTTGCTCAACCACAACTCTTTAATGAGCAATTTGGCATAGAGAATGACTGGAGCGACCAAACCGAGAACATCGAATAATCGTGCAACTACGGAGAGTATATTTCTCTTAGTGCATTTGTCGGTTATTACAGCGGAAGTGAAGAAAAAGTTATCTTCAAAAGATTCCCAGGAAAGACCTAAGATCTTCGCGGAAATATTGCCTTCGTCAAAATCGAGGGATTTGCGGTGCGAATCAGGAAGACTACTTAAGAGAGCTGGTGAGTTGCTAGACCATTTCACCAGATCAAAATCACCCGATCTGAACATGTTTATTAGGTCTTGTGACAGCTGCATAGCGGTTTGTTCATTATGTGCAGAATATACCATATATATCCATATAGAGACTGGATTCTGCAATTTTTGCAGCGTCAGGATAGTGTGGACTCATATCGGAAGCCAGCTGTCGCACAGTGCGCATAGCTATAAGGGCTCGACTTGAGGCCAAACGGTAAGCGTTTGAAGACAAAAGTACGCACTTGTTCGTTCTCGTTGAAACGAAACAAGATGCGTAAGTATTTACGCTGGTCCACGGGTACACCTATGCGTAAGTACATTTGTTTTATGTCAGCGTTCATCGCGACAGGAAACAAGCGGAATTGCAAAAGCAATAAAAACAGATCAGCTTGCAAATTAGGTCCTATATGCAACACGTCATTTAAAGACAAACCTGTGTGAGTTTTCGAACTTGCATCTAACACTATGCGCGGCATCGGCTTATCAGGTCGCACGACCGCATGGTGAGGTATGTAGTAGCCTCCACCAGAAATTTCGGTTTCATCGACATAGCTAAGATAACCATTATCGATATATTCTTGAATGACCTGGTTGTAATTTTCCCTCAAATCGGGTGACTGGCGAAATTTTCTCTCTAGTGCCATAAATCGGCGAAGAGCAACAGCATGTGAATTGCCGAGTTCAGATGGATCCTTGCTGAATGGCAGCGATACCGTGTAGCGACCGACATCATCACGCGTCACTGATGACGTGAAAATATTTTCGCACTCCGTCTCTTCGGGTGACAACAAACGCATCGTAGGTACTTCTTCGAGTTCCCAAAACTTCTGTACTAGATCGTTCAGCGCGAGCGCGGTGAAAGAAGCGGTAGGTATGGTGTCATTACGCGGATAATCTCCCATCAGAACGTAACCAAAAGTGGTTAGAAGTGCAGGTGGAAGTCCCAGACCAAAGTCAACCCGCTTCCCCAAATAAATGTACGGAAAGAGTTGCGCACCTATAATTGCCTGAATGTCTCCTGGAATATTCCAATTAAAATCTGCGAGCGGGAGGTCGTGGTAATCTATGTTACGATTCCATTCAATAAATTGCGACGGCAATTGATCTGTAATACACTCCACGACAAGAGCGTGTATGGTGTATTTCTGTTGCGGGTATATGCGGGATTCAATATCCAAATACACGTATCCAACGATTGGACGCGAAGTTGAGCCAACATTGGTTCTCTTTTTTTTTGGATATTGGTGGATTTAAAAAACATGCTAATATATCGCTCGACGCATCGTAACGGGTCGCACCTTCGAGCGGCCTACACAAGTAGTTGACAGTTCTACAATGACGTTCAGTTCTCCGCTGTCAGTCGCGCTGACAAAGCACTTTGCTTCTTCATCTAATGACTGCCGCGCGCGCGCACCCAAAAATCGCTAGTAATTAAAAATATTAAGTACTGTGTAATCAAAACCGAAGACCTTACGTATATATTGACTGATCGTGAGGTGAGGTGATACATAAGGATTTTAGCCGACGGCCATTGTCACTGTGCGGCCAAGGATCCCCCCCGAGGACACATGCAGAAGGCGTTATCTTGGTATGTAAAATCTCCTGTATTTCGGAATTAAGATCTGAACCTCCGGCCTTCCCATTCATACGTCTCTCTCTTATATTTCACCCGCAACTAAATACGCCACAATCAAAGATCCAGCACCCGCACGTGGTGAAGACATTTCAAAAAGTACAATTAATTTTCACCATAGTTTTGGTCCTTCGAGCCGGATATTGATTGAGGCATTAATTAATCTGTCATAAGTAATTTACAGTGTAATTTCGCATCAAAATCCGCATTTTTACGCCGCTATTCGGTTGACATATCCCGCCATTTTGTGTGCGCCGCGCTTCATAACCACCCGCTAATTCAAACCAAAGTTATTGAGAACTCCTTTGGTCACCGCTTTATTATTATATGTTCCGCATTAAAATACTAACTACAAAGAAAATCTTCACTTTAGGTAACCGCTTTCCGACGCATTTCGATATCTCTGAAATACATAAGTACGCGCATTTACCGCTTGTCTTTAGATATCTATCGTTCCGCTAACCGACAACAATGACTACTTCTAATGAACAGAAATTAAAAATATTAGAATGCCAACGTCAACTATTTTTCGAACGTATACAACAGATTTACGATATTTCTCGCAATTTAGACGATCCTAGTAATTTGGATAGTTTCCTTTGTTCGTTAGAAACCGTTGACGAAATTCGGAGTAACTTTCAACAATGCATAAAAGATATTAATTCGCTTATGTTAAAAATTGACTCGAAATCAGAACCTGACTTCAACCAATGGTTGGCATTTGAGGATTTATTTTGCCGAGTCAAACGCAAGCAGGTTCAGGTTGAACCCAAATCGAGTTCAAGTATGCCTAAACAGAACGTAAACAATACGGACAACTCATCATGCACTGTTAGATTAGCTCGCATCGATATTCCCGAGTTTGACGGAAACTCGAAGGATTGGCCGCTTTTTTATGCTACTTTTCAAAACGCTGTTCATTTAAACTCGTCACTTAATGACACAGAACGCATGTACTACCTTGCCAGTAAACTTACTGGAAAGGCAAAATCGGTATACGCCGGCTTTGTCCCGTCAGCTGATAATTATGCAACGATATACAACGCACTTATAGATAGATATCAGGATAAACGCAATCTCGCTATTACATATTTAGAACAGATGTTTTCGTTGAAACCTGTTATTTCCGCTACAGCAAACAACTTAGAAACCTTTATCGATCAATTCTCAAATTCTTATCTTGCGCTAACTAATTTAAAATTAAATAATTTATGCGATTTTATTATGTCATACACACTGTTACAACGCTTAGATAAAGAAACCGCACGACTATTTGAAATGGAAAATCGGTCGAAAGAGATACCTACTCTCGACAGTCTGTTTTCTTTTGTTCGTGATCGCATTAAAGTCTTATCTCGCACCGGTGACAATACAAACACGGTTGCCTCTTCTACAAAAAGCAATAAAAACGCACCGAACAGTAGTTATAAAAATAACGCACGCTCTTTTGTTGTAAACAACAACAAAGTCGCTTGTTGTTTATGTAGCAAATCGGATCATGATCGACTGTATTCCTGTCCGAACTTTAAATCGCTCACTCCACGCGAACGTTATAATTACATTAAAAAGGTTCGCGCATGCGTGAATTGCTTAAGTTTGCAACATAATACGAATTCTTGTAAGTCAATATCGTCCTGTAGGCAATGTGGGTCGAAATCGCACCACAGTCTCCTGCATTTTCAGGAATCAAACACGTCTCCGATCGATACATCGACGTCGACTTACTCGCGCGATAACGCAAAAAATAGTCCAGGATCCACCGGGCAGAAAAGTTACGCACCTTCAAATTCGAATTCTGATAAATCGATAGACAACGCAGTCCCCTTTTGTTGTATGAGTGCTAATAATAAAACCCCGCATAAAACTCAGAGAGTTTTATTAGGTACCGCCCTAGCCGATGTCAAGTGCAGGGACGGATCAATCGCTCAAGTTAGAATCTTGATCGACTCAGGTTCTCAAAACCATTTCTTAACCCGCCGAGCTTGTAAACGATTAGGAATTCGAATCTTCAATGATTGTACTGATCGATCAGTAAATGGAATAGGCAACAGCTCCCAGACTATTTCCGGTATAGCTAACATTACTTTGCATTCCAAGTACGATCAAAAATTTAGCTTGCCTATTCAACCGCTTGTTATTAAAACAATCTCTAGCAATTTACCTACCTACGAGTTTGACATTTCGTCCTTGAGTTACTTAGATAACATGCAACTCGCTGACCCGTACTTTTACATACCCGCTGATATAGACATTCTCTTAGGCGCCGAAGCGTTTATGGAGATATTGCGATCTGGGAGAAAACTCGGACTTCCGGGTAACCCCGACGTTTTAGAATCCGCTTTCGGATATCTGGTTATCGGATCTATTGCCGCGCTTCCTTGTCACAATGATAATTCACCGCGTGATTTAAACAATCAGACTTTTTTCACATCGAGTGATGAGTCGATTGAATCTTTAGTTACAAACTTTTTACAACTCGAGTCAGTACCTACCGTGACGCATATGTCAAAGGCTGATCGAGAATGTGAAGATTTTTACGTGTCTAATACACACCGCGATAATGAGTCAGGACGTTACGTCACCGCTTTGCCCTTTTCGCAGCCAACTTCTTCGTTAGGAGATTCCCTGAAGACCGCGACTCGCCGCTTTTTTAGTCTTGAACGACGGTTTCAGACGAACCCCGCTTTAAAAATTGAATGTGATAACGTGATGACTGACTATCTCGAACGTCACATTATTTCGCCCGCTCTCGATACCACTACTGATAACGATCACTTCGTGATGCCGCACCACCCTATTGCCCGGCCAGGCAAACCGGTCCGCATTGTTTTGAACGCAAGTCAGAAGTGCATTGATACCGACGTTTCTTTGAACGATTGTTTACATTCTGGCGCGAATTTACAGGCTGATTTAACCGCGATTATTTTAAAGTTTCGATTGTTCCCTGTCGCTCTGACCGCTGACATCAAACAGATGTTTTTAGCTATTGGTATTCGCGAGGAAGACCGCCGCTTTTTAAATATTTTGTATAAGTTTGACGATGACAAATATGCGAAATTATACCATTTTACACGCGTTTGTTTCGGTTTGCGCTGCTCACCATTTTTGGCCATGCGCACTGTCAAGCAACTCGCTCAAGACGAAACCGATTTACCGCTCGCTTCTGAAGTCGCTAGCAACAATTTATACATGGACGATTTAGGAGTCTCGGTGACCACTGCTGAAGAAGGGTCCAAGCTTGCCCTAGATTTAATTGAATTGTTCAAACGTGGAGGTTTTGACTTAGTAAAATTTGTAAGTAACTCTTCGGAAGTTTTAAAATCGATTCCGGCAGACAACCGCTTGTCTTCAAAAATCGAATTTGATAAGGAGGACAACCTGAAGTTGTTAGGCTTGATCTGGTCGCCGACTGAAGATGAGTTTTCGATCGCTATAAAATTCAATCCGCAGACTAAATGCACTAAGCGACTTATGCTTTCCACAATCGCCCGATTATGGGATATTAATGGCTATTGCGCCCCCGTAATCCTACATGCTAAACTTTTAATAAAGGCTCTTTGGGCCGCGACACCGAAAATTTACTGGGATGATACACCACCACGTGACATTTGCGTGGCATGGAATCGTTTTCTTTCGGAGCTCCCCGCTTTACAAAACTTTAAGATACCGCGCTTTTTAGGGATAGTCCCCGAGTCCCGCGTCATTCTGCTGGGATTCGCTGATGCATCTGAAAAGGCCATGGGTGCCTCCGTATACGTCTGTGTGCAACCCGCTTCTGGACCAAACGAGGTCAATTTAGTTGGCGCCAAAAGCAAGGTCGCTCCCCTCCGCAATACGAGTATATCGTTGGCTCGACTGGAGCTTGCCGCTTTATTACTCTTATCGAAACTGTTTCGATTTGTTATCGACACGGTTTCTTCTCGCTGTCACATTGACGAGATTTTCGCTTTTACCGACTCAACGGTGGCCCTCCATTGGGTTCATTCGTCTCCGCATCGTTTCGATACTTTCGTTGCGAATCGCATCGCTCAAACACAGGAAAACCTTAGTTCAAAGCACTTTTATCACTGCGAAAGTGCGCAAAATCCGAGTGATTGCCTCAGCCGTGGGCTCACTCCCGCTCAATTGTTAGACCACCCGCTTTGGCTTCATGGCCCTACGTGGGCACGTGACGCAGTTCACACTTGGCCCATCAGCCGGTTTACCTTTGACCCCGCACAGGACGAAAAGCTTTTAGAGCTCAAAAAACAATCTAATGTTTTCGTCGCTACTGACGAGCCCGAGCCTTTTCTCTGTGTACTAAGTAAACGCGTCTCTTCTTGGTCTAAACTACTACGCATCGTGGTTTACATCTACCGTTTTTTGGGAAAACTCCCGCGCTCCGGCAGAATGTTGCTTCCGCATTTGGAATTTGCAGAAACTGCTGTCATTAAAGCATTACAACATCAATATTTTTCGAACGACGTCATCGCGCTGACTAAGAAACGCAAGATTTCTAAGTCGCTTATCCCGCTTTCTCCCTTTGTGGAAAATGATGTTCTACGTGTTGGTGGCCGTCTCGAAAATTCTTCTCTGGGGTATGACAGCAAATACCTATCCAATTTTACTTCCCAAAAAGGATCACATTGTAAATCTTATTATCGATTACTATCACAAGAAGTACTTACACGCTGGTCCGCAATTATTACTTTCGCTGTTGCGGCACAAGTTCTGGATTATCTCTGGACGCAGCGCGGTGAAAAAACGTTTCCGCCTTTGCAATAAATGCTTCAAAGCTAACCCCCGTACCGAAACGCCCTATATGGCAGCTCTTCCCGCTCCGCGCGTCAACGAAGCGCGACCTTTCTTATATACTGGTTTGGACTACGCGGGACCGATCAGTATTCTGATAAGTCGCTACCGCGGCGCTCGTAGAGAAAAAGCATATATCGCTCTGTTTACATGCCTCGTCACTCGTGCCTGCCACATAGAAATTTCCGTCGGTCTAGATACTATGTCCCATATTCGGGCATTCAGAAGATTTATTTCCCGTCGAGGAAAAATTAATTCATTGTTCTCGGATAACGGTTCTAATTTTTAAGGCGCTAAATCACAACTGGATGAATTAAACAGCTTTCTCAAATACAAGGCCTATCGCGACTCCTTCGAACAGGAAGCTCTGTACCAAGGCATCAACTGGCACTTGAATCCGCCTACCGCTAGCCATTTCGGTGGTTGTTGGGAAAGTCAAATTCGCGTTATTAAAATGCATTTACGCCGCTCAATAGGAGAAGCTATTCTCACATACGAAGAATTACTCACTGCTATAACACAAGTTGAAGCAATGATAAATTCTAGACCGCTAATCGTGTTAAGTTCAGACCCCGCTGAGCCCGAAGCTCTAACACCCGCGCATTTCTTAACTTTTGGTCCGCTGGACTCATTTCATTATGATCCGCGCCTAAGCCCGGTAGATTTGATTCGTAATAAACGCCTAATCGACGACATAGTTCAGAGATATTGGAATCGCTGGAGGCAAGAGTATCTTAACACTCTCCAAACACGCTCTAAATGGAACACCAAATCTAATCCGGTGACTAAAGGCACCGTAGTTCTTATAAAAACGGAAAAATCACCGCCTTTACAGTGGCCGATAGGTATAATTGAGAAGGTGAAACCTTCTTCAGATGGAGTAGTCCGGGTCGTTACTGTCCGCACACGAAATGGCACATACGTCAGACCTGTGGTGAAACTATGCGTTTTACCTTCCCAGTAGGACTCGTCATATATTTCAAGCCTATCTAAGCGCACTTTAATCATAAGCTTTAGTTTAGTAAATATTCATATTTTTTATAATCCTCAGTATACTTTTACTGAATATAATCGCTCCGCTTTATTTTATTCTCTTTATTTTAGTCATCCACATATTCTTACTGGATGTACTGCCGCTTTACTTCCATTATGCTCAGCTCTATAGCTGTAGTTTCCCCTAACTCTTTTGGTTCAGGAGTCATCATAACTCCTGAAGGCTGGGGGGATGGTTCTTTTTTTTTTGGATATTGGTGGATTTAAAAAACATGCTAATATATCGCTCGACGCATCGTAACGGGTCGCACCTTCGAGCGGCCTACACAAGTTGTTGACAGTTCTACAATGACGTTCAGTTCTCCGCTGTCAGTCGCGCTGACAAAGCACTTTGCTTCTTCATCTAATGACCGCCGCGCGCGCGCACCCAAAAATCGCTAGTAATTAAAAATATTAAGTACTGTGTAATCAAAACCGAAGACCTTACGTATATATTGACTGATCGTGAGGTGAGGTGATACATAAGGATTTTAGCCGACGGCCATTGTCACTGTGCGGCCAAGGATCCCCCCCGAGGACACATGCAGAAGGCGTTATCTTGGTATGTAAAATCTCCTGTATTTCGGAATTAAGATCTGAACCTCCGGCCTTCCCATTCATACGTCTCTCTCTTATATTTCACCCGCAACTAAATACGCCACAATCATAGATCCAGCACCCGCACGTGGTGAAGACATTTCAAAAAGTACAATTAATTTTCACCAAACACCTTTGACAAAAGAATTACTCAAAGGTATTATCGGCAAGTTTAAAGCGCGGCAACATTCAGTCGTTACTAAATTGTTCATGCTACCATTATCAATTAAACATCTGATGATAGTTTTCGGACCTGTACTACCTTTAGAACGCGCGTACACCTGAGCGGTTGATAATAAGACAGTCGACTTCGGTTTTGTTTCGGCGGATAGAAGCACAGCGGCATTATGTGACGTAAGCGGTTGATTTAAAGCGGGTGAAGGCGCGCAATCAGTCGGCGGCGGCACCGGCGGCGGCACCGGCGGCGGCACCGGCGGCGGCGGCGTTGTCGGCGACAGCACGGGAAAATTCGCGTAAGCAGTGTGTACATGCGTATTATTATTTTGTTTCACAAAATGTAAAAGCGTATGGTGTCGTTTTCTACATAACTCGCAGACCGATGATGAGTTACAGGTCGATAAATTATGCGTCATACTGAGACAGTTTACACATCCACGTTTGGATTTAATAAAATCATAACGAGATTTAGGATCGTGTGTATTTTTGAATTTAGCACAAGTATATAAATGTGTGTGAGCGGTTTCATTACAAAATGCGCAATGAGATATGGCGGGCGGGTATGAGTGCGAAGCAGAGGTTCCGGTAGCAACCATTGGTACCTCGCTCGCAACAAAGGATTTATATGTGTTTGAGCGTGTGTTCCGTGACGTAGAAGCGGGCGGTTTATATGTGTTATTTGAATTACGCGGGTTTGAGTTCATGTACATGGTCGGGTTCAAACGTCCTAAGATCTTAGCCTGATCTTGAACGAAACTGATCAGCTGTTTTGTTGTAGGTATTTCAACATTTCTAACAGAAAGTTCAAAACATTGTGCGGTTTGAGTGTCTAATTTTCTAAGTGCGCAGTGCACGAGAATAAAATCCGTCAAATCCGAAACATGCAGCTGTTTGAGAGCAGAAATCGATGCCGAAAAATGATCGATAAATGAATCGAGACTAGCGGCAGTGTGAGTACACCCTTTCAAATCTAACACATTGTTGAGATAATGTGTTCCTAGAAGTCGCTTATCCTGGTATTTCTTGACTAAGCTATCCCAAATTATGCTGTATGTTTCACCCGTTGGTACAATTCCCGAAATAACGGAATTTGCGGAATGACTCAATTTACTTACCAAGTATTGAATGCGTTGCGAATTACTTAGACGCGTATTATCGTGAATATTTGCTTTAAAAGATTCATAAAACGCTGGCCAATTCTGTATTTTACCATCGAATTCCTTAATATGAAGCGGCTCCAATTTAAACACAGAAGCACTATCACTTTGCGGCGGTGACACATTAGCGTGATTATTCATCTTATTTCTAACGCGTTTCACTCTTGTAAACAATTCGTCAAACGACTCCAAACAACCAAAATCGGGACTCGCGGAAGGGTTTGACATTAAGGTAATCTCATTAATTTTATCTACAATAGATTCAAAATTATTGTGAAGGTCATCCATAGTTTCTGTTTCAGACATAAAGTTTTCATCCGACCTTGAACTCTCGAAAGAAGTGATGTTTTTAGACATATTAAACGAATGATTCATACGTTTAAATAACAACTCTTTCTTTTCTCCTAAAATGATCAACATCGTATCTGAACTTGGTTTCGACATGTTCGGTTATCGTTATGCTAATAATTTATGCACGAATAAACTACTAAATGTTTGTTTACAAACAACAAATGCGGGCGAAACAAGTAGGTAAGTTAGCGGGCGGCAGTTATACTATAGGTAGTTATAAGCGGAGCGAATTGCACATAGCAACGAACGGGCGATACTTATGTATGAAATGTTTATGGTTAATAACTCAAAGCAAAAGGTAATTAAAACTGGACTATCCGGCTCGAAAAGGACCAAAATTATGGTGGCGCGAGTAAAATCGCTGGCGTGTAAATAGCCCACCATTTACGTATTAATATTTTTAATGATAGCGGTAAATTATTTTGAACATTGGCAAAAATCAGTAGGGATACACGAATCAATTTACAGTGTTTATTTAAGCCCACGTACCTAGAATGCGTCGAAACCGCCTCCGGAGCTCCCCAAGAAAGGAACTACAGCAAACTGTATGTATGCCTAAGCGCACACACACAACTCCACGTCGCGCCGGCCGGCGAGTTTGAATCCGAAAACATCCGAAAATATGCGAGGCACTGATCACTTAGTCACATCACAGTTGAAGCGGTCGATCACAATAGACACGATGAAGTTTTAATTTTAAGTCCTGGTTAATTAGATGATAATTATTTAATTAGTTTTCTACGTCACAAAATTCAACAGCGGAGCGCTCCCGTCCACCACACACAGAGGACACACACGAAGAAGCCGCGAGCGCAAAAAATGTCACTCGAAACAACTAGCGCCATCTCTAGGATCCTCCTTGAACGATCTCTAACAGTGGTCAGCAGAGGGCCTAATACACTGCAAATGTACACAAATATCCAAAGATTCTTGCCAATATGAATATTAGGTATATAAAGTGAAGTATTTATTCACAGATGTATAATTTACATTTATTTTTTATATTATAAAAGGCAAAGACGCTTCACCAACTTGCGTATTCCATGTCTAGTGTGTTTACCAGCTTCGATCACATCGTCACTTACCATCAGGTGAGATAGTGGTCAAACACTAGCATGTCACTAATAAAAAAAAAAAAAAAAAAAAAAAAAACCAACTATTTACAGCATAGAACTAAGTTACCTACAAAACATCGAGCTTATAGGTAACTCAAGTGCTCTTTCTTATATCCTACTCGAAATAATTGTTTCTTTAAACAAACGCATTCACACTCACAGCCCCACACTACGTTCAAAGACTCGTATCGTGGGTGCCGGAAACATTCACATCACACACACATTACACCCAGAACCAGAAGCACAAATATCCCTTGGGAAGGAATTTATGCTCCTGCCGGGAATCGAACCCAGGACCCACGGCGCAGAGGGCAGACACCTGTCCATTGCGCCAACTGGGTCGTCAATGTCGTCGTCTTTGTGACTGTCATTTAAATTAATTAAGTTATTTCTTAACTTATAATATTTTTAACCTTCGACGCGAAAAGAGCGGTGTCATAAGTTTAAGTTAATTAGTTGTATGTCTGTGGCATCGTAGCTCCCAAACGGCTGAACCGGTTTTGATTTAGTTTTTTTTTTGACGTGATCGAGTGTTCTTACTTATGTTTGGTGCACATCTGTGCTGAAACATTTTCATAATTTTGATTTTGGCACTCAGTTCAGAATGAAAAATATTTTGTACTACTCAGTTATATTAGTGAAAGAATTTACAACATCGAATCAGTAGTTCCGGAGATTAATATCATACCTAAACAGCCAAAATACACAAACTTTACCTCGTTATAATTTATTCTAGTTTATAGACGAAGTCGAGCAATAAATTTTGTGTGAAGACCGCAGGACTCTTACCTCGATTGTACGATATCTCCGAACTCCGAAAAAATTTAGTATTTATAAGTTAATTTATAATATTGGTTTGTTCAAACATATAGTAATAGATATTTACTGAGCAAGTGTGCTTTACGGCCGCATCGTCACTTTCCATCAGGTGACATTGTGTGGTCAAACGCTGGCTTAATTCAAATAAAAAAATGACTCGAAGATACAATGTAGGTACTACTTTTTATTTATTTTATTGAGAATAGAAACGACGAGCCCGTCACTTACCTGATTTTGAAAAGCTACCTAATACCTAAATATAATTTAAGTTTTTGATAACTTTCTGTTGTTGGCTCATCATCATCACAATAAAGATAAACGATTTCTCACATCCCTACGCTAAGTATCGCGAATTTTGTCATGGGTGCTGGAAACATTCACATCACACACAATCATTACCAAGAATTAGGAACAAAAACTTCATTTGGCGAGAAAACTTATGCTTCCACCGAGAATCGAACCAATAGCGCTGCGCGAACGCGCACCTAAGCCAGCAGACAGTTGGATTGTATGTACTATCAATTATCAAGCGAAATTACAAATTACTAACATATGTGTTTAAAGGCTACTCCTCAGTACCTCTATCACTTTCTACCTTTCAATAACTACTTACAGTACCCGGCGAAAAGTAATGCACATCGAGCTAAAGAGGGACAATATAGTACCAGGCGTAAATAATGTTCATGGAGCTAAAGAGGGACTGTAAAAAAAACCCATCGTCACTCACTACAATACACTTTCTATAACTACTTACAGTACGCAGCGATAAGTAATGCACGTCAAGCTAAAGGGGGACTGTACAATACCCGGCGTAAATAATGCACGTCAAGCTAAAGAGGGGACTGTATAGAACCCAGCGTAAATAATGCTCATGGAGTTAGCTCTGGGACTGTTAAATGTAGTAAGTAAATGCATTTACAATGGCAAGACATTCTACCAAGTAGAAATCAAGCCCGAGATGATCGGCCAGTACCTCGGTGAGTTGTCAGTTACGTACAAGTAAGTATTATAAGTTATACAGCAACATACTAACAAACGTTTCTCCTTGTATTGAGGTTTCATAATAATTTAAAATAGGAATTGCATGTGTTTTCCACGAATTACCGAGAAATCATAATACAGCAAGTAAAATAATAGTTGTTAATGGTATTAAGTTGCCTTTGTCTGGTACATAAATAGGTACTATATGTGGTGTTGAAAGTAGAATTTTATGTTTGTTCCATTCTTACTAGAGGTAAATATATTTTGCATCGAAAATATGAGAAAAAGTACTCTAAATTGGCTCTATAATTTGTGACGTGTACATTTGTTATGTTATTAAGACAAACTTTTGACCACTATCTCACCTGATGGAAAGTGAAGATGCGGCCTAAGATGTAACATATATGTTGCAAAATAATAATTGTCTGAATTAAGGATATGAAAATCGAAACAAAATAATTGCAACACAAGCAAAGCTTAAAAAAACCGACTTAATCGCTTATATTTCGGTTTTGGCTGGACCGATTTCGATAAAATATATATGGGGTCCCATAAAAATCCCATTTAATATCCTCTGAAGTATACTCTACCAAACAAAAAAGAATCATCGAAATCGATTCACAATTGGCGGAGATATCGCGAAAATACATACAGTCGAATTGAGAACCTCCTTTTTTGAAGTCGGTTAATAATACAGTTTTGCTTTTGTATTCCTTAGATTTATATATATATATTATTAGCAAGTAGAAAAAATTGTGGCGACTATAATGTGCAAATTACACCGTATTCGTCAAGATGAAAGACTGCGAAGCAATTCGATTTCACACCAAAAAACTGAAATATTAGGGAGAAAATCAATAACAAAATCCATAATTAAATGACTTTTGGTGGAATTCAAACATACATAGATACCACCGCCCATTGCCTGAATATTTAAACAGTATCTGGATGACCGAGCTTTAATCGGTTTTTTTGGTAAATGACGCTTTCTAAAAATGAAACCTAGATAGATTTATAGCCCCCGAAACCCCCTGCATACTAAACTTCATGAAAATTGTTGAAGCCGTTTCCGAGATTTGGATCATAAATATATACATTTTTTTTTCTTAACTTGTATTTACACCCTTGTTTCACCGAATTATTTAAAATCTTCTCCAACATTGTCTGTAAGAGACGCATTTAGCGATAAGACGTCCGATTGTACACTTTAATTTTAAGTTTTTTTTAAATATTTTAAGTGATATATGTTACGTGTGACAATAAAACGTTATCTATCTATCTATATTCTATATACAAGAATTGCTCTTTTAAGAGAGTTTCTTGCCAGGCTCTTCTCGAGATGGCTGTAATTTGGCGAATCTGGCAGTAGAATCATTAACTTTCATGAGTGCCTCTTTGGAGCCCATGTGAATATACGATTTTTATTTGATTTGAAAGGTATTACATATAAATATTTTATTGAATTGTTTTGCTCTAAACTCAGGTTATTCACATGATATATGAGTATATTATTTTGCCTCCAACCAAAGTATTTTGAATTGCTTTGTAAATTCATCTCAAACCACAAATATAGAAGTTAGTATTTTGTGTCTAAAACACTTGCAATTTGGGTTCAGTTTTCATTATAGTCAGTATGCCAAACTCATTCTGCTGTGAGATACATACATGGTTGTAAACAAGCCACATTAAAGCTTGATTCAAGAAACTCTAAATTGCAATATATTGTATAATGGAAGCTCGTAAACATGTACCATAAAGAAGTAATATGAGAACGGGAGATTTTAGTATCTACTTTCCCGGTGTAATCAAAGGGTTGGATTAAATTGTTTGCGTTAATAATTAAAATCAAGCAAAGCTTAACACCTCTACTTCACTACTTATTTTTTGGTTTTGGCTTGAAGATTTCGATAAAATTTATATGGGACCACGTTTGAAGTATAATTTACCAAACAAAAAATAACATCAAAAAAGATTCATAATTGGCGGAGATTACGCGTAACATACAAAAAAACAGACACAGGTACCTACATAAAATATATATATCCAGTCGAATTGAAAATCTCCTTTATTGAAGTCGGTTGAAAACAAGAAATGTACTTAATTTATACACCGATTAAAGTAAATTAAACATAACATGCTAAAATAATTGCGTACTTCAGAGTACTTTTAGACCAGTCTTAGACCTAATACAAACACAGTCAAGTGACCAGATGATAGTTATATTTTCCCCCTTTACGAAAACAATATGCTTTTTGAAGCAACAATTTAGTAATCATGATTGGTCGTAACAACTGCCACATCAGCCAATCACAAGAAAGCATCGACCAATCACCAGCGCACATATACCTCGTCCTCTTTCCAGCTGGTGAATTTTGTTATGAAAGAAAATTTGGCATAAATATTTGCCTACAATCGAGGTATATAGTATCTACCATACTACAGTGATGGTAGATACTAGGTGTGTATACACTTTCAAACATTATTATTACAAGATTTATTTATTATTTCTACAATGAACCATCATACTGTTAATCTCAATCATTAACATTCAATTTCTTTGAAGTGGTTCTCGTTGTTATCTGTACTCAGAATATCTACGAGATTCATGCTAAATGTAGGTGGTTTACATTTGTTTCATACAATACATGAGAAAAACAGCTGTAACAACGTAGACGTCATAATAATGTCAGATACTTTATTTTGACAGTAAGGCATTTTTTTGCTTTTAATTTTGGCTTCGTAATCTTGTGCATTTAGCCAATGTCAAGTAATAATATATTTCAAGTGAATTTCATTTTAAAAGTCCTAGTCATAAATTACAGTCAAAGTCAAGTAAAAGAGTCAAGGTCCAGTCATAGTCAAGTCATGCCCTAGTAAAGTGGTAGTTTACTAGAACTTTTATTGGAGTTTTGGAGCGAAGGCGAAAATCACGTTTTTTAACATTTGCCTACACTTATGCACGTTTACTATGTATTAACGGTTAATAATCCACCATTATTACACACTAAATAATTATTTGTGCTAACCTGTCATCGGCGTACTAAATAAACTAAATTTAAAAAATATAATATATTGAACCGTTTTCAAAAAAATCTTGAGAGGTGTCAAGGTACACCCGGATGGAACGAAGTTCAATTTCCGTCTAGCCCCCTTTCGCAACGCGCGATAAGGAACTTTCGTTCCAAAATTAAAAGAAACATGCAAAAACCAAAATCACGCGGTGTTCCCAGGCGGTCACCCATCCTAGTACTGACCGCGCCCGACGTTGCTTAACTTCGGTGATTGGACGAGAACGTGGTATAGCTTAAATAACTCCTATAGCAAAAAGTGTCGTTACAACTTTTGGTCTTAATTTTTTCCGTCTAGCCCCCTTTCGCAACGCGCGATAAGGAACTTTCGTTCCAAAACGTCATTAAATAACGTAATACTGACTAATATACAACAATGTGAAACATTTCGTATACTTGGACGACATATTTTAAACCAGTTATTTAGATTTAAAAAACAAACAACTGAACCGATTTTTATGAAATTGCTATGGAACCAATCTAAATATCCTTTACAATACGTATATTTCAACATTCATATCCTTTAAGTCGCTTTGTAGCATTTATGGTTTCCTACATATATGACTACTAAGTAGTTGGACCTCGCGGCTTCGCCCGCGTCAATTATAAAAACATTATATATCGCATCGAATTGTGAATATAAACCAATCTTGAATCCACCTGAACATACACAATTATTTAATCAAAATCGGTCCAGCCATTAAGGAGTTCACATACACACGTACAGAAAAAATATACATACAGTAATAATTACAGAACAAATTCGTGCAAAATTACGTGCATTTTAAGGTTGGGAACACCCCAACCAGTCACACCAATCGAGTAAAACCGTGACTCGGTGGGATTTTTTTCCCCATCAAGTTAAACTGTTACTGGTTGCTTTAATTACACGCACTGGGGCCTTAGCCATAAACCAATTCTACTTTCGACAACGCTCGGAGAAACGCTAGAAATGTATGAAAATGACATTTCAAGCGTAAAGTTTGATAGAATAGCTAAGTGCTAGCCATAAACCAAGATAGCGTGTCGAAAAAACGAAACTTTTCGTAAAAGTTTAACGAATACGAAAAATTCCCATACAAATATCTAAAAACGGTAGCCATAAACCACTATTTGACAGGCGTTCACGAAAGACGACAATAAAAATGGCGTCTGTTTTGGTCAGCTGTTTTCGAACGTACGGGAAGTGTCATACAATTATAATATTAAATGTGTACACAGGCGAAGATACAATATTAATGACGGTAAACGGCTATGAACCTTTCTTTCAAAGGTTTTTAATGATGTGAAAACGCAGTGTAGAACCCAAAAAATGGATTTTATAAAATCAAAGGTAAGAGTACAAACTCTTTACATTTAATATAAGTAACACCCACCCTTATTGCCTACCCAAGTAAGAAAATGAATTAACATACTTCTTACCTATAAATTGATGTTTGTATCTTTGTACCCAGATGCTGTGCAAGATTCTAGAAGCCTATCATTTCAAGAATTAATATGCTCGTCCAGACATCAAACAAGTTATATACACATTAAATAAAACAGATAGAGTACAAGGTGAGTACTAAGTTAATTTGTTAAAATATTTCAATATGACTATCCATAGAGGAGTTTTTATTTATAACAAGCAATTAAATGTCATTAAAGAAATACAAATTGCATAAAACATATTTGTTCAATTTAAGTAGTTTAGTGTATCCTATATTGAAACAATGGGTTATCAATATATTAAAAACATGAAAGTTTTTTTTATTTCAAGCTTTTACCTTAAAATAAAAAAATATTAAAACGGTATATAATCAGAGAATTTGTCAAGATGAATCCAACAAGCCCATACTCGATAGGTTTATCTTGTTTAGTTCAGAAGTTCCTATGGCCATCTTCCAGCTCCATCATCAGACCTTGGTTACCACTGAAAGACAAACTACTCGTCAAGACGATTCAAGTAAGCCCAAACTCGATAAGGTTGTGTCGTTTCATTGTGAAGTTCCTTTGGCCACCTCCTAGCTCCATCATTAAATCAGCACCATGTCATCATTATATTGCATTGTCACGCGATTTACACATGTATGCAAAATTTCAGGTCAATCTGTAACCAGGAAGTGGATCAAATTTAATTTGCAAGATTTGTTGACAAACATCGGGACAGGTGAAACTAAATAAAAGCTTGTAAAATAGCTAGTTCATAATTAAATCAAGTAGTATGTATGTATGTAATAAATGAACTTATATATATATACAACAGTATCTAATAAGTTCAGACTCAAAATCCTTTTTGTAATAATTGGGCTATTAGTCCGGTTGACTAATTCGTTGATTTCTATTTCATTTCTTACCATTAGCTCCTATAATGATCACCTTAAATTTTGATGACGTGGAGATATAATTCTAAAAAGTATGGTGATAACCCTCTTGGCAAGTCGGATCCCAGGGCTCGATTCTCAACAGGACCAGTAGATTCAGAGTTACCTTTTACTAAGAGACAGGTGTGTGTATGTGTGTTCTGAACATCCTCCTATAATACACCATTAAGTGTTCTATAAACCATCTTAATGATAGAATATCATGTCAATCATTTATAATGTTTCACAATAATATGTCTTCTGTTTCAGGTTTCACAAATGAAATTTCACCTTACAATCTATGACTTACTTATGTTATTTTCCAGTATGTAATTTAATAAAAATAAAATAAAATTCTTGTGGTTTTATTCAATACTATAAATTACACAAATTGTTGCTGGCGAGTGTCTCTATAATCCAGCTATACAGGCACTTAGCAGACCTAGCGCTGGTCACAGAGAATCACAAAGGCAGATCACATAACACCTATATTTATTAAAATGTACCGCATGTTTGTTAATAATACAATAACTTTTTCACATTTTAGCTGAGTGTAAATGATTTTGTGGAATCAGTTAAATATATAGTACTCAATGAAAATAACCTAAACACTCATGCATAATTTAGCTTCCTACAAGTAGAATTTGGGTACCGGAGAACCACTCTAACTTGTGACAGCTTTATGCCCTAAAGATAAGGTAATAAAAATAATTAAAAGTTCTTGTAGTTTTATTATATTTAATCAAACCTTTTTAAAATTATAGTTACTTAATACAATTTAACACTAATAATAAGTAATATTATGATTATACAATTACATTTAAAGTAGGACATCAAGAGAGACAAGCCATTGCAGCACATGTAGGCCCTTATTATTTATTGACAGATTGTAGTTTCTCAGTTGAAATGAACACTTAATAGATTGGTTATATTCCAATGATTTTCCATGTAATTCAAATTCTAACTGGTGGTGATAAGGCCTGCACTGATGTCTCGCTGGTGGGTGTAATGTGCATTTCCCCCTGCCAGCCACCCCAACTCCTTTATATATCGGAGTGCTGGCTCAATTATTCCAGTGGTAATGTAAGTCTGCATGATGTCGACTCTGTTGCGTTGGAATGTTCATGTACTTATCCCAATTTTGGATCATATTTTTTTGTGGCCTCACAGTGCAACATCACGTTTTCCAGTTTCATTCTCCCGCAGGCAGCCACGACTTCAGTGGCACCAGTCTTATACATATGGCTATTTATTTATGCGCCAGATTCTAATAAGTTTTCCTGTAGCGTATTTTGTGACAGCACATTTCCTGATGAAAGGTGATACAAAGCCGCAGTTATTATTAATACATTAATTGACAGTATGGCATATGGTAACTTCTATGTTATCCTCTTGGTAGAAATGAGCACTTCTGACTTCGCGATTGTTTTCCTTATATTTTTGTTTGGAACGCTTGATTAGTTACATTTGTGTTCGATGCATGGGCTTTTTTATCCTTCACTTGAACAAGACAATTCATAGATTTGTACATGCACAGTCGACGATAGTTTTTCGAATAGATCTTTAATTATCTGCCCTAGGGATGGAATCACAGGTTCCCTGCTTGCGTCTTCTGTCTAACATGATTCATGATGATTCTAATAAGTTTGCCTACATCTTGAAATAAAGGAAACAAATTAATAGATTTTTAGAAAACAATCGCAGACCACAGAGAGTACAATAATTCCGCCGTATTTTTTGTTTACTAATGTCAATTTCAATCATCGAGTTCTCAATCGATTTTTTTTTCACTATACGTCATATCGATTATACAAAAATATCTGTTTTTCATTTTTCATTATTATGTTATGTTATTACATTACTATAGGTAATTTACCGAGCGCAGAAAAGTGTTTAAGTTTATTCAGGTACTCGGCGTTTTGTCAATCTGTCCATTGGCATTTAGCATCTAAACCAAACAAGCTAATGACTTCAATTTACACTGTCTTGTTCATCGAGCGAAGCGAGGTCTATAAAGTTAATTTGGTGATTCAGTACATTGCCCGTCCATCCGTCTGTTAAAGGCATTTAGCTTCTAAACCATTAATATCACTTGAATTCTCAAATAACATGAAACGGTTGCCCTAAGCCAAAAATGGCAATTAAAATAAGGCAACTAAAATAAGCGACAAAAATGTCAATAGATTGTTATATCTTTTATTCAGGGGACTAACTATAACAATAACGGCTTTGGGGTCGTCCTTAAATCACGTGATGTTTTTAGCAACTTTTTAACCCCTCATATCTTTGGATGGATTTCGACAATTAAGATATCGTTACATGGGTATTTCTTATCAAATTTCGAAATTTGATTCCCGGGTCATTAGTGCCGAGTCATATGCATTAACTAAATATGTAAGACTTTTTTGATTTCAATGTTCGCTATCTACACCACTATTGTTAGAAATCATCTCAAATATATCAATATTCTTAATAAAAAAAAATGCTAATATATTAGAAAGATGTTTGTTATTGTCTATAAAAGCTTCTATCTCACAACGACGAATTTATAAAAACGATAACTCGATTTTAAATGTCCCGAAAAAAAAATCATTCACGAATTTTCGATTTCTAAACGTATCGAACGATATTTAGGAACACAACCTAAAATTTTTAGTACCTGGCAACACTCTCAAATGATTCAAACCGGCGATTTCTTCTCAACCGTAGGTGAGTTTGTGCAAAAACATATGTAAAAAAAATTTAGGAGTGACATTTACTGCGATCATTATCATCCTCACGTTACATGTATGCATTAAGCATTTTAGTATATATGTATATTATTTGTTCATTTTATGCGTTTTTGGGAGTAAAATCTATATTCGAAATGTAGCAAGCAATTTGAGATTATGTGCCGGTGTTTATGTAGCTTTAGTTAAAATTCGTCATTCCCTCACAGTCATTCCCTCACTGCATTTAGGAGTGAGAGAATGATTTATACAGTATTCTACAGTTATTTTAGATTTTTATTGATTTTTTGCAACATGGTATTTAATTTCAAACAGGTAAAATGGCACGACCAAAGAATTTGAGTGATGCAGAAAAAAAAATTACATTTGTTACCTCTATAATAGTGTTTATTTTTATTTTCCGTGTTTATATAATATATTTGTATTGACTTAGTACAAAAGTTGAGTTTTTTCTTTAGAATATGATATTTCATAGTTTAATACAATTAAAATTACATAATTTTTTTTATTATAATATAATAATAAATCATTCTCTCACTCTATTAAAGATTTCCTCATTTATTTATTTTTTTATACCTTATTTTTTATAGATAATATACTAAAATATGGAAGACCAATACTTGTTCATAGATCTACTAAATTTTTTTTTTGATATCTGCAAAAAAATCTAAGTTTATCAAAAAAAATTAATCTTCAATGATATCTCAAATTTCGCAATTTCATGAGAAATACCCATATATATTCGTCCTAAAACCCATGTGTCCACAAATGGATTATTGATACAAAATAGTAATACTTTAATAAAAAAAATAACCAAACCAATCAAGTTGGATACCAAAATGATGGATATTAAAACGGGATTCCATAAAATTACATAACACATAAAAAACATGTAAAAAATTCGCAGTCGGATTATTTGAATTTTCTGTTGTTCATTGACTTGTTTTCAACACTATTTCCATTTGTTAATGATTCGTAGAAGGGCTCTGTTTCCATGGCCATGAAATTAATCGAGTCAAATCGAGTGTATATTTATTTAGCCTAGGCATTCCTACTCATTTGATGAATTTGACGTTTCCATGCGCTACCATAGACAAAGTTCCAACTTTTTACAACTTAGAAAGTAGAATAGGCGTTAGCGTAAATGTGGCTTATGGCTACCGATCTTTTTTCTCTATTCTACCGAGAGAATAGAGCAATCTCTCTATTCGAATTTTCGAATAGAATTGTACGTGTGGTTTATGGCTAAGGGGGCTGAGATGATCTTATTAAATAACAAAACAATACTTACGAAGTATGAAGGGATGCAGAGTATGGGAGGTAGGATAAAGCTTAGAAGTATTGCTAGAGTGCATCGTCGATCTGTGCACAGAGCCGGGCTGTAGGCGGGGTATCTGTGAATATTGTAAAGACGGTTTTATTCAGTGTATAAGATCAGAGACAAACATTAAATGTAGTATTTTCTGCGTCTCGACAATCGCCTATTCAGCTTAGATCAGTTATCAAATAGGCACCTAATAATTGAAACGCAAGCAAAGCTTAAAAAATACGACTCTACGGCTTCTAGTTTGGTTTTGGTGTGATCTATTTCGATAATATTTATATGAGAACATCTCTGAAGGGTTATCTACCAAACAAAAAAGTTAATTATACACTATTACACATAACATAAAAAAAAAATTGAATTGAGTACCTCGTTCTTTTTTGTGAAGTCGGTAGAAAATAAATAAACATTAAACGTTTTTATGGTAAGAGCTACAAAATAGGTTTAAAATCTTGTAGCGTGGGTGCCAGAAACATTCGCGTCACGCACTCAATCACACCTTGACTCAGAAGCACAAATCTCCCTTGGAAAGAAGACTTGCGTTGCCACCAGGAATCGAACCCGATACCTTCTGTCTAAAAGGCAGACAGGCAACCAATCAGACCTGTTCTTAACAATGGTAGAATTATACCTATTGGTAATTCTTCTCTAATTATTCTCTAACTAGCCGTGCCCCGCGGCTTCGTCCGCGTTAATTAAGTTAAAAAGTAGCCTATCTGTTACTCTAGAACCTAAACTATCTACATTCAAAATTTCATTCTAGCCGTGCCCCGCGGCTTCGTCCGCGTTTAATAAGTTAAAAAGTAGCCTATCTGTTATTCTAGAACCTATACTATCTACATTCAAAATATTATCAAATTGGTTTATATGTTACGAAGATACGTTGCAACAAACATTCATACACACACAAACTTTCGCATTTATAATATTAATAGGACTATTTTTATCCTTTGAAATGGGATTCTCAATTGAAATCATTAAAATACGATATAGTTATTTGATTCAGTCATAGTTCTTCGAAATTACTTACTTGATAGCAATGTACCGCCAAACGGCGAGTGACAGGGTAAGCAGTATGGACGCCGTGTGCAGAATTTGTGTGAAATGGCTATGAAACAACAGGTACACTGCCCAAGAGTATGGGCGGTCATGCTGTCCGGGGAACAACTGAAAAAAGTTCAGCCTGAATTAAAAATACAGAAGCAACAGTTATGAAGTTATCAGCGGCTGGTTTTGTCATTTTTTCAATGTTTATATTATTATGTATTCCACCTCCGCAGCAGTTGGGCTAAAAGTTTACGGTATGGAGTAAAAATTTGAAGCAATTTTCTGTTTTGTTTGAAATGCTTTATTTCTCTGACTGATGGAAGGGCAGATACTCGTTTTACAAATAAGACAAAGGAAAAATACAGCTTTGTTAACGATGCGGCTCAATTTAATGAACAGGTCATCGGATATTTCCGGCTCTCTACATTTCTCGAATAAAATGGATACAATGCTTTTAAAACCACTCAGTCGGACCGATCTATGATGACGTTTAAAGGTACATTAAGTTGATGTAATTTAAAATTGAAAAACGATGTTTATACTTTTCCCAATTTAAACAACCAGAACATACAATAGTCATCACATTACAATCACTTGACAATGGTTTGCATTATCTTATTATCATATCTCGAGAGAGAGAGAGTGGGACGTGATCCGAATGAGATTCTACCATCGAGATAAGAAAAAAACCTACGTTTTCTACTAATAGATATGTCATAGTAATGACAAAGTACCGCTACTGAGAGCAGCATAGAATAAATTAAGTCACACGTCATCTGGCAAAGTCAAAATGAGAAAATACTGTTTTGTTCTAAAGAATGTAAGGAGTCGAACTCATTGCTCTTTGTTACCGGAATGGTCCAATCTGGGTGTCTTCAAGTCTAGAATGAATGAGGTATCTTCTAGGCAAGCATGTTCTATCTTCAACCGCATCGTCACTTCCATCAAGTGAGATTTAGTGCTCTAATGCTTGCCTATCTAGGAAAAAAAATGATGTGATTTTACTAACTAAAAACGCAATTGGGATGTGTCTGTAACTTTTAAACTTTCGCTATTCGACCACAGACGTTTCGGGCAAGTTGCATTGGCCGTGGTCTTCTCGAGACCATGGCCAATGCAACTTGGCCGAAACGTCAAAGTAAATAAAAATAGTTTTTTAGCGCGATTAAGTCCCGAGATATTACCTAAACTATGGGATGTGTCTGCTCACTTATGAGCTACGAATAGTTCCGGCATAAATATTGTGCTTGTTACGTCCTCTATTAGTAGTGTCTCTGTTAGATGATGCCTCTCATTGCTCCCTACTAAATTTGGAAGAATAAGAGCTTGTGACAAATAGTGCAAAAAAATCAAGTGCCCCTAGCAGTGATGCATGAGATGCAAACTAGATTGACGACAAAGGATACCTACGTTAATGAAATTCATCAATCCAATTTTAAATTAGAAGCGTTTTATGATCTTTTGTTACAACAATGACCCACATAGTTTACAGCGCCATAAAGCTATGATATGTGATATTTTTAGTATCCACCTCGGTCCAACGATAAAGTTTATACCTCTATCGATGCATTGCAGGCTCGAGTCTCAATTGCTTTGCCAGCCGTTTATGAGAGGGCTACCAGAGAGTGTTTATTTTGTTATCAGAAGTGGGATATAAAATAGCCACAACCAGCTGTTACTGTCTTTCTAGTGGCAGTAAGAATTCATAACCAAGCTTTCCACGAAGGTCGATAATGCCATGTGAAATCTAAAAGATACAAAATACAAGTTTCGAATAAATTGTAGGTTTTATACTATGGTTTTAATGTTGTACCATTATAAGGGTTTGTCACTTTTTGGGAACCGAACTATTATTACGAGCAAAAGACCCTAGGAAGGGTCGTCTTGTATAAACAAATGTATTGTTTGTATCTTGTGAATTATTCATAGCTATTACCAATGTTTATGTAAGTATAAACAAAGATTTTAGATGTAAAAGAGAAAAAGGAATGTACTTATTAATTTTTTTGGAACGAGTAAGACCTGAAGAATTATTCAGAAGACAAATCGTATAAAAAAGGAAAAAAAGTATTACTAATGATTCACGGCATAAACAATAAGGCGGAACAGTACTGATTTGACTTTATCAATAAAATAAAACAGCAAACTGCATTGTGTAATTATGTTTAACCAAAAAATTTGTACAACCAATGTTGGAGGAAAAAACGGCAGAACAAACAAAATAAAAATATATATACAAACAATATATATGTAGGTCATGGCTTTCGATTATCCTTGATAAATTAATTACCAGAAAAGCATACTTACCAGGTATCTGTAAATGGCAAAGGGCACGTACTCTATCATAACAAAGACATCGGCTACCGCGAGCCACTTCAGCAGTCGATTGATGGGAGCCGAAGCCAGATCACGACGCGTCAGAACAGCCACATTCAATGCATTTGCCAGGCTTCCAAATATACAAATCTGTTGATATCAACAAATATTAATATATATTAACAAATTTAATTGTGGAATCACTCTTGAAGTTACCTTAAATCTTATATCATTAGCATGTGATGCTGTTTGATTTCTAAGCAACATTTAACCGCCACCCCAAGTTAAACGACTGTTATTTCATTAGCCGGAGTTTGTTGAACTCGGACCTCAGTATAAAGCGACAATAATAAAAGCCTTACCAATAAACTGACATAAACATGTATACTATTGTACGCGAGAATCAAATCTCGAAACTCTCCGGAGCAATATTCCGAGCGCTCACATTCCTTTACAAAAGATATGTTATATTTGCTCCTTAAACCTTCAAGCACTCTAAGAACTTCCTCAATATTTGCGCTGTAGTTACTCGCATTAGACCCATGGTGCTTCCAAACTGATATAATACTGGATTCTCCGAAAAAGGAATCGTACGTTCCGTTCGAGGAGTCGTTGCCATAGTTGCGAGTGTCATTGTCCGCTAGCATTATGATCGCGAACACGTTCCTTTATTCATCACTTAGCGCAATCTATGAGATTGCTCCTTTGGACGGAGATAGTATTCTTGGTGTGAAAATGGAATTTGGTCACACTGGATTGTCGTGATTTCATCGTCGATGTTTATATCCGGACCTGAAACAAAGTCTTAAATTGACATTGGTATTTGTTTAGTTTTATGGAGCAGCTGCGCTCCATGGTTTTACTCGCGTGAAGATTATGAAATGTAATAGTGATATTGGTGGAAACTTTTATATGTTATTTCAGATTTTACATCAAAATCTCAGGGTTACGAGCCCAGTGTTTTGCCGCGGCAGAATTTTGACCTATATAAGTTCAAAAATCTCTGGATGACAATAAACTGTAATGCGCAAGCGTGACGCTTACTATCAGGCAAGCAACTTGCTCGTCTCGTCTCTCAAAAAAAACATTGTACCAAATTTCAGCCAAATTTGTTATTGTAGTATTGGCGTAATTAAGTAACATATTAAATATATCACTTTAATTTTATTAATGCGCTGTAACAGCTGAACGGATGAAATTTGTATGCATATAGGTTATACACAGGCAATTTTTAACCTGATTAACGGGGACTTGAATAAACAGGGCCGTGCGGGATTCAAACTAGGGTGATAATGATTTAAAGTCGCATGAGATACTTATCGCTAAGTCACTCCCGCTTACTAACAGTCACATATACACATAATACAAAGAAGTGTAATGCGTGTGCTGAAAATACATCGGACATGCCCATCCCAACCACAACACAAGGACAAATTTTCTTTGGTCAAGAAAACTGTATTCTTTCAGGAATTGAACTAAGACCTGCAAAATACATAACCTTGTTTACCACATAAACAGGATCGCGAAATGTCAACCATAAAAGCTAAAACTGTGCGGACTGAAAATAAAATCCATAATTAAGTTTTGCTGTGTAAACGGATTTATTTTCTCAAGTTTTCTTGTTAAAGGAAAATTATTCATTACATTCTCTGCAGGTATGCTGCGTAAAAAATGCATGAATCTGTATGCTGACGACCAAGTTCATATAATATTAACTTAAGTAGAGATCTTCGAGTACAATAATACCCATAGATAGTTAAGGTAGATAAATAAGTACCTTCTACATAGTAGTATCTTCAGTGTAATGTGTTGGAACAAAGTTCCTGCTGGAAATCAATACACATATTTTTCTATAGATTACTTTGGTCTATTATATTATTCTATTATCATTACAGTACGTAATTTTATACTATGCTTCTACGCGTCCACTCCATAGACATGACTGTTATAGGTTCTAACAACTAAACAAAATTCAATTGAACAGTCAGGGGAGGAGAGCTAGGTTATAAAAATAGTCCTACAGCCCATATTGAATTGTGCGTAGATCATAAACAGCTAATTTCAACTAGAGTATATAGATATATACTTCGGCCGCATCTCCGTTTTCCATCAGATGAGATGAGTGGACTACCTTTGCTTGCCTAGCTTGATGCCTATAGAACCGTCTTTGATATTTAATAGGTACGTGTAACTATACTAATATAACCATAAAATTACAGTGCGCGCATTTAGATTAAGCAAAACGAATAAGTCTTTTATGGCAAATGGGGTTAGATTGTACAATATAATTCCTAAAATCGTAACTGAATTACCTCTGGGAAAGTTAAAATCTGTAATAAAGCGGGCATTAAATAAGAAAGCTTACTATAAAACGATCGACTATATTAATGACAAGGATGCATGGAGGCAAACTGCACAAGCTCTTTCTAGCGACTACCATAATAACACCTAGGTTAATAAAATGATGTATATTAATAAAATGATGAATGTTTAAAAAAAAAATGAATGAAAAAAAATGCGCCGCCGAGTTTCTTGCCAGGTTCTTCTCGAGATGGCTGTAATTTTGCGAATCTGGCAATAGAATCATTAACTTTCATGAGTGCCTCTTTGGGGCCCATGAGAATTAACGATTTTGATTTTAACAATTCTGTTTTGATACATTTTCAGCCTCCTGTTAGATATTTTTCCATCATCATTATCTCAGCCGTAAGAACGCCACCGTTGGATAAAGGCCTCCACAAAGATTTCTAAAAAGATCGGTTGGAAGAGGCCCGAATTCAGCATCTTCCAGCGCGACCTTCACTATGTCGTCTGTCCACCTTGAGGGCGGTCTTTCAACGCTGCGCTTGCCAGTCAGATTTTTTGGCCCCTATCGGATCTCAGTTTTTCCACTATTTCCATAAATTTTTTACTTCTGCAATGTAAAAATTATAATAGTGATAGCAAAAGATCCAGATACTGGTCTTTAAAAAGATTGTCTTTTTCATCTTGACTTCACGAACTGCTTGGATTTAGATCTTATCTTTAAATGAAACTCTCAACCAATATCTACTGAGATAGCAAAAGGTATTAGAATAAGAATTCAATTTATTTTAAAACTAGACCTATTGGTATAAAAAGATCTCAAATCATATCTATTTATGTCGTCCCAAAAGTATTGGTTCCAGTAACAGTAGAGAGAAAAATAAAACTAACAGTTTCGAAGCAAGGTGCCAGAATCGCAAAAGACCATATATATGCACTTTACCAGATATGCATATCACTATTATAATACGTTATTTCACAGGCTGCCATAATTTCAGATAACCAAACTTATTACGCAAGTTGCCAAACACGTACGTTCAAGCGTATATGTACTTATAGTATAAGATTTACTTACGCCTACGAATTTCCCTATATATATTACGATTCCCCGAATAAAATATCCGGGTCTTCAAGTGGGCGTATAATATGTTATTAGCAACGCTGAAGTAGGTACAAGCTTGTACCTTTGTATAGGGATACACATAATACAATAGTGAATACAGAGGCGACGGGGCGCCACACTCACTAATACAGTAGCTAATTAATGTTCGCAGCGATAATTACTTTCCAATACGCATTTACCAGTACCTATTGATTGTACAAAGGAAAAGACAAGGCACCAAAATATTGATTGATCTCTCAAAATGTTCATTGATCACTTGGGTGGTTCAGCACTTTGTCTGTCTTCTATCCATCCGTCCGTCTGTTTGTCTGTCAGAGGCATCTAGCGTCTAAGCCATACAAGCGAATAGCTTAAAAAGCTCACAGAATACGTATGGCTATGGCCCAAACCCAGAAATGGCAATTAAAATTATATAAATAAAAACATTCAGGGGGCACCCATTCACGTGAATGGAAAGCAAAATATTGATTGTTTTTTTTGTAGGTGGAGTACGAAACGGTTTAAAAAAATATCTATATTTGAACAGGACAATTTGGTAGGCCGCCAAAGTCACTGTTAGACTGTTATGCCCCGGGATCTTTCTTACGGCTATATACATATTTAAAGCTGAAACTTGCACATTATGTCTGTTTTATCATCTAATTAAACAATAAACACAGAATCAAACAGTTATTTTTATGAAAAAAAGTTAGAAACTTTAAAAGTTTTTCTCTATTAGGTAAAATGTAGGCGCGGTATCTCAGTTCGGGACAAACGACTTGTTAAAAATAATTGTAAGGAACGAACGTAGCCTTTGATTATAATTTAACTAAAACCAATATTTTCATTTGTTTTAAACGAAACTATTTTTTTTATAATAGTAACAAAAAAAATGTTCTGCGTGATTCTTTTTACAACATGTGTTATCGATGGTGTTTATTAGATCTTGATTTTATTTATTTATATTCAAATTGAATAGGTTTGAGATAGTTGTCTTAACTGAAACAAAACACACTTTCTTGGTAAAATTGTTGAGTTTAATATGAAAATTACTAATCATTAGGTGGATGTGCATTTAATTTTATTGTTACTTTTTCAGAGCAATTCCACTTGGAACTTTGAATAACTGAGTTCCTATTTGGTGGTGTAATACGCTTCTTTTTCTGATACTAAGGGAGTTATTTTACAAGCTGCGCCCAGCGGCATTGCTGACTAAAAAAAACACATATCAGGATTATGGCTTATTAAGCTACACCGCTATATAGACATTCCACAAATACGGACAAAGCGTTTTGCTTGCACATTCTTTGTGCGAACCGCAAAGAAATGGAACTCCTTAACTGAGACGGTGTTTCCTGATAAGTACAATATAGGAAAGAAACTTCACAGTGTTGCAAGAAAGAATGAAAGAAATAAAGAAAGAAAATAATTTATTTGTCAGCGAAACAGATTATAATAATAAAAAAATAGTATAAATAAAATTTTTACTCCCACCACTTTTCGACACTGAAAAAGGTTGCGAATGGGAATTTCAAAGCCCTTCCATAAAAAAAATTATTTCAATACTATATTTTAAATGTATTTGAAAAATCATACAACAGTATTTGCAATAATAAAATCATACAACTGTATTTCAACTGATCGTTGGCTTAGTTGGGTGGCGTTCACCTTCTAGGCATCGGATTCGATTCCCGGCAGGAACACAAGTTTTCTCCCCAAGGAAAATTTGTGTTTCTGGTTCTGGTTGTGATTGTGTGTGTGATGTGAAGGTTTCCGGCACCTACGACACAAGTCATCGAACTTAGTGTAGTTTAATAGCCGTACCACGACAGACATTGGTCTCAATGGTTGGAATAATTTGGTTTTTGGTATTTTACTAACTACCCGGTACTATAAGTTACGTTCGTTACGTTCGTTACGGCGTTGCACTAGCGCCTTCATGAAAGTCACAAAAGCACAGAATAGAATAGAATCATTTTTTCGCCTTATAACAAAGATTGTTACACTGGGCAAGTCATATTGTTACAAATAATATCCAAAAATGTATATGTTCTTCTTATATAACAATAGGATAAACTAATTAATCTTTATAATAATTTTTACACTTCACAAAAAAAATATAATAATATCATTTGGTTTTTTTTTATTGCAATCTCTAATAGTCAGCACATGGTGTTAAAAGTTTACAGTTCATTAGAGACCTTGTCGAGCACAACAATATTATGTCGTTTGCGTTTGTTAGCTTATTACTTAAAAAAACGAAAATCTTTATTGATTATATAGCTTTTTTTAACATAACAAATATATACTTACTGAAAAACTTAAAATACATTATATATTACAGTTTTTAGTTTAATTAATGTAATATAATTATAATGTATTTAAGTTTATTAAATTATAGATATAAATTATATACAAGTTATAAAAAGATAGATTAAAGATGGTTTAGACGATCTTTAATGTTCGGTAAAGTTCGCAAAATGCTTACTGCATTACCACGCTGTATAGCAAGGCTTATCCTCTGCCCCAAATACAAACCAGCATTTTGGTAATAAATAAGTATATATTTTTTATGTGAAAAAAAGCTATATCATCTATATCATTTGTAAATAAATAAACAAATGTAATTTTTTTTTAATTATGTTTAGTCAAGTCCGTCCCATGGTGCGGCTTAATGTACAATTAGTTATTTATAAATCCTGCAAAGGTTTGTGGAGAGAACACCCTAAAAGATATCAACATTACAACGAAACCACAGCTATAATAAACTTTTATCTTTTCCACTTTTCCCGAACCTTTTCCGAGCTGAATTCTTAAAATCTCCCTAATAAATTCAAACGGATACCCTAACGGATACCTATAGGAGTGTCCCTACATTTCTAGGTTTAAAGGGCTAATATACGTCAAGGCACCTTTTTCAACCACAGACAATTTACCCCCTGACACTTTTACACTTAAAGGTGCATATTGCATAACTTATATTTCGGCGGTTACGCAAGGTCACGCGTGACATGATTTTTTATGGTTTTATTTAAATTTTGTAAAGGCCCGCACAATCTGAGTTTCTTCAAGTTTAGAGTGAATAGGTATCTTCTAGGCAAGCATATTACATCTTCGGCCGCATCGTCACTTTCCATCAGGTGAAATAGTTGTCAAATGCTTGCCTAACCAGTATCAAAAAAAAATCTATTCAATTCAATTTCAAAATATCTTTAATCAAACATTAATAAAATAATAATACATGTACATTTCTCGTGTAAGTAATATCCTAGAAGCGACAAATAATGACACATTTGTTTGTTTTACAAGCTGAGGCGCTTTTACAAAACTTTTCTCTTATGGTTAGTTAAATATTATTATATCATTATAAATGAACGTGAATACTAATTATATGCGACATATTTCTTTTAATATTTTTTGTAAGTTTTAGTGCTAACTATACAATCAAAAGGTAAACATAACGCCACTAGGCAGTAGTAGTTAAATTAACTATCTAGTAAATTAATATCCAGTAACAAAAAAAAAATTTATAAAAGCTGTGTAAATAATTCGTCAAGTAAGTATACGTATATATGATGTAGCATTTACAATGTTCTTTTTAAAAATTATGAAACAAAATGGTTTCAAAAAGATAATAACATCTAATTTATGTTTTTTTCTCTTACATTTCTAGATGTTATGAATATTCTGAGAAGGACTCATTTATCATATCATACAGATTCCAACCAATATTTTTTTATCAGATTTTTTTATAATTACCGAGTAAAACAACAAAAACGGTTACAAAAACGCGCTTTTTAGGAGAAATTCTGGTATCACCCTCTTACTACAAACTATGTTTTTTCCATTTCACACCGATACATTGTCATATATAAAGTACTGTGACAAATGTATCTAACAGCCCGTAGTATTTCAAATGCTGTAACTGCTCCAACCATTTGAAAACAATATTTATCAGCGCAACATGGCGCCAACATTCTTCGTTTTTATCAAAAAATATGGGCGTTTGATAACTGTATTTTAATTATTTGCCCCTGAAACTTACAATGTGATTTCTGATTACAACATATTTTGAAACTGGCATAAAATATATATTTTACATGCTTTTTATTAGCTTCACGTATGTATGTCTGTAACCGACTCCTTTGGACTTGATTTTGACCCACTTCAAACCGTCTAACTTTGTAGGCTTATCAAAGATCGATGACGATACAAAAATATGTATTTTTTTATTATAAAGCGTGTTTTTTAGTTTTTTTAAACTATTATATTTATTTCCTGTATTATCAGGTAAACGTGATTGAGTGTTTACTTATTTCCATTTAGGAGCATTTATTCCATTAAGATTTATTTGAGGTCGTTTAGAGTTTGTTTTTAATGAGATTTTTTTACTTCTTTTTATTTTCTTCTTTTATTTTTTATTTGCTAGCATTTTGACCTTTGAATCTCAACAATGCTCTAATTATTTAAGAAACAATAAAAATTTAATACTGTAGCCAGCCCTCAAATAAACCAGCCTCGGTACCGGACCCTCTTGTGCCGAGTGAAATGTTTTCTAAATATCCAATAAACCGATTGAGCTGAAATATTGTATTCACGTTTAGTTTGGATGAAAATGCATGGTTAGCTGTGTGACGTCATTCTGAATCCAACATGGCGGAGCACCCTAAAATGGCGGACAAGTAATTTTTAAAGCACTCATACAATATGGATATCAAATGAAAGGTTTTGCTGGGATTCACTCGAAAAATAAAGTGACACTTTAAATCCAATATGGCGGACTTCTAAAAGCTTGTCTTAAAAAGAGTTTTTAACAAGTAGCGTATTATTGAAGCATGTGTTCTATATCAATATGACGTGTTATTTGTAGTACGAGTTACATTTTATTATTGTATGGTTTCGTACATAGTATTACAACAGTTCATTCATCATAATTGATACCTCGTTCATTATCTGAGAAATAGGACGCAGGGACAGATAAGACCATCATGCCTCTATAGATGTCACAGACAGACGGTCTCAATTTCCAATAGTTAGGAGGTACAGAACACTACAAATGTGTATATTATAAGAATGTACTACCTAGATTTTATTCGTAACAAGTCATGCATTAGTTTCCTTTAGAATCATTATTTGCAACAAGATATGTATTTGATTGATCTGGAACAATAATCGTCTGACTCCTTAACCTTTTTTAATGATTTATTCACATCAATAATTAACAGAATTAACATCTAATAAGAAGCCCTTCGAAAAAGAAAGGAAATATTCCAATGTGTTTTTGATAAAGTAGGTAAAATAGAACACAGATATACTAGTCATAGTTTTGTCATATCTAATATCTTTAAACGAGCAATTCTTGTATTATATATATATGTGTAATCAGGATCTCGGAAGCGGCTCGAACGATTTTCATGAAAGTAACAGATTAGGGGTTTTTCGGCCCAAGGAATCGATTTATCAACGTTCCAGGTCCGAGAAATGCTCGGTTCCCAAACTGCATTTGAAAAACCGGGTTTAAGAAACTATCACCGCCATCTATTACGCCATGACCGATATAAAAAACTGTTTCTACTCGACACTAGATGGAGTTTTCTGAGGCTCAAATTCAAACACATACCAAAAACAAAAAACCGAGTAAAGCTCGGTCATCCGGATATTCATCGTTTAAGCTGAGAAACAGTTTTTAGAAGTGGTGAGATATTTTTTCAGTGTCCACCTGGAGCCACACCATTGCCAGACATTCAACAGCCAAGCGGTAGTGTGCAAACATTACTGTGTTTTGGATTGAAGGGCAATGTTTCCTATGAAATTACAGGCATCTAATAACTTAAAGTGATGAGCGCAGTGCTTTTCCGCGCAGGATTTTTATCTACAAACGTTCGTAATTGGGTAGCACTGAACTGTAATGGCAAGCGTAACGCTTACCATCAGGCGAGTGACTTGCTAGTCTCGCCACTCAATAACAGACAGGTAAACAGACAGGTTTACAATATCGCCGATCAATCATATCTGACCAATTTTATAATGACTTGCAAGTTAGGACGGTACTCAAATAACTTCGTATATTTGGGGAACCCGTTATTTGGCAAGAACAAAGTATAAGCATATCGATTACTGTTATTGTAGTAAAACAAATACAAAGGAAGTTAACAGAAACCAATTGCTATAAATGGAATTATTTCTATATTTAGGAATACCAAATTCTCATTCTGAAAATGTACCAGTAACAATATTAAAAAATTTCACAGATCGAGATTTCCAAAGATTCTCCGAATAACTAAAAGAGATTTCGGATGGACCCAAAAAGGGTCGCTTTTTTAAGTCTCCAAAAACTGAGTAATTTTTGAATCAATTAGAATATCTTAAGAGAAAATCGTTAGGGGTGGACACAAAATTACCTTGCCTTGTGACTATGTAGAGTTGGTTAGTGAAATACTTAAGCGTTGTAAAGATTCGAGCTGTAATATGAGCGTAGCATAAAGGTGCACTACCTTCACAGTAATATTTATAACTTCTTAAATAACTTTGGAGACTTAAGCAGAGAACGAGGACAATGATTTATTTAGTACATACCTATACATGATAACGAACAGGCCGGCATCAATCTAGATGGGACTTCTATATGATAACAGATAACTGCTGGACTCTTGCGCAGTAATATAAACCAACCTTAAGGAAAACCCCCTTAAAATGACAATTAATTATTCGAGTATATTTAGGTAAGGTAAGTTTTTAAGAAAATAATGTATTTTCTCTATTTTCTCAAATTACAACCATACAAAAAAATCCGACCAGCACGGTTTTGTCATAGCTGTAGATCATTACAACCATCTGTATTACCAAATCGTGTTTAAGCGTTTGAATAATTAAACAAAAATGTATCATTATTAATAATTATTCATTTCGTAACCACTGTTCCGAAGGAAACTTTTATGAACGTAGAACAATGACGTCCTATTACTTTACGTCATTCCTCTTAAAGGTTGTCTGGAAGAGATCGCTTTCAGCAATAAAACCGCCTATTGTTACACTTTTATAAATATTGTGTTATTTATTGTACTATTTGTGTTCTTTGTTATTTAAGGTGTTCAATAAAGAGTATATATCTATCTAATCCTACTAATATTATAAATCCGAAAGTTTGTGTGTAAGTATGTTTGTTCCCTCTTCACACCTTAACGGCTGAACGGATTTGGATGAAATTTGGAATGTACATAGATTATACCTAGGATTAACACATAGGCTACTTTTTAACCTGATAATAGCGGGCGAAGCCGCGGGGTTCTGCTAGTTAAAAATAAAAATGTTTTATGTTAGTACTTCTAATTTTTGAGATCATTATCAACCGTCTCATAAGCGTATTTTCGAGCTTCTAATTATGCTTAATTAGAAATTAGATCAAATGCATGACTTTTAGATACAAGGTACTAAGAACAAGATTCACCTACTGAAGGAAACCTACGTTTTAGGCTCACAAAGCATTAAAAACGTGACATACCATATTAGTATGCGTGAATATTGTATAAATTAATATATAGGTTCCAATGTAAATATGTAAATGTCATATTGATAGTAACGACGCGACGTGCGGTTCGGCTCGCCGGCGCCAGGGATTTTGAATATTCATTAATTTCTCTATAGAATCGTCATTTTGTTTGTTTCGTAGTTAGTAGGCAATGATCTTGTGGATTATTTGGTCATATAACATCTGACACTTGTTTTGTACATTAGTGGAGTCGGCAATAAATACTAAGAACATAGTAGGTACCTACAAAATTGTTTCTAGGTGAGGTAAGTGTTAAATGCCAGGCTATTAAAGAAATATATTAGTATTTTTTTTATTTCGTATAGGCAAATGTTTGACCTCTACCTCATCTGATGGTAAGCGACGATGTGGTTGACAATATAGCACGCTTGCCTTGAATATACGAGGTATTCCGTTCTTAACCCACAGTTTTAACCTACGAGTATTTTTTTCTATGAGGACCTACCTATTTTCTTGAATAAATACAATAATAACGAGTAATGCATTCTTAAGATGATTAACGAAATACCAAATAGAATAAACAAAAAAAAAACAAGCGGAAAATGATAATAACTTACAAAATGTATTACAATCGAACAAAACAATTGAAAATCATATTTATTTACTGAAAACTCATCCTTATTAGAATTAATGATCGAATGACTGTACCAACACAGACCTCTTTTGGTTTGATGACACTTGAAAAATAATAATGACTTTACACTGGCTAAATGAACAAGACTGCGAAGCCAAAATAAAAAAACTAGTATAGCGCTTTAAATCCGAAAGAGGTTTGTGTTGATATAGCCTAACCAAATAGTTAGTACCTCAAAAATTTAGGGTCGGAAGTTCGTTTAGGCCTTACCTACTAGGCTGCAAAATATAGTCCCTCCGTAAACCTGTTATACCTACCCACTAATCCTAGAAAGTAACGAAGGGATTTCTTCCGATTTTCACTAATGGATAGCCGCAAGGGTTAGCGGTGAACAAAACCGAGAGCGCAAAAGCTTGTGGTAGATAATCCATTTAAAAGTAAGCCTCAACTTTAATTAAAATAGGGTTGTAAATACCTTCCACATGCCATTGTTCTTACTGTCACTAAGCGTTAGACCACGCACCTGATGGTAACTTAGTAAGTGATGTGGTCGCAGGTGGTAAGCACGCTACCTAGAAGGTTACTGGAGGTCAATGATTTTTCTACTACAGCTGTATTTAGGCACCAAGTAGTTAACGTTAGCGTAAGAATGACCTTCGGGTTCACTTTTTGTTTTTTGCTGTGTGTAGCCTCTGTAGCATCACCGGCGCGAAAGGCGCTCCGCCGCCCTTCGGGTTCGCGCTACGGCCCGCTTAAATTTGGCCTGGCTCTCGGGACCTATCGCTACTGAAATGTCGATGTCCGTCGGGCCAATTTAAACCGGGCCGAAGCGGGAATAACTCAGCCCTTCCGCGATATGGTTTATTTTAGCACCAATCAACACATAATATTATTCGCCTCAAGCCCGATCAAAAATTGCTACAACTCGATCGGGACGCGCATTGAGGTATATCGCTTTATAACCGCCTCGTAATTATAATTTACTGTAAGGATCAATTGAAAAATCAAATTGCTCAATTCTTTAAGAAAGAAAAAATACAGTTGAATTAATAAAACGGTTGCATTACTTTACATATTTAAATAGCGTGGAATAATTGAACGCATGCAAAGCTTAAAAAATCCGACTTCACCGCTTTATCTTCGGAACCTTGAAAAATTTTACGTATTAAACACGCATTATTGACGATAACCTAAAAACTAGCGATCAGATCTTGACCAAATTTGAGTGGGACCACATGGAAAGCACCAGCTTTCAAATAAAAATATAATCATCAAAATCGGCGCACGAAGAAAGAAGTTATGTGGTAACTTTAAAAGTCGGTTAAAAACGAGAAAATCATCAATGTAGTCCACAGAATACGCATTATTGAGGATAACTCAAAAACTACCAGTCACATCTTGATCAAATTTAAATGGGACCAATTTGAAAGCACCATCTATCAAACAAATAAAAAAATTCAAAATCGGTTCACGTGGAGCGAAGTTATAAGGTAACACACATTAAAAAAAAAATACAGTCGACCTCCTCCTTTTTTGTGAAATCGGCAAAAATTGAGGTGTAGGTATTAATTATATCAGCCCTTATTTATGATAATGACTTTTATACTACGTCATGTGTGAAACTGTCAAAAGGCCTCCAAATTATGATAAATGGTAACCTTAACTTTTTGAGTTGAAGCTTACATTTAGTTCTATTTAATGTGTGAGGGATTATACCATAAATACTGGCTATTAGAATAAACAGCGAAAAAGCAGTTACCCTGGATTAACAAAGGGATTTAGTACCCGGGTTCGTGGATATAATAGTTACAAAGGAAATGGTATTGGTAAATTAGTATTAGGTATGTAGACAAATAAAAGAATTTAAAGTTTCTTTACTTAGTTCAGTTCTAGATAATAAATGTAAACACTAGTGGCTATGTGACCTGCTGACATCGCGTATTTTTCAAAATGGCTGTTATATGTACGTTTTCTACCTCTATTTAACCGCCATTTAGAAAAATGTCCAAAAACTGAATCGACAAAAATAGTCTATATAATTATTAAACCTGTTCATATAAATTCACTAGAGTCGGTTCAAAAATGCGACCTGTAAAGGAAAACAACCGGAAATCCGCTGGACATACTAAAGCAATTTTGCCCAAGCTGCAACGGAGATGCTATGTTCGCGCTACGCGCTCGCTTTGTCAATAACATAAACAGAAGGAGTAGAACTCATTGCCCGAGTCTTTGTATCCTGAACGATATAGTGTGGGAGTCTTCAAGTCTAGAGTGAATAGGTATCTTACATAGTAAATCTTCAGCCGCATCATCACTTTCCATCAGCTGGTGATGATATGCAAATCATTGCGTTAGAAACCAGATATCTCTACTGGGTAGAGTCTGTATTAATGGTAAGTCGACTGACGACAGGATGGCCGTAAAATATAATCTTCTCGCGGAATAGGCCTTCAAGGAACTCAATGAGCAACATGTATCAGAATAGGCCACATTGGTAGTGGGTTGTACCTATCGCACCAGAGTACGACACTCGTGCTAAACCGTGATCGATAAACTCTCAGGTAGAGTAATTGCTCCCAGCGTCTAGTTCAGGCATTAATTGGAAGGTCAGATGCGCTCATGCACCATGCCAATTAAGTGCACTTGGAAGATTCGAGAATTTCGAGAACGAGGCAGCTGTTTTCACCACAATATGGAATTAAGGCCAAACATTAAGTTTTAAATCTTTATAGCTATAGAATCATATGTATATGTTTCTTTTTTTTTGGTAAAGAATTAAAATTCGTGAAATCAGTTTCTAAATTTTTTAAGTCAATGATTGGTTTAATTTGTTTAACGGTACAAAAACTAACGTCATCGCCTTTAATAACAAACACTTTAAGGTATAAATGGGTATAATAATAATAATTAAACGCAAGCAATAGCTTAAAAAACCCGACTTCACCGTCTCGAAACCTTGATCAGATTAAATGTACATTATTGACGGTAACTCAAAACTACTGATCAGATCAAAATTCATTCGATTTGGATATCCTCCTTTTTAATGAAGACTGTAGAACAAATACATAAACACTTTCACACTCACAGGCGCAAGCTAAGTCCGATGACTTGTGTCATGGGTGCGGAAAACATTCACATCACACACTCAATCCCAACCATAATTAAACCAAGTTAATTACGCATATATAGACTAAAAATTATTAAAGGCCCTTTGTTAATTCTTGTTATCTTTATTATGACAGTAGATCTATATGAATAGTATTGATTTTATAATAAGGCTTTTCATAAACTTTAGACGAATGAACAGACGCTATACCAGGTTAATTAATAACTATAATAATGTAATATCAATAAAACAGATTACTAATTAATGTAGATATTATGCAAAATTAACAGGTTGATAATTCAATTATTTTTTTTTAGTGCTGTTTAATTTTGAATCTCATTTGGATATATTAAACAGCTATATCAAAAGTATAAAGACAAACTGTTATATCTATATAATAATACCTTCAAACAAGCAATTTTTGTATATATGTATACATATAATCTGAATGTCGAAAACGGCACCAACGATTTTCATGATATTTAGTATGCAGGGAGTTTCGGGGGCGATAAATCGATCTAGCTATGTTTTATTTTTTGAAAACGTCATTTACCAAAAAAGCCAAGCAAAGCTCGGTCATTCAGGTACTTATGTTTAATTACGTAAATAGCAAAAAATGCTAATATAAAATAGATATAAAGATAATGTTGAAGGATGTCTTTATTCAGTAGGCAATTTAATTAAAAACTCAGTTTTAATGTATTTTTAATGTATCATGATTACTTATAAAATATGTATGTATTGGAAAGTATTTTTTATTATATTATTTATTAAATAATTTACATTATATTATTCAATTTAATGTAAATTATACATACAATATAATTTACCTCAATTTTTTTTTGTCAAAACTAGATTTCTTCTCCATTTGATTGAACTGCTCGTTGGCTTAGTGCATGAGCATTCACCTTCGATGCAGGGGTATCGGGTTCGATTCCCGGCAGGAACACAAGTTTTCGCCCCAAGGAAAATTTGTGTTCCCGGTTCTGGTTGTGATTTTGTGTGTGATGTGAATGTTTGCGGCACCCACGACACAAGTCATCAAACTTAGTGTGGGGCTGTGAGTTTGAAAGCGTTAAAGCGTTAATTTATTGTTTGCGTTGTAGGTACGAGTACATATATATACGAGATAGACATATTTTAATCTTCAGTCTCCACGATCATGTGCCATGATGAGCGAGTAGCTAACAAGTCGAAAGTAAACTGGCGTAAAGTTCCTCGATTCCCCAGTCAAGTTGAAACAACAGATGTTCGTGGCATAAACCAGCACAGACATAAACTTTCCCGGAAAAATGTTTACGACTAAAGGGATCAAGATAAGTAGTAACTTATTTGTATGGACCACTGATTGTTTCCAGAAGGCTTCGTGATTTGGTGAGGCTGACGTGATCGTTGGATTTTGTTACATGTATTTTGTATACAATGTTCAGTATGTTGGGCTTAAGTATTTATGTGCAATGACTGAATGAATGTTATGTTTGGTGGATTTTTAATATTACATTATAATATGTAGAATAAGTACGAACTTTGTTGCTACTTGACCAGAAGTGCTTTATATCTTCGCTCGCTGTTATATAAATGCAGCGAGCGAATGCGTAGGACACATGTATATCTAACTACAAAATAAACTACTACAAAATAACTACTAAATAAAAGTGTAATTACAGTACTAAAGTGAATTATAGGTACACTAAAATGGAACCTAAAGTAAAATTAGAAAGTTTTATATCTTATTTTAAACATATATATATACGGATATATATTATTTATATATTGCTATCTATCTACTATTTATGTTTTATGTTTATTTGTATGTAAGTAATACTATCCTTTAAGGTCTTTAATGTATTTTTCTTTATTTGTGGTGTACAATAAAGAGTTATCTATCTATCTTGTCCATCTAAAGGTTGCCTGTAAGAAATTGCTTAATGTGATAAGGCCAGGCCGCCCCTTGAACAACAATTGTTATTTTCAGATTTTATTTTATTGTCATGCTACTCAACTATAATATTAGTGTTCAATAAATAAATATTGTATTGTATTGAATAGACAATATGATATAGGTTTCTTAAATTATGTTGTACGTATGCTTCAAATTAATAACTTAATAGAAATACATTCCTGTTGTATTGTTATAACAGCTAGTTTCACGTTGATATACTTTACTCAGTTAATCGTAATTTTTTAGTTACTCAACAGTGACTAAAGATTTACGTGGGAACCAATGGGAGAGCACTAGCTTTCAAACAAACAAAAAAAGTTTTTTTTTTAAGTCTGTAGAAAACCAATGAAAGCGAATAGGTAACAATACAAATAGAGGCAAAATATCTTTGACCAAAATCATTACCCGTACTTTTCCACCACTTGAACCTCTTTGTGTATTCTCTCACCGTAGCAGGATAAAAATAAAACGGATACAAAAGTCGTGTTCTATCCTGAGAACGTCGTGACTAAATATAAAAGAATTATTGTAATTACGATCAGTTGCACATTAAACACAGGATAGATGCGATACGCGTATTCATGAGTATAATATAAGTAGGTACTTATTATACTAATCGTAATTATTGTTTTTTTCCGACTTCCCAAAAAAGGAGGAGGTACTCAAGTCGACTGTTTTTTTGTATGTTTGTTACCTCATAACTTCTCTCCACGTGAGCCGAATTCGAAAATTTTATTAGTTTGAAAGATGTTGCTTTTTTATTGGTCCCATATAAATTTGATCAAGATCTGATTAGTAGTTCTTGAAATATCGTCAATAATGCCTATTTTGTGGACAACTTTGACGATGTTCTCGTTTAACCGACTTCAAAAGTTAACTCATAACTTCTTTCGTTGTGAGCCTCGTTCGCGAGATTATTTTTTTATTTGAAAGCTGGTGCTTTTCATGTGGTCCTATTGAAATTTGATCAAGATCTAATCTCTAGTTTTTGAGTTATAGTCAATAATTGTTGTTTAATACATTAAATCTGATCAAGGTTCCGAAGATAAAGCAGTGAAGTCGGTTTTTTAAGCTTTGTTTGCGTTTAATTATTTATAAGCGGTGATGATGCAGATTAGAGTGCCTCCACTTAAGATTGCTTACCGATACAACTGAATAATAGTGGCAAGTACCGATATGACTTTTGCGAGTCTTGCAACTATGTACCTTTTTGCCAAACAGTCATATGAGTAGCGTCTGAAATTGCATGGTACGTTATAAACTGGACGATGAGGCAGTTAAAATACAATTTTTCACGCGAGTCACGAGGGAATGTCACATTGAAAGTCTATCAATGTAACATCGAAGATAAAAGCAAACATTGCACTCACGAAATTTGAGACACTAATATTATAAATACGAAGTGTCTGTGTAAATATGTTCGTTATTTCTTCACGCTGTAAGAGCTGAACGGATTGGGATCAGATTTGGAATGTAAGAGAAAGAATATCAATTTATCCAGCACAAAGCACATAAACTGCACAATGTTACATAAACTTAGGTGAGCCCGTTCATGAGTTATAAATTTACAACGAAAAGTGGCATTGATTTTTATAAATAGGTATAGATCAAAGATCAATAGAGAGTGCCGAAAGGGTTGCGACTCAGCTCTTTGTCAAGTGTTGTGTCAGCACTTGAACTGCTGATTTTCACTCGCAACCCGGAGGTGGGCGAAGAAACAAATAAAAAAATAAATGAATATTAACGAGACCAAAAAACAAACAACTTGCCTTACTAACAACTTAATGTTTAGGTATATAATCCATACCCGGGTTGAAAACATAGGTAAAACACTTGATTAACGCGGGCAAAGCCGCGAGCCGCGGCTAGTTTTAGATATAACCCAAATATTATTTGAACTGACTTCAAAAAACGAGGAGGTTCTATGTTCGACTGTATGTATTTTTTTATGTATGTTCACCGATTTCTTCTCCATTTGTAGACCGATTCTCAAAATTATTTTTTTTTGTTTGGTAGATTATTCTTTAGAGGTGGTCCCATATACATTTTATCCAAATCGATCAAGCCAAAACCAAAATATAAGCGGTGAAGTCGGTTTTTTTTGAGCTGTAAGCAAAGCTTAAAAAAACCGACTTCACCGCTTATATTATTTAAATTATCTACAATCCAAATCTGCGAATTTATAATGCACGATGACGATACGTAAAATCTCCTGTATAAAAGACTTTATATAAATAGGTATGGACGTATGCAAAACACAGGCAATGAATTATTTTTTAACTATTATGATCGTTGTCGGCATAACGAGTCTTATAATTTATCACGAACACGTGTTCAACAATATCATATTTCTGGCGCTCTTTGTATTGTAGTACTTACATACATACCTACTGCTATTTACACAGAAGAGTAAAAAAAGATTTTTTTTATCGTACTATAGTGTAATCTTTTTTTTTTCTTACCTGATTGAAAGTGAACTTGAAGGCCGCCAGATTATACCGTCCAGGGAGCATAGACAGGCAATGAAATACACTCATACACTTTTGTGGTAAAAAAGGAATGGGGGAATTAACACGTGTAATTCCTGCTCCCACTTTCCGACATGTACTTAAACGATAGAAAACCGATAGGCTCGCGCCATACGTCGATGACCGAAACTCAACAGTTTTAACTTAGACTACTTTACCTTCGATTGGTTAATCAATGGATTCAAGAAGGTTCTAATTTTAACAAACGTCATTTTTGTCAGGAAGGATATGAGGTTTTTTAATCAAACGTCTGAGAAGGTATGATTGCGATCTTCCAGTCTATTATAGTCATAATAATTGTAACGCAAGCAAAGCTTAAAAAACCGACTTCATCGCTTATATTTCGGTTTTAGCTTGATCAATTTCGATAAAATTATACTCAACCAAACAAAAAAAAATCATCAAAATCGGTTCATAATTGGGGGAGATATCGTATAACATACATACAAAAAAAACATAGTGTCGAATTGAGAACCTCATTTTTTGAAGTCGGTTGATAAATGAAAATAAATGTTTGTTTGTTCGTATTTCATGCGCTGCCATACCGTTCATCCGATTGTGATGAAATTTGAGTGGCTTGTGTAATACAACGAAAGTAATTGATCGAACAAAGCGAGATTTTTAAGTTGACATGGGTGGTATAGCTCTTTGTCCGTCCGTCCGTCCATCTGTCAGGGGCATCTAGCTTCAAATTCTTAGAAAATATACAAAACTTAGCCCAAAGCCCGTGGTAATTTAAATGATATAAATTAAAATTTTAAGGGGGCAATACTCGTAAGCGGGGAGCAAAATATTTTTTATTTTATTAGCTACCCTTGTGAGGTATTGTTCAAAAGACCTCAGCAAGTAGAGTACGAAACCTGTGTTTAAAAAAATCTATGTTGGAAAATAACAACTTGGTAGGCCAACAAAGTCACTGTTTTCAGACCTTTTTTGGAATGGGTAAAAAATGTTAAACTCGCCTCAGGACACGTGACCTGATCGAAAATTCGTAAGACGAAGGAGAGGAAGTAATATTATTATTACTCTCTTTCTACCGCGCGGCGAAAAATCTTCAAGTTTCACTTCTGCCGGCACTCCCGGAGTGCAACACATTGTTTTTTTTGTTCTAGTAATACCACAAACCTTCGCATTCGGTTTTTGACCTACATTTAAAGAATTAACTCAAGTTCAGAAATCTAAGTGCCTGCTCTACAAGGAAAAAAATCTTTGGTCTATGTCTTAATTTATTCTAGATTTACATACATACCCTAGCACAACCGGCTATCGGAAATTGACTTGTTCTCGTTCAACACCTGTGTTTACAAATTTCTAGCATCTATTTTTAAAGTAGCAACATTATGATAATTAGCATAATATATTTTTTTTCGTCGATTGAAAAGAATATATCTGTCAATGGTATTACATGTTATTAACTAGCCGTGCCCCGCGGCTTCGCCCACTAATATCATGTCAAAAAGTAGCCTATGTGTTAATCCTAGGTATAAGCTATGTACATTCCGAATTTCATCCAAATCCATTCAGCCGTTACGGCGTGAAAAGGGAACAAACATACACACTTACACACACACTTGCACACTTACACACAAACTTTCGGATTTATAATATTAGTAGGATTATACCTGCCCATTGGCTTAGTTGGGTAAGCGTTCGCCTTGAGTAAGCATGGGTATCGGGTTCGATTCCCAGCGGGAACACACGTTTTTACCCCAAGGAAATTTTTTCACAAGTTTCTGGTTCTGCTTGTGTGTATGATGTGAATGTTACCTGCTTCCACGACACAAGTCATCGAACTTAGTGTGGGGCTGCGAGTGTAAAAGCGTTTATGTCATATTCGTCATATTTTTATTAGCACTTTTAATATCGTGCCAGATGTTAAATAAAGCAAAACATTTTTATTATTTTAGAATGAAAACTATTAAATCATTCACATGAACATCAAAACCATTCTCGAGATGGCTGTAAATCGAATCTTGACAATCGCCCAGGCATCTCAAGAAGATTGTAGCAAGAAACTCGATGGTGATATTCGGTTTCATTTTGTTTTTGTGACGATCTACAAATTTATTTTAACCGGCGACGGTGTAAAAAATCGGTCGTACCTACTATTTTTACGAATTTACTCGCCATACTATGATAAAAATAAGTTGCATTTATTTAGGTATTTCAATAATCTAAAAAAATTACCAAACTTTTTTTTCGTTTTTAGTGCCGGTGTACAAAACTATATAAGTTTCAAAAGACACAACTTTACAAAACTAATTGCTATAGAAAAAAGATTAAACAATCATATTTCCGAATTCCATTTATTTTGATTAAATGAAAAAAAATTAAATTAAATTAAATTAAATCCTCAGTATGTTATGAATATTAGCCAAATATGAAAGCTTTACTTTATGTCGTTACTGAATACGACTAATTCTTTCTAGTACAATACATGGATTAGTAATGTAAGAGTGTTAAAAAAAATATGAATGATTTTTTCTTGAGATGGCTGTAATATTACGAAACTGGCTGTAAAATCATTAATTTTAATGAGTGCCTCTTTGGGGCCCAAGTGAATAAACAATTTTGATATTTAAAAAAATTGCAGTGTCATATATTTCCCTTCGTCCAGTTTGGTAACTTAACTAACCTTACTAGTTAAAAGATAAGATTTTTCTTTCGCTGTTTGGTAACTAGTTGTGAGAGAAGAATTTGTAGTCTCCAAAAAACATATGAGCAGTTTATTTATCTTTTATATACGTTGTATCGTGCAGAACGTTCTCTATTACGAGAATTTTACCGTCTTTATATTGTTTTATAATCATTTTACGTAGAGCCATCAGACAACCGCTACTCTACGGTGGTATTGAGTTAATTTGATACGTTGTTTCCGTGTCCGCTATATATATGTTGGCTTTAATGTAGGAGAGAACAAACACAAATGCCACTGACCCGTAATCAAGTATTTGCGATGGTACAAGATATTATGCTCTGGAGGCTTTAGAACAGCTTACGTTATTAAATAAAAATGGTATCTCACGTACCTTTACGTTCACGTACGTGCTAACTGTTAAGTTATCTGGTATTATACTGGAAACATAGAGGAGCAACTGGACTCAAATTTGAGTCCAGTTGCTCCTCTTTCCATAAAGGATAGGGAGGTTTTTCAATTTTCTAAAGAATGTAGTGTACATCTTTTTTTCATTTTTAGTGGCGATATAAGAACTATATTAGCGTATCAAAAGACCCAACTTTAAATAATTCTGTTGAGAAAACTTTAACCATTGTTATTTCTGAATTCCATTTATCTAGATTATATCCTGTAGTATACCTATATTGTCCAAATATAAAAGTTTTTTTTATCGATACTGAATACGACTTAATTTTAATAGAACGATTCCTGTATTAGTAATTTAAATAAAAATAAAAATTATGAAAAATTGCGCCGCCGTGTTTCTTGCCGAGTTCTTTTTGAGATTTCTGTAATTTTGCGAAACTGGCTGTGGAATCATTGACTCTCATGAGTGCCTCTTTGGGCCCATGTGAATAAACGATATCGATTTTGATAGTAAAAAAAATTGCAGTGTCTTATATTTCCCTTCGTCTAATTTGGTAACTTAACTTACCTAACCAGTTAAAAGATAGATTTTTGTTTCGCTGTTTGGTAACTAGTTATGAGAAAAGAATTGAGCAGATTATTCATCATTTATATATGTTGTATCGTGCAGAACGTTCTCTATTACGAGAACTCTACCGTCTTTATATTGTTTTATAATAATTTTACGTAGAGCCATCAGACAACCGCTACGAGTTAGTTTGATACGTTGTTTACGTGTCTGCTTTATATATATGGCTTTAATATAGGAGAGAACTTTTGTTATCTCCTATGGTAAATGCTACTGACCCGTAATCTTGTATTTGCGATGGTACAAGGTATTATGCTCTGGAGGCTTTAGAACAGCTTACGTTATTAAATAAAAAAGGTATCTGACATGCCGTTACGTTCACGTTGAGCTATCTAATATTATACTGGTAACATAGAGGAGCAACTATACTCAAATTTGTCCCTCATTTCTAGGGAGAAAAGGAGGTTTAAAGTCTAGTTACCCATAAAAGCCGACCTGGTGCATGTGGTGTTCCTTCCGTTCAACGAACGAGGTTCCGGTGTGGTTTAGCGTCACATTAAAATTCCAAGGAGGTTTGACGTCTAGCCAGCGATTGGTCATAAAAACTTATTCTAAATACAGTAACAACATGAGTTTAAAAGAAAGGATGTAGTGCCAACCCTACATAATAAGGAATTATGACTCCCTTTCGTTTATGTACTTTTTGAGCTGCTGAGATTATAAGAAAATGTTATGAATAAAAATGCATGGGCAATTCAAAATAGCAATACGGTTGGTTATGTTTGTTGGTCAACTTTCCTTCTATACGGCAACCATGATTGTGTCGTGGACAGAACGGATGCAAAAATGACATTATGATGACAGGGATTGACTGAACCAAATTACACTGCATTTTCAATTAATTATTTTGATATGAAATGTAATGTAATGTTTTGTTACAGGGAATGTATTATCGTACACAAAAGAATAAGCATAATTGCATGTTCCCTATAGTTAAGGTCTTCTATAAAAACATAAATACAAACGGTGTCGCACTCACAGCCCCACACTAAGTTAAATGACGTTTTCATCACATTCGATGACATTGACATCAGATACATAGACACATCACACCCAGAACCAAAAATACAAACTTCCCTTGGAGAGAACAGTTTTGTTTCCAACGAGAATTGAACACGCTGCTTAGAAGGCGAACGCACCCTGAAAACTGAGCCAACGGGCAGTTCAATGAAATATTAATGAAATTATCAACGGTAGCTATGTCTGTCATACATATGTTTGCTTAATTACATGAGAGTAGGTATATAAGAATGTATAGCCAAGCGACTTCACTGTAGAAAATAAATGGCATTGGGTATTAAATGACGTACAATGTGATTTATGAGGTGGTCTGCTGTATAATGTATGCAGTAGCTTGTTTGGTAGAGTATACTTCAGAGGTGGTCCCATATAAATTTTGTCGAATTCGGTCAAGCCCTAACCGAAATATAAGCGATGAAGTCGGGTTTTTTAAGCTTTGCTTGCGTTTCAATTATTATTTTATTTATTTATTACCAATATGAGTGAGATAGATAGATATAGATACTACATACCTACTCTATTTCATATTTATAGATTATTAATTACAAACGGACTTCTCTGAATAATTACTAAATCTCGAACACACTTAATATAATAAATATAAAGCTAAAATTTATCCGCCCGAGCAAAGACGGGACAGGTCAATATAATTATTCTTCTGTACATGTGTGTGTGACTTAACTCTTCCTAAACGTTTGGATTTATTGAATTTAATGAATATACGATTATAATGAATATTTTTGTTTGTGTTCAGGTGGATACAAGAATGGTTTAGATTTACAATTCGGTCCAATAATTAATGTTTTCTTAATTTACGCGGGCAAAGCCGCAGGGAACCACTACTTATTTATAACTAGCTGTTCCCCGCGGCTTCGCCCGCTATTAATAAGTTAAAAAGTAGCCTATGTGCTTAACCTAGGTATAAGCTATGCACATTCCAAATTTCATCCAAATCGTGAAAAGGGAACAAACATACTTTCGGATTTATAATATTAGTAGGATATCGTCATTTGATCGATATAATAATAATATTATAATGTCTAATTCTCACGAAAACTTTAATAGTAAAACTACTTATTTATATAAATTTTAATATAGAATTAGTGAAATGATTAATTTTCTAATTCAACGTGGCTGCATTTACAAGTGATTTGATGCTGCCAACAATAATGAACAGCTGAGTTCATAGTAAGTACCAACTCAGCTGTACTCTCAAAATTGTTCGTAAGATATCGTTTTAATTATTTTTAATGTTATAATTGGATATTATAGAATCTGAAACATACTCACTTCATAATCTTGCCGCTGTAGCATGTATTAGCAACCGCAGGCAGGTTTCAGTTGCGGCAAACTATTTTTTCCTGCCAGAAACTAATTGTTTACAAAGCGAACACATTCGAACCGCCAAATTTCAATGTTTATACACCTTGATAGGTTCCGCGAGATAAAAAGACTGTATAACAAATACAAATAGCACTGTTCTTAGCAAAGCAAACTTATTTATATTATTTGGAAAATGATTACTTGCGCGCTGATAACGTTTATTTTTTCAATTTATTTTCAGAGTGGCTCTTGGTGGCGTTCGTACGGCCGGAGTTACTGAGTGTACTGACACGCCTGTTGCTTATACAGTATACACAGACAAACAGAGTTCTAACTATCTTTTATCGGGCCCGTACAGTATTTGGTAGTTAAAAGTTCGGTCGGGATAAACAGTTTTCTATTGTTGCTGTGAAATTTTCGTGATTTGGGTAGCCTTACGGTTGACAAGAGACCTCTCCTTAGATTATATTATAACAATTAATAGCGTGGTAGGTATTTTCTAGCAACTTAAGTTAATTACTTGATAATAACAAAACCTAAAACGTATACTTTAAACCATATATTATATTTATATATATATACCTAAGTATACGATATATAAATATTAAACGCATTCACACTCACAGCCCCACACTAAGTTCAAAGACTTGTATCGTGGGTGCCGGAAACATTCACATCATACACACATTACACCCAGAGCCAGAAGCGCAAATATCTCTTGGGAAGGAATTCTGTGCTCCTCCCGGGAACCGAACCTAGGACCCACGGCGCAGAGGGCGGACACCTGTCCACTGCGCCAAATGGGTCGTATAAGCTGATTATTGGGTTATTATTATGTTACTCTTTAATAATAATAGAGTATGGATTTTTTTATCGATTTCAAAAAAAGGAGGAGGTTCTCAATTCGACTGTATTTTTTTTATTATGTATCTTACCTACCTGATAACTTTGTTCTGGGTTAACCGATTTGACGAATCTTCTTTTATTGAAAGCAGGGGCTTCCCATGTCGTTCCATTTAAATTTGATCAAGATCTGAAGAGAAGTATAAGTTATCGTTAATAATGAATATTTAAGTCATTTAATCTGATCAATGGTTCCAAAGATTTTTTTTAAGCTTTGCTTAAGAATCAGAATATATTTATTGTTTACAATGGTGTACATAGTCTTAAAAATTAAAATGTTTCAACAGTCTGCCCGTTTCGGACGGACGTAGTTTTTTTTTTTTTTTTGTGACTGGTCGACATGCTTTTGACCACAATCTCACCTGATGGAAAGTGATGATGCGGCCGAAGATGTAGCATGCTTGCCTAGAAGGTACCTATTCACTCTTGAAATATATTTACAATAGTTAAAATAACTCTGGTGAATTTTAACAAAGCATAGCTTTTGTGTACGTTTGAATTATTGACAAAACTCTCGTATTCTCTGTTATGTAAACATATAATTTTGTAACACCTACTGTTATACATACGAGGCTATCCACCTATGTAAACTTCTTTTCCGTGAGTAAACAACTAACAAATACCTGCGTTCTAGTTTTATCTATAGATACTTCTTATATCAATACTTCTAACATTATCAGTAACCGACTACAATGCAGAAAAAGGAGAGTTATGATTTAAGCACTGTATCTAAGTATATGACTGTTTGTATGTTTTTATATAGTTTGTATTTTGATACAAACTATATAAAAACATATTAAAACTCACGGACACTTTGAACTACCAAATTGAAATAATAATTTAAACGTAAGGAAAGCTTAAAAAAACCGTCTTCACCGCTTATATTTTAGTTTTAGCTTGGTCGATTTCGATAAAATTTATATGGAACCACTTCTGAAGTATAATCTACCAAACAAAATAGATAAAAGTATTTTGAGAATCGGTCCACAAATGGGGGAGAAATCGGTGAACATACATAAAAAAATACATACATTCGAACATAGAACCAACTCCTTTTTTGAAGTCGGTTAATAAAAACGGGAATTAGGAATTATTAATTATTAGTGACTTACGAATTGTCAATCTCTACTTAGATCGACAATTGTTTTGGCTTCTTTCAGAAGTCTTCTTCAGGATGAGTGCGGAGCGCTCGCTGTCGCGTCCTACCAATTTCCAAGAAATTAATTTTAATTTTTCAGTCACGCACTGAGGCCCGAGCCGCACGCCTCTGCGTATCGCACGTCTGACTCATCCTGATGAAGGACAACTAATTTGTCCGAAACTAGTTGACTACAAAGTAAGTCGAAATTTTCGTGTTTTAAGCCGAATATAACATTAAAACATAAATTAATTTTAATTTAAATGTAGTATGTATTGTCAGAGAAATCTGATCAAAGTTCCGAAGATAAAACGGTGAAGACGTTTTTTGAAGCTTTGCTTGCGTTTAATAATCTATATACTAATATTATATACACTGTACAGCAAAAGAGCTCATTACAAGCCATCGATCTTGTAAGTAACTCAAATGCTCAAGCCCATTACCAGTGGGTAGCGTGCCCATCATGCTGGCCTTATTGAATTGCCATGTAAATACGTTGAGTCAAATAAACCAGCATTTAGTTCCGGTGTCGCTTGAACCAGGCTCTCTAATAAATGTATGCTAATAGAATGCGCGCCCAGTCCCTATGGACCCAGTGTCTCTGCACCAAATGGCTCAAATAAATGTAACCACTACCATCTACCAAGGTCTCCATATTTTCGCAGTATGCGCTGCTCTGCCGAAGTTGCCGTGGCGCCTGCCCCATCTATGTTTCAGGAAATTTGGTTTACACTTGAGCAGAACATAATTTGTTCGTAGAGTAGAACATACAATCTTAAATCACACACGCGAGGAAATAAAACGAAAATTACTCAACCAAAAACTAAATCCAAATTATTTATTGCTTAAAATGTAGGTGGATTACAGAGTTGTTAAGATTAATATAAATGTCCCTTTTACAATCTACCTCCTTCAGAGATGTGCAATGTAAAAATAACACGACTTGAACACGACTTTGACTCTATTACTTGACTTTCACTTGTGACTAGGACTTATATTATGAAATTTACTTATAATATTTTATAACTTGACACTGGCTAAATGCACAAGATTGCAGAGAAAAAAAAAAACTATATGACATAAATATTGTTCCTATCTTTAATTGCTTCACAAGTACAGAGTGTGTAGAGACACAGCTCGACGAACAAGCTCGCGTAAAAGCCTATCGCTGTTGGAAGGTACCTTTATTATCCTATATGAGTGTTCGACGAAGTTGCCGAGGGCTTATACACGCCTATGAGGCAAGGAGGCAGTAATCAATATATGAGAGTCATTTTGTATTTATTGTTATGCAAATTGTTTCATGACAAAACCTTATTTTTCAAGACTTTTTCTTTATTAATGAAGTTTCTACTTATTTTCCTATTTGCTGTGCTCAGCGTCTATGCCTGCTTCGATCTGGACGAAAAATAACCCAAGTTAGGACTTGGGTTGACTTGATAGGTCTAGTCCTTACAGATACATCCTTAGAATAATTTAAACGTAAGCAAAGCTTAAAAAAACAGACTCATCGCTTATATTTTGGTTTTGGCTTGATTGATTTCGATAAAATCTATATGGGACCACCTCTGAAGAATCTGTCCACAAATGGGGAAGAAATCGTTGAACATACATAAAACAAAAAAAATAAAAAAATACATTCAAACATCCTCCTTTATTGAAGTCGGTTAAAAATGAAAAAAATGCGCCACCGAGTCTCTTTCCAGGTTCTTCTGGAGATCGCTGTATATTAGCGAATCTGCGACGGAGCAAAGCCGCGGGGCACGGCTAGTACCCTTTATAGTTTGTTTTGGATATTTCTTTGCAATTAAATTAAATTCGTAAATAAATACAAAAGTATAATTAATTTACCTTTGTTAAGCTAAAATTGCATAAACTTACAAATGCTGATTATTTATTGTTTTCATCGCCTCGGATCCGGAGCTCGTATAGCTATGATACTCGTAGAACTTCACGTACAGATAAATTCATTTAATAATTAAGTACCTGGATGATCTAGCTTTGCTCGTTATAACGACGTTTTCTAAAAATGAAACCTAGCTAGATCGATTTATCGCCCCCGAAACCCCCTGCATACTAAATTTCATGAAAATCGTTGGAGCCGTTTCCGAGGTTCAGATGAGATATATATACTTATACAAGAATTGCTCGTTAAAAGGTATAAGATTATATACAATTAGGTTTTTTTTTTTAATTCATGATAGGCAATCTTTTGACCACAATCTCTTCTGATGGTAAGCGACGATGTGGTCGACGATGGAGCAAGCTTGCCTAGAAGATACTCACTCGTGACTTGAAGACTCCCACGCCCGAGTGATGCACTACAACTCACGCCACGCCTTTTATAATATCATATTATTCACTAGCCGTGCCCCGCGGCTACGCCCGATATTATCAAGTTAAAAAGTAGCCTATGTGTTAATCCTAGGTATAATCTATGTACATTCCAAATTTCATCCAAATCCGTTCAGCGGTTATAGCAGGAAGTGGGAACAAACATACTTACACACTTACACACTTACACACAAACTTTCGGATTTATAATGTTAGTAGGATATAGGTGAGTGCCTAAAATAAAATGGCTTTATATAATTTGCATTCAGCCAGGTGTGCGGCCAATGTTTTGGTTTTTCAATTCAACGAACCGAGCGCGTAGCGCCATTGTAAATAATTATGTTGGCACCAAGCCTAAAAAACAATTAGAATGTGCTTACATAATTAAAGCAAGGAATAAGGTTACATGGCATGAGTAGGCGAACTCTCTTACAAAAAAATATGTAGACTAAACAAAACTAGAGTGGTAGAGTAGTCATTAGGTTGTTCCCTTATAAAAAATAACGCCGTCGTTTCTTTTGCAAATCTTCTGCTTTAAATATTGTATGGCTAACTACATGTTTAGTCTTAGGTCCGTATTAACTAGTCGTTCGCGCCGAACTGAGATCTCGCGCCTACATTTTGGCTCATAGAGAAAATCTTTTGAGGTTACTTGCTTATAACCTTTTTCCTATGAAATAATTGTTTGATTTCTGTATTTGTTGTTCAAGAACAGGATATAACGGATATTATACGTAAGTTTCAGCGTTCATTTTAAAGCTGTTTTGAGATAAAAAACCGGGACAAAATAGGTCTAAAAACAGTGACGTTGATGGCCTACCAAATCGTTATTTTACAACATAGTTTTTTTAAACCGGTTTCGTACTCTGACTACTTGTCAAGTCGATAAACCAATACACCAAACGATACACCAAAAGCAATAAAAAAAAAAATTTTTTGCTCCCCACTTACTTGTATGGAAGCCCCCTTAATATTTTCATTTATCAAATTTCAAATGTCATTTCTGGCTCTGAGCCGTAGTTTTATATATTCTATGAGAATTTAGCTTATATGGCTTAGACGCTAGATGCCACTGACAGACGGACGGACGGACGGACGAAATGCTGTATGACCCAAGTCAACTTAGGTATCTATTAGATCTCGCTTTGCTTGATCAATTAATAAATCCAACTCAAATTCAAAAGTAGTTTTAAAACTTGTTTCAAGTAACGCTTCAATTATAAAACTTGTACAATGTAGCAGTTTATATTTAAATTAAATGACTGATTAACGATATTTTGGCTAGATTGTAATTTAAATAGGGAACTTTGTAATAGATAGGTACTCTAGAAGGACAAACTAAAAAAAAATAATTATTATAAAACTTATTATTCGACATACAAATCTGAACTAGTAGCTCTCACCAGAACCTTGACTCAACGTCGAGCTACAAATCAAGACTATTCAATTCTCGTTTCTCAGCGCTCAAATATTTGGGTTAGTGTCAAAATCCCCATTAAGTATCCCCTTTAATGGGGATTTTGAGACTTTTAGTATCATAATCCCCATTACGGGTTCAAATTCTTGTTAATGGGGATTATGACGCTAAAAGTCTCAAAATCCCCTTTAAAGGGACAATATTTTTTATTAAAGGGACAATATTTGAATGAGAATCAATTCAAATGCCATTTATGCAACAGTAACAGTTCTTATCTCTGTGGACACGTCAACAGGAGTTATTAACTTTCATGAGTGCCTCTTTGGGTGCCTTTTGATGGAAAGTGACGGTGCGGCCGAAGATAGAACATGCTTGCCTATAAGGCACCAATTCACTCTAGCCTTGAAGACACCCAGATTGTACCGTTCAGGGAACAAAGACGCAGGTAATGAGTTCCACTCCTCGCTGTGCGGATGATAAACGTAGAAGCGAAACGCTTTGAGCGAACTGGAGTCAACCATAAATGGATGAGGTTTGACAGTTTATCTTGTTGTACGATGGTAAAAAGGGCATGGAGGAATTATATCATGTAATTCCTGCACACATTACCTATGTGAATAAACGATTTTGATTTGATTTGATTGAGTTCACAGTCAATGCGGTGCCTAAATTTATTAACCACCTTGACCACATTATTAGTTACCAACAGATGATATAGTACAAAACGGTGACCTATTTATCATAATAGGTACCTAGCTACAAAATAATTACGACCCAGTTAGCGCAGTGGGCAAGTCTTTGATGTCTGCGATGTAGGTTTCTGGGTTCGATTCCCGGCAGGAGAACGATTTTCCTTTCCGTGGACCATTTGTGCTTCTCGTTGTGGGATGTCATTGTGTGAGTGATGTAAATGTTTTCACCAACCACGACACAAGTCTTTAAACTTAATGTGGGGATGTTAGTGTAAATGTTATTGATAAAATTACTCTCGCGATTGTTATTGATAAAATTACTTTTCAACTTAATAAACTTTTAACGGGTTTTATCGATATTTTACATTACTTACTTTAATGTTGTTTAATTCAACCTCCGTAGAAATTCTTTCAATATTTATAAAAGCAGAAGCAAACAATATTTCTTATAAAAACTTATAGTTCCTCGATAATCCGAAGCGACGCGCTCGACGGGCAGGAAAATAACATTCGCATAGATAATTGTGTTCTCAAATGCTAACAAGTTCTTGGAATAAAATTAGAATCGTCTATTCTCACTATGCTTAGATATAAACTCAAAAATAGGCAGTACATGAGAAATATAAAGATTTTTATAGAAAATATTAATCAATCGTTCAATACTCAATTCTTTATTGCTTCCATAATGTACCTACCTACAAGGGTTCTTAAAATTACTACTTACTTAATTATCGAGATAATTATGGAACCTGTGGGGCACATGCTACATGAGATAGAATTTATAGAGAGGTTTTAATGATTCCAGGCAAGCTTATAATTCCTTATTTGGTTATTTTTCGCTTAATCTATGTACTCGTACCTAGGTCTATATCTGCCGTGAATGCCGTTATCTATTATCACATCGTATTTTCATAGCAATATCATCATTGGATAGGCACGCAAAATTACTACTCAAATTAGAAACTGCAGATTCAGAATAAATTTACTATATTTTACCCACATACCAAGACTAACATCGTGGGCCGTGATTAACTAACTCAGAGTAAAGGTATAGTAGAAATATATATCTCTACTGTGGTAAAGACTTGTAGGTTGATAAGGTAAGGGCTATGGTTCTAATTTACACAGAACTTAAGACAACAAACAATAATTCTGATCGCTTACCCTGCAATTTAGGGAATATTACGGGACTTATAGCGTTTTAAGCACAAGGAAGATGACTAAAATAGTTTTAGGTCTCGGACTTAAAACTGTTTTAATTTTCATCCAGATTATGGACAAATTGGCTAATGTAACTTCGCAAGTAAATGATAAATTGATAGTAAAAAAATATTTTTAAAGAACATGCTTTTCGGAGCCATCATAGAGTGCAGTAGCTATATCATGGTGACACTCAGAACGGGTTATCATAATTGAATTCGTATACAACATTTCATGTCTGTGCTGCTAACTATTGAGGAGACTAAGATACCTTAGTCTGAACCAACCATATCATGGATAAACTTAAAGCCAGCTATCATAATTTCTTTGCCGCGCAGGATTTTGAACTATACTATGTGTAACAGAAAGGTGTAGTAATACTACTCAAGTCACTCATCTAGCTAAATGAATTAATTCTAACAGGAACTTCTGCATTCGCGGCAGCACCATGAATATTGAGTTATGATGAATGTAAGTTTAAAAAAAATTATGTCATATGCAACCCTATTTCATCAGCTACCGTTCTACACAACAAAGGTCAAGGTCACGAGTCACAGATGTAATCTTAAGTTTGGCAAAAAATATTTTTAAATTTTTGTACAGAACAAATATCTCCGATTGCCGCACATGTAACTGGTTGTCAAAAGTATTTGAAAAATATAATTTTTGTACGGAAAAAATTATGTCCGATTTTGACTTTCGTTCTCTGGCAGACGATTCCTGGCACGATACACATACACACACACCACCAAGTATTACAAGCCCTTTTTGTTACAGGTTGTATAAGTTCATAACTCTGGGAAGCACCGAGTTGTAATGAGCAAGCGTGACGCTTACCATCTGGCGAGGGACTATCTCGTCTAGTCACTCAATAAAAAATAATTTAGTAAATAAAAAATTTCGTTTCATGTACTGTTTGAGAGTTCATTTATGTAGAGCTAATCCTGGATGTCGATTCAGCTCATGCTTACTGTAATAATAAAACGCAAGCAAAGCTTAAAAATATCGACTTTACCGCTTTATCTTCGGAACCTTGATCAGATTTAATGTATTAAACACACATTATTGACGATAACTCAAAAACTACAGATTAGATCTTGATCAAATTTTAATGGGACCAATGGGAAAGCAACGCAATGGTTCACGTGGAAAGAAATTATGAAGTAACACACAAAAAAAAAACATTTGAATTGAGTACCTCCTCCTTTTTTGTGAAGTCGGTAGAAAATGCATTGTCATCGGAACTGAACCAAAATGAAAAAAATAAACTTCGTAGCCTAAGAGGAAGTGGTTCTAATTCAGCTAGCAAGATTTGAACTAAACAAAATAACATACAAACATTGCAAGCTCAAAAATCTAGTAAAAAAATAAGCTACCCTCTTTTTAGGTCAGGGCTTAAAAACGATCGGGCTCCAGTCTGGTTTTATAGCTCAGTATTGAGAATAGGTTTCAATTTCAATAAAGAAAAGATGACGCTAGAACGGCAACGAGAAACGATATATTGGCTCGGCATGACCAGGAAAATGGCGCACTGAGCTGAGTTAGCGCAAATGAAGCGAATATTCTAAGTTAGAATTTCCAACAGCGAATAAGAACAGCATTTTATAAGTAGGTACCGAATACTTGAATTTTAGTTAGTTTTCAAACTAAGTTGTTGTGCTCACCAAAAAGCTTACATAAACACTTAAAGTGATATAATAATATATCTAATAATTATTTCAAAATGAGTGCTATCCTTTTTCATATACTTTTAAACGTATTTTAAACATTAAGTCTATATAGTTTTTTAGTGTTTTAATTATGTAATAAAGAACCTTTTAAAAAGAAAATAATAAAAAAAAACAAAGTTGTTGGATTAATCTCACTAATCTTATAATTGTGTGTATAAGTGTGTAAGTATGTTTGTTCCCTTTTCACGCTTTAACAGCTAAACAGATTTGGATGAAATTTGGAACTTACATAGCTAATACCTAGGATGAACACGTAGGTTACTTTTTAACTTGATAATAGCGGGCAAAACCGCGGGGCACACATGATGCTTCGAAGGCGAACGCGCACCCACCTAAGCCAGCAGGCAGTTCAACTTGTATTGTGGCTGCTGGAAACATTTACATATAACACATACTACCACACCCAGAACCACAAAACGCCCCTTAAGAAGGAAAAATAACGCGAATGTTATCCATTTGATAACGTTCGCGTTATATTCCCTTCCTTTAATGGCTGAACGAATTTGGATGACATTTGGAATTTACATAGCTTATACCTAGGATTTACACAGGCTACTTTTTGACTTGATGGTAGCGGGCGAAGCCGCGGGGCACGACTATTAATCAATATAAATCTTTTGAAGGATGTTTAGCCCAAAATTACGTATTTATTTTTTATAGGCTAGCGTTAGACCATTATCTCATCTTATGGCTTCTCAAGGATGGATAACTCACATATTATGCCGAAAATTACAAATCGTGTTATCTATCCATCTAACATCTTTAAAAACGAGCAATTCTTGTATATATATCTAATATATAAAATTCTCGTGTCACAGTTTTCGTTGCTATACTCCTCCGAAACGGCTTGACCGATTTTGATGAAATTTTTTGTGCTTATCCGGTATCTATGAGAATCGGCCAACATCTATTTTTCATCATCATCACTTTTCATCATTATCAACGCGGGTGAAACCGCGGGGCGCAGCTAGTATATATATATATATATATATGTGTGTGTAATCAGGATCTCGGAAACGGCTCCAACGATTTTCATGAAAGTTACAGATTAGGGGTTTTTCGGCCCAGGGAATCGATTTATCAACGTTCCAGGTTCCGGAGCAAAGCTCGGTCATCCGGATATTTATTTTTATTTAACTCTTTATTGATCATAAGAGTTACCTACATAAAGGATGGACTTACCGCTATAAGCATTTTCTACCACTGAACCTCACACGATTATTCTGGGATTCATTATCTGTGTCACTTGCGAAGGATAATCCGAGTTATCGTGTGGTTCTGCAGCAGGGGGAGCGGGAGGGGGGAGGGGATTCCGCAGAATAAATAAAAAACTAAATTACAGACAATAATTTATTTTTAAATGTATGGCAAATAACACAGATATCATTATTTCGAACAGTATAATATAAATTCCATTACCTTAATTTAAATCGATAAACTGAATCACTCATCACATTAATAGTTTGCTTTGAACGTACGTAAGTTGTTTACGTAAAATGTCTAATTAATTACTGTGTATATGGAAATATCCAATTTATTATATTGCCCGTATTATAATTATTCGAGTTATTCGTTGTATACGTTCTAAATAAACGCTTCGTGTCATAGGCGCCTTTTATGAAGACTTCATTTATATTTTCTCATTCAATTCCGTTCAAACGATGATAATTTTACAATTCGATAAATAAGTAACATTGTTCAGATAATTAATGAACCAATGACACCGTCTCTTACTTTTTTTATAAACCTAATCTTCTTATACTATAAGAATCTTTGTCCTGACATATATAATCCTTTTTGGCATAAAAAAATATTGTATATATTTTTGTTTTTAATATTAAATTACTTTTGTGTCAAATAAATGTATTTTCTATTCTATTATATAAAGAAAGTTGTGTTAAGTGATTTAAATTGTATCTGAGTAGTAAAATGAAAGGTAATTTTACTAAAGTCATTACAGTAAATCAGAAATAATTACTCTAACGCGTAATAATTAACTCTATTATAATCACATTTATATTATAAATCTGAAAGTTTTTGTGTGTGTAGGTCAGTTTTATCTTTACGGTATAATGGCTAAACTGATTTGGCTAAAATTTCCAACAAGTATTTTAACACATAAGCTACTTTTTAATTTCATTATCGCCGGCGAAGCCGCGAGACACTGGACACGGGCCACTAGTCTGTAATAAAATGAAGTAAACGGACTAACAAGCACAAAGCCATAGGAAAAATAACTAGATGACTGCTAGCATGTCCTTAAGAACACAACATGCCTTTTGAAGCATTAATTAAGTAGTTAGGTCCTCGCTGACGGATGGGCCAATCACAATAACGCATCGGCCAATCACAAGCATATATTTACCTCGCCCTCTTCCCAAACTGAAGTGCTGTAATCTTTGCTAGAAAGATGTATAAAATATCCATAACGTCAATCTTTAAGAACCAAAATGTATAATATATTTCTTTGTATTTATTTCTCTTTCCACAAAATCTAGACTAATGATAATAGAAATTGTTAGGAACATGACATCAGTTTTGCGATAATAATTGCCTATTACAGGTATTATAACATAATACATATAACATAACAGTTTGCGACTGGAAAAACTAGACTCTTTCCTAATTGATCCTTTACTCCTAACAAGAGCTGAGAGTTCACTTCGGTTTATTTTCGCTTCTATCATACAGCTGAATCGCAAACAGAGTTGAGCTCTATTGATTTCGTATAATTTACAACGTCAATAGAACTCAGCTGTAATCATCTTACGAGGCAATAAATCAATTTAGATTGTTATTTGAGTTTATGAGTAGTGTAAACGAACTGTTTTATATTAGCATCGAAGAATAATAAATTAGCCTGAATAAAGGTATTACATTGTATGTTATTTTATTGCGATGACATGCGATCATTGAACTGCTCGTTGATTCAGTTGGGTGAGCGTTCGCCTTCTAAGCAGGTACAGGGTTCGTTCCCGACGGGAGCACAAGTTTTCTCCCAAAGGCAAATTTCTGTTTCTGGTTCTGGTTGTGATGTGAATGTTTTCGGCACCCACTACACAAGTCATCGAACTTAGTGTGGGGCTGTGAGTGTGAAAGCGTTTATGTTTAGCGTTTATTTAACTACTGTATGACCTGATGGAAAGTGATGTTGCGGCCGAAGATATAGCATGCTTGCCTAAAAATACCTATTCTCTCTTGACTTGAAGACACCCAGTTACTGTTCAAACAATGCGCACAATGTATTTAACTATGCCGTACGGATGAAAATTGAAAAAAAAACGCTTCGAGCGAACTGGAGTTATGTCAACAATAAATGAACCATGATGGATGGATTATATTTTGTTTAAATATCTGATAAACTATCGTCTTGACTACTATCTCACGTGTCGGTACATAATGTGCCCCAGTTAAGCATGTGGAATGGGACTGCCTTTCAAGGATAGCTACTGGAACATAATGTTTTTAGCGAATTATATTTATACTTGAAAATTAAGTAGAAATTAAAGTACTTAGTTGACTACGGTCTGCACTAAGGTACAGTGAGTAGTAGTAGCTATGAAGCTACCCACGCGAGTAGAAGATTGAAAGCTACTAATCGTACACCCGTGTAAATCGATTATTTTTATACCACATTGTTAGACATTCAAGCGGGAATTCGATGTTAACAATATATATTTGAAAACCCAAATCGAATGATTCTTATTCTGTGTAAATGTTTGCTTATCTCTGTGGAAATCCTATCTCTTAAATAAACAGAATGAATACGATTAAATTCGGTAAATTGTCGTACATTGTAGGAAAAAAATAAAGAAGAACAAAGTAGGTACTACTTTGTTTTGTAACTTGCATGGACTTGGTTTTCTAAAATACCCCGTGGGAGTTTTATTTTATAATACTACGATATACCTAAATGATTTTTCTACATTATTCTGCTGTAGTATCCTAGATAATTATTCAATTCTAACTATTAAGTTTTATTTGCATATAATATACATATTTTTTTGTCTATTTACTAACTACATATTAGTTTCATTTTTAGAAAACGTCATTTACCAAACAAAAAAAAACGAGCTAGATCGATTTATCGCCCCCGAAATGCAATAGTATGCTCCTGCATACTAAATTTCATGAAAATCGTTGGAGTTGTTTCCGAGATTCAGATTAAATATATAAATATATACAAGAATTTTAAATAGATTTCAAAGACTTATAAGACAACAGAAATAAAAAATGAGACTTATACACACAAACTAATATGTAGTAAGTAAAAAGACAAAAAAATATGTAAGATTAAACAGTAAAGTACCCCCTTGACCGAAATCTAACACCAACGACTTTTTGTATTAGGTAAGTAGTTTAGCTAAAATTGTATATTGATTAATTATATTGTTAAAATATACCACTGTTGTAATAAATAAGTATTACACCAACGTATGTAAGACTTTATAATACAAAATAATAAAATATATACCATACAAAATAATAATATTAGCGAAAACTTTAATCCTACTTGTACATATCCATTTCACTGTAAGTTTCACTTCTACGTTCATAATCTATACAGGAAAGGAGTGGAACCCAAAGCCCCCGTCTTTGTACTTTAAACAAAATGAATAGGTATCATCTCCGCTTCATCTAAGGCCGCATCGTCGTTTTCCATTATTTAAGACGTGGTCAAATGCAGCCATAAAAATATATTCGTTGAGCAAACATGACGTAGCATAAGTTGGGAGTCGCGTGGACCTGCTTTTAACTGATTTCCATTGTAAAATATTACCGAGAAGATATTTATTATGACTTGTTTGGTATCGAAGAGACACCTTAACCTTAAGTAACCTTGCATAGTAATTTGAAAGAGATAGACATAACCTGAGTTCTGATAAGTATCTGATATTGATGACAATTGAAATGACGTCTCACTCCCACTAATTAACAGCAACGGTGAAAGTGAAATACCATTACAGCATATATTCTTTTCTATGATTACAGCTATCATCAATCCTTGACATTTTCTAATAAATCGGGTTATACGTATACCATATCCAATCACGACTTAAAGATCCCTTAGCCTCCAAGGTTTAGAGAAATCGAATTAAAATTTGTGTGTTTTGTTCTCTTCTATTTGATTTCTAACAAGTTATCTCAGTGTTGAAGTAACTTATTTTGATTAAAATTCAGAAATGCAAAATCAAATATTTGACGGTCCAATCATTTGAATTGAATAAGAACATAGTGTTTAAGGTTGTTTTTTTACCTGCAAATGAGTTGTGTGTGTCAATATGGTGGGGATATTGAATAGAAGAATTCAAGGTAATTGCCGTGATCTCTACCAGTCTTGCATTTCCAAGTCCGGCGGTTCTAAGTAAAATTTTTAGCAAAAAAAAAGTGATAAAATTCCTTACTGTGTCATTAGACACTGCATAAATTACACCGGTACTGTAGAGACTAAACATGTTTAATTTGTAATAAGTACTATATTTTTTATCCGACTACCAAGGAAGGTTTCTGATTTTCAAGCGTATCTTGTATGTATGTCATGTATATTTGTAAATGTCTTTATTACCTTGCATCTTCCAAACCGCTGGGTGGATTTAGATACTTAAGGTATCGTTATATTCGTCTTAAAAACCAAAGTGTCCTTAGATAGGTGTTTGAAAAAAAATTGCGGATTTTTGGCGCAAAATAGTAATACGTTAATACAAAAAAATTACCTAACCTATCAAACTGGAGGAAGTTAAAAGTGCATTACAGAACAGTGGGTTATTTGAAATTTTAGTACTTACATTGAATTGTTATTAAAATATAATAGATGGTAATTTGTTTTATCTCAGTTGACTGATTTCACTATAGCGGGATAAGCGAGATGAATATATCGTCTTGTGTAAGAGAATGAAAGAGATCACAGCGTAATTCATATAAAAATGCGTAGGTATGCGGAATCTAGTTAGTTTTTAAAGCAATGTTGCTAAAACTACTCTATTAATTCCAAATAACTGATGTTCGAAGGTATATTTACACTGTTCGAAACAAAGACATATCCAGTCTTAACATTACAATAAAACGATTCTTAAACTACACGATATAACTAATATATACAGCAACATCACAAAGCGGTGACAATGTTAACACAACGTTAAAAACAGGCTATTAACAAATACAATATAAAAAGGTGTATAATACACACACAATTTATACAGACTGTGCGAATAACGTTATAAGTAAAAAAGGCGACATTTCATAATAACTATCATTTAATTTTCGTTGTTCAGTTTCAATAATAATTGATAATTCTTAGTCTTTTGTTCGAAGTTCGTCAGTAATAACAATGTTAAATATTCACTACAGAGTCGTACGTAAGGCAATACAATTTGCTATATAGCACATTTATAAAGATATAGCGGTTTCAAATACTAACTGACGTATTCCACGTGATTCCGGTTAATTTGAAGCAGCTTTATGATTATATAAATAATCAAACTAGAAAATGAGAGTGTATAATCTATGTGTCATCTACGAATCGACTATCTTCGGTTTGATCACGCTCGTATATTTGCGCCTGCACATTTCAACTTTCATCTCCTAACAAAACTACAGCGTAGGATTCGATCCATAACATATATATTTTAAAGGATAGGTAAACGGAAAGATATATGGCATTACGTTTTGTTATTTTAATAGCTTACAAATATATAATATTTTGTATAACATTATTTATTTATTTGTTTTGTAAGTATGACACGGTTTCAGTCACGGTTGGTTTGTCGTATTGTACACGAGACGCCCAACTGTCTACGTGCGTACTTGACCCATGAAGGAGCACCGACTACTTCGAAACTAGTCTCGCGATAATGCGAGAATCCAACTGTGGGTGAAACCGTTAATTCATAAATGTTATTGACTTATTTGTAGCTAGGAAACTCTGCACGCATTATTAAATTTTTTACTTACACGTGGTCCCCGGGTGGTGCTAATCAGGTGACATTTGAGAGGTGGTAGAGCATTTTGTGAGTTGCTCGCCTGGCTTGCTACCAAAGTAGCTTACCACCATCAAGTTGAAAGTCTGCCGCCAAGCCAAATACGGTGTTCCGGCAGTTATCCTTGAGGGCCCGCGTATTCCAGGTCTAGTGTGTTTACCAGCTTCGATCACATCGTCACTTACCATCAGGTGAGATAGTGGTCAAACACTAGCCTGTCACAAAAAAAAAAAAAAATTAAAAGTAGCGTAAGTCAGTCGTAACTACAGCAATTGATTTCTAAATGAATGACAACCCTACTAATTCATGCAAACGATAGGATGTTTGTTTATTTCGGCGCAGGGTGAGTGTAAATAAGTATTTTAATTTGCCATTTATCTTTCCGTACACTACAGTAACAATTCTAAAACATGTACAATTTTCTTATCAGTCCGTTGCGTACATAATTTTAATAGCAATTTTAATAAATCATCCACTTTAAATTCTCAATAAATTTCATAAACAATTGTCTGAGACAAGCTTATAAAGATAGTCTAAACTAAAACTGTACGCCGCTCCAGTGTGTTTACGCTCACACAAAAATTTGTCGTCATGGTAGTCATATATGCTCGTTGGAAGCTACTTCCATCAAATACATTTCATTTAAGAGTAAACATATTGAAGCGAGCGTTGAGTTTAAGGTATGACGATCTTTACTAAACATATAGCAAACGCAAAGCCTACACAATTTTCAAAGGTTTTCAAAGGCTTCGCTGGCATCTGCAATGCTTTGTATTTCTACACTGTCGTCATTTAGTATTGGTCTCGATTTCTTTAATCATAAAATCTAATTTTAATTGAACTATTTCCAACAATCAACAAGAAAATATAAGGCTCAGTTTCTATCCTTAGCACCTATTCGTCCCAAATCTCAGTCTATGTACGAGTAATCACAAACCATTAAACCCGGTTCACACACGTTATTTAACTAATGCTAAAAATACTAAAAGTTGAATTCAATTCAACGAAAAATTTTTTAAAATATCTATTTAAAAGCGGCTAGAAGTCAGTTATTTGTCAATATCAATGATCTAGAAATTCCACGTAAATTACGATAACTGAGAAACAATAATTAGACATGGTAAAAGATGCTTTAGCATTTCTCAAAGTACGAAAAATTCCGCACCCTATTGTTTGTAGTCTTTATCGCTCACGCACTATTATATTGCTGTCTCGTTCGCAGAGATGCAGATATTCAAATGCACGAGCGCGATGGCAATATATTTGTACGCGGGAGATAGAAATAAAGCGGGCCCAAGTCTTTTTATAGTCAATTGACTTGCTTCCGAAAACATTCCTAAACTAGTAGTCAAAGATCGATTTTCCTTTCTATTGAAATTAATAAATAGCATGAATCTAATATCATGTGTGACCCGGTCTTCAATCACATTAACATAGATGTTGCCATTCATAAATGCATAAAAAACAATTTCATAAAAATTCTACCATAGTCATCTTATAAACAAACATATTCTAAAAAAAAACAGTGTACATTTCTAACCAAATTATATCATGATCTAGATTTAAAACTAATTTTATGAACAGTAAAAATTATAACTTATTTTGTAGATAAAATTAAAAATATACGTATGTTTACATATAATAAATTCTTAAAATAAATTGTTCTCTAAACATCAGGATAATATATAATATCATCTTTGGTTTTTAATTAAAACAAAACATGCAACGTCATGTCTGCACGCTGCTGCTATAAATGTAAAAAAATCATGGCGTTACAAAAACTTACTTTTAGAAACATAATCTCTATAGATAAACCCTCTGGTCCAAATTTCTAAACGCAATTCATTCAAAATGTTCGTATAAAGGTAATCACAAACCGTTAATACATTTTTCCTTTTTGATCGCACTCGTAGAACGTCGAAAATTGTCTGTTTATTCACGCATTTATAGCATTTGATATAAATAGTAATGAGCCACAGTATAAGTAGGATTCAGTTAATACAAATATAATTTATATAAGGATTGTTATTCGAGGTCTTGAAGTCTAGTTACCATTTAGACTTAGTGTTTACCACTCGTGGTTTTTATATGATCGATTCAGTGCCGACAAAATAACCCCCTCTGTTTGGGTTGGGGGTTAAAAATATAGCAATATGCCTGTAAATAAATAAAAGTATGAAACGTTATGGGGAATGGGTGAAAGTTTTCTTAGTGTTGTCTTCTATATTACAGACTTTATCAAAATAAGTTTTATTTCATTATTTTTTTTATAGATAATAAACAATTTAAGAAGAGATCGCCTTTTCTAAAACTGAACTCCACCAAAGTCAAAAGCGAAATGTCAAATATAAAATTAGTAGAGATGTGTTCAATTTTAGTTTAAAATATTTCAACCACAATTTTAATCTCTGATAGGCGTTCCATTATAATCTCTATTCATAATGTGACGTTTGTATTGATATTAATGAAACAGATAAGGCAGAAAATTGCTTATAATTATGTACGCATTTATACGTGTTGGCAAAAAACAGAGTAGAACGTGTAATTTTTCTCGATTTGCAGTATCGATCTTTTATTTATAATTCCATAAGTGGCAAATAGGTCTTCCAAAATGTATGTATGTACTATCTATGATACAAACGGCACATGTCTGATTCGACTAGTAACAGTTTTCTCATGAATGGAAAAGTTTAATAAAACTCGTCCATCGCCGGCATTATGTCTTCCGCCTCTTTATGCCTCATCTCTAATTAACAATCCTTATATATTTTTAAATTGTACAATATGCGATTGAATAAGCAAACAATCAATAATTTGTGCGTTGAATAAATCTTATCATAATCTTAAGACTAAAATTGACTTCGAGTTAGTCCTACAGTATACACATTATTCTAAAGCCCACGGCACTACAAGAAGTACTAAATAAACAATCATTCAGATCTAGAGCATTCAACATTTAAGTAAGTGATCCTAACAACACCCATAGTCCTTACTTAATTATTATCGTCGTTAATTACCGTGGGTTATGTATGATTACTGTTGCGGACGCGAAGCACGGAATAACAATCTCAACACAAACTAGGAAAGCGAAGAAATACGTCGCGGCATACGAACGTCGCTAGTTGCACGATTGTAATCTTGTATAAATATTTGTATTTTTTGTGAATAACTTCATTCATTTTTTTGCACTCAACGAAGAACATTGGTTTCACTATACAGTCCACCGATCCAGAACCGAACTAGATCGTAACAATTACTTAGATGTAGAATGCTCTCATTCAGAAACCACTGTTTATTTAATACTTCTTGCAGTACCGTGGGTATTAAATGGATGTAATGCTCGGCAAAATGAACGAATAACACTAAAGTGTTGACAAAACTATATTTTAGATTATTAACTTCAAAGTCTGGTCTTCGTCCTATAGACAGTGAACTGGGTAAACACCAAAAGCGGTCATAGCACACGTAAATCTAACAAACTATTACCTAACACTCAAATAATTGCACATTAAAACTTACTAAGATTCAATTAACTGAGATACAATAAAAATAGCTTCTCACTTCATTACAGTAACAAAATATTTACAAATTAAACGTATATAAAAGTCATAACGAAACTATAAGGCAAATGCTTCAAGGAACACACAAGTATACTGCACAATTTTGTGCAATAATACAAAAACTACAATCCTAAATATACATCTTATGATTTATAGTTTTCTAAATAGGATACAACAAAATTGACATCGAGATAGAAAATTACAAAATTCTCATTATAATCACAACACTTGCTAACAACATTAGCTCAACACCCATTTAAACTCGTCAAGGAGAACCATAATTAGTAAACAACTTCGCTTAAAATGTCTTAGTTCTAGATAAAAGTATCGTATAACATTGACGCTCTTCAATTTCGATAAAAATGGAGTTATTCTCAATAACTCCCTTTCATAACCGATAAAAATACAGCGATAGCCGCGGCGTTAGAAAAGCGCTTTAATTCCGATATAAAATAGCGTTCAATACCTACTAAAACACCGCAGAATTTTCAGTAAAAAAGCGCGTTATTTCTTTTCTTAGTGGCGCTTACGTGCCGATAAAATTGCGCTTGCAGCTCGACTTTAATGTCTAATAATTTTCACATAAATTTCGCAATATATAAGGCTATTGCCCGAAGATAACGTTGAATTTCAATAGTAAACTAAGCCAAATGTCAAAATATATTTTATCATCGAAATCATTCAAGCTGTAACCCGTATACATGTATGTCAAAGTATCCAAAAAAGGTAATCAATCATCGAAACTGTTAAAAGCCTAGAATGTTCTCGATTTATTTGTATTCGTCGATGAATTGCTTGCACTTGAGTACGAGGTCAATGAACTTGGGTCGTAGATTCGGATCGAGGTTCCAACAGTCTTTCATTAGGTATCTGAATATCTCGGACGGACAGCCTTCTGGTATTTGGAAGCTGGAACAAAAAAAAAAGTTATTTTGGCAGTTTAGACGGTCCCTCTCTTCTTCGACATTGTTAAGACAGACATACCTATACCGGACAGAATATATGACTGATTGATAACTTAGATTATTGTATTATTGTAGTATGTACAGTATTTTGGTTTCCATACCACGAGGCTCGCTCCCTCGGCCGCTCTAAGTCGAACTTTTCCACCTCTTGCCGCGCGCGCGTGAATATCTCCCAGGCCGTCACTCCGTACGACCAAACGTCACTTTTCGTCGAGAAGTGCCACGGTTTCACTGCTGATTCGGGCGCGTACCTGGGAAACAGACAACATAATCTAAAACATTTAAACGAGCAATGTATATATATATAATCTGAATCTCGGAAACGGCTTCAACGATTTTCATGAAATTTACTGACCAGTAAATACAGTTTTTACTACTGGTCAGATCTTGATGAAATTTTAATGGCACCGATGGGAAAGCACCAGCTTTCAAACAAGAAAAATCACCAAAATCGGTTCACCTAAAAAAAATTGCTGAGGTAATATGCAAAAAAAAATCAAATTGAGAACCTCCTCATTTTATGAAGTCGGTTAAAAACTAAAGCCAAATTATCGCCTCTGGAACTGCTCAACACCGCCTCGCCTGAGCTATTATTCTGTAGCGAGCCGCCTGGCAAAGATTACTTGTTAGTTACTTTGTAAGTAGACTAGGGGTTAGTGTATAGTATAGAGCTCGCGCAAGTAACCCGGTGCTAACACGGTGCTAGACGCCGAAATATAAATGATCAAAATTAGAGAAACAAATGACATAAAATCATAACATAATATTTACATATAACGATAAAAACATCGCATTTTAGACGCGTATTCTATAAGATAGTACTATTAATTGTGTGATAAAGTTTCATTGGCTTTGACCAAGACTCAGAATTCTGTAAAACACGATTCATTAAAGCTGCCACACACAATACGCATTTAGGCACGGACCGGCTTGTGCGGGCACCAATTTCGTGCAGTCCTTTGCAGCTATAATTACCAGTTGCTTGATTGATTATTTTATGGACTAGTGGGCAGTCCGGTGTAAAGATGTTTCAGGCCACCTGAAGACATCCAACATGGCTTGACAATTGCTGTCTTACTACTAACAACCAGGACCGATATCTTAACGTACAAAGCATCGTAATACTCAGTTAAAAAACCCACCAACGGTCACCCAAGCAACTGGCCTGAACATAGGTCAACCTTGTGTAGTTACGATCCACCAGGACCGCGCTGTTCGGGATATAACCCGAACACCTTTACACAGCACTTTGCACCGTGACGCGTGTCGCATTACTTAACTAATTAAATATCGATTATTTTAGATTTAGTGCACTTTTGGCTACCGCGGCACACGGGTGCATTCAGCCTAACATTAACAATTCATTTACATTTAACATAAGAACATATTTTAATAACATTTTACATGAACAATAAACAGTGATAGTTATTATAAACAATTAACATCTTTAATTCACACTGCAACCTCGCTACCGTACCCTACATTTTATACATTTAACTAATAACTTACCAGTTAAAAGGTAGCAGCCGTTCAGTCTTGAGTCTGTAAGCGTTCTCATCCTTGGGAATGATCCGCGCGAGGCCGAAGTCCGATATCTTGACGTGGTACTTGTTGACGACTAGAATGTTGCGAGTGGCAAGGTCGCGGTGCACCATGTTCTTAGCTGACACGTGGTCCATGCCCTGACACAAAGATAGAGATAGAAATATTTTTTATGTTGCGTTTTTTTTTGTTTATCGATAGAACACCGATGAGGCTCTGATAATAATTCAAAGAGGCAATGCTGCCAGCATTGGGAACGCTACTCGCTGGTAGGCAAGTGCTCAAGCCTTGTAGGTAACTTAGGTCTTTACTGTTTAGATGTATATTTTATCCTACCAATGTTATAAATACGAAAGTTTTTGTGTATGTTTGTTCCCTGAAGCCGCGGGGCACGTCTAGTAATATATAGTTTCAGTTGTAGTTTTAGGAAACATAGGCAATTGGCCCGTAGATAGCAGCGTCAACTTTAGAACAGATATATGCGTGCCTGCAACCCGCGGGTGCAAATTGGCGGGCGGACAAGTCCTCCGATTATCCTTGCATATACAATGATACAATAATTTACACGAAGCAAAGCTTAAAAAAACTGACTTCACCACTTATATTTTGGTTTTGGCTTGATCAATTTCGATAGAATTGATATGGTACCACCTCTGAAGTACTATCTACCAAACGAAAAAATCATAAAATCGATTCATAATTGGAGGAATTACACAGCGCAATATACATACAAAAAAAACATACAGTCGAATTGAGAACCAACTTTTTTGAAGTCGTTTGAAAATAAAAAAGAAATAGTTGTCTGTAAAGTCGGTTTACGGACGATAATTTTACGTGATAACGTCATAAAACAACGATTTTAAATTAGTTCGATCGTGCCTCTCTATCGCTTGTTCCGCGCTCTCGCTTGCACGCTTAGGCTCAGGCGGAACGTGACACTTTTTCGTGCATGCAGCCGGTGTTCATCGATTTATAGGACGTTATCTCGCCAAAATACATGTTATCTTCCTTACCGTAGCAATATCCTTGGCATATTTGAGCAGATGCGAGATCCTGAGCTTGTCGCCTTGAAACTTGAGGTAGTAGTTAAGCGAGCCTTCCTCCAGATACTCCATTACTATGAGCACGTCGGAGCCGTGGTCCCACGAGTACCCGAGGATCTCTACTATGTTTATGTGTTGTAACGACTGGAACAAACACATTACACATAAAACAAAGGTGGTCTGGAAGAGATCGTTCTTAGTGATAAAACCGCCAATTGTACGTTTTAATTTGGTTAATTTTATTTATTTTTACGTGTCTTTTTTGTAAGTGTGACAGGAGAGATTTAATTATAGCTCAAGCTTTATTATTTTTGTATCTTTCCAGCTATTGAATGTAATTTCCTAATGTTGTGATTCTTAATGTGTAAAAATTGTGGATTATTAACCATTAATAGTAAGTGAACGTGCACGAGTGTAAGCAAACCATACGTTGAAAAACGTGACTCCCAAACCGCAAATAGAAGAGATCTTCTACCAATTTACTAGGGCATGACTTGACTATGACTGAACTTTAACTATGACGGATGACTAGGAAGCATCCTATTCAAAGCTTTGTTAAAATAATACACTTGAATTATTGTATTACTTGACACTGGTTAAATGTCATTATGGATAGTTATCCTACTAATATTATAAATCCGAAAGTTTGTGTGTAAGTGCACAAGTGTACAAGATCGTTTGTTCCCTCTTCACGCCATAACGGCTGAACGGATTTGAATGAAATTTGGACTATACATAGCTTATGTCTAGGATTAACACATAGGCTATTTTTTAACTTGATAATAGCGGGTGAAGCCGCGGGGCACGGCTAGTTTAAAATATATCGCAAACAATTTAAAATTTACTCTCAACTCTACCCACCTTCATAATTTCCAATTCGTTCTTGAAATCCTCGAACAGTGTTCCATTTCGTTCTGAAGCTTGTCGCGTCAGTTTCTTTACAGCCACTTCCTTCCTCTGAGATTCTTGGTTGTCACGCTCCATCCACCCCTTGAACACGTGACCGTAGTTTCCCTGTTAGTAATAACATATCTTTTAATTTTAACTATGGGGTTTTTTCACAGAGAATGAAGCCATGTCATTACCATGGCTTTCTCATGTCTCTTATTTTGCTGAATCTTGTGACAGTAAACGTATTTATATTGACTACCGCCATCGCCATTTTTTTTTACTAAATTTACTCATACATGAGCGGGTATCGGTTTCGATTCCCGGTGGGAACACAAGTTTTCTCGCCAAGGAAAATTTGTGTTTCTGGTTGTGGGTGTGATTGTGTGTGATGTGAATGTTTCCGGCACCCACGACACAAGTCATTGAACTTAGTGTTGGGCTGTGAGTGTGAAAGCGTTTATGTTTTATATTCATTTAGCTCTCGATAAAATCAACTCAACAAATATTTGTCAATTTGTACAATACAGTATATATTCATGTTGTTAAAAAAAAATTTAATAGAGTTCATCTATTTATTCTATTGAGATACATTTTGGCGTGTGCGCTGGAATTAGATAAGTTAACAAAGTAAGACAAACTGGTCAAACGTCATCTATGGTTGACATCCATTCGCTCGAAACGTTTCGCTTCTACGTTCATCATACGCATAGCAAGATCTGGGAGTCTTCAAGGTCTGTGAATAAGTATCTTCTAAGCAAGTAACAACATCTTCGGCCGCATCTTCACATTGGAAAGTGAAGATGCACTGGACAGTCACCTGATCCATCAGACGAGATAGTGGTCTAATGAAAGCATTGGACCACTATCAACTATTATTAAGCATAAAACATGTTTTTAGCACGTCATTCCTCGTACGCCCTAATTTTATTAAAGTATATTGTTTTCTTTTTTCTTTTAATTTTGGCTTCGCAATCTTGTACATTTAGCCAGTGTCAAGTAAAAATACATTTCAAGTGTATTTCATATTAAAAGTCCTAGTCACAAGTCACAGTCAAAGTCAAGTAAAAGAGTCAAAGTCCAGTCATAGTTAAGTCATGTCCTAGTAAAGTGGTAGAAACTTTACTAGAACTTCTATAGGCGTTTCGGAGCGAAGGCGAAAATCACGTATTTAAACTTGGTCACAGGTTTTGAAAAATGATAATAATAATAATAATAATAATAATGGTTTATTGGACATAAAATCTTAAGGCTAGTCTATGAATTATACAATATCTTAAACTATTTTTATTTATACATATATTTATTAACATTTTTCTCATAGACATAGGTAGATGATCCCTGAATGCCACACTAGGGTTCCCTGTGTTGTGGAATTCAGTGTCTTCCTCCCTAATAATGATGAAATCTGTTCATATGGAAGCTTAGTTAGATAGGTTAATGCTATATAAAAAAAAAAGATCAATTAGTTAATTAATGTAGATATCCCAGGTAATCTCAAACATATTATGTAATACATATTATGTGTGTCAGTGCGTGTCTATGTAGGAGTGGTTTATAAAGGTTACCGTGTGAGCATAATTGTGTTGTGAGTAGAATGTTGGAGTCAACTGCGTGCAGTCATGTAAGTAGATAAATAAGTAGGTTAGTAAGTAAGTAAGTAAGTAAGTAAGTAAGGGGTCTGGTTCCCTAACCCCCATGAATATGGTTTTTTTTTTGTGCTGCATAATATTAAGAATTAAAAAGTTATTTAATCAAAAAGAATTGTGAGAGCTTCGTTGGGGCCCATGTATTAACAGTTTTAAATTTAATTGGAAATTTAGAGCAAGTATATTAATCCTACTAATATTATAAATCCGAAAGTTTGTGTGTAAGTGTGTAAGTATGTTTGTTCCCTCTTCACGCTTTAAAGGTTGAGCGGATTTGGATGAAATTTGGAATGTACATAGATTATACCTAGGATTAACACATAGGCTACTTTTTAACTTGATAATAGCGAGCGAAGCCGCGGGGCACGGCTAGTATTATATAGATTAGATGTAAATAGTCAATAAAAAAAAAATAAAAAAAATAATAAGAAATGTATTTTGAATAAATAGTAGGGGGAAAGGGAGCAGACCCCTTATCGTCATATTATATTTATTATAATTGATTCAGTGTCGCTGTAGCTTAGTGTTAAAAGCCAAGACATAAGCCGCCGTTTGCATACGTATTTTGATAAATGCAGTATGCCAAGTTGTTTATCCAAGTGTTGGTAAATATGTGGCCCTTTATATGAGTATGCACGTTGTGCGAATTGGGTTCTAGTTCTCGGCCTAGCCCAGGTATTGCGTCGTGATGATCGTTTTTTTGGTAAGACTGTCTGCAGCGATGTTTTGTGGAAGCGCAGTGCTACCGCTAATATGTATAGCTGCCGTACTGTTAGATAATTTGTGTCATCGTATAGTCGGCTTGTAGGATAACGAAATGGCTTTTTGTAGGCTACTTTTAAAATGCATCGTTGTGCTCTCTCTATTTTTAAAAATAGTGTCTTATATGCCGATCCCCAGCATACTATACAATAACTGAGAATAGATTGGCAGAGCGCTTGATATATTATCTTTAGTGTTTTTTCATCGGCCACCGAACCTAGGCGTCTGAATATATGGGTCATTTTGCGAAGACGACCACATAATGCGCCTATTTGTTTGTCCCACGACAGTCGATGATCTATCGTGACTCCTAAATATTTTATATTATTGACGCGTTCCAAGCTTGGGCATGCACAAGTTCCTTGGTTGATGTCACTATGACATGTGTGGATTTTAATATCAATAGTGCTTGGATGGGTTCTTTGGGAGGTATGGAAAGCCATGAATTTAGTTTTGCTTGCATTAAGTGTGAGTAGATTGTTTTGTAACCATTGCGCTACTTTTGACAAGCCTTGCTGAGTTGAATTGACTACTGCATCCCAACTATCACCATCAAAAATGATGGCAGTATCATCAGCAAATGCAACTATGGATGCATTTTTCATTTGGAGCTGACAGAGATCGTTAATGTATCCAAGGAATAGGGTAGGTCCGAGAACGCTTCCTTGTGGTATGCCATAGGATAAACCATTGAAATCACTATACTCATTTGTTATGCGTACTCTCTGTTTCCTATCGCTTAGGTATGATTTAAACCAATCTAGTGAAGGTCCTCGGATACCAAGCAGCTCAAGTTTTCTAAGAAGAATTGGCCAGGACACCGTATCAAATGCCTTGGCCAAATCCAAGAATACCCCCACACATTTACTTCCCGAGTCCAACTTCTTTGTAACAAGATTAGCCAGTGTCACAACAGCATCTTCTGTTGATTTATTTGCTCGAAACCCAAACTGGTTGGGAGACAAAATTTTATTTCTCTCTAGGAATGTGAGAAGACGTTGGTTAACAATTTTTTCTAATATCTTGGATATCGAAGGAAGTAGGGATATTGGACGGTAGTTAGATACTGTTGTGGCACTACCGGACTTGAATATAGGACATATGTCAGCCACTTTTAAGCACATAAAAAAAAAAAAATGATACAAAATCAATAACGCCATTTTTTCACTTTCGCGGCTAAACCCCTTAAATTATATTCGATATTGATAATAATTACGAGTAGAAACCGCAGCACAGTTAATCGATAACCTCTAATCACTTTACATATTCCAAGCATACACTTTACAATAGATAAATTACTCACACTACCAATTTTCTTAGTAATGGTGACGAGGTAGGTCTTCCCCTGCGACACGATGGACTCCATGAGCCTGGGCGCCGCCCACGCGCAGTCGTGTGGCGCGTCGTCGCCGCCCAGCCCGCCCCCACCGCCGCCTCCGCCCAAGCTGCTGGCGCTCCGCCCCGACACTTCGTTGCGGAGGGCGTATGCCAGCGCGTTCATACTTTCAAGGGAATTGGAGCTTTTGTTGTCCGCGAACTGTTGAAAGTTAAAATTGTTTTGAACTGCTCGTTGGCTTAGTTGGGTGGCGTTCGCCTTCTAAGCAGGGGTATCGGGTTCGATTCCCGGCTGAAACACAAGTTTACTCTCCAAGGAAAATTTGTGTTTCTGGTTCTGGTTGTGATGTGAATGTTTCCGGCACCCACGACACAAGTCATCGAACATAGTGTGGGGCTGTGAGTGTGAAAGCGTTAATTATTATTATTTTGATTTATCAAGAACATGAACATCTTATCTGAAATCAACAATTTAACTGATTTTATCGCGTGTCTCATAGTGTTTGATAATTGGCGCCTAGTGTTACACTTGGCGGTTGGTACTAAAATGCTGACTGCCGACCGAGATATTGGATGTTTAATCCTGCAATTATACTGGTTCATCGTCCCTTCAATCCGGAATACAGTAATATTTGAAAACAGTAGGATTTGATTGCTTATTTTGTGATGAAAATCGATCCAGCTGTTTTTCCTTAAATTTAATATAGATCTGATTCATTTGCTACATAGTCATTCTGTTGAAATATATCTTTGTCCAGGGCTAGCCTAATTAGTTCCTCTGCACTTTTTAATTCAGTCCAATGCCTGATGTTTCTAATCCAAGAGAGTTTACATCTCCCTACACTTTTAACCGAGATTTTTCCCATACATTTTATTTGCAGTTGGTTAATATAGATACTTGTATACTAACCGGGTTGTCATACTGGTCGGACATGGTTCCATTTGTAGATAGGACGCTGCTGTCAGATATAAGGGACTTATTGCTACCCGCGTCGCTCAGCTCACTGGGAATAAATCTGTCACCTGAAAGAAACATATTTAATATTATTAAACATACTTATATTATAAATCCGTAAGTGTGTGCGTGAATGTGATTAAACCGAGACATGTCTAAGACAGATTGACGGAATTGAATCAAACATCTGCAGATAACTGCCCGTTGGTTTAGATGGGTGCGTATTCGCCTTGTAAGTGTCGGATAACAACACAAGTTTTCTCCTCAAGGGAAATTTGTGTTGTCAAAATTCAAATCCTTGGCAACATTGCGCTTCAGCCAGGAACCGACCCCAGCACCCATGGTATTAAAAGCAACTTATTAACTCAAAATCAAAATCAAAATCGTTTTTTCACATGGGCCCCAAACAGGTACTCATGAAAGTTAATGATTCTATTGCCAGATTCGAATAATTACAGGCATCTCGAGAAGAACTGTCAACTGTTTTTACAAATGTTAATCAGGAATCTTACTTGAAACTGTATCTGTGTGCTCCATGTGGTCCAATGATATTTGCGGTTCTTCATATACGTGGATAGGGACGTACTCTGTAAACAATAATTCAATTAGTATCAAGAGTATATCATTAATGACAAAATCAACAGTCGGTATCAATATTTAAGAAAAATATAAGTAATATAGATCTTTTAAAAAATTGACAAAATCGACAGTAGTTATATATATCTGTTATAAAATCAAGAGTAGTTATTGATCTTTTAGAAAATGGAATTTATATAACAAACACAATCACAACCAGAATCAGAAGCACAAATCTCCCTTGGGAAGGAAAATTGTGCCCCAGAAATCGAACCCGGACCCACGGCGCAGACGCGACCCACGCCAACTGGGTCGTCAATTAACTAACCATATTATGATTATATCTATAAGAATAATCATTTATCATTTATTCCGACAAACTTAACTTAACTTAACTACCTTAAACTAACATTTATTATATGATAAACCGAATGCGAAGAACGTTATTGTTATTCCAGTTTGCCGGAAAAGGTCTGCAAGCTCAGCATAATGCTGTATAAGTATTTTTTGTTAGTTTTTTGCCGCGTATGAGAAAAAATGGCGTTTTTTATTCTGTATTATTTTCCAAAACTGTGATTATTTGAGTGTTAATGTGTATTAATAGTGGATTATTAACCGTTAATACTTAGTAATCGTGCATAAGTGTAGACAAATCATACAAAGTTGAAAAACGTGATTTTCGCCTTCGCTCCAAAACTCCAACAGAAGTTCTAGTAAAGTTTCTACCACTTTAAAAGGGCATAACTTGACTATGACTGGATCTTGACTCATTTACTTGACTTTGACTGTGACTTGTGACTAGGGCTTTTAATATAAAATATAATTATTATTGTAATACACTTGAAAAATATTACTTGACACTGGCTAAATGCACACGATTGCGAAGCCAAAATTAAATAAATGACGACCCAGTTGGCGCAGTGGACAGATGTCTGCCCTCTGCGCCGTGGGTCCCGGGTTCGATTCCCGGCAGGAGCACAAATTCCTTCCCAAGGGATATTAGGGCTTCTGGTTCTGGGAGTGATGTGAATGTTTCCGGCACCCACGATACAAGTCTTTGAACTTAGCGTGGCTGTGAGTGTGAATGCGTAAATAAAATAAAATAAGTATTTTTTGTTACGAATGAATGAGTATAAGTATTGTATGTTGACTGATGTGTGACCTCTATGCAGCATGTGGTTCATATCCCGCATGATCTCCTGCGGCCGCAGCGGGTCGGGCTGCCAGCACTGCCGCATCAGCGCCCACACCTCGGCCGGGCAGCGCGCCGGCCGCAACAAACGGTCGCCCATCTCGTAACTCTAACAACAACAACAAAAATATTTACCACTGGACGATAGCCAAATTCTCTCTTTGAGAAACGTAAAAATAAACGAAGAGACTATTTATTCGACTTTATAAACATATACAATCTGTGAGCGCCGTGACCTTCCGTCGTGAACTCGCCTGATGATGGGGATCGGACATCCCCGAAACCTAGGTCGCAAGAGTCGACCTTAAATCGTGAGTCAAGTCGTTTTGTTTATATAAAGTATAATGTGTCAAACTCACGAAAACTTTAATAGTAAAATATACAATCTGTAACAAAAAGATGTAGTAATACTTGGTGTGTATATGTATCGTTTCAGGAATAGTCTTTCAGGGAACTAGTCGAAAACGGAGATATTTTTTTTACATGCAAAAATTAAAAATTACATTTTTCAAATATTTCTGACAACCCTAAGGTTACATCTGTGCCGCGTGACTTTGACTTTGTTATAGCCCTCTCTGTCAGACGTCTATATATGAATACAATGTGGTTTAGAACGGTAGCTGATGAAATAGGGTTGCAAATGACATATTTTTTTAGAAACTTTAACTCATCATAACTCAAACTTCATGCTGCCGCGAATAAGAAGTTCCTGTTAGACGCTATATATATGCAGATACGTGGTTTGAGTATTACTACATCTTTCTGTAACACATTATACAGAGATCAGAGACACGTCGCGTCGCTTTCTTTCGAGTAAGCGATTTTAGATATATTTAGTTTCTTATAGATTTATATAAATATATAGGTTTATTATTTGTTTCATTAACTTCAAACTCTAGTCTATCAGATTCTAAACATATATAATTAACTGTGTGTTTATATATATTAACACACTGCCTATAATGACAGAAATACTAAACTGACTGCTTATACCATACCCTCTCTTACGCCTACGATATACCAAAAAAAGGTATATCATCGCGCGTTCGTGGCCGACGTGTGGCGTGTCGATGTGATCGATATAACATAATTATTATTTGCTATCGGTCTTCTTGTGAATAGTATGTAGCACATCACTATTGTATATCTCGTATAAAGCTACAACTAGCGATGTGAATAACGACTTAAAATTTTTAACAAACTTATGCTATACACTTATTTTTTTTAACGACTTTTATTAATTGCTTATTTGCTTATTTACATTAAAATTATTTTATGTTAATAAACTGAATATTTGGTTTTCATTGTAAAAAGCAATGTCAAGAATTGTACGCAACACAAAGTCTAACAATTAATCACACAAGACGTTCAACTTAAAAGTTCGAAGTAAAAAAATCAAAACAAACAATGGCGGCTTCTTGACTGACAAGGACTGACACCACGATTTTTTAAGCAAATAAGGAAATAAGCAATTAATAGTCCGAACGAATCTTGAAGGTTGTCTACTCTAAGCATTTTATCTCAAATCGGCACATACCAAATTTGGTAAGGTTACCTTTTAACTTTTAAATTATGCAATCGAGAAGAAAGCTTACACTGTTGAGTATAAGGTTCATTTTAGAACCTAATATGACGATAAGTTTATAACATATTTTGTAATTTACCCCCAGTTCTAGTAGATGGCGTTATTTGAGCTTTAAAAAGCAAATAATGAAAAGTGCTTAAAATTTTAATTGTGCTTAACTGCTTTTATTGAAAAGTAATGTTTCATTATTTGCTTTTCGTTTAAACGCCCATCTTTAGCTACAACTCGCACTTCGGTCTGGATCGGTTTGCTTCGGCTCGCGTCGGCCAATCACGAGCGTAACTATTACGCCGTCCCTCGACCCCGGCGCGGCGTAATGGGTTGTTTTGATTTGAAAATGGCTTCATTCCTCATCAAATGATTATATTATCTTTGTAATGACAGGATCTCAAGTATAGCCAAAGGAACATCATATAGGTGCCGACATATAGTATAAGTTTCACCAGACATCACTATAAAATACTTTACTTACCCTCGCAGTTAGAACAGGATTTGTCTCAGAGGGAGATTGTCCAAACGAGAACACTTCCCAAAGCGTAGTCGCGAACGCCCAAATGTCGCCGATCACGGATCGCTTCGCCAAGTTCATGTCCGAGAAAAATTCTACTGGCATCCAGTGAACACTAAAAAAGAGAGAAAAATAAATGAATAAATAAAGATGAATAATAATAATGAAGTTAGATTTAAAGTACCTAAGTTTGTACATGTTAAAAAAAATTTGGCTTTCTATAGATTTGGCTTCAGATCGGATGACTTCGGTGGAGATGCGCTCAGTTTAAGGTAGGAACATGTCCATACAATGTTTTTTTTTTATTTGTGACCAAGCAGCGTCTTACAATTTCACCCGATGGAATGCGACGATGAGGTCGAAGATAGAGCACGCTTGCTCAATAAATACCTATCCTTCTTTAATACCTATCTTTCTTCTTGAACAACCCCATATTATACTTTTCGGGAAACACAGCAGACAGCAGGGCGTTCTATTCTTTTGCAGTTGTTATAATGAAATTGGAAGCGAAACGCTTCGTACGAATAGTGGGTATTTCAAATAAAACTTCTAAGTCGAACAATATCTTTTTATGAACACATATTTACATAATAAACCCACTTTTTGATTCAGCATTTCATGTCTGGGTGATAATATTTGTTAAATAATATATCCTTTAACAAAACTAAGGCTAAAAAACTAACACCCGGACAGCTTGATAGATCAAAATCAAAATCATTTATTTACATGAGCCCCAAAGAGGCGCTCAAGAAAGTTAATGACTCTATATACAGATAGCAATAGACGTCCGCAATATGTAGGTCCGGACAGCTTGACGGAGATTCTTTCAGCCTCTATGGAAGATAGCAACAGACGTCCGCATCTAATGTATCCGTGGACAACGCCCGCTTTACACTCGAGTAGATATTACTCTCTCACCAACACTACACTAATCTGATACAATACTCACTCCTGATGTGTGTAGTTCCGCAATGTAGGTCCGGACAGCTTGACGGAGATTCTGTCGGCCTCTATGGCAGATACCAACAGACGTCCGCATCTAATGTATCCGTGAACGACGCCCGCTTCGGAAAGGTCCCAAAGTGCACGCGCGAGCCCGGCAGATACTTTCTTCAGATGTAGAGGCTTTACTTTATCTTCATTATCTCTGTATTTAGAAGAAAACAGTCTATAGAGAATTCTTGAAGTTTTCTTGAAGAAAAAAACAAGGAAACCCTAGCGGTAAGAACGGTACGATTAAGGACCTAGTCTCTTTATGTATGCACGACAAAGAAACAAAGCCTTTAGCCACAGTCTTATAAAACTGCTCTGTTTAAAGGAGTAAAATTAAGAAATAAAATATATCGCTTGACTCGAGGATTGAATCCGCGGCGATAGGATCTCATGTCCTCAAAATCGTTTATTCACATGGGCCCCAAAGAGGCACTCATGAAAGTTAATGATTCTCCTGCCAGATTCGCAAAATTGCAGCCATCTCGAAAAGAACCTGGCAATAAACTCAGCGGCGCATTTTTTTCATTCATTGCCCGTTTTATTACAGATATTGATCTTACCGCTAAGCTACTCAAGTCCTGCCTCAAGGTACAAAATTATCCTTTTCTTATTACTAATGTCAAGCGATAATTTTCCTTTCTTAATTTACTAGTTTAGTTTTGCCTAGTTTGCCCTGCAATTGCCCTTCGTTAACATGGCAAACAAGCAACGTCATATTGAATGTAAACGTTTATTGTCACCTTAATAGCTGAAAGAATTAAACGCAAGAAAAGCTAAAAAAACTGACTTCACCGCTTTATCTTCTGAACTTTGACCAGATTAAATGTATTAAAAACGCATTATTGACGATAATTCAAAAACTACTGATCAGATCTTGATCAAATTTAAATGGGACCAATAGGAAACCACTAGCTTTCAAACAAAATATACAGACGAATTAAGTATGTTCTCCTTTTTTGTGAATTCGGTAAAAATGTTTTGACTAGATTTATCTAGCTGATGAAGCAATTAAATTTAAACCTTACATTAATATGTAAATAAGATTCAAATTGATTAATCAGAAGCATAAGATTACCTGAGGTAGTCGTCAAAAGGTCCATACGGCAGATATTCCAACACCATCGCGGTGGGAGAACTCAGCGTGACTCCGTACAGTCGCACTATAGAACTAGATTGCACGCACGCCCATTTACTCGCAAGCTCTACAAAGTCCTAAAATAAAACAAGCCGATATATTAAATATTCAAATCAAATCATTTATTTGCATAAATAATAATGGTACGTCATTATTATTTACGTTACGTACACCGTTGGAATTACGATCTAGCCTTGAGACTAATAAGTAATATTAAGAATGTATCTAATGTTTCTTATTGTCTCTATTATCGGGAAGACGCTTTGTTCTTGTGTTCTTTGTTAATAGCACTCACTATATTAAATAGTCACATCAATACATTGACTCAAAAGGTTTAGTTCACTTGAGTCGTCTCACTAAGTCTGTGTTGTCGAGGAGCTGGATTGTCTCAAATTCAATACAATACAATACAAAAACTCTTTATTGACACCAAAAGATAAATACAAGATACAGAGAAACTTATAAAGATAGATACAATGGGCGGTCTTATCGCTAAGAGCGATCTCTTCTACATAGGGTTAATAATAAAGATTAATCGAATGACGTAAAAATAATCAACAGCGGCCCACGCGTTTGGTCTCTAGAACGCCAAAGGAATATACATATATGATATGTATATCTAAGTCGGTGTTTCCTGATAAGTACAATACGGGAGTCTTTAAGTCGCGAGTGAATAGGTATCTCCAAGGCAAGCTTGCTCCATCATATGAGATAGTGGTCAAAAGATTGTCTTGAATAAAAAACAGTACCCGGATGACCGAGCTTTGCTCACGGATAAAACGACGTTTTCTAAAATTGAAACCTAGCTAGGTCGATTTATCGCCCCCGAAACCCCCTGCATACAAAATTTCACGAAAATCGTTCGAGCCGTTTCCGACGTCCTGTTTACACATATATATAAGAATTGCTCGTTTAAAGGTATTAGATAGTCGTCGTCGCACATTCGTGTAATTACATTACCAATATTAGTTATTTTATAGTGAAGGACTAATTATACCATGAATTAAATACCTTTAAGTGGTCGTTAGCTTTCTCCCGCTGCAAAGTTTTGAAGGCGACCAGCAACTTCTTTGTCTCGTCGAGCCTCCACAGAGCCTTATACGTCGCTGTTATATTTTCCGATCCAGTTTTTTCAGACCCTATAAAATCAAAATAAAAATCGTTTATTCACATGGGCCCCAGAGAGTCACTCATGAATGTTAATGATTCTACTGCCAGATTCGCAAAATTAAAAAGCCATCTCAAGAAGAACGTGGCAAGAAACTCGGCGGCGCATTTTTTTTTCATATTTTTTTTTTAAATCATTCCTTAACTCTAGCACATAATCATATTAACCTAGGTATATCTATATTGTGTAGTCGCTAGAAAGCGCTTGTGCAAATTGCCTCCATGCATCCTTGTCATTAACATAGTTTATCGTTTTATAGTTAATTAATGCCTGTTTTATTACACATTTTAATGCTATTTTATATGACGGATAATGTGCATCAATTTTGAAAGCTATTTGCGAAACTTCTTATGGGAGAGCTTTGAAATTCTGATCCGCAACCTTTTTGTGTGACGAAAAGTGGTGGGGGTAAACACTGTGATGAATAATTAAAATGTTTCCCTGGAATACAACAGTCTCATTTCTATCGTGTGTCTTTACAGCACACCTCTTTTTTCTACCGACTTCACAAAAAAGGAGGAGGTACTCAAGTCGACTGTATTTTTTTTAATTTTTTATGTGTGTTACCTAATAACTTCGTTCCACGTTAAACGATATTATAATTTTTTTTCGTTTTAAAGATGTTGCTTTCTAATTGTTCCCATTTAAATTTGATCAAGATCTGACAATTATTTTTGAAATCGTCAATAATGCGTGTTTAGTACATTTAATCTGATGAACGAAGATAAAGCGGTGAAGTCGGTTACTTTTAAGCTTTGCTTGCGATTAATTATTTTGTTATTAATTAATTCAACCGACCGACTAGACCACTATCTCATATGTTGATAAATGATTATATTGACGAGGATGTTAAGCAGGCTATAATTAATGACACTGGGTTTAATGGTATCTACTATTGTGTCTTGGTTGGGCGTGTGTGTGTCAACAAGTGGTTGTTAGCTTACACACAATAAATATATTTCAAAAAACGGCTTTCATTTACGCCATTAGATCGAAACGTCCACTTAAATTTCGAACATGTACGATGTTCCTCGGGATGAGTTTACACCGCGAAAAATTATCGTATGATTCTCACAAAATATTATATAGTAACCGCTAAAAAACACTAAACGCTTTCACACTCACAGCCCCACACTAAGTTCGATGATTTGTGTCGTGGGTGCTGGAAACATTCACATCACACACACAATCACAAACAGAACCAGAAACGCGTATTTTCCTTGGGGAAAAAAAATATGTGTTCCCGCCGGGAATCGAACCAAATACCCCTGCTTAGAAGGCGAAGGCTCAATTAACTAAGCCAATGGGCCGTTCAATTTAATAGTAAAACACTTTCATACAAAGTTTCGCACTTTTAATATAAGTATGATGATAGTAATTATGACATCATAGGTTGACCATAAAGTTTTTTTTTTTTTAATGGGATTATTTTTTTAATTGATTGGGACTAGATAGGCATTTGACCATTATATATTACTACTTGTGGCCCGCGGTTACGCCCGCGTTAATAATTTAAAGTAGTCTATTTGTTTTTCCGGAACCTAAACTATCTACATTCAAAATTTCATAAAAATCGGTTTATTCGTTATGGAGATACGTGGTAACAAACATTCACACATACACAAACTTTCGCTTTTATAATATTACTAGCCGTGCCCCGCGGCTTCGCCCGCTATTATCAAGTTAAAAAGTAGCCTATGTGTTAATCCTAGGTATAATCTATGTACATTCCAAATTTCATCCAAATCCGTTCAGCCGTTAAAGCGTGAAGAGTGAACAAACATACTTACACAGTTACACACAAACTTTCGGATTTATAATATTTGTAGGATATTAGGATAAAGATGGTCGAAGATGATACTTTATATGTAACTTTACCTGTGTACAAAAGTATGTCTTTATTAGGCAGACACCGAGGACTCTTGTTGTCTTTCAAAATCTCCTGTAGTTCTGCTTGGTCGATTCGCACTCCTTTTTTTACTGGCTCGCCACATAGTAACAGTTGTGATTTGTCTGTAACATACAAACATACCAATATGTCATCCCTGGAGAGTAACTGATGTGACTCCAGGTAGGGTTGAAAAGGGCTGAAAAACAGCACTTCCTGAGTGCCTAACCTTCTCATAAGCACTTATAATTGTATATCTATATCTCAAAATCTATTAATGTACATAATTCTACTTTGTGCTTTATGAATAAATGATTTTTAAAAAAAGTACGAAAAAAACGCCGCCGAGTTTCTTGCCAGGTTCTTCTCGAGATGGCTGTAATTTTTCGAATCTGGCAGTAGAATCATTAACTTTCATGAGTGCCTCTTTGGGGCCCATGTGAATAAACCATTTTCTATTTTTATTTTGTTTTTGAATAAATGCCTTATTTATTACTAGCTGTGCCCCGCGGCATCGCCCGCTATTGTCAATTTAAAAATTAGCCTATGTGATTCTAGGTATAAGCTATGTACATGTCCAAATTTCATCCAAATCCGTTCAGCCGTTAAAGCGTGAAGTAGTAACCAACATACTTACACACAAACTTTCGGATTTATAATATTAAGTAGGATGTGCGAACTTGTATTCACTCTGTTTCTCTCGCTCTGAAAAATCTGTGGGCCGTACTACACAAGAAGTATCCCGCTGTATCAATACAATCTCATTTCATTGTATCCGATTTCCATCTTATACATGCATATACTGATTATGATTAACACATAACCCTCCATTGCGTCCCGTAGTCAAGTAAAAAGAAGAATCATTATCATCATCATCTCAGCCACAAGAAGTCCACTGCTGGATATAGGCCTCCCCCAAAGAGCTCCAAAAAGAACGGTTGCTAGCGGCCTGCATCCAGCGTCTTCCTGCGACCTTCATTATGTCGTCCGTCCACCTTGTGGGCGGTCTTCCGACACTGCGCTTGCCAGTCCGTGGCCTCCATTCGAGAACCTTTCGGCCCCATCGGCCATCAGTTCTACGTACTATGTGCCCTGCCACTTCAACTTGTTAATCCGCCGGGCTATGTCGTTGACTTTCGTTCGTCTACTTACCATATTCAGAAGGAGGTATACACTCGTTGAGATATATCCTTCCCTCAGGGTTCTGGTGGCAGCCGACTAGTCTCTCGATAGTAAAGTATTCCTCCTTATTAAACACGTAGCCGTGGCCTTTGAATTCCATTCTGTAAGTCTCTGTTGTACTGGAAATTAAAATTTGTAAAGTTAGAAGATTAAGGCAAGCTTATTGGTATTCTATCGTTTACATTTCGGATAGTGTCTACGCACACTAACCCGATATTCATTTTATTTTATTAATGTTAGGCAAACGTTTGACCGCTATCTCACCTGATGGTAAGTGACGATGCGGTCGACGATGTAGCACGTTTGCCCAGAAGATGCCTTTTCACTCGCGACTTAGAAACTCCCATATGGTATTTATCAGGGAACACATACTCAGGTAAGGAATTCCATTCTTTTGCAGTTCGCATAATGAATGTGGAGGCAAAACGCTTCGTCCGCATTTGTGGAATATCTACCATATAGCGGTGTCACTTAAGAGTCTGTCTCGATGTCCGATAATAGAATGAGGATGGGGGAATTAAATTGTGTAATTCTCCGAAATGTATCCGATAAAATACCGAGAGACTCGCCACCATACGACGATGCCCTAAGCTCTGAAGTTTGGCATCAGTCAACTGGTCAATGTTAATAGGTTTCTTGGTATTGATTTTTCGGTATTCATTTGTTTCCCCGATTTACATAATATGTTCTTACTGATTTCACTTGTTTTAACAGTCTAATTTTTTTATTGTATTCGTTATTATAAGGACAAGGTTTAACAAGGGAATATTTAGAAAATCTACCAGACAATGCACCCCTATGAAGCTTTGTTGCTGGTAAAGAAATTAAAGATTAGAATATATCACTGAATAGTTGGTCACCTGTTCTTTGCGCAAACGTCCAAATAAAAAACATTGTAGTCGTCCTGACATTGTCTAAGTATGTAGCAACCGTGTTTCTTTGCGCGTTTCTCTTCTAATTTTCGATATGAAAATGCACCCCTGAAACAATTGCAGTAATTAATAATGACGTCATCCAATGCAATGAATCGCAAAAAAAAAGGACGGTGTTCAAAATTACAGATCGATCACCCGATTATTAGAATGAAGTTCAATTTTAGATAAAACACAAAAGAGCGAACAGACAAAAAAGATTTTTCTTTTGGAAACGTGAGTAATTTTTAACCCCCGACGAAAAAGAAGGGGGTTACAAATTTGTAGTGTACGTCTGTCTGTTTGTGGCATCGTATCGCAAACGGCTCAACCAATTATTTTTTTTAAATAGTTCAATTGATCGAGAGTATACTTAATGTTTGGTGAAAATCGGTACAGCCGTTTTCCAGGTAGAACGCCGAGGATATTTACAAAATTTTGATTTTCCGTTTGTTTGTAATTATATTAAATAAATAGTATGTATGAAATAATATTATAAAAGTATGTATTATTGTAATTTTCAAACTTTCGCGAACACATAGTTTAGGTAAGTCTTCTCGAGACCATGGCCAATGCAACTTGGCCGAAACGTCGAGGTAAATAAAAATAGTTTTTAGCGCGATTAAGTCCCGAGATATTACCTAAACTAAGTATGTATCAATAAAGAATTTCGAGGATACAATATTTAATTACATTGCTTCACCATAACTTCAAGAACAAAAGACAACAATCGAGACGAAATTCAATAAAAAAAAAACTTTCTTATTAAAAGATAGTCACAAATAATATTAGCTTACCCCACAGGTCCATGGCATTTTATCCTATGCAGTTCTTTCAACGAAGGCGTCTCGTCGTCTTTAGAGAGATTAAATGTCCATTTTACCATTAACCTGAAAAATAAGTAAAAAAATATTAATATTAATATAATAATTTATTACTTAATAAAAAAATACCAAATATTGTTTTTTTTATATGAGTAAGACATAACAACAGCGGGCCATAACATCAGAGATAAAAACAAAAGTGATAAGGCGTCTTAGAGTCTACTTAGGGTGGTACTACCCCTTCATAAAAACCGGAAAACCAGGACTGCACTGACAGGATTAATTAATAATAATATAACTTTATGGTCCTCGTGGAAAACCGATTTTTGTCATATTTTAAGCATAAAATCCCAGTCCATGCGTTAATGAGCTACAAAGCGACGGACAGACACGAACACACAAATAGACATAAGTTTGACACTTTACACACCTCTCGTTTTTATAACCCTTCGTCGTTGCGTGCCAAAGCGGCATATCAAAGAATAAAGTTATTAGTTATTATTTTAACAATAAAAAAAACACTATACACTATATTATGAAGCATTGCTTCTTCAAAATTCGACCTCACAATTTTATATCCGAAACCCTTGATCAGATCTTGACAATTTTTATACGGGACGAACTTGACACTGTCTACGGACAAAAAAAAAACAAATCGGTCGTGTCGTCTTCGACTAACATACATAAAAATTGTGACGAATTGAGAATCTCTTCATTCTTTTTGAAGTCGGATGAAAAGTAAGTAGCTGTAGGTCAGTAAGCTAAGGGAAAAGTTCGATTCAAAAGCAGTAAACTTAGAAAGGAAAATACCGCGGTTGCAATCCTGATATTGCAATATTTATTCTACTTTGATCACTGTCATGTCATCAGTGACATTCGTCAAATTAAGACAAATTAACTGAAGTTAAGCTTCTAGAGCGCCACAAAGGAACAAACACACAAACATAGGCTAGCTTTGCGTCGCGTAGTTGAGTAAAAACTGCTACAAATAGTGTTCAGGATTTCGTCACGGTATGAATCATAGACAAATTAATAAAAAAACTCACTATCGCATTTATAATTAGTACATTACGTTTTAACGCAATCAAGGAAATACGTTAATTTCGCAAATATTATCCTTGTACATAATAAACAATTAAATAATTGGTTAATACCTAGTATAATTAATATGGAGTTTGTAATAATAACGTCCTGTTCTAAGTTTTAGTCCATCCCTATCTGCAGATAAATCTGGATAAGGATAAGGAGTATAAAAAAGTTGTTGTGATTGTTTCCATCAACTGCTATAAATTGGCTCAGAATGGGCCTAAGAATCCCAAACTTGGCTACGTCCCTTCTGAACCACTTGGTCCAGCGCGGACAGCACGGCCCCAGAGAGAAATGCAGTGGCCGAGAATTTATTTATTTTATTTATTTATGAACACCAACATAACATACACTTTTACAATCAACATATTTAAAAGCATTATTACAAGTTAAGTGTCATTATAATTATAGGTGAAGACTACATTCAATATTTTTTGCGAGATTACATAGAATAGGCCACATATGTGAAAAAAACTGAACCACACCAGAACATGGCAACAGTAATTGCCTCGTCACTTTCCCTGGGAGCAGTTGTTCCCAGCCCAGGCAGAAAGTATACAACCTAAAACCTGAACCCATCACATTGTAAGAGGCCCAGAGAAACTAATACGTTTATGATTGTTATGTATGCCTCTTAACTGACGCTAGTATTTACCAAATATAATAAGTGACGACAATCTTCGCCCTATATTTATCGATTTAGCGCAAACCGTTTTGCAAAAAGTTGGTAAAAAAAAACAGACGCTAGTCTTTAGACTAAGCAGGGACATGAGTTATAATAATCGTTTACTCTAAATATGTTTAACTTTATTGTGATAAATTTAGAAAGGAAAAATTATCGCTTGAGGCGTTAATAATAAGGAAAGGTTAATTTCGTCGCTTTAGGCGGGGCTTGAGTAGCTCAGCGGTTAGAGCAATAGGGCATGAGACCCTATGGCCGCGGGTTCAAATCCCGCCTCAAGGGATAATTTTTCCTTTCTAAATTTATCACTATAGTTCTGCCTAGCATGGCTAATGCTATATAAATAAAATCAATGTTTAACTTTATTGCTGTAAGTAAATATTGGACAAACTGTTAAATCAAATAATAACACAAACTCTTACAAGAACTATTTAAACAAGTGCAATGTTATATATCAGTGTCATATATAGTGAGAGACTGCAAAAGAACACATGAACAAAGTGTCTTAACCTTAAATAGAGACAATAAGGAAAGTTTAGTACTAGTAAGTGTTAAAGTTAAATTACTGAGTAATCATATTTTGGCTAAATTATAATTAAAATAGGGAACTTTGTGAGAGGTCGTTTTCAATACAGTTTCTGCAATTACATATATATGTAATTGTTCATTTACAGAATAAACCAACCTGTAATATCCATCGCAGACTGATATAAAAGATGACAGCTGCTCCTCAGATTTGAACTGAAAGAACAGTGGAGTTCCTCTTCTTGAGACCTCCAAAGAGTGGTCCCCATTTCTTGTCAAATATATTAGCTCTTCTATCGTGCAAACGTGGAACCACTGGAAATGTAAAAATACTAATAATCAACCTCGATGTAAAGAAATTCGTTACTTATTTGTCATGTAGTTGGTATCACTTGCTTTATTATTCTATATAATATTTATTTGTTTATTAAATAGTTTAGCACAAAATAGGGTACAAAGAATAAGCTTTATACCATACTAGCGATCCGCCCCGACTTCGCTCGGGTGTGATAAATGAAGAACCGCTCGACCGATTTTGTGCAAACTTCACATAAACCATCTACTAAATAGTCCGAACAAAGCCTAAACATTTGGTTTGGATTTGAGCCCGTTCTTGAGTTATAAAATAACAACGAAAAGTGGCATTGATTTTTATATATATAGATTATCAACACATAATGTAAGTAAATTTTTTTATGCTTGATAGGCAACCATTTGCCCACCATCTCACCTGATAGAGAGTGACGTGGATGGTGTTTGTGATGTGAATGAATCTGGCACCCACGACACAAGTCATCGAACTTAGTGTAGGGCTGTAAGTGTTAAAGCGTTCACGTTTTATGCTTATACTAGCTGTCCCCTGGGCCTTCGCTCGCGTTGATCAAGTTAAAAGTAGATTTTGTGTTAGTCCTAGGTATACGCTATGTACATTCCAAATGTCATCCAAACCCGTTCAGGCGTTACAGCGTGAAGAGGAAACAAACATACTTACAAACTTTTGGATTTTTAGCACGCGATTTTAGCACGATTAAGCCCCGTGATCATAAACATAAACGCTTTCACACTAACAGCCCCACACTAAGTTCGATCACTTGTGTATTGGTTGCAGGAAACATTCACATCACACACACAATCACAACCAGAACCAGAAACACAAATGTTCCTTGAAGAGAAAACTTGTGTTTCCGCCGGGAATCGAACCCGTTACCCCTGCTTTGGATGCGAACGCTCATCCAACATAGCCAACGGGCAGTTCAAAATATCACCTAAACTATGTGTTCGAATCGTGAAATTTTAAAGTTACAATTACTATAACACCCACCTCTCTCTTCAAAGTATTATACAGCCGAATCCCTGGCTGGTGTGGATGAAAAGGAGCCACTATGACCTTCACTGGTGTTACGTCACTTCCGTTCTTCCAGAGCACGTTGTCATATTCCTCTGCGAGGTAGTTAGGGGCCATGCCATAAAGCTTTTGAAGATACAGGTTCTTTACGTAGCTGAAATTAATTATATACAAATTTAATTAGAACTAGGTAGAACTAAAGTAGTCAATATATACCAGTTTAAAAAAAAAATAACTTTAATAGCAAATATCTCGGAAACCCTTTATCTGATTTTAATCAAGTTATAATGTGGCCATTTGGGAAATATATAATTATATTATATTATTATATACTTTAAAACAAAAACTTAATTTTCGAATCGGTCCAGGCGTCTACACGGAGTAATGCATGAAGGTAAAAGTGCTTTCTGGCGACTACATAATATAGATATACCTAGGTGAATAAACTCAAGCGTTAGTGATTAAGAGTTTCTTGCCAGATTCTTTTCGAAATGGCTGTAATTTTTCGAATAATATGGCAGTTATAGAGTCTGTTAACTTTCATGAGTGCCTCTTTGGGACCCATGTGAATAAACGAATTTGAATTTGAACTTTAAACAGGGAACATTAAAAAAAGAATGCCGAAGAATTGAGCACCTCGTAGCTAACTACAATTTTAGACTCTTTGGTCGTAGTAATAATTTTTTTTTTATGTTGAATAGTCAAGCATTTGACACTATCTCACCAGATGGAAAGTGATGAAGCGGCCGAAGATGTGACATGCTTGCCCAGAAGATACCTATTCACTCGAGACTTGAAGACTCCCCGATTATACCGTTCGGGGAACAAAGACGAAGGCAATGAGTTCCCCATGAGACGTTATTAATAAGGAAAGCATCATTTCGTCGCTTCAGGCAGGGCTTGAGTAGCTCAGCGGTTAGAGCAACCGGTATGGCCGCGGCCACATGGCCCTATAACTCCGGGTTCAATCCCCGTCTCAAGCAATATTTTTTCGTTTCTAAATTTACTACTTTGATTGGATTACACGGGTAAATTAACTAAAGTTAATAAATAGGGCGGTAGAGCTCGTCCAAGCTGAAATGACGCGCCCCACTACTTAATTAAACATAAAAACATAACATAAACGCTCTCACACTCACAGCCCCACACTAAGTTCAATGACTTGTGTCGTGGGTGCCGGAAACATTCACATCACAGACACAATCACAACCAGAACCAGAAACACAAATTTTCCTTGGGGAGAAAACTTGTGTTCCCGCCGGGAATCGAACCCGATACCCCTGCTTAGAAGGCAAACGCTCACCCAACTTAGCCAACGGGCAGTTCAATTAGTTTATTTAGATGTGTGAGTGCAAATATTAATGACGACACTTCATCTGTATGGGAGCGTCGATTGTTCAGTGAACAATGGATCTGCACGTGTACAAGACGGTCGACTAGTCGGGTGATAAGTCCGACCACGTTTGTGTGCGTAAATGCGAAGGTGGGGCGCGTCATTTCAGCTTAGACAATCTCTACTTAAGAGGGTTTATTCCTTTTGTCTTCTCTCTCGCTCGCACAATTCGATATTTTTAATAAATACAATTTTGTAAATGTGTTTTTGAAAATGTTTTCAACTAGCTATATGGACATTAATACAAGGATGTTTCAAACTTCTTTTCGCTATCATATCCTTCAATAAGATGAGAAAAAACACAGTTCTCAAATTTCAATGTGATATTCACGCTTTCTTCGTTTAACTTAAAAATATGAAAAACGGAAGGTAGATTAAACTATTTATTGTGTTAATGTCCATATAGTTGGTTGAAAACGTTTTCAAAAACACACGTAGCTTATTGTATTTATTAAAAATATCGAAGTGTGCGAGCGAGAGAGAAGACAAAAGGAATAAACCCTCTTAATTAATAATATGAACTGGCCGTTGGCAGAGACTTGCCCATCGCCTCAACTGGGTCAAATATAATCAAATATACGACGAATGACAATAAAACATTGCTTAGTATTCTTCTAGGCATGCATGCTACATCTTCGGCCGCATCACTGCTTTCCATCAGTTGAGATAGTGGACAAATGCTTGCCTATCGAGCATAAAAAAGCATAAAAAAACACTATTTTATCCAGCAGGTATTTTCCTTCAGTTTAACTTCATGTATGTTTGACACTGGGCTATTTACTTATATGACAAAAGTAATTGTTTATATAAGACTTATCTCGAAAACGGTCGTATTTCCGACAAAAACATGATGACTACGCTCAGTTTTTTAATATAGCTGTACTAAGTATTTGCGAAATTCAATTATCATGACATTTGGCCCCGAAATTGTTTACTCTATTCTCGCGTATCTATCGTTGGGATTTTTTACGAGTCATTTTATTATAAAATTGTCTGTCATACTTATATCCGTTCGGTAGTATTTTCCAACATTCTAGTTTGAAATTCAATTTTCCTTCTCTAGATAGATATTTGGGAATTTCTGAAATTAATTTTTAGTATTTCTTCTGATGCTCTCATATACATACACTATATTTTAAGTGCTGCTCATAAGGAACACACGATCTAAGTGTCTATCCCTTAATATTTTGAACCTAATCTCGACTATTAATAGAAAATTAAAAAAGTACTGAAAACAAAAACGTTTAAATATTATTCAATATTTAAGTTATCATTCCAATTGTGTAAGTTATTATAATATTATATCATCATCATTTATTAAGATTGAAAATATTAATTTACGCTATAAAAGCAGTTATTCAAAAGCCAAAACTTTATTGCATTTTTAACCGACTTCAAAAAAGGAGGAGGCTCTAAATTCGATTCAATTGTTTTTATGTTTTAGTTACCTCATAACTTCTTAGTAGATGAAACGATTTTGATGTTTTTAATAATTTGAAAGCTGGTGCTTCCCATATGGTCCCATTTAGATTTGACCAAGATAAGAACAGTAGTTTATGAGTTGACCTCAATAATGCGTATTTAATTCATTTATTGTGATCAAGGGTTCCGAAGATAAAGTGGTGAAGTCGTTTCTTGAGCATTGCTTGGGTTTAAATTAGCCACTCTATAGTGATCTATAAAACAATACATTTTAACATTTGGTACATAAGTTTATTAAATAACGAAGGATATGAAGACATCCGTTCACTGAATGCTGCTGCCGCCCTATGGACCGGTACAGCAAAGTGGCAGTTATCGCAGATTGTTAAATTGGACGTTTACAATATAAAAGACATATAACAGATGGAATAGAAATAGAATGGAATAGAAGATAAACTGCAGATACTATAGAAATATAGTATCTGCAGTAATTGAGGACTTCTAATCTTGATTACTGTCCCGAATTACTAAAACTTGATCCAGTCCTCTAAAGCGATACTTGTACTGCCCTTTGGCTTAGTTGAGTGCGTGTTCGCCTTCTAAGCAGGTTTATCTGGTTCGATACTCGACAGGAACGCAAGTCTTCTCCCCGAGACGACCCAGTTGGCGCAGTGGACAGTCCGCCCTCTGCGCCGTGGGTTCTGGGTTCGATACCCGGCAGGAGCACAAATTCCTTCCCAAGGGATGTTTGTGCTTCTGGTTCTGGGTGTAATGTGTGTGTGATGTGAATGTTTCCGGCACCCACGATACAAGTCTTTGAACTTAGTGTGAGGCTGTGAGTGTGAATGCGTTTGTTTGTTTGTTAGAGATAAAGTTGTGTCTTTAGTTCTGCTTGTGATTGTGTGTGATGTGAATATTTCCAGCACCCATGACAAAATAAAATTATTCGTTTTGCTTAATCTAAATGCGCGCCCTGTAATTTTATGCTTATATCTAATATTAAGATTGTGCTGTGTTACAAAGTATACTCACTTGACGTTGTGTCCCACAGAACAGAGTTGCGGCAGGCAATCATGGGCGTACTTTTTGGGGAAAGGGCCGTGTCGTCTCACGATCACTTTCGGCACGTACTTCTTGTAGTTCCTCACTACATCGTTCAGTGGAAGGTTCTCTTCGGATATAGCCCGGGTCCTAAAATGAAACACGACATTTATAATTTTTCTTTTTACTCGACTGCACGACGCATAAAAGAGGAATCTATCAAACAAGGCAAACTGTCAAACGTCATCCTTATACGGTTGACATACCTCCTCGTTCTAGTACCTAGTTTGTTCGAAGCGTTTCCCTTTTTTTTTCTATTTTTTCAATCGTACTGCGGAAATGTGGAACGCCTTGCCTGTGTCTTTGTTCCCCGAACGGTATAATCTGGGAGTCCTCAAGTCAAGAGTGAATAGGTAGGTAGCTAGGTATCTTCTATGCAAACATGCTACATCTTCGGCCGCTTCGTCACTTTCCATCAGTTGAGATAGTGGTCAAATGCATGCATATCGAGCATTTTATTTTAATCAGCCTATGTATGAATGTTTCTTCCTTTATGCCGTTACTGAGATAAAAACGATGAACGATGATACGAACGAACAGTAATCAAAAAATTAAGCCGACGGACGTACAAGTACGTGTAGTTTTTTTATTTTTTTTAATACATTTTACATGGTATATTTAACTTTTGAAAATCATCATTAGGTTTATTTAACCATTTTTCATTCTGAAGGACCTTTTAGGATTTATAACGATTTAAACTTTAAAAGTTGGTTAGAAACCATTGTCACTTTAATTTTCATTACTTATAATATTCTCACTTAGTTCGGGACTTAGTGTGGGGCTGTGAGTGTGAACGCGTTTATGTTATGTTAACTGTGATAAAGTTCTTACATAATCGCACAATAGGTCTTATAAACGAAAAGTTTAAAATAAAATAAAAAACACTTTTTGCGCAGCAAATTTGTGTTTCTGGTTCTGGGTGATACTGTGTGTGATGTGATTGTTTTCAGCACCCACGACGAGACTCGACACAAGTCATCGAGCTTAGTATGGGGTTGTAAGTGTGAAAGGTTTATAATAAATCCACCATACATATAAAAAAAATCATGATATAATATCAATATCATAGCAGATCAATTAACAAGTACTTAGGTAAGATTATATTTCCTTGTAGAGGTCAATTATTGTTACTTTATAGCCTATTGTTACAAGAGGAGGCATTAAATGATTGTACTGTTTATTTATGAACGTGACTGGCATATGTCACTCAATCACTTTATACGCTGATCACACTTAGTGCTAGTGTCATAAAATCAATCGGTTATAATTAGAGATGTCAATCATACCGATATAATCCGAAAGTTCGTGTGAATGTGTGTGTAAGTACATTGTAATGTGTGTGAATGTGTTGTATATTTGTTTTCTCTTCACGCTGTAACGGCTGAACGAATTTGGCATGTACATAGCTTATACTACTCTGTTTCTAATATGTACCTAGGATTAACACATGCATAGGCTACTTTTTAACTTGATAAACACGGGCAAAGCCGTAGGGCACGGCTAGTTTTACATATTAATTAAGTTACGATAAAGAAATGGTGCTCGTCACCCAAATCATAAGATACAATACCCTTCACGCTGAAACTGCTGGACGGATATGATTCAAATTTGTGTGTGTTTGTGTTTGAGAGAGAGAGAAAGAGAGAAAAATAGTATGTTTATTACTCGTTCACGCTTCGACGAATATCAATAAAAGTTTAGAATGAAGATAGTTTATCATCATCACCAACAGCATGTTATAGCCCAGCAGTGGGTTATTTGATGCTTATATTACTATGTGAATTAGCAATTTAACACATAGGCTACCTTTCATTCGCGGGTAATACCGCGGAGCAAATACAATTTTTATGCATGTCTTGACTTGAAACTTCTAATGTGAATAGCCCATCTAGTTCTAAAAATGTTCTATCATTACTTTAATTGCAAATGAAATGATAATATTTGATTGAGACGGTATAATCTAGTCAGTTAGCGTCTACACCATCTCTTATCTCTACCTACGAGTGTATTTGTTTAGACGACATCGTGAACCATTAATAATTATCTCAGTTCTATTCATGACATGCATATGATTTATTATGAAATTGAACGAACATTTATATTACTGTAATGCCGTCTTCGCTTTGTCAAAGTTCAATACTATAATGATACTATATTAATCAGATTTAATTATAGATAATATTATTCCTTTGTGTTAGTATTATTACAGTATAAAAATTATGATAGTTTGAGTAGTGACAGGATTATTTATGCAGAGTCTACTTACTGTCATAACTGTACTAGTGATTGAAGGGCTATTTTTTTTTATGTACGATAGGCAAGCGTTTGACCACAATCTCACCTGATGGAAAGCGAAGATGCGGCCGAATATGTAGCATGCTTACCTAGAAGGTCCCTATTCACTCTTGACTTGAAGACTCTCAGATTATACTGTTCGGGGAACAAAGACGAGGCCATGAGTTCCACTCCTTCGCTGTACGGATGATAAACGTAGAAGCGAAATGCTTCGAGCGAACTGGGGGTATGTCAACCATATATGGATGATGTTATGACGTCTTGTTGTTAGATGGTAAAACGGGCATGGGGGAATTAGCTCGTGTAATTCCTGCGCACACTCTCCAAAGTGTAAACGGTAGAATACCGATAGACATCTGAGATCCCGGCATAAAGAGAACATTAAATATCTCAGGGTGAGAAGCACCGTCCAGGATTTTGTTGTACTGTTGAAGGTCTAAGTTCTGGGTGGAACTGAACTGCAATAGATAACCGAGCGTCATTCTCATCTCGTTTCTCAGTTGCATAAATGCAGAGTGACTTGTTAAATTCCAGAAGCAATATAGAGACTATAGAGACCAACGCGAACATCTTTGTCAGTTCGTTTATATATATTATTTGTCTTCTCTGGTCAGGTTCGTCTAAGCCTAAGGTATCAAGCGTCAACTGGCGTTGGCGAGCATGTTATGAGATGCAGCGCGGCGATGTCGTTCTTTGCCGGGACAATGTTTTAAACAACTATTGGTTATAGATTGATGATATAAATAAATTATCTTCATTATTATTATGGTACTAACCGGCTATTAATCGCGTTACATTGTGTCGAAATACTCCGACCAGTTTCAAGCGTATACTAAGCTCTTCATCTGGGAGTCAGTCAAGTGAAGTCAATAAGAAAGAGTCAGTCAGAAGAAGAGCGTCGTATACGTTCGAAACTGGTCGGAGTATTTCGACACATTATAACGTTAGCTCAGGGTTATAATAATTGTAAATTATACTGGATTATAAGGAGAAAGAAGGAAACAGTGCCCTGATACCAACGACCCGGTTGGCGCAGTGGACATTTTAAAACTTATATAGGTGTCCAATTATCATAGTAAGATATTGTGTGTGAGGATTTTCTAAAACAAATCGACTTATCTCCTTATACTTTTTACTTGTTACATATTAATTATATACTTTGAATATGTCGGTAAGAGCTCAATAGATAGCAGTGAATTATTGGTAGGGAGGCCTCACGGTGGCCTGGCTCTCCTATGGAGGAAAGGAATATTTGATAGCGTAACAGTGATTGAATGTTCTAGCTCGAGATTACTGGCTATCAAAGCATCAATAGGTAGTCGTTCTATATTAGTTTTCTGTGTATATATGCCTGTACTATCCCGGCAGAACTTGCCTGTTTTCACAGAGGTTCTAAGTGAAGTAAACGCAGTTGTGGAGAGTAATAATGTCCAAACCGTTTTTATACTCGGTGACATGAATGCTCATCCTGGTAAGCTCTTCTATAGTGAACTTAGCAATTTCTGTGAAGAAAGGTCTTGGTTATGTGCGGATGTAGAATTTTTAGGTAGCGACTCAAACTCGTTTACATATTTTGATACATTTCACGGTACGGGGAGTTGGTTAGACCACTGTATTGTATCGCAAGCAGCCTGGCAAACTGTTGTTAGTGTGACAATAGTTCAGGACATATTTGTATCTGATCACCTGCCATTATATATAGAATGTAACCTAGGTGATCTAGGTCCTATTTTCGTGCCACCTAATATACCTCGTAGCGCTGTAATCTGGGGGGAACGAGATAAATCACAAACACGTAAATACCGAGAACTGTGTGAAGAAGGTCTACGTTACGTTGACTTCCCTTCAGAATTTCAAACTTGCAGCTTTGGGTCATGCGCGTTATCAGAACATAAGTTAGTCTTAGATAAGTTGTATGCTAACATAATTGATGTCATGAGCGATGCGGCAGTTCAGACTCAGAAGCAGAAAACTGCTGTAAAGTGTAAGAGAAAAGAAAGAGTTTGCGGATGGAATGAGCATGTGCGAGAGTCGCATCGATACGCCAGGCTTAAATATCAGGAGTGGATCTCTCAGAGTTTGCCAAAGTCTGGCGCTGCTTATGATGAAATGTGCAAGTCGCGTAAAGTTTTTAAAGGTCGGCTTAAGTGGTGCCAAAAACACAAAGAGCAGCTTAAAATGGACATCATTGCTAAGCAAAGAGCTGACAAAGACTTTGGTAAATTTTGGAAATCGACGGGAAAGCTTGACGGTAGGCCTGGCCTCCCGGCGAACGTTGATGGTAAGAGTGACCCTCAGGAGATAGCCAACAACTTCATGGCTCATTTTAAAGTAAAATCTCCGCTTGGTCCTTCCGCTGATGTAATCGATGGTGGGCCCGACGTGTCTGGAGAGAAACCTCTGCTTAATTTCTCTGCTAAACAAATAAGAAAAGTCATAAGTAGAATGCGTAGAGGTAAATCTCCTGGACACGACGGGCTCAGTATAGAACATTTAAAATATGCGGGGGTGCACTTGCCAAGAGTCCTGTCTATGTTTTTCAACTTGTGTATTAGTCACTCCTATTTACCTGATAATTTAATGAGAACGACGGTGGTGCCCATAGTGAAGAACAGGACAGGAGACATCTCGGACAAGAGTAACTACCGCCCTATCTCTCTTGCGACTACTGTGGCCAAGATATTGGATAGTATGCTTGAAATGACTTTGGATAATTATTTAAACATTCACGACGCGCAGTTCGGTTTTCGTGCTGGACTTTCCACAGAAAGCGCAATCCTAGCTCTCAAGCATACTGTCCAATATTATACTGAGCGGAAGACTCCGGTGTACGCCTGTTTTCTGGACCTCTCCAAAGCCTTCGATCTCGTTTCCTATGACGTGCTTTGGAGAAAGATGGAGGACAGGGGTATGCCGGAGGGACTGCTCAGATTGTTCCAGTATTGGTACGGACATCAGATCAATAATGTTAAGTGGGCAAATATCCTCTCCGACTCATACAGGTTGGAATGCGGCGTGAGACAGGGGGGTTTATCGTCTCCGAAGATTTTCAACCTGTACGTGAACGATCTCCTGGTCGAGCTCAGCAGCATGCGCGTCGGTTGCCACGTAGGGGGTGTTTGTGTAAACAACATCAGCTACGCGGATGACATGGTGCTGCTGGGCCCGACTGCGAAATCTATCGGAGACATGCTACGGGTTTGTGAGAACTACGCCGCATCGCATGGTCTGATGTATAATGTAAAAAAAAGTGAGTTCATGGTCTTTAAGGCCGCCGGCAGGTGTCCAGATACTATTCCTACAATTACCCTTAACGGCATGAGCTTGAACCGAGTAACTCGGTTTAAATATCTAGGACACTTCCTTGCCGATGACCTTAAAGACGATGAAGATGTGGAGAGGGAACGCAGAGCACTAGCGGCGCGGGGGAACATGTTGGCCCGCAGATTTACCCGGTGTACTGACCAGGTTAAAATTACTCTATTCAAAGCGTATTGTCAGGGCATGTACACTGGTGGTCTGTGGTTCAGCTGTTCCCAGAAGTCACTGGACTCTCTGCGCGTCCAATATAACAATGTGTTCAGGATGATGTTGAAACTCCCCCCATTTTGCAGCGCCTCCGGTATGTTTGCCGAGAACCACACTGATGGCTTCCATGCCATCATTAGAAAAAAGGTGGCGTCTCTGGTGAAAAGGCTTCGGGGGAGTGATAATAGCATCCTGAAAGTCATAGCCGATGACCCGCATGCACCTGTATTTAGGCATCTTGTGCGAACCATGATTTCGCAGAAGATGCCTCCGAAATACATGACTTACTAAGTTACTGTCTTCCTTATAAGTATAAGTACTAACCTTATTGTATTTTATTGTAAGTTTTTATTGTATTGTATTGTATTGTATTGTATTGTAAGTTTTTCATAGTTAAGTAAGTATAGTATAGTTTTTATTGTATTGTATTATATTGTAAGTTTTTATAGTTAAGTAACTAACAAATATGGATCCTGTATTGTTGTCCGTAAATAAAAACATATTATTATTATATGTAACAAGTAAAAAGTATAAGTAACGCAAGCAAAGCTTAAAAAACCCGACTTCACTGCTTTATCTTCGGAAACTTGATCATATTTAATGTATTGCACACGCATTATTGACGATAACTCAAAAACTAGTAATCAGATCTTGATCAAATTCCAATGGGACCACATGAAAAGCAGCAGCTTTCAAATAAATAATTTAAACGTAAGCAAAGCTTTAAAAAACCGACTTCACTTCAGCTTTCAAATAAAATAATAATTATCAAAATCGGCTCACTTGAGCAAGGCATTATTGACGATATTTCAAAAACTACTGATCAGATCTTGATCAAATTTAAATGGGACTAATGAGAAAGCTACATATTTCAAACTAAAAAAAAATATTCGAAATCGGCTCACGTGAAGAAAGGTTATGAGGTAAAACACATAAAAAAAAAATACAGTCGACTTGAGTACCTCCTCCTTTTTTGGGAAGTCGGTAAAAAACAAATGAAACTACCTAATTTAGGATGAGTAAAAAAAAAAAACAAACCACTTAAAACTGGCTTAAATAACGTTAAATATCTCAAACAAAAACATAAATAACTAAACAAAATTGCGATTTAGGTACTTTCTGTAAAGATAAAAATTATATCTCAGATTCAGTGTGACATCTGGGTCATAAAAACAAACGAGATGTTATTATTATTAGATATATATAATTAATACAACCTCTCATTGCTAATATTCAACCGACTTTAAAAAAGGGGGTTCTTAATTCGACTGTATGTTTTTTTTATATATGTTACACGATATCTCCGCTAATGATGCATTGATTTTGATGATTTTTATTGTTTGGTATATCACTTCAGAGGTGGTCCCATATACATTTTATCAATATTGATCAAGCCAAAACCAAAATATAAGCAGTGAAGTCGGTTTTTTAACAAGCTTTTATTAGCTTCACCTTTATGTATGTATGTTTGTTTGTAAATATGTTTTATTTATATAGCGCTTTTTTTAGTTTTGTTAATTATATTTATTAAGCTTTGCTTGCGTTTAAATATTCATGTTAAAAGTAATCTAATGGTATATTTCAGATTCCCTAATAACAAAGCATATTAAAATCCTTTGATAGAAAATATGTCTGAAAGAAAATCACACTAACATTATAAATCCGAAAGTTTGTGTGAGTATGTTTGTTTTCTCTTCACACTGTAACGGCTGAACAGATTTAGATGAAATTTGCCACTGCTTTTTAACTTGATATACACTAGCAAAGTTTTTAAGTTAACTCTTTTTTTTTTAATTTATTAGTCTACCTATGATTGTAATTGTATAAATTATTATACATAAACCATTATATTTGCAAAGCTTTATAAGGAATTGTGGTAGCAGCAATGTTATTATTATTATTAATCTTATTGTGGTAAGCGTTTTGAGTGTTTATTTTAGCAAAACAATGGTGAATATGTAAACAGGCCTTCACATTTATTGTGTGTGTAGGTTACACACAATAAATAAGGTATGCTTGGTTGAGCTAGCTTAGCAAAATAAATAGCAAAATGTAGTGTCTATGACTTAGAATATATATTATAGTACAAGATAGGGTAGAAAATTATATTTACTGCAACTGTCCATACTGGCAGAAGGTTGATCTAGACTTCTTACATGAACATGTGAATAATTAACGAAATTAAATAAGCATTTTTCTATGAATTTGCTGTTATTATTTGCAATTTTGCTTTTCCGATTAAGATTAAATCAGATACTTACATGATATGAATATTTTTTAATAATGTCAATATGCTAAACAATGTCAAGACTTTTACTTTCATTGATTATGACGCAAACGCAAAGGCATTCACAACCCCACACTAAGTTCAAGGACTTGTATTGTAAGTGCCGGCAACATTCACGTCACACACAAATCACACCCAGAACCAGAAGCACAAATATCCCTTAGGAAGGAATTTGTGCTCCAGCCGAACCCAGGACCCACGGCGCAGAGGGTGGACATCTATCCACTGCGCCAACTGGGTCAAATTCGTGGTATAAAGCACATAATCTTAATAATTGACCAAGCGAGCGTCAAGTGCGAGTAACGCGTCTTCAATTCAGTGTAAGCAAAATTGCTTACATATGTCCAGGTGGCCGGACTTACCGTTTTTCTCCTCTATAGGTTGCATTTGATATTTTGAACAGGTTCGATAATTATATAGATTTATTTTTGTCAATTTTGTTTTGGAAATTTTTCATAATGATTTCATTTGGAGATATGGGCGTTGATTTGAAAAATTCGTGAGGTATACTCACGTAACCACTAGTTTTATTATAAAAACATTCACACTATTAATGACAACCTATTATTAGACGACCCAGTTGGCGCAGTGGACAGGTGTCTGCCCTCTGCGCCGCGGGGCCTGGGTTCGATTCCCGGCAGGAGCACAAATTCCTTCCCAAGGGATATTTGTGCTTCTGGTTCTGGGTGTAATGTGTGTGTGATGTGAATGTTTCCGGCACCCACGATACAAGTCTTTGAACTTAGTGTGGGGCTGTGAGTGTAAATGCGTTTGTTTGTTTGTTTAATAGCTGGTTAAGACTACATTAATTTTTATACTTACATATCTGTAATTCCAAGTCCAAGCAACTCCTGTTTATGGTCCGGATACTTAATTTCGGGTATTTTGTTCTCATTAACATCATTCCTCGCTTGTTGGAAATAATAGTCATAGGTTGTTTCATCGAGAGTTATGAGAACACTTAGTCTTGGGACCTGTAAAACAAAATGGTGTTGGAACGATGCAAATTAAAATCCATGTTAAAAGGTTTATGAGAAAAATGTGTGCCCAAATTAATTCAAACCTAATTATAATTGCAAATGAATATGAATTATTCATATCAAAACTTGAATGGAAGAATTCATTTTGTTAGACGAGCTTTTATTGTATATATTAAAAATATATATCTATTCGGAACTTATTATAAATTTTAGTCATTGACCTGAATGACTAAAATTTGATGAGAAAACAGGACACCTGTCCTGTTTTCCTTCTGTAACAGAAAATTTAATCAAAATCAAAAATCAAAATCAAAATCGTTTATTCACATGGAGCCCAAAAAGGCACTCATAAAAGTTAATGAATCTATTGCCAGATTCGCAAAATTACAGCCATCTTGAGAAGAACCTGTCAAGAAACTCGGCGGCGCATTTTTTTCTCATAAATTTTTTTTTTTTAAACATTCTTAATTTCTAATACATAATAATAGTATGATTTACTTATAAATAAGATATTAGTCTATGTAATTGGTATTTCCCGTTTAGATTAATAAATAAATAATAATAAGATAAACTCAAACTGAGAGGTGAAAATGCAAATTGTTGAATTAAACTGCCTGTCATATCAATACAGAGATTCCTATACTATTTAATATTGCATGATTCTAAATAGTTAAGAGCATTTAAGCAAAAAATAAAAACAACTTCCATATTAATAAATACACACACACACACAGTCTGTCCTTAAGAGTAACAACTTAGGGGATCGAACTATTATCACAGACAAAACTGTACATTACAATAGACCACACATAACTGTTTTAGATAAAGTAAATAAATCAGTTTTCCTTATTGATATCGCCGTCTGCAACACGCACAACTTACTAACAACACATACAGAGAAAATACACAGACCTATCAGAAATCAAGACGCAGTGGCAAATCAATAGCATTAGAACCATACCCATAGTAATATCTACTACTAGATTCATACCCAAAACTTGACTCACTAATTTGGAGACACTTGATATACCAGAATCCATATACAAACTGATCCAAAAAGCAGTGATACTGAACACGTGTAGAGTTGTTAGAATAAATCTATCACTCTAATAAAAGTACCACTTGGATTAGCCCTGTGCAAGAGATTTACCTCCAAAAACTGGAGAGCAAACATTTTTGTTGCAAATAATAATAATAGATATCGGGTTCCATTCCCGGCAGGAACACCAGTTTTCTCCCCAAGGAAAATTTTATGTTTCTAGTTCTGGATGTGATTGTGTAAGTGATGTGAATGTATCCGGCACCCATGACACAAGTCATCGAACTTAGTGTGGGGCTGTGAGTGTGAAAGCGTTTATGTTATGTTTATGTTTACTTACCTTAAATCGAATCCTGAGCTCGTATTCTTTAGTACTGGAGAGGACCCTCGAGTTATCTTTCAGGAAATGATCAGTGCCTTTGACTCGCAGCGCGAAAAGTGTACGAGTGAGGGGAGGAATGTTTAACTTTTTACATAAAATTATACAAAGCTCTTCCGCAGTCGACGTACTAGAGCACCGTATCACATTTGGCGTGCGTTCCGTAACCACTGAAACTTTTACTGTTTCCTCGATTGATGCCATCGTGAACCTGAACCATAAAAAACAAGAGGACGCCAAGAGATAACACTCAACCCCACTTAGATAAAAACAATGATACAACGTCGCCTAACTTGCTCATTTTGATCACGACTTCAAACAAATGTCGCAATCAAACGAAAAAAAATATTATTCTTTATGTTTATTTTTATCTACTTTCGTTCCACAACCCAACAAATATATTTTTCTAGATATTTTTATTAGCTCTAGCTAGCAAATCAATTGCTTGAAGTTTCTGACTTTTTGATGCACAAAGAGCATATAACCATATAACTGTGTTGATGTGTGAAATTTGACATTGACTTTTGAAAAAAATATGACGCTTAATCAGGTACAAATCCAAGAAGTATACTATTACCGGAAATGTCTATGGCTACATTCAAATGGTTAATATAAGGTAACTATGATTATGAAGAAAGAAATACGATTTACATGTTTTAATTATATCAAAAATCTATATTAGTAAAGGAATTATAAATTTGTATACATTTTGTGTCGATCTAAGTAAGAACTAATAATAAAATAGAGATATGTTATGACTTCCGGCCTGGAAATATTTTCAATGTTTATGACACATTGATGTTTTAGAGTTACCAACGCAAGTTGTTTTACACACTTTTCAGTTACTTATTTGTCATCATCCAATTTGATATGGTGGGCCGCCGCCCGCCGCGGTGGGCCGCTGTGGCCTGTTGTGTGTGGCCTGATGTGACCTTCTTTAACGGACGTCCGTTAAAGAATTTCACATCATCCAAAAATAGCTGTACCAGCGATTTCATCCATGTTCATGATGATTGCTTTAATATTCGGCTTCCGCCTACGCGTGCCCTCTAAGATATAAGAGAAAGATAGGTCAATATAATTTAAAACACGCAGTGCTGTGGCAACTAAACCGAAATGCGTTTTGTTAAGAGTCACAATTTATTCAAATGGTTATGCGTAGATAATTAAGCAGTGTGTATTTCACCTAAATGATGTGAAATACACACTTATTTCACCTAAATTCGTTCAGCCATTGCAGCGTGACGAGAAGGCTCATAAAAAATATATGGTGAAACATCTGGTAGTTAGCCTATGCTCAGCCTTTATAATATTTCTTCATAAATATGTTGCGGGTGCATTTATATTAAAAAGTTATAGAAATAGTTACTTTCATTCGAGTGTAGTGTCTCTGATTGGTTATTAGTTAATTACCATTATTAACTTATACAACATTAAAAATGTGGTAATATACTATTTTCGCAAAAAAAATACACAATAAAGCCTCAAACGTCAAAGACCTCTTTCAATATTGTTTCAAGCTTATTGTAACTACTTAAATACTAATGTAAATTTAAGTTTGCGTCATTAATGTTCATTGCCGTTGGCGTATTGGTCATAGAAGAAACAAAGCACCCGCAGAGTAGCAGCCGTATTCGACGTGCAAGATAGAAAGAATCATAATGTCGTAGGGTTGGAACCTCGTTAGCCACTTTGTAAACCTAATACTCTCGAAAATAAATTATAATTGTTTAACATAATTTTAGCGAATGCATGCTGCATGGAACGAATAAACTGTGACGTAGTATTTCGGGGGTGTTTAATTTATAAGTTAATAAGTATCTTCTAAGCAAACTAGCACATGGTTGACCACACCACGTCATCACTTAACTTCAGGTGAGAAAGTGGTCAAACGTTTGCCAATTCCGAATAAAAAAATTACCACGAGCGTATTGCGGCGGAAAACTGCGATATATCCTATCTAGAATAATTTAGCGTAAGCGTCGTGGATGAAAACACAACCAAAAAAGTCGTGCATTTTTGGTTGTACAAAACAAGAACTCCAATAATTAAACGCAAAGGGTAATAAAATATATCTTTCCAATTGATTTTAATTTAGGGAAATATCAAAGTAGAACACCAAATTCTCTACAATAATAATTTTATATATAGATAGAAATAGAGAGCTAGACAGAATCTCATCCAATATCGCTTTTTATGTAAAAAAAAAAAGACGTGTGGCACTCGGGGACTGCCGCGGTAAAGCTATTGCATAGCATTTTTTATCAACTTATGCAATTATAATTATTTATTTATTTTATTTATGCAGTATTTTTTTTCCTGCCACCTAGAGGCGAGTTGCTGAACTAAAGAGGCAAAACTAAAAAAGCAGTTTTTCTATTCATCGATAGATGGCAAAACTAAAAAAGCAGTTTTTCTATTCATCGATAGATGGCAAAACTAAAAAGTATCACCGCTGTGCCGGTCGGAGTGGGGGGTGTTAGGTTACTTTCGTTACGGAATTTCTGGATTCGGTCTCCACGCTCAAGGCCCGCGATAGAAGCTATGCAATAGCTTAAAAAAAACTGTATTGATAATACTAAGTTCTAAGGTTTTTTATGTGATATTGCGGGAGAATTAATAAGTAATACAAAATTCTATATTAGGTAACATTTCTCCCCACTTTATTTTTTTTAATTTTCAATCTTTCCTTGCGTTGCAGACCAACTGCCGAGCGGGCGCCATTATTGTAGCTGTTTCAATATAGGATAGTTCTTTGTTCAATATAGGATATAAATTACATCCAAAATCTGCAAAAAACGCAGCACAATAATCACACAAAGGATTAAAGTAAGTTACTGGCTTTATTTTTGAACTTGATGTTGTTTTTTTCTCATAAAATGTGTTGTTATTGCTAATGCACGTGCAAACATTTTGTAATGGTTGCCAAAGCCGGTGCCGGTTACAATTTAGTTTTATCTCGAAGCCAGGATTTTATGCTATGAATGGTTACTAAGACTACATATCTGATAATCCAAGAAGTTAAGACAACAACACCGGCAGATATTCCTCCCTCCTACGATCTAACTTACTTCAATATTCGCTGTACGAAGGACAACGACTATATACCTGTTTTTTTTCCAGTTTCCCAAGTACCTGAAAAGACAAAAAAATTGGAATAACAAGAATATAAAATGGATGACGATTGGGATGATAGTTCTGAAGTGGTAAGCTATATTTCATACATACTTAACAGTATTTTCTTCCTGCTTGCATAGATATTTGTGACATTCAACATTATACAAACCTAGCTGTGCCCCGCGATTTCACCCGAGTTCAAAGATTGTGAATACATTAGGATAGTATGATTTAATTCGTAGTACACGAACACGCGATCCCTACATGAACGTAATTAGTACTTGGTGTGCGGGCTGTTTTCCGCAATTATGATTTAGTTCAGTCATTTGCGTGTAGGTTGGTCAGTGCTTTAGTACTCCCACGAGTTATCTGCCAAGATGACCAGCAGGTTGCAGTAAGATTTATTTGACCAAGCGAGCTTAAAGCAAGTGTTTCTTCTCCGTTAAAATGCTTTCACATGTCCGGCTGTTTTCCTCTATAGGTGGCATTTCTCAACCGATTTATGTGAAATTTTATGAGTTGGATCAGTTTTTGGATATTTTTTAAAACTGTAGAGATTCATATACTTCAGCCATGCTGAAAATTATGCGAGTTCTGCAGGTCAGAAGAGAGATGAAAAGCAGCTATTAAACCAACTGTTGTGACTGTAAATGTTTGTATCAATAACGGGCTATTTACCATGTATTTCGACGGTTTTGATTTTCCGATATTTCAGCTCTGTTGCAAGCACCATGATCACGGAGTAACTATTGTGACTGTGTCTGTCCTAGATATGGCAATGACATGGCCTGTTGTAGAATATACCATCTATTTGACACAAACTACATTTGACAACCAAACTTGGTTGATTGAAGTGGCTTATGCTTCTGGTTTAAAGAGTAAATTTTATTTTCAGATTGCGTCACTGCCTGTTTCTAAGCCATTCAACAACAACAAATATGATTCTGTTGATGAGGGCCACAGTTTATCCAGAGGAAGAGGGTTTCCTTCTTTTGAAATAGAGGGTAAGTTCTTGACCTTTCCCAAATGAAACAAAAATGCATTTTTCCTATTCTAATTTGTGATAGGGGCGATAAGGCCTTCACTGAAGCCTCTGTTGGGTTGCATTGTGCATTTGCCTCTGGTGGGAACTATTTGAGCCAGGTAGTGGTGTCCAATGCAGTAAAGGAGTATGAAAGCAGGTATACCGTTTCATATTCTCGTAAATCTTCATCCACCCACACTACTCTAGTAACTCACAGTGCAGAAATATCAAACTCAACACTTACAAAATATAAGGTAAATATCCTGTTATTGACACAAACATTCCAGGCTCTGTTCTGCATTCCAGCTCGGTTTAGGTAACCAATACAGAAACAAGAAGGGTTTATTATGATGACCTTGATTACAATTTGTGTACCTTCATAAATACATATTTAAAAATTGGACAATTTTGATTGTCTTTGGAACAGGATTTGGGGATATATATCATGATACATATCCAATATATATTAAATGATATTTTGTGACATACATCAATACAAAAATGTTTTCTAAAATTGATATTATTAAGTAATTTTTTGCAGTTTGCTACTGTATTTCTAATTCCCAAATGTAGATGGCGTTGGAGTAGAGTTAAAACACTTGGCAAATATTCTTGATCAAAGATTTGCAGGCAAAAACTTGACCCCTGATCAATAGAAGTAATGGAACACAGCATTTTCTGAATTGGAAATAGACTTGTATGTCAATGGTTACATCGATAATGTCCCAATCATCAATTATTCCGCAATATCATTTTGGGTCTCAGTTTCAAACAACCCCACCTGGACTGATGGAAGCTTTTTTTACTTGAACACCACCAATGTTTAATGGGAACACAAAAAAGTGTCCTGAATATGTTTGAACAACTCCTGACTGCTGTTGCATCAACAGCGGGTCTTGAAAGGATCAGTCTCGGTCAACAATGTAAGGTCTAATCTATAAATATCAATATTATCTATCGAATAAAAAAAAAAACTTAGTATGAGTCATACAGTCATGTTGGCTATGCCCTTCTCATCTTGTTTTTGGTTAAGGGGCAGGTATATGTCAATGCAAGCACCTTTTTTAACCACAGCCAATTATCCCCTTTACACTTTTGCACATAAAGGTGCATATTGCGTAAATTACATCGTGGCCGTTACGCAAGGTCACGCGTAGCAATGTTTCTTTGATTTTATATGGTTTTATTCAGATTTCATGAAAACGCGGTGCAAATTAAAAAATATCTGAAGAAATAATTTAGTTAGTAAATATGCATTTATGAAATAATGTTCAGTGTTTTGATATAAAATACGAACGAAATGGTTACAAAAATACTTATTGATGTTATTTGCATTAGATTTTATATTTTTTTCCTTTATCATTTATGAACGTTATGAATATTCTAAGATAAAGGCATCATTTATCGTATCACCCAGATTATGACGAATATTTTTATTTATCTGGTATTATTATGAATGCCGAGTAAAACACGCTAGAGTAAACACGAGGTTAACACGCGTTTCAGATGAAATTATGGTATTGATAGATAGATAGATAGATAATACTTTATTGATCCACTTTATAAGATGAGATAAAACAAAGGTAACAAACAAGCTTATACGTAAAGTATCACAACAGGCGGCCTTATCACTAATAGCGATCTCTACCAGGCTCATTGCCACCCTAAGAGATTCATAAACTGTTAAACAATGCATGTAGATTGAGCGTACTGACCCATTTAACTTTCTTATACACTACTAGCCATGCCCCGCGGCTTCGCCCGCTATTATCAAGCTAAAAAGTAGCCTAAGTGTTAAACCTAGGTATAATCTATATACTTTCAAAATTTCATCCTAATCCATTCAGTTGTTAAAGCGTGAATGGGAACAAACATACATACACACAAACTTTCAGATTTATAATATTAAGTAGGATCACAGAATAAACAATAGTAACCCTAGTCTCAATAGAAATTACTGTTTTGTATGAAACAAAGGCTTGTTTACAAATCTGTCAAAAGGCACTTAATGTTGTCACAGATTAATAAATATATTGTTCTTATCTGGTGCATTATATAGGTTATTGAACTCATTTGCAAGCACTTCTACTATACTGTCAACATTTCTCGTATAACACATTTAAAAGGGCCACTCATAATAAGTTAAAACTAGTTTTGATTTTGAAGAGGGTCTTTAAACTTGTTTTGTTCAGATATACTCAAGATTTGCATATTGTTATCGTTATAATTTATTGGTTCACTATGAGTAAAACTTGTTTCGGTTCCTTTGTTACGCTAGTATTTAGGTACGATTTGATGAGCTTGGAGAAATATGATCTCAGGCCTTGTTCAGCTAGTCACTCTTTGGCATGCGAGAAAGAGATTTTATTTAAAACTAGCTATGAACCACGACTTCGCCCGCGTTAATCAAGTTTTGTAGATTATTTAGATAAATTTATTCATTACTATTTGTGTCCCGCGACTTCGCTCGCGTTAATCAAGTTAAAAGTAGCCTATGTGTTAATCCTAGATTATATCTAGGATTAACACATAGGCTATGTACATTCCAAATTTCATCGAAATCCGTGCAGCTGTCACAGCGTGAAGAGGGAACAAACATACACACAAACTTCCGGATTTAGATAGTGTGATAATTAAAAACACAAGAACAATTTCGACATGTATGCTAATTGTTTTTTTTTTGTAAATCTTATTAAGGTCAATATTTACCCGATTGCGTCAGAAGGAGGGTAATGTTTTTCGAGTGTATGTATGTCTATTTTTTGGCACGCCCTACAGACCAAATTGCTGGACGATTTTTGACATATGAGGTGTCGTTGATTTCGTCAGATTTGTGGTAGTGAAGGCTATATAAATTTTGAAAATGGCGCCCGCAAATTGAAAAGGGGGCGGGGAGTTTTTTTTTACCTAAGCTAGATAATTACGTTAAAATGGAATTACATAAAAAGTCGGTTCACATTTTAGTTGATTGACTAAAATGCCATTGAATAAATAAGTATGACGTGTAAAGTTTTTCTCATAAACAATAATAATAATATATGTGATAAAATCCATTAAAAGCTGTTTCGTTCTATACATATGTTGTATAAATTTGCATGTCGTATGAATGTAGAATTAACTGTAGAGCATGTTCTACTGTATTGGAGGCATCAGAAGCCATATGTACAAGCATCTTTAAGAGTGATGAGTGACTGAAGAAACTTGAGGTTGCTTTTGGAACCGTCAGCATCACATATCGGGCCACCACCATCACGTTTCCTGCAACATCCATCTACAATTCTACACCACCCTTCACACTGGAGCAACTATGCTAGCGTCCCAGGTCTATACTCGGTTATGTAAAAAAGTTGGGATGACTCAGGTGAGAACTGGCAGTTGTAAGAGCACAATACCCAGCGAGAACGAGACGTCAGTGCAGGACTTATCACCCCCACTTAGAATTAGAAATTCCGTTTTGATAACTAAATAAAAAATTTGAATGAGCATAAATTAGGATGAAACTAGAAAGCTCTCAATGTGCTGAATAATGGAAAATTTGTGTTAACTTCGAACAAGCATCTCTGTGTGGACTGAGAAAATATTAATATGCATAAACAATTACATTTTTTTTCTCATTTCAGATGATTCAGAACGTAGCAATGGCTTCAGTGAGAGGCGAGGTCGTGGAGGCCGCGGCGGCAGAGGCGGCCGCGGAGGCAGGGGAGGCCGTGGAGGCTCGAGGGATTATGACACGAACGGCGGCGGTGGTTACGGTGGTAAGTCCTTCGGTTATTAAGTGTTTTAGGTTATGTCATTACGGATTCGCCGTGAAACGCCGCCCTGGAGGTAGGAAAGGCATTAAGTGGTCAGTGAAGGGCTTCATAGGTTATTAACAGAAGCTTTTGGCTAATATATTGCAAAATTTATTGCATATATATAGAATATTAGTTTGTAGATTGTCTATTTCTACTGTCAAACTGATGGAGTAATTTTTAGTGTCATAGAGATGCATTCCGGACAGTGAAGGTACAATTTGGGTGTGTTCAAAAGTAAAGTGAATAGGTATTTATGTGTGCTCCACCTTAGACTCCATCGTCACTTTCGGTCAGGTGAGATTGTAATCAAACGTTTGCTTAGTCTGTAATAAAAAAATATAAAAAAAAGTGAACCCCTAATTGCATACATATGTTTTAAGGGGGTATGTAATCCAGTGTTCGCATGATTACGGGTGAATCTTTCGGAGTGTAATTAATCTACGACTGCAGATTTGTATTGATCCACTTTAAAAGATAAAATTAAATGGTTACAAGCTCATTCACAACAGGTGGCCTCACGTTCTCGCAGCATTTTGTTTGAGAGTAACAAAATGCCCAGTATCCAAATGAGTATATTCAATAGGGCGAGGCGACAACGACGAAGACGGAGGCCGAGAGCGCGGCGAGCGGGGCAGGGGTCGCGGGCGCGGGGGACGCGGCGGGGGCCGGGGGGGCGGCGGGGACCGCGACCGCGGCGACCACGACGCTGACGGCGCAGCACAGGAGCCAGAACTCGACGAGAACGGCGAGCCCAAGAAACCACCGGTCACTTACATTCCGCCGGAACCAACCAATGACGAAACGGAAATGTTTAGCAGCGCTATCAGCTCAGGCATCAACTTTGATAAATTTGATCACATTGCTGTCAAAGTGAGTATTCCACATTTCTAGTGCTATCTGTTCATTCTGTGTATTTTGTAGTTGTAAAGGTGGGTAGGAACTAAAGCTGTTGCAAAAGATAATCCCAAGAAACTGCAAATTTTCTACACCCCACCAAATCGAAATGTTTAGCGGCCAGCACTATCAGGTTAAGCATCCACTTTGACGAGTTTAATCACATTGCACTCGAATTGAGTATACAAAACTAGCTCTAATTACTTTTGTTGGGTTTGTGTGCTAAAAACTAATTTGTTGTTGTGTCTATTTTCTTTTTACCTTTTCTCCTAGGTCAGTGGAGAGAATGCCCCTCGGCCTATTGAAAGTTTCGAAACAGCCAACCTACGGAAATACGTGTTGGATAACATCCTGAAATCTGGCTACAGGAAACCAACACCTATTCAAAAACACGCCATCCCCATCATTATGGCTGGAAGGGATCTTATGGGTTGTGCTCAAACTGGCTCTGGCAAAACGGTTAGTATTAACATAAACACTTTTACACTCACAGCCCAACTTTTCACAAAATTCGATAATTATTGTCGTGCCGGATATACTCACGTCATACACACAACCAGAACCCGCCGGGAATCGAACCCGATACCCCTGCTTAAAACGTGTACGTGCACATAACTAAAGCCTATTAGCAGTTCTATATAATATTGCTTTGTATATCTACTTTATAAGTCTCTCTTGGTACCATAAATATATTTATATTGCTAGAACAATATTTTACATACAAATCAATAAAATCAAGTACCTATAGTCACTAAGTCCATTTCGACATGGACGTATATTTTATTATTATTATTATGTGCAATGTTGAGTGACTGTCTCACGGTGTTGTTGAGTAGATATTGTTTATAAATACTTCGAGCGGAAACTGAATATAAAATGTATGTATATTTTCACTGTCCAATATGAACCAATATAATCGGTTATGTATACTGGTATGGTAATTGTGAAATACCAGACAACTCTTGGGACATCATTCCAATAATTGAGACCAACGTCTATCGTGGCCCCATGCCACAGTGTTTTATGATTTTTCAGATAAATTTTATTATAATTTACTTATGTTCTCTGTTAAAGATAAGGTGTCAAGTATCAACAAGCGTTACCGAGCATATTACAAGGCGCGTCGCGGCGATGTAGTTTTTTGTTGTATATAATACATAATTTTACGGAAAAATTGCATTCAGAACAACGTCTGCTAAGCTAAGAGTTAGAACAAGAAAAGTGTCTGAGAGATTCCTGATGCAGAGTCGTTTGGTTATTTGTATTTGTATAGGATACATTCTATACATCACATTTATTTAACGAAGTTGATAAGGCAGCTTATATTTCATTCAGGATAATAATAGTATTTTAATGTATTTTGTATATATACACATTATAATATATTATATTATATGCTGTAAATACTTAATTGGTTATTGACTTATTGGCAAATTTATTTCTGTCAACAGGCGGCGTTCCTACTCCCGATTATAAACCAGCTGTTACAAGAACCACAAGAGGCAAAAAGCGAAGGTTACTGTGCTGAACCACAGGTAAGTTAAATAAATACTTAATTTGTAGCATTTATTTATTTGTAACTAGCTGCGCCCCGCGGTTTTACCCACGTAACTCGCGGACCCGCGGGAATCTCGCGATAAAAAGCCGTACGTGTTAATCCAGAACTACCTCTATACAAAATGTCATCAAAATTGGTCGTTGAAAAAATTTACGACTTTGTACTTGTAGCTGCGCTCATAAAGTGGAGATCGCTTGGTCTGCTGTAGGACCAAAGCCAGCCAAGTTCCAATACATTACAAATTACAAATTCAAATCATACTAATAATATAAATCCGAAAATCTGTGTGTAAGTATGTTTGTTTTACTTCTGGAACGGCTGAACGAATTGTGTTGACATTTGTAATGAACATAGCATATACCTAGGATTAACACATATGCAGGCTACTTTATAACTTGTTAAATGCGATTGAAGCCGCGGGACAAGGATTATAGTAATATTATAAAAGCGAAAGCTTGTGAGTGTATTTGTATGTTTGTAACTTCTTCACGCTCAAGTGGCTCAAAGGGTTTGGATAAAATTTAGAATGAACATGGCTTACACCTAGGAATTACACAATAGCTACTTTTTAACTTGATAGTCGCGGGCGAAGCTGCGGGGCACGGCAAGTTTTAAATAATAACTAGTTGGCTATTAAGATCTCTTCACAAAACAACATACCTTTTGGAAGCACCAATTCAGCAATTATGATGGTCGTTCTACAGCTGTAGCATCAGCCAATCAAGTACACATTTACTTATTTTCTTCCCTCTAGTGAACTTTGGTGTAAAAGAAAATTAGCCTTATGCGCTATCAACTGGTTTTACAATTTGGTATTATATCTCAGGTGGTCATCGTGTCGCCAACTCGCGAGCTGACACTGCAGATATTCAATGAGGCGAGAAAGTTCGCTTACGGATCCGTTTTGAAGATCGCCGTCGCTTATGGTGGAACGGCGGTGCGCCACCAAGGAGATAATATCGCTGTAAGTATTATAATATGCATCAATGATTAGGCTAGCGTTTGAAAACTAGTTTATTTGCGATGATGTGGTCAAAGATGGTAACTTTATGTCAAGAATATGATTGATACTCAAGGATAGCTGTAACTCAGTCTGCTTTTATTGCTATAGTGTGGGACTGAAAAGATCAAATTGTTAAAAAGTGTCTGGTTCCTAACTCCTTATTTTGTTTTGTATATTTTCTACCGACTTGACAAAAAAGGAGGAGGTACTCAAGTCGACTGTATTTTTTTATCTGTTTTACCTCATATCTTCGTTCCACGTGTAACAATTATGTTACTTTCCAATTAGTCCTATTTAAGTTTGATCAAGATCTGATCAGTAGTTCTTGAAATATCTTTAATAATGCGTGCTTAGTACATCTAAACTGATCAAAGTTTCGAAGATAAAGCTGTGAAGTTATTCATTTTATATCTAGAAATGTTGAAGGTTAAAAGTACCGCCAAAAGTAGCTATAAAATGTGAAAATCCCAATTTTTCTTGATCCTGTCATACTGATACACCAACTTCTATCAACAGAGAGGTTGCCACATATTGGTAGCGACGCCCGGCCGCTTGCACGACTTCGTCGACCGCAAGCGCATCTCGTTCGGAAGCATCCGCTTCGTGGTCCTCGACGAGGCAGACAGGATGCTGGATATGGGCTTCATGCCGAGCGTAGAAAAGATGATGGAACATGAGACTATGATCTCTACTGTAAGTAGTTTTTTCTTTATATGCATAATTCTGTCTGATGATTTTAAGCGCCAGCACAAAGCTCAGTAAGCCAAGTTCATCAAGGTGGTCTAATTTGACAACTCATGTGATACTCTTGCAAAGGTTAGAGTTCCTCAGTCGCCTGCAATGGGCGAACAAATAGCGTCGGAATAATACGTGCTCAAAATGAGAGCTTCGTAGGATTTGAAATGGCGACCGACCGTTCGCGATTGGATCTCACTGCAAGTGCACTATCATCGCATCAATCTTTTATTAAAATTTTTTTTTAGCGCTGGATAGGCAAGCATTTGACCACTATCTCACCTGATGATGAGATGCGGCCGAAGATGTGATATGCTTGCCTAGAAGATACCTATTCATTTTAGACTTGAAGACGCCCAGATTGTACTGTTCAGGAAACAAAGACAGAGGCAATGAGTTACACTCCCTCGCTGTAAGGATGATAAATGTAGAAGCAAAATGCTACTATCGAACCGGAGGTATGTCAACCATATAAGGATGACGTGAAAGGGCATGGAGGAATTAAATAATGTAATTCCTGCGCATAATAAGTTATATTAAGCACACTCATACTCGTACGCAGTGCGCCGCTACCGTAGTAGCGCTTTTCTACGACCCAATTAGTTACTGGTTTTGATCATCACCAAGTGCACAATTTTATTTACCAAAGGAAACTTGCTTCTCGTATTGTGTGCGATTGCATGATGTGAAAGTTTCCAAGACCAAAGACTTAATAGCGTTATACTCTTTGAACTTATGGGCTGTGAATCTGAAAGCGTTTGTTATCTACAGGACCAGCGTCAAACGCTGATGTTCTCGGCGACGTTCCCAGAAGACATCCAACACTTGGCGGGGCGGTTCCTCAACAATTACTTATTCGTGGCCGTCGGCATTGTCGGAGGCGCCAGTACAGACGTCGAGCAAATATTCCATGAAGTCACTAAATACGAGAAGCAAAATATGCTCAAGAAACTAATTGAGGAAAATGGTGAGTTTGTCTTTAGAGAATTTTGCGAATCTGGCAGAGTCATTAACTTTCATGAGTACTTCTTTGGGGCCCATGTAAATAAACGATTTTTATTCTGAGTCATTTGACCCAATTTGCGAAAATAAATAGGGATGCAGTTATAGGCTTGTCATTGTTTTTATTTATTGTATGAATACCGCAGGTCTAAATCAGAAATGGATGATTTTTGGAGTAACAGGAAGTTCTGTATCATGCATAAATATTACCCACTATATGTGCGCCCCAAAAAGCATGAAAAATCTCGCATGTCAGCTATCTCACGAAATAAAGATAGTTCCAGACTTCATTTTCTTACTTTTCATTTGAGGCATGGTGAAAGATCCTGAGAGTGATAAACTAATTATAATAGTTTACTATTTCTTCTTCTTTAATTTTATTTATTTTTAAGGTAACAACGGTAACATTATTATTAAAATACTAGAAATTAATGATTAGATGTATACATTTTTTATAATTCATAATATTTATTTCGTTGATTTTGAATTGGCGCTGCTGGCAGTGATACTCAGTAAATTGAAATCGATTTGTTCACAAATAAACTATTAAAATTTATAAAATTGAGTAGATAACCTGCATAAATGGTTTAGTATATTAAAGAAAAGAAAATTGAAGTCGCAATCTCATATAATCTGTTTATTTTCAAACAGAACGCAAACGTGTGTTAGTGTTCGTGGAAACAAAGCGGAACGCAGACTTCATAGCGGCGATGCTTTCGGAGCAACAGATGTTAACGTCATCAATCCACGGAGACCGCATGCAACGGGAAAGGGAAGAGGCGCTAGACAACTTTAAAAGAGGCCACCACTTCATTTTGGTGGCCACAGCGGTCGCCGCACGAGGTCTTGGTAAGTTGTAAATCTTAGGCAATGCTGATTTTGACGCAGTCAAGCATTTGGATAAACAAAACTTTTGAACTGCCCATTGGCTTAGTTTGGGTCGCCTTCTAAACAAGGGGTATTAGTTTTGTTGCCCGAAGGAAACACAAGTTTCCTCCCCAAGGGAAAAGTGTTTCTGGTTTTGGATGTAATTGTGTGTGTGATCTGAATGTTACTGGCACCTACGACATCAGTCATCGAACATAGTGTAGGGCTGTGAGTTTGAAAGTGTTTATGTTAAAATCGAGGATCATAGTCATTTTAAGATAGCATGGAATTTCTATTACTTATGTTGAAATCCTATTTTTCATGTTATCCAGCTTGTATTGGGTTCAATTCCCAGTGGGAATTCTTCGTTCTGGGTATGATTGTGTGTGTGTGATGTGATTTTTTTCAGCACCCACGATACAAATGCATTACTATGCCCGTTGGCTTGGGTGAGCGTTCGCCTTCTAAGCAGGGATACCGGGTTCGATTCCCGGCAGGAACGCAAGTGTTCTCTCCAAGGGAAATTTGTGTTTCTGGTTCTGGGTGTGAAGTGAATGTTTCCGGCACGACAAAAGTCCTCAAACTTAATGGGGCTGTTAGTGTGAAGGCGTTTATGTTTTAAGTCTTAGTGTGGGTGTGAAAGAGTTAATGTTAATTTCTGAAGAACTATTGCCTCACATTTCTGTTTAAATAATTGTGATATTTTGTTGTCAGATATCAAAAACGTTGACATTGTGGTCAACTACGATTTGCCAAAGAGTATCGATGAGTACGTTCATCGGATCGGGAGGACCGGTCGCGTCGGCAATCGCGGGAAAGCAGTTTCCTTCTTTGACGCGGATCAAGTAAGTCATTTTTTTAGGTGCTTGTAATGTATTCAATTATTATTAATTCGAATGTGTTTGTATGAGAATTTCTTAGAAACTCATGGATTCTTAGCAATTTCTAGAGTGGTCTAGGTGTTTTTTTGGCATGAAATACCTCTTCGCCCTCTGTTGCCTATCGCTGTTCTCAGAAGTTTCTATTTGAATTAAGAAAAAAATATATTTCTTAGTAGTTTTGTCTATTTTCTAGCTAACAAGCCATGGGAAAGCTCTATATGTATCCTGGATATGCGATTTAAATGTTATAATAAAGGCATTACAGTTTTATAAAAATAATGATTCTCTCAGGATGGAAACCTAATCGCTGATTTGGCGAAGATCCTGCGACAAGCGGACCAAGCCGTTCCAGACTTCTTACAAGGCGGTGGCACCGCCACGTATAAGGGCAACAAATATGGAGGCAGTGACGTCAGAGTAAGTATAATATTCAAACAAATATTTCGACAATACATATATGTGGACTCTCGACATACAGTTGGTTATTTTTTTGGTTGGTTATTGCTATTCAGTGTGGAAATGGTGCCAGTGTAATAGGCACTGGGTACAGTCGGGTGGTTATATGATAAACATTTTTGACTCCTTAATGCTTATCATAAATTACTACAGTAAATAATCCAATTTATAAGCTATTAATTGGATTATTTACTGTCTCTTTTTTCTACTACAATTTAAAGCATGCAAATATAATATAAACTATTCCATATATACAACACGAAATATAAAAAAACATTCCCATAAATGCACAAATTATTAGTATGATAAGATTTTCTAATATCATATATATTTTTCATATCTATTTATTGTTCTTGCTTTCACAAGGGAACGGCACAGGTACTTGATTTTGCTGATATAGATTATTAATTGACTCTTAAGTTAGTTCATAACAAAACAACACATTCAACTGTTACTTACTCGAAAATAATACATTGCTTTCTTTCGCATTCTTCGCATTTTCGAATCCTATGGTGGGCCGGAGCTTCCATGGAAGGTAACATGAATTCCATGGTAGTAGGGCATTTTCTAGTGCTACTCTGGCTAGTTACTCCGTAGCCTAAATTCCATAGTAGTTCTTCATCTACAAGACGAAAAACCTTCAGAGCCATTTATTTTTGGGTTAGTAGTGTATTTCTCAATCCGGACCACATAATCACTTACTTTTCTGGTGATGCGGTCAAAAGCTAGAGATGAAAATCGCTTGGCAACACGAGATAAAATTGGCTTATCATCTGACTTAATGTCACTCACTGAACACAACTCCTTACATTATTATTTATATACATTGATCGGAAACTGTCTCTTCCTTTGTTTTGACTACCTTTTAGTTATGAACTAACTAACTTTATTACGTCTTATTTGTGTTTCAAATATAAAATATCTATATCTATTATGTGTTATTTTTCAGAGCTTCAACGACAATGCTAGTGCACCTCAGGCGGCTGATCAAGCCCAAGACCCTGATGAAGAGTGGTAGGAGTTAAAAAAGACTATTTGAAAATACACTTCCAAGTGTCTTGTGATAGTAGGAGTGTTTGTTTTATATTTGCAACAAGTGGTTTGTGTATTTGACATCATTGGTGCTTATGCTGCTCTAGGGAGGATTTCTATCTATACAAGATTTAGGGTACATCCGTGGCGAAGTATACATTGTAAAATTTACTTAAAGTAGCTCGAAATTCGGATTTCCTCTTCAATTCTACGCTCTGCATAGACAAGATACTTCAATTCTACTGCGGAGCATCGTGATTCAGCCATTTTTCGTGCTCAGAAGCATATGTAAGTCCTCGCTCAGCCTGATTTTGAGTTGCTGGTATATTTGGTGCATCAATCTCTTTGGACTGCGCTCCTGATACACGTTGAAAAATTTGGTTTAAACATTTCTAATTAAAAAAAATGGGCCTTAGTTAGCTACCCGCAGGCAAATAATACTTAAGTCTCCTAGCAGTAGCTATAGTTCAATCAAATTGTTTTTTTTTTTCAAACAGTTTAATCATGCACTTACTTTAGTAATTGGGTTGCTATGAAAGGTATTGTTAATATGTGCTTTGATGATACCAGTGCATCAGTCTTAATCTAAGACTGTCTTTAGATATAGTATTTTAGAGTAAGTTCTAATATTAAGATTATAATTATCCATAGCCTCAAGTCATATCGTGAAACCTACTTATGCATAAGTTCCATTGAATTGTACAGATACATTTATCATGCTGTTGTACTTAATTTTTTCTTGATTATTTAGTGATTAAGTCTTTTCAGTCTTTTTTTCTTAGTTAGGCAACATAAGTTTGATTTTTTGTTTATGTTTGACTATGGTTGATCCAAAAATGAAACACGCGTTGGGAGGTAAATTGGTATACTGTGATTTATGATTAACGTTGCTCAGTTTATATTTTAAAAATAGTTGCATATCTGTAGATTTTATAAAATTCATTTATACGTATTACACTTCATTCACTTCACTAGGAAACGTGTAGAGCTGACAAGGACAAACTATACCATATAGAATCTCATATTACGGCTACTAACATTTATATAGAAGAAAGCTAATTGAGCGCTGTTTTGGTAATAAAAAGCGCTTGTGCGAAGCGCTGTGTTGGTAATTGAACGCGCTTGTATAAAGCGCTTTTATTTTTGTACAAATGCAAATTAACAACACTAGAGTTATAAAAGTTATAATCTGTGATGATAATAATTTTAAGTAGTAATAGTCCATCATTGTCTATAACATTACGCCATAGCTTAGTTCAAAACAAATAGTTTTTAATTGACCACTCGCATTTCTTTTAACTTAGTTGTTTTTTGTGTAAAAGCAGGGATGGCTAATAACACTACGCATGACATACAATACCTTTAGAAAAGGTAAAAAATATAACACAAATATTTTATACTGTGGTTTTTCTATATTGATAAGATATTTAGTGGTCACGTGTTTGCAAAACACGTCGTTTGTTTACCCTTAAATTGTTTAACCTTTGTATTTTCATGTGTATTTGTTAACGAATTTATTTCCTGTACAAACCAGAGCCCTGCATTATATAAGTCCGTTATATACTTGGTTACTTTTGATTAAAAAGATTATTCCATGGTAAAAATAGTTTTATTTCATAATATTAAGTGTCTAAAATATGATATACATAACTATACTTAATGTTAATCTTATTTATTAACTCTATATGTGATTTTATTTGAGAATATTATAGTAATAATTATAATACTTATTTGCTATCTAAAGATATCACAATAAAAATCACTAAGCCTTTCTATAGACTAATACATTTAAATTTAATTTAGCACCGAACTCGTAAGTTGCTAATTTTGTTTCTTTTCATATTCACAGGGATATGTACTAAAAATAAAAGGTAACAGTATAAATAACATAGGAGTGGTACCAAACGCGGCTTGTATGTGTGCACGGCCGTATGCACGTGCCTCAGCACGCACACTATGATAACAAACAGACCTGCGAAGCCAACGCCCCCGCGCTTGTCGTCAACGTTTGGCCGTGTTCGTGCCACGAGCCACGGGCCACGCGAAGCGTTTCCCTCGAATGATGTCTACATCAAACAATCGGACCTATTGCGATATTACGAAACTTCCAGACAAGTTTAATAATGTTTTCTAATTCTTTAATTATGGTATAAGTTCTTGAACAAAATACCAGCTGGATTTATAAACTTTGGTAATAAAGATTAATATCAAAGTAGGAACATATTTGTTGAAATCTTACGATGAGTTAAATCCACAAAGAAATAATACGACGTAATGTATTTAATGAGAAAAAAAAGTAACGTCGAAACCCTCTGGCAAGTTTGATGTCGAACAAAAAATGCCATCTACAATATAATTTAATTAAACCTTTATATCGGAAAGTAGGTATTTGTTAAAATCTTACGATGACTTACTCAAAGTTTAAAAACCACAAAAAATGGGAGATATATGCAAATTTAGACTATTCATTCTGTGGTTGTGGTCAAGTTCACTGCAATTACATGGTGACATGTGAGCTGTAACATTGTACGTGTATGTATAATTCATTATTTATATACCAATGTATTAAACGGAAATACGGAGTAGTTACCAATGACAATGAATCCATGAAGGGATCGATGCCCGCATGGGCAGGGACTCTTCCTCACCGAGGTTTTATTTCGTGATATATAAGTGTCTATTAGTACCTCATGATTTAAATACTATTATTAAATTAAAACGAGAATTAGCGCATAACATATACAACGCCTGTCACACTGTTTCCCGTTTTGATTTTAATTTATTAGTTCAAAATGTGCGTGACACATCGAATGATTACATAGTGCTGACTAGGTCACAATAAATAAGTCTTTATCTCTGAAGACTTTACATATAAGACCCTTCGATCACAGACTCGTTTTACCGAGTTAGTACTTACAAAAAACGTAATTATTGTAACAAAATAAGAACCCAACGAATTGAAGTGTGTCGACGCGACGTCAAGAGGTCTGATCGAATGACGCTAATTCTTTGGAAGATGGGACGACACTTAGTGTGAAATGCAACTTGTGTCGATACACTGGCGCCGTATTATCTTCCAGAGACTAGTGTTCAAGCTGGCGGGGTTGCAAACAAAGCAGAGAACTTCAAACGAAGTAAATATTCCTACCTTGATATGCCTACGTTATTTGCTTGTACCGTTTGGGGTAGAAACTTTGGTTTCGTGGGGACCGGGTGCACGCGAAATTTTTAAAGATTTATCCGAACGTTTGCTCGAGACGTCAAGTGACCAGAATGCTGGTTCTCATTTAGCACATAAAAATAGTACAGCTATTGAACGTGGAAACGCAGCCAGTATTCTGGGCACTTTTCCTTCGGCAAGCGGTTTCCTAAATGTTCGAGTGCTATTTGCTTTATTGCCCTTTTGTAGTCTTAAATTTATACATAATTGTAAACATACATTATTCCAATGGTATTAGAGTAATTCATGAAGCACATCTATTGATACATCAATTCTTATTTAGGTATCTACATAATATCACACGGAGTATTAAACTGATGTGTGAAAGGCTTCTGTAGGAAATACGGACGTATGTTATCAGGTATTATCAGTTTAGATTTGGAATTAGATCACTTTCAAGAATATCGATTAAATTAAAAAAAGAAATGTCAATTTTATATGATACACGAGTTACTATTTATTACTTTTAGTTGCTTCGTGTCTCTTTGTATGTATACTCAAACGCTGCATACAATTAATTTATAACAATTGCAAGAATATGATCTATTTGGATACTACATCTTATCAGCTATTCATTATACCTATAAGTATATAGTGTAAATACATCACTGGAGTTCGTAAGGCACGACGCATTATCTATCCGACAGTCATGTTTGAACACAACTGCAGTGACCTGAATTCACTGTTTGAGAGTATTTCAGTCCTATAATGTATACATATTAAATTGTTTGATAAAAAAATAGTACATATTTCTTAAAAACTAACTGTCGGTCAGACGTTGATAAGGCGCGGTCATGTTCCATCTGTAGTATTGAACGAACCTGAAAAGAAAACAGCATGTTAATCACAGATATAAAATCGGAAGGAAATCTGTAACTTCGGCTACCGCTTGATCGATTTATGTAGTTTTATATATAGAAAAAAAACTAGTCTTATATGCCACTAATCAATTACAAGAACGCTGACTTAGGTCAAACGCTAAAGACTAGAACACACGAACTTCATATATCGTATAGATAGAACATTTAAAAAAATCTCTAGACTGATCTGTATCTTAACATCTGTTTGATATCAAGATCTATATCTTTGACAGTTTCCCTGTACATATACTAAACTTTATGTTAAAAAAAGGAAAATATTCACGAATACTCAATAAGGGCAATTTATAATAAACCACCACTAGGAGTTAATTATTATTGAAGCCAACACATAATAAACTAAGCATGTAAAAAAAGCTGCCTATTGTGATGGCCAAGAGTCTATAAAACACTGACCTCAAATTAATAATATATACAATAATAGTTTGTAATTACCGAAAAAAAGAAAATGGGCTATGTAGAATACGTAAGACAACGTAAAGGTACAGTAAATTTTTATTTTTACGCCATTATGCCAAATCTATTAAATTTATTATTTTTCAGAAATCCTGCCTAAAATTATGGACACTGTGAACAAAAATACTATTGAAACGTAACATACCAGTCATCAATGAAAGTGCGTTAGTGTTATCTCTTTCGCACAGACATGCATTTAAGATTTCAAACTTACCGCGCGCAATCAGCTGAGAATGTTTGAGTTTCTTGAACTTTTGAGATCAAGAAGTTACGAACGGTATAATCTAATCACTTCACCAAAAGCGTCTATTATGCGCTGTTTTAACATTTCTACTGTGTCCGGTTCACTAAAATAAACACGCCGTTTTATCTCACTTCACAAAAACAAATCACAGGAAGTGAGATCAGGAGAGCGTGCCGGCCAAGCTACTGGCCCACCACGGCCTATCCCACTGGATATCTCCGAAGTGTGAATTTAGGAATTCGCGCACAATTCGATGATAATGCGGTGGCGTGGCGCTCCATCTTGCTGGAACCACAAGCCAGATAGGTATGGTAATGGAACGTCATCTAACATAGACGACACCATCGTTTAGAGCAGCATTAAATAACTTTTTCCCGTGAGACGTTTCCTCCAGCCATGAAGTACACACGAAGCATTAAAGTGTATTCGCGGACGTAAACGGATACGCCATCGCGATACAATGGGGCGGCGCGCGCGAAATTCAAATGCACGGATAACCACAACGCGCGGCGCTGCGTTTGCGACTAAGGATGAAGGAATTTATTGTTTTTGTTTCTTTCCGGCATGTCCCAACCTCGGAAGGCCGTCCCGATCACTTCCGATGATTAGCCGAGCTTCCGGGAATAATGAATGAAAATGCGACTTTTGTTTCTTTCCTTCTAGCTAGGCGGCGACACTCGAACGTCGTAATAGCGATCGAGTTTTGCCGAGCTAACCCGAGCTCAGTGGGAATAATGAATGAAAGTGCGGAAATAAACGTTTTATGAGTACGACAGGATTTTTGACCAATAATTACCTATTTTTTGGGATATTTTTTCGACAAAATTTATTTCGTAAGTTTTTTGTGGATGTGTGTCAGTAACGGCAGTAGATGACGCTGGTAATTTTTTTCTGGTAATTACAAACTAGTGTTGTATAACTAAACAATATCTCTTCTACCTATTTTCAGAAGTAACAAAATGTTATTTTATTTATCAAATTATTGTTAAGCCCAGGTAGCTGTAAAGTTAAATGTTATTTTAGTTAAAGAAATTTGAATATGACAACGAAAGAAACACGTCATACCTACTACAACTACAAAGGCAAAATCGACAATTGAATTAGCATTTCAACAGTAACTGTAGGCTAAAGTAAATGAAGCGCAAATGAAAACGACAATACTCGTACAAGTTAGTGCAAATGCATATTTAGAGTTCATGTAATTTTTCAGATGATTTTGAATTAATTAACGCACAATGATTTGACATATTATTTTAGCAACTATTATTTTAAACATTGTATTAGTTGAATAGAATTGAACACATATAATAGTTACCAAAAATCTAAAAAATAATCATCTTTAAGGGCTGGCTACGTGTAGTCACGCTTTATTCTTACCAATAGAATATAACACATAATAGTCATCAACAAGTCTAAATGGTAATTTGGGGGTTTTGCAGCGAAATTGAAAAAATGGCGTTGTTGATTTTGTATAATTTTCCAAAACCTGTGATTCTTCGAGTGTTAATGTGTAATAATGGTGGATTATTAGCCGTTAATAATTAGTAACGTGCATAAGTGTAGGCAAATGATACCAAGTGTTGTATAACGTGATTTTCGCCTTTGCTCCATAACTCCAATATAAGTTCTAGTAAAGTTTCTACCACTTTACTAGGGCATGACTTGACTATGACTGGACATTGACTCTTTAAGATATACTTGACTTTGACTGTGACTTGTGACTAGGGACTTTTAATATGAAATTCACTTGAAATATATTATTACTTGACACTGGCTAAATGCACAAGATTGCGAAGCCAAATTTAAAAGAAAAAAAAAGAATCTAAAGAATAGTTATCAAACAACGAAAGAAAAACGTTATATTACGGAACAAAGGTAAAGTAGACAATCACAATTAAAATTTAACAAAAGGCCAAAGGTCAAGGAAGCGCAAACAGAAACAATACTTGTACATTTGAGTGCATGCATTGAGATAATTTTCGATTAATTAACACAATCGTCTGACTAAGTATTTGGTGTAGGTAGAGGCGTTTGGTTTTTGATTAGACTACAATATTTTGCAAGCATCCAGCCCAAGCCGTGATCAAGTTTCACTTTTGAAGACGATTATAAACCCACCACTCGAGGGTCTAAAACCGTAAATTTAATTGATCCAAAATGACAAAAACGTGATATTCTTGTTTTTTTTAATTGGTCGGTTATTTTTAGCGACATTGGCTGCAGGAAAAGGATCACTGTATATTAGGTCCTAAGGTGTTATTCGTTTTTTGGGATGCCACAAATCCAAGATACTCTGACTCTAATTTAAGACTTGGCAAGAAGAAACTCGTCCCAAACATGATATAGGATAAGGAAGGGTCAATGACTGGTGATGTAATTTGGTTATACTTATTATTTAATACAAAATCTAAATATATATAACTCAAAGGTGACTGACTGACTGACATAGTGATCTATCAACGCACAGCCCAAACCACTGGACGGATAGGGCTGAAATTTGGCATGCAGGTAGATGTTATGACGTAGGCATCCGCTAAGAAAGGATTTTGATTAATTCTACCTCCAAGGGGATAAAATAGGGGATGAAAGTTTGTATTAAACTTTGTCAATTTTAAAATAATACTTCTTAACGCGAGCGAAGCCGCGGGCAAAAGCTAGTGTTAACATAAGATTTAAATACGTAAACTACGCTGGAAATTGAAGCTTGGTTCCAGACTAGGTTAGGGACTAAGTCGTGAAATCTAGTTTATTTTTAATCAATGATAAGCAAGCATTTGACCATTTTCTCACCAGATGTTTTGTGGAATCTAGTCTTTGAAAACATAAGATATAACAAAAGCAGAGTATACCTTGCACCGGGAAAGTAATACTGTGTGAATGATGAAGAGAATTGATGAAGAAGAGAAGCTTCTACCCTACCTAAAATGGTAGTAAAAAAATACAAAAGTTAAATTTAAATTAAATATGATTTATTATATTATATATTTATCTCAGAAGGAGGGCACATAAATTTATAAGGGGTGGTTCTGAGCCTGAAGATTCTGTGTCTATTTCTGCTTCCGTAGCGAAGCACTCCCCTGATGTGAGTCCGGCTGAAGATGGTAGTTGGGGACCAAAGGGTGACGGAGTAGTGCCGCGTAGTAGGCAATCAGGAGCAGTCCGGGATCCGGGAATTGGTTGGCCTCTGCACTAGAACGCGCAGCCAACCTGTGCGAAGTTGTGCGATGTTCGGGATCCGGGAATTGGTTGGTCTCTGCACTAGAACGCGCAGCCAACCTGTGCGAAGTTGTGCGAAGTTCGGGATCCGGGAATTGGTTGGTCTCTGCACTAGAACGCGCAGCCAACCTGTGCGAAGTTGTGCGAAGTTCGGGATCCGGGAATTGGTTGGTCTCTGCACTAGTACGCGCAGCCAACCTGTGCGAAGTAGTGCGAAGTTCCTGGAATCCACAAAACCAGCGGATTACACACTGATTTAATTACTTCCGTTCCTAGGGTCCACCACGGAATCACGAAGAAAGCAGGTAGGTACTTACGTAGTAGTTTTATAGTCCGTGGTGGTACCAACAATCAGAACGGAGTTTACAATTAATTCAAAAGCTAAAGGCTAAAAGAAAACAGAAGAAGCTACGTTAATATTTAAGTTATTAATTAGGTTTCTTGAGAACCGTTACAAAAAAAATAAAAATCAAGGTAGATGAACAAAAATTGAAATGTAATTTAAGATTAATTACATTTCTCACAGTTAAAATAAACAAACTAAATGAGTGCTATTACTACAAATGAAAAGCTGGAAATGAATGATAGTTAATACACAGTATGAACAAAATAGCAAATCATGATTGTGTTTTGTGTGTCATTCAAAACTTACCCTATATCGGGAAATCACTTCACAACTTTAAAATATTACGACGCGACATCGAGTTCAAGTTATACTATCAATTTTGATGGTAAAAAAATAAGAATGCACTTATTAATTTAAATTATCGCCGGTTCACGCTTGCTTGCTAGGGCGCAAGACTAGCGTGAACCGGCTAAAAAGTCAGCCTAGCAACGACTGTCGCGAGGCGCGGCCGCAGGCTCGTTTCCTGTCGTCATACCCCTTACCTCATGCCTCTGCCCGCGACCAGTTCAAAATCTGTGCGTCATCGCTAGCTACAGATATTACTTACTTTAGCTGACAAAACTATACATGAATTGAAATTACTGAAGTATTATTTTTAACCAACTTTAAAACAGGAGGAGGTTCTCAATTCAACTGTATGTTTTATTTGTAATTATTTTAGTTGTTAATTAATTTGTAAATATGTATATACTATTTTTTATTAGATTAAGTTATTTGAAAAATACATGTAACGCTTCGTTACATTACCCGCCTGTCCCTCGTAAGGATTTTAATTTAAAATTAAAATCCGCAAACTATAAATCTGTATCAATTTCTTACAATTATCTTTCATACATCCTTTCATACCTCACCAGCGTTCAACAGAAACAAAAATAAATCAAATAATATCATAATTATAAGACTCATCCTAACATGGAGAAAGTCATAGGTCATAAAATTCGACTTACGACTTTTTGTAAGAAATGTAAAAAATTGTGATGGGCATGGGCAACGACGAATATAAATTACTATTGAATGTTTAAAAATAACTTATGATATTAAAGATTGTTGTAAATGGCACACAAAACTGGTTAAAGTGATCAATGATGAAAATACTCCGTTCTGTTACAATTCACTATAACAGAACGCTCTGGTTTGATGAAATAAATACTAAAAAATTAAACAAAATTAAAAACGCAAAATAAAAATAAAAATGTTCAAAATGTTTGCAACTGGTGTGAAAGCATCTAAACGATGTAGTTTATGTCTAAATACTTAAAACACCGAAAAAAAAATATTTGAATTTAATTAAAAGTTTTTAAAAACTTTTGTACCAGACTGTACTTTTTCGTTAAAAAAATTTTTTTTTTTTAGATTTCAATCTATTATGTTAAACTTACGTATAGAGCATAAAAAAACGACATAAAATGACTACTGCTGTCACCTCAGTTGCAGCAAACCAAGGAGAAAAAAGCGTTTTACAAAATTACCCACTCACCGTACTAAAACTAACTACATACTACTAGAAGCAGAAACAGAACTAATCAACCACGTAAGAGGGCGCCAATGCACCGGGATCCGGGAATTGGTTGGCCTCTGCACTAGAACGCGCAGCCAACCTGTGCGAAGTTGTGCGAAGTTGTGCGAAGTTCGGGATCCGGGAATTGGTTGGCCTCTACACTAAAACGCGCAGCCAACCTGTGCGAAGTACGGGATCCGGGAATTGGTTGGCCTCTGCACTAGAACGCGCAGCCAACCTGTGCGAAGTTGTGCGATGTTCGGGATCCGGGAATTGGTTGGTCTCTGCACTAGAACGCGCAGCCAACCTGTGCGAAGTTGTGCGAAGTTCGGGATCCGGGAATTGGTTGGTCTCTGCACTAGAACGCGCAGCCAACCTGTGCGAAGTTGTGCGAAGTTCGGGATCCGGGAATTGGTTGGTCTCTGCACTAGTACGCGCAGCCAACCTGTGCGAAGTAGTGCGAAGTTCCTGGAATCCACAAAACCAGCGGATTACACACTGATTTAATTACTTCCGTTCCTAGGGTCCACCACGGAATCACGAAGAAAGCAGGTAGGTACTTACGTAGTAGTTTTATAGTCCGTGGTGGTACCAACAATCAGAACGGAGTTTACAATTAATTCAAAAGCTAAAGGCTAAAAGAAAACAGAAGAAGCTACGTTAATATTTAAGTTATTAATTAGGTTTCTTGAGAACCGTTACAAAAAAAATAAAAATCAAGGTAGATGAACAAAAATTGAAATGTAATTTAAGATTAATTACATTTCTCACAGTTAAAATAAACAAACTAAATGAGTGCTATTACTACAAATGAAAAGCTGGAAATGAATGATAGTTAATACACAGTATGAACAAAATAGCAAATCATGATTGTGTTTTGTGTGTCATTCAAAACTTACCCTATATCGGGAAATCACTTCACAACTTTAAAATATTACGACGCGACATCGAGTTCAAGTTATACTATCAATTTTGATGGTAAAAAAATAAGAATGCACTTATTAATTTAAATTATCGCCGGTTCACGCTTGCTTGCTAGGGCGCAAGACTAGCGTGAACCGGCTAAAAAGTCAGCCTAGCAACGACTGTCGCGAGGCGCGGCCGCAGGCTCGTTTCCTGTCGTCATACCCCTTACCTCATGCCTCTGCCCGCGACCAGTTCAAAATCTGTGCGTCATCGCTAGCTACAGATATTACTTACTTTAGCTGACAAAACTATACATGAATTGAAATTACTGAAGTATTATTTTTAACCAACTTTAAAACAGGAGGAGGTTCTCAATTCAACTGTATGTTTTATTTGTAATTATTTTAGTTGTTAATTAATTTGTAAATATGTATATACTATTTTTTATTAGATTAAGTTATTTGAAAAATACATGTAACGCTTCGTTACAACCTATCAACGATATTGTGTGTGTGTGTGAAAAGTGTTTTTTTTTATGAGTGAATATTATTGCTCAGTTCAACAGGTGGATTATAGACAATGAAGTTAAGAGTGATAGATAGATATATTCTTTATTGAACACCTTAAAATAACAAAGAACACAAATATGAATGACAGTAAAAAATTATATAAGTGTAACAATAGGCGGTCTTATCGCTGAGAGCGATCTCTTCCAGACAACCTTTGGATGGGGAGGAATAACGCAATATAATAGGTCGTCGTTCTACGTTTATAAAAGATTAGATAGAAGAACAGTGATTAAAAATAGAGGATATATAAATTATAAATTTACATACACGTAAACAGATACTATATAATTATAAAATACTAAATATTTTTAAATATACAATGATCAATATACAGCGATCAAGGTATTTGGCTTCTACTTAGACGCAAAGCTTCAAAAAACCGAACTTATCACTTCATTTCCGTAACCCTTAATCAGATCTTGATAATTTTTACATGGGACCAACTTGACACCCTTCAAATAAAGAATTAGCTAAATTCGTCATCTCAGCCACAAGAAGTCCATTGTTGGATATAGGCCTCCCACAAAGATCTCCAAAAATAACGGTTGTTAGCGGCCTGCATCCAGCGTCTTCCTGCGACCTTCATTATGTCGTCCGTCCGAGCTAAATTAGTCAACCGTATTCGATACATACATCACAATATTTTTTTATGTATGTTACATACATAAAAAAATATTGTGAAATTGATAACCTCCTTTTATATGGGACAAATTTGACACTATGCCCTTTCAAACAAAAATATAATTTTACAAATTGAGTAACTTAGTACATAAAAAAATTCGAAATGCGACCCCGGGCCCCGGGACAAAATAGGTGTAAAAACAATGACTTTGGCGGCCTACCAAGTTGCAATTTTCCAACATAGTTTTTTTAAGCGGTTCGTACTGTACTTGCTAAGTTATTTTTAAGACACACCACAAAGGCATAAAAAACATTATGTTGCTCCCACTTACGTACCTATATGAGTGCCCCATTAATATATAATTTTAATTGCCATTTTTAGCTTTGGGCCACAGCTTTACATATTCTCTGAAAATTTGAAGTTATTCGCTTGTATGGTTTAGACGCTAAATGCCCCTGACAGACGGACGGACGGGCAAAATGCTGAACCACATAAGTCAACATAGAGACTTTGCTTCGCTCGGTCAATTATTATTACAGTAGTAAAACTAAAATAAATAAAACCGTATCATTATTTATCTATAAAAAATCAAGTTTGTTGTATGGGATCCCTTAAATATTTATTTGATTTCATTTTTAGTATTTGTTGTTATAGCGGCAATAGAAATACATCATCTGTGAAAATGTCAACTGTCTAGCTTGGTGACAGACGGACGGACGGACAGACAGCGAAGTATCAGTAATAGGGTCCCGATTTTACCCTTTGGGTACGGAACCCTAAAAAACAATAACACATGACTTACCCTGCACAAACAACACAAATTGTCGTAACTCCGATGCTCAAAACATAAATGCTCGCCGGGAAAATAGATATCGTAGCTGCATACAGGGAGTTGTACATAACTGGAGCGAACAGCGGGCATATGCCTTCTATAGCGGACATGAGAGCGAACACTTTAGCTATGTCCTCTATGGGCAGGATCTTTGTGAGGAGGGAGCGGATGAGTGGTGAAGAGAGGCCACGGAACACCGCTAGTACAGACCCTGGAATAAAATATAACATCATCTATACTATAATTATAATATTATAAAGCTGAAGAGTTTGTTTGTTTGTTTGTTTGTTTGTTTGAACGCGCTAATCTCAGGAACCGCTGGTCCGATTTGAAAAATTCTTTCAGTGTTGGATAGTACATTTATCGAGGAAGGCTATAGGCTATATTATATTTTCAATAAAATTAGGGATCCGTACTAAAAGTCCAATAATCACGCGGACGAAGTCGCGGGCACTGCTAGTACAATAATACATACATTAATGGACAAGCGTAGGACGCTCACCATCAGCGGGAAACTTGCTCGTGTCGTCTGTGTTGCAACAAAAATAACCCCGAAAGTAACGGTGCGTATTGTCCGCGTTGCTTCGTTACTTGGGTCAAAATCAAAATCATTTATTCACATGGGCCCCAAAGAGGCACTCTTGAAAGTAAGATTCGCAGAATCTCGATAAGAACCTGGCAAGAAACGCGGCGGCGCATTTTTTCATTTTTTTTTTTTCTGACTGACAAAGGGGCGGACGGGTAAGATGAACACCAGAGATAACTTAAAAACATCTCTTTGCTCGGTAAATTTGTTTTTTTTTATTTATGGTTCTACTACTTATTTAAAGAATAAGTAGTAGAACCACGTTAAAGTAAAGAATGAGTACTGAATATCTTACAATATAAATAATTTAGCTTTGTTAGTTAGACTGGGCTGTTATCACAGTGCCAGCCTCAATTATACATATTGAGTCACCGTAAATATTACAAATACCCCACAAATAGAAAAAGGTTATAACATATATATATATATACATATATATATATATATATATATATATATATATATATATATACATATATATATATATATATATATATATATATATATATATATATATATATATATATATATATATACGTTAAATAGAACATCATTTAAAAATAATATAAATAGAACATCATTTAAAGCTTTTCAATAAGCTTTAGTTTAATTTGATTTAATGATGTATTTAAATGACTAAATTAAATGCAAACATTAAGTAGGCAAAACATTTTGAATCCTCTTCATAATTTCAAGTTTAATTATTCAAATATTCAAGTTCATTCAAAATAACAAATCTGTACATACAAAGATTTTAAAATAGCTGTCAGTTTGTCACAATTTTCGAGGAGAAAGTTATCAAAGAAAAAAACCTATTTTATGTGTAACGCGAGTGTGAGAGGTTTGACGTGGGTAGTCATTTTTAACCGACTTTAAAAAATAAGGCAGTTCTCAGTCCATAGAGAATATTGCTTTGACGCTTAGAATAAAAAAAAATATTACACTATATGGGACAAGTATGCAAATGGTAAGAATTATTAAGAAAAAACGAGCCATAAATGGTGGAACATACATTGGGTTCCCATTACCAGGCCACCACTTTAAGTCACGAGTGAATAGGCTTTTCTAGGCAAACGTGCTCCATCGTCGACCGCATCGTCACTTACCATCAGGTGAGATGGCGGTCAAACGTTTGCCTATCTTAAATAATTAAAAAAAAAACCAGGCACCACCCCGTTCCATTCTTGTGTGATGAATTCTGTAGGTATCGGATTTTGGTTTTAAAAACATATACCTTATTAGCCGTTTCCCGTGGCTTCGCCCGCGTTTATGCAGTTAAAAATAACGTAGGTATAAGCTGAGTTCATTCCAAATTTAATCCAAATCCGTTCAGCCGTTACAGCGTGAAGAGCAAACAAACATACTCATACACTTACACACAAACTGAATTATTTGATTCATAATAGTGTAATGTATAGTACCCCCCTTGTATTTGGTTTTTAGTGTGTCAAGTAAGTTTCTAGATTTTCTTAACGGATTACAATAGGTACCTATTTATGTGGCTTGCAAAAATTCCTTACCCAAGTACATATGCCACGTCACAGTGGCCATAGCTTTAGCCGCATACTCTATCCCCGCGGATATAAAGGCTATATTTGAAAACGCCAGGTCGCTTATCTTGAACAGCCTCTGCACTACGGCTACTCCGAAGAAAGATCCCAGGAACGATATCGTTGTTGATATAGCCGAGAATTGGGTGTAGTCCTGAAAATAAAAACAATGAAATATTTTTTTTTTTCACTAAGACAATAATTTCGATTGTAATCGGGTGTAATCAGAGGAAAAGCCAGATGGAACTGCCTGTTGGCTTTGTTTAGTCCGCCTTCTAAGCAACGGGTATCGGGTTTGACTCCCGGATGGTAACACAAGTTTTCTCCCCAAGGGAAATGTGTGCTTATGGTTCTGGGTGTGATTGATGTAAATGTTACCGGCACCAACGAAACATGTCATCGAACTTAGTGTGGGGCTGTGAGTGTGAAAGCGTTTTAAACGTCCAATCGGGGGTCGCGTTTAACGCGGTTGGGGTATATACATATATGCATAGGTTACTTGACAGTTACTAATTGACTGTCTGTACCACAATTTACTTACTTGTACTACCATTGAGTAATTTTTTAAAACGTTTTTTTGTTATACTATTTTTTTTTTTTTTGACTCTCTTGTCGATTCTTAACCAACCCCCTGCAGGATTGTGCACTACTTACCAATGACGGTACCTATATAATAAATCGGACAAAAACCCCATATCCAAACTATGTAGGTATTTGTACTAAAATTATTAAATATAAATAAAATACAATGCTAAAACGCTCAAATACAATAGTAAAAAGTAATACTTAAAAAAAACTAGGAACTAAGAATACAAATTTACTTATAATATACAACAATAGAGATAGTCAATAACCAATGCAGAGAAGTAATATATTTTAAAATATAAAGTTTAAATTAGAGTATTTTAGACATCAGAATACTGTCTTAAGCTGCGTCGGTTATCAGCTCTAGAATAACCCTTAATCATCCTACTTAATAATATAAATCCGAAAGTTAATTCGTGTGTAAATGTGTAAGTGTGTAAGTATGTTCGTTTTCTCTTCACGCTTGAACGGCTGAACGGATTTGGATGAAATTTGGAATATACATAGCTTATACCTAGGATTAACACAGGCTACATTTTAAGTTGATAACAGCAGACAAAGCCGCGGGACACGGCTAGTGAGAAGATAAAACTTTATACAAATCTTCTAGTTTTTTTTGACGATATAGACTTTAGCCCTTCTAAAGTCTATATCGTCAAAAAAAACTAGAAGATTTATAAACTTGAGAAACAATATTTTTTAATATTTGCACGTCTGCATGCAGGCAGAATACTTTGTGCATATTATTAGCTAGTTGCGTCCCGCGGTGGTACCCGCTGTGTCAAGATACAAATTAGCCATGGGTTAATCAAGGGAATCATCTACCTCCATACCAAATGTCATGAAAATTGGTCCAGCCGTTCAATCCTGAAGAAGTAACAAACATACAAATACACTCACAAACTTTCGCCTTTATAATTGATGTGATTCTTAGACCTTTTTGATATATATTCTGGCAAATAAACGTTTGAGTTAAATTTTTTTTTAATTCAAGATAACTTTTGACTACCATCTCATTTAGAACTTTTCATCGATTTACGTTATACTAGCCGTGCACCGCGGCTTTGCCCGCTATCATCAAGTTAAAAAGTAGCCTATGTGTTAATCCTAAGTATAAGCTACGTACATTCAACATTTCATCTAAATCCGTTCAGCCGTTAAAGCGTGAAGAGGGAACAAACATGTTTACATACTTGCACACTTACACACAAACTTTCGGATTTATAATATTAGTAGGATGAGGTTTCAATTATCAACTATAATCTTACCGTCATAGTCCAGTGCAGCTTTTCTCTAGAATACAAATACTCCAGCGATATAACTCCGTACATGATGAAGATAGTCATACTATTAGCGAACGTAAGAAGCAGGATCTGCGCCCGTCCCTTGTTGGGGCGGCGCTTGAAGCACTCGCGAACCATCTCTTTAAATAACGACATATCTAGTACTGAAGAAAGGGAGCCCTGGAAATAAAGAAAGCTAAATTAAAAAATATTGTTTTGCCAACCCTACGATTACATCTGTGGCACGTGTCCTTGACCTTTGTTATAGCCACCACTGTCAGACGTCTAGATTCAAAAGCTATGTGGTATAGAACGGTAGCTGATGAAATAGGGTTACAAATGATATAATTTTTTTAATACTTTAATTCATCATAGCTCAATATTCATGGTGCTGCCGCGAATGCAGAAGTTCCTGTTAGACTCCATAGATTTAGCTAGATGTGTGACTTGAGTATTACTACATCTTTCTGTTACACATTATATAATTTACTGCGCCAACAAGACAATTTAAAACCCGACTGCTAGTAGTAGGTACCTACTAGTACTATTCGACACGATCTAAATCAACCATCCCTTTTTTTTTTTATGGTGGGGAAAATGCCTAGCACTTCCTTTCCTTCTCAGGGGTGAAGGAAAGGGGAATGTGGGGCTCGAACCCACTAAAAACCCCCCCGTGAGCAGTCCCTCGCCGAGGTGGGGCAAGATAGGGTCACGCTAGTAGTCACTATCTTGCCCCGGCGGTAGGCCCGGATACGATTCGGGCCACTGCACCCATGGAGGGGTGACCTTGCTCACCAAAGCCACCCCCCAGACATGTGGGGCCGTGCAAGCCGGTGGAGAGCAAATCCACCATCCTTATTCTATCATCGGACAACCAGACGAACTGCATTGCGACATCGTTATGTAGCTGATCTTCCACAAAAACGCATGGAGCGATTTCCTTTCACGTTTGTTATCCGCACCGCTAAGGAATAGAATTGCCTGAGCCTGTGTTTCCCGATAAGTACAATGCGAGAGTCTGTAAGTCACGAGTGAACAGGTATCTTCTAGGCAAACATGATCCATCGTGGATCGCATCATCACTTACCATCAGGTGAGATAGTGGTCAAATGTTTGCCTATCCTGAATAAAAAACAACTTAACGGCTTCCTATGATTATTTAAAACCAAAGTTATCGGGTGCATACAATCAAAACAGCTAACAATATATATATATATTTGAAATGTGCTAATTAAGACACCCAAATCGACGTCATTAAACCCTTTTAAATGGCACCCAAAACTGCGTCATAAAAAATAATGACGCCATGATAGTCATGAAATTCATTGCTATGTCACCATATTCAGTTGTTATGTTTTTTAAATATCCTCGATAGGCAAGCATTTGACCACTATCTCATCTGATGGAAAGTGACGTCAGCGATCGAGACGCTACCAATAAAACGGCATCGCCGCGCCCGCCCGCGCCTTGTCATTAGTCATTATCTTTGATCATGGGTATGACCTAATATTGTTCTAATCGCTGAGCTACCCAAGCCTGCTTCAAGCGACGAAATTATCTTTTCCTTATTAGTAACGTCTTTTCAGGGACTGAATTAGAATCAGATTTTTTATTGCCAGAACTGTGTTGATCATATACTATACTAGCCGAGCCCCGCGGCTTCACCCGCTATTATCAAGTTAAAAAAGAACCCTGTGTGTTAATCCTAGGTGTAAGCTATGCACATATAACAATCTGAATCTGAATCTGAATATATACTTTCAGATTTATAATATTAGTAGGATACTAATATTGCAAATCCGAAAGTTTGTGTGTAAGTATGTTTGCGCCCTCTTCACGCTTAAGGCCTTGCTTATACCTAGGATTAACACATAGGCTATTTTTAACTTGATAATAGCAGGCGAAGCCGCAGGACAAGGCTAGTTACTTATAAAATATGGTTTCAAGTCGCCCTTTTCGAACATGCAATATATACAATTTTAAATATCACATTTATATTATTAAATAAGATACAATAATTTATAACATACATTGCTACCTATGAAATTAACACTAATGAAATGAAATATTAATGTACAATACAAGTTTAAATATCAAGAATTAGATGGTTACCGAAATAGTTATAAATCCAAGTTGTGACTTGGTCACAGGTAGATCATAAGAGAACACATAATAGGTCAAGACACACATCATATTTAGCTCTAGGTAGACACATCATAGGTAGACTCTGCAAAAGAGCACTACTACCTCAAATTTCAGAAGAATAAAGGTTTATAAGATGAGATAACAATTTATGTCATAAAAACATTGTACATTGGATCATGGAAGCTGTTCCTTTTAGCGACACTAAGCTGGTTTCAGGTAAGAAACAGCTGTCACGTACGGGTAGTTTATGAGGGTTGGAGGTATTCAACTCGGTCATGTAAATAAACATTTGTGTGGAACACCTGTTGCTAAGTGCTTTTTTATGCTCGATAGACAAGCATTTGACCACAATCTCACCGGGTGGAAAGCGATGATGCGGCTGAAGGGGTACTTCCCAACGGATCATAGTATCGGATTTTCACATTAACCGATCATAACAGTTGTTCCCATCTGATCATAAGATCAGTTGCAACTAAAATAAATTATATATTGTTCTTCCCAACTGATCATAAGATCCGTTGGGACTCCAGTAAATTATATATTGTTGTTCTCAACCGATCATAGGATCTGTTGGTACTTATGCAGAAGATACCTATTCACTCTTTAACTTGAAGAGTCCCAGATTATACCGTTCGAGGAACAAAGACGAGGGCAATGAATAGAATATATGTATTGTACAATTCGCAGTACGGATGATAAACGTAGAAGCGAAACGCTTCGAGCGAACGGGGGTATGTCAACCATGTATGGATGACGTTTGACAATCTTGTTGTTAGATAAAAACGGGCATAGGGGAATTAAGTCGTGTGATTCCTGCGCACACTCTACAAAATGATGATGTAAATAGACGTGGTTTTATACCTAGTGGGAAGTTGGGAACTGCCGGAGTACCGCTTTATTTTTATTTTTATTTTTTTATTTGTGACAGGCTAGTGTTTGACCACTATCTCACCTGATGGTAAGTGACGATGAGATCGAAGCTGGTAAACACACTAGACCTGGAATACGCAGGCTCTCAATGATAACTGCCGGAACACCGTATTTGGCTGGCGGCAGACTTTCAACTTGATGGTGGTAAGCTACTTTGGTAGCAAGTCAGGCGAGCAACTCACAAAATGGGGGACCACGTGTAGGGAGTCAGAATTAAGGGGTATCCTCCTACGGACGTGGGTGACTCAGCCCCCAGCTTGGTACTAAATAGCTTGACGACAGATTTTCTACTTGAAGGTAAAACGATTGCAGGTACTACGGTACAGTGGTAGCAGGGGAAAAATACAAAAAGTCCTTAAGCCATGGATTTCTACTCGTTAAGCTCAAGTCTGTGATAGGATTCGAAATCGTGACCATCCGTTCAGTGACAAGACCACTACCACTGAGCTATTATGGCAAATAAAATGTCATAATTACTTAAATAATTGTGCCGTGGGTCTTGGGTTCGATTCCCGGCAGGAGCACAAATTCCTTCTCAAGGGATATTTGTGCTACTGGTTCTGGGTGTAATGTGTGTGTGTGTGTGATGTGAATGTTTCCGGCACCCACGATACAAGACTTTGAACTTAGTGTGGGGCTGTGAGTGTGAATGCGTGAGCGTGAGTGAGAGAATTTAAACGCAAGCATAGCTTAAAAATCTGACTTCACCGCTTTATTTATGGAACCTTTGATCAGATTCAATTTATTACGCATAATTGAGGATAACTCAAAAACGACTGGTTAGATCTTGATCAAATTTAATTGGGACCACATGGAAAAGTACCAGCTTTCAAACAAAAAACATCAGAATCGGTTCACCCAGAAAGAAGGTATGAGGTCACGTACATAATAAAACATAGTCGAATTGAGAACTTCCTTCTTTTTTGAAGTCTGTTGAAAAACACGCTTATTAGGAGAAATTCTGGTATCACTCCCTTAAAATGATGTTCAGCATATTTTACAAAAACACTGTCAAATACGTGCTATCATGCGACTCAGCATTGACTGATAACAAATTAACAACACTTATGTTATCACCGTTATTATCATTTTATTATCATTATTGCATGATACCTATAGCTATTCTTATAATAGCTTAGATAATGCATTAAATCCACCCAATATATTAGAGAAAGTTGTTTCTTTGTTTTCCTTTGTAACATTACAAATATGAACAAATGAAATATGTAATTATTTCTGCGCCCTAATTAGAAAGTAGAATATGTGCCAAGTTTTTACAAGCTTTATTTAACCTGCAATGTACTTATGTAGGTAACTACTCGTATATTTGTTCGGGTGGATCTTGCAATTCAATTTTGAAGCAGATATCTTCAACCGTTTGACCTGAAGTTTTGTATTCATGTTTAGTTTTGATGACAATGCATGGTTAGCTGTGTGATGTCATTCTAAATCGAACATGGCGGAACTCCCAAAATGGCGGACAAGTTATTTTTAATGCACTCCTACTATCGAAATAATTGTGTATATTAAATCGATGACTTCTACAATATGGGTATCAAATGAAAGGGCTTGCTGAGAATAACTCGAAAAATAAAGTGACGGCACTCTAAATCCAATATGGAGGACTTATAAAGCTTGTTTTTAAAAAAGTTTTGAACATGTAATTTCTATGTTTTATTTTCAGGAGAAATAACAATTGCGCTAAATCATTGCCATTACAAACAAATACGCATTCACACTCACAGCCCTACACTAAGCTCAAAGACTTGTTGTGGGTGCCGGATAAGTACATTTTTTATTAGACAAACACACAGAACTGGATTATAAGGCAAGCTAGTATGAGCCTTACTATATTTATTTATTTAATTCTTTATTGCACAAAAAGTACAAAAGGTGGACTTAATGCTAGGGGCATTCTCTACCAGTCAACCACACAGGGTAGACGAGAAGAGGGGTGTAGGCGTGCATCAAAATGGTATAGAGAGGGAGAGAGACGAAAGAAAGTTAGATGATTAGTTAAAATAATAAATATACATAAATGATTATATACATATATATCGGCACTTATAATTTAATAAAATATATAATGCATACCAAATAATTATCCTTACTAATATTATAAATGCGAAAGTAACTCTGTCTGTCTGTCTGTTGCGCTTTCACGCCAAAACTACTGAGCCGATTTGAATGAAATTTGGTACACAGATAGTCCAGAGCTTGGGAAAGAACATAGGCTTCTTTTTATCCCGGAATTCCCGCGGGTCCGGAACTTACGCGGGTGAAACCGCGGGGCGCAGCTAGTATATAATAAAAATAAATAAACAAATAAAATAAAATATAAGCGACGAAATAATGAACAGAAAAGAAAAAAAAATGATAAATTAGATATACATAGATAAATTTAGGCTCTCTATAGGCTCATACTATCTTGCTACTACTCCATCCATTTCCATTGTTTATATTTTACAGTCGTGATTGTATATAATTATATTAAACATAAACATAAATAAACATAAACGCTTTCACACTCACAGCCCCACACTAAGTTCAATGACTTGTGTCGTGGGTGCCGAAAACATTCACATCACACACACAATCACAACCAGAACCAGAAACACAAATTTTCCTTGGGGAGAAAACTTGTGTTCCCGCCGGGAATCGAACCCGATACCCCCTGCTTAGAAGGCGAACGCTCACCCAACTTAGCCAACGGGCAGTTCAGTTTAGGTATATAATTATCTTATCAAAGTACGATATATCAATTCCATTTGGTTAGCTGATAATATAATTTCAAGCCTAGCACCTGATTCCTTATTACCTTCTTCTTCTTCGAAATCTACTAAAAAAGAAGTTCATGAACAGCAAAGGTATGGAACTCTCAGTCGATATTTCCTCGTAAGTACAATATGTGAGACTTTAAGTCGCGAGTGAATAGGTATCTTTTATCGTCGACCGCATCGTCACTTACCGTGTGATAGTAGAAAAAATGGCGTTGTTGATTTTGTATAATTTTCTAAAACCTGTGATTCTTTGAGTGATCATGTGTGTGTAGTAATGGTGGATTATTAACCGTTAATACTAAGTAAACGTGGATAATTGTAGGCAAATCATACAAAGTTGAAAAACATGATTTTTGCCTTCGCTCCAAAACTCCAATAGAAGTTCCAGTAAAGTTTCTACCACTACAAAAAATAAAGTTTTACTAGGGCATGACTTGACTATGACTGGACCTTAACTCTTTTGCTTGACTTTGACTGTGACTTGTGAGTAGTACTTTAATCCTACTAATATTATAAATCCGAAAGTTTGTGTGTAAGTGTGTAAGTATGTTTGTTCCCTCTTCACGCTTTAACGGCTGAACGTATTTGGATGAAATTTGGAATATACATAGATTATACCTAGGATTAACACATAGGCTACTTATTAACTTGATAATAGCGGGCGAAGCCGCGGGGCACGGCTAGTATGAAATACTACACTATTATAACTTGACACTGACTAAATGCACAAGATTTCGAAGCCAAAATTAAAAAAAAAACATTGTGCCATCGATATTACCAGTTTGCATTTGTTTTGTTAACGTCAACGCCTAAACAAAAAGAAGTCAACATGTTTATTTAAAGCCTGCGGAAATAAGCCAGTTTTTAATGCATTTGATTTGAGGCCTTTTTCAAAACTTGTTTCTGCCTATTAGTTTGACCCTATTCTAAAAATAACGGTGATATTTATTAAATCTTGTTAAGTCAAATATGGATGAATAACAAAAAATTGAATTTGCATTTTTACTAGCGTTTTTCTAAATATCGCCTGATTTCCAACCGACTTCATAAGAGGAGGTTCTAAATTCGACTGTATTTTTTTTTTGTATGTATGTTACGCGATACCAATTATTATGAATCGATTTTGATCTTTTTTTTTTAAATAGCAAATAGGCCATATAAAATTTTATCGAAATCGGTCAAGCCAAAACCGAAAAAAAGCGTTGAAGTCGATTTTTTTAAACTTTGCTTTTTTAACAATTCTCAACCACATTACTTATAATTAAACGAATTATAAGTAATGTGGTTGAGAATTGTAAACACTTTAGAATTACTAGCTCTTTAAGATATCGTAGCAGCCGCAACTTATTTTTTTATTGCCTTATCCATTACCAATTTAAAAGTTGTACAGTCAACAAGGATCTTGTGGCATTTGACTGACATTTCCAGGGGGCGTTGTTGTTGAAAATTATAACATGTAACTATATTTAATTCTTCTCTAAGTGTGTTTGTCACCTAACTCCTCCTAAACGGCTGGACGGATTTGGATGAAATTTTGTCTGTATATTTTAATATTATATATTTTAATAGGTTGCTGAATCAAATCAAATCTAAATCGTTTATTCACATGGGCCCCAAAGAGGCACTCATGAAAATTATGATGATGATTCTATTGCCAATTTCGCAAAATTACAGCCATCTCGAGAAGAACCTGGCAAGAAACTCGGCGGCGCATATTATTTCATTAATTTTTTTTTCAAAAACATTCTTAATCTCTAATACATAATTTTATTAACCTAGGTGTGAATGTTTTGTAAACACAATTCAACCAGGTGTGGCACTGCTTTTCCGGGCAGGACGATGTCTGCCAGGTCCGCTAGTATATATGTAATCTAACACATGAAACCTAAGAAAATAAAGTTGTTATTCGAATGTTAAACACATTACATATAGATTTTTTCTACTCAGCCCTAAAAAATACAAAAATAAAATAGTAATATTTAATATTAATTTAAAAACGTAAATAGTGTATAAACGAATATGTTTAGTTGAAAGGTTTTTTATGTTATTTTTACAGCTGTTCAAACTATACATTATATTTCAGAACCTTCTCAGTTGGATACCATTATGTTGATCAAATAATGGCAAATAATTAGACGCCTAGATGGATAGTTGAATAAATTAATACGATACCTCAATGAGGTAGCGTGATTTTGTTAGATTAACTGAGTTTGTAGAAATTATGCAACTGGTGAAGTCAAGGCTGTATGGCATCGATATTTTTTATTTGGAATGAATGATTAAGTTCGCAGGGTTGGATTACAGCTATTAGTTAATACTAATGTTAGGTATAGGTACATACCGCAGCTTAAAAGTCGTTCCCATATTTAATGAAGTAAAAGAATAACGGTTAAGATGGTACGGCTACGTCCAGCGACGCTCCGCGATGCTCAATAGATAAGAAGGGCAAGGAAGGCCGACCCAAGTAAATAAGAATCATGATCTAGGAAGAAGAAGTTATGTTACTTACCGACACAGCTCCCCTTATTGATTCCTGTATCCACACGTTGGTATACACATACGCGGCTACGTTGAGCGCTGCCGTTATGAGCAGTAGGTACACATTTCCTACAGCCCTCAGTAAATATGAGCTGGCCATAGAGCCGATCACACTGCCGAGTGACACTGCAGCTTCCAAAATGGTCATCCTGCAAAGGAAATTGCCAAAATAAATGAAATAAAACGCTTTCACATTCAGGTTGATAACTGTCGTGGGTGCTGGAAACACATAATTACAGCCAGAACCAGACATACAAATATTCCTTGGGAAGAAAACTGTGTTCCCGCCGGGAATCGAACCCGATAGAAACACACCCAACCAAGCCAACGAGCAGCTTTCAGACGAAGAGAACAATGAGCCTTTTAGGTACCTGACTCCTGTGTTAGGCCAGCTGTTCGTTATCCAGCTTTGAACAACGACGCAGGCGCTTTTTCGGAGTATTGCAAACCTTTTTGCAACAAAGAAGAAATAATAATTATTAATATTAATTACACTTACAAACGCAACATGTTTGTAAGTGTAATTAATATCAATAATAAATTAAATATAATTAATGTTGTAATTAATAAGTGAATCCTATCTATTTTATCCTAATTATGTAACTTTGATATATATATATATTTTTTATATATTTAACAGTGGACGGAAGAGACTGTATCCCACGACACAGGATTTTTCCTAGTGTGGGATCCTGGGCTCCCCATACACATATAACATTATAACATTGTTGTGATTGAAAGTGTTATTATCAATGATTTTTAAGAAATAAATCATTATTATTATTATAATAAATATTCGCCTGATAAAAGTTTTCCGATTTAACAGCCAGGTACATAAAAAGCTTGCTTCATGCTTTCTTCGTCAGAAATCTGCTCTTTGGGTTAGTTGGGTGCGTGTTCGCCTTTTCTGTAACTGCTCTGGTAAAATTGATATAATAATATATAATATACACGCCGATATTTCCAGTGAAATTACACAGCGTAGGTACAGACATTTACCATCTCATATCTCATAAAGACGAGCGCAGTGCCACGCCGCGCCGCTCCGCGCCGCGCAGGATTGTGTACTATTCAAACTGCTCGTTGGTTTAGTTGGGGCGCCTTCGCCTTTCAAGCATCGGCATCGGCATCGATTCTCGACGGGAACATAATTTTTATCCCCAAGGGAAATTTGTGTTTCTGGTTCTGGGTGTGATTGTGTGTGTGATGGGAATTTTTGCCCACGACACATGTCTTGGAAATTAGTGTGGGGCTGTGAGTGTGAAAGATCATGTAGTAGTGTATAAGATCATTATGAAAAGTGGCTTGTAATCTATTGTTAAAAAAATCACATCGTTTGGCGTTTCTCCAACTTATGTTACCTTTGTTTATACTTATATGAGATAATATATAGGGAATATGTATGAGACTTAAATAATACTCAACTAAGTATTATTCCTTTGAATCTTTGCATCACGCACACAATCAAACCCAGAACCAGAAACACGAATTTCCTTTGGGAAGAAAACTTGTGTTTCCACCTAGAATCGCACCCGATACCCGCTGCTGAAGGTGAACGCGCACCCAAATAATCCAACGGGCAGTTCAATATTCACCTAAGAGACCGTTTCTCCGTAGAAGTGATATCGCTCAGATAACAAAAGGCACCGGTGAAGAGAACGGTGAAGCCGCCAGTCAAAGAGTAAGGCACCACTGAGAGGATGTACCACCATGGCCCAAGATCGTCCATCATACTGTACACTACCAATAGCATGGTACTCATTGCTAGACCTGTGGACAATAAGGATACATATATACACACACACATCACAAACGTATTATCTAAGCACTGGACGTGGAAGAATGGGAGCTTGACAATTAAAGTTACTTTATCTAACAATTTTCTCTTAATTTACTTTGATACAAGAAGCAAAATCAAATTTTTGAAAATACCCCAACGTTCTATCTGGAAAACGTCTGAAAAAACAACACTCGATTAAGTCACCTTTGAAACAAAAAAAACAAAATCGGTCCAGCCGTTTGGAATCTACTAGACCACAGACACACACACACACATAGCGGTCAAAATCATGACAATCATCAATCTTTTTGCGTCGCGGTTTAAAAATAAGGGCCACCAAGATACAGGCTTCGCCCAGTTTAGGACCTATTGCTAAAATCACATAAACTATATGCCCACTACCAGTGGGTAGCGTTCCCATCATGCTGGCGGCATTGCCTCTCTGAATTGCAATGCTAATACGTTGAGCCAAATATGTGCCAGCATTTTGATCACGCGTCGCTTCAACCAGGCGCTCTGATAGAATTTTGAAAATAGAATGAGCTCCCGGTCCCCACGGACCCAGTGTCTCAACACCAAACGGCTCAAATATGTAACCACTGCCAAGGTTTCCATATTTGCGCCGTTTACGCTGCTCTGCCGAAGTTGCCGCGACGCCAACCCCATTCTGTGTTTCAGGAAGATGTGACGGAGCTAAAGTATCGACACAAGTTGCATCCCATACTAAAGGCCGTCCCATCTTCCATGGAATTAAAGTCATGCCGTCGGGTCTTTTAACATCGTCACGCATCAGACCATTCGGTTCGAGATTGGCTGGAACGTTGGCACTGGTAAAAGCCCGGCGGATGATATCGTTGAGGCTGGCGTGGCGGGAAATTCGGCCAGCACTTTTCTGGCACGAGAGGCCGTGGTGACCGAGCTGGTCAACAGCAGTACCACACTGACAGCTATGGGCAACATAGCACCTTGCACCCAAACGTAAGCATATAGCGAGACGGAAAGCAGATGGATCTATAAGTGTACCAGTATTAAAAGAGGGAATGGCCTGCAACCAAAGCCCTGACTCCCATACAGAAACTGCTAGAAGTTGAGCACGCTCTGTGACGCTAGGACACGTATCTAAAAGATGTTTCCGTGCTAGTTCACAGAGCGGCCGATCCTACAGTCTCTGTGAGGATAACCTCACTGAGAGCCCGGTATTTGGGCATGCCATCTCCCAGGCGCTTCTGGCCTCAGTCAGGTTTGCTATTTCTAAAGAACCCAAACTATGTGAAAGTATTTTTTCGACTAATTTAGAAGTACCATGAACTGAGGACAAGAAAGCCGGTAACGCAACACTAGACATTTTACGTATACCTAAGCCTCCTAGTCTTACAGGTAAAGAAGCTTGCGACCAAGCCCTGTCATCTATGTCAATATTCAAAACCGATATAAGAGTATTCTTTACGATATTGTCCATGCTCTCGAGGAGCGCGCTATGTTTCCATAGCGGACAACATGAAAACATGTTGTCCGCTATGGAAACTCAAACTCTCTGCGCTTGATTGCAACATGCACGCCACAGATCATGCGAAAAAAATTTCAAGTTCCCCGGTAGACACGGGTCGCGACGCTGCACTGGTTCTAACCTACATCCTTGTCACACAAATATTTTTTTAACAAACATTTCGAATTGTAACTGCGTTCTTGCATCTTTAAAAACAACTGCATAATCCATTCAAAATATGCACATAAAATGTGGAATCTTATTTTGGACTTGCGGAAGCATTACTTTAATGCAACCGGTTAACTCCAGGGACATATTGAGTAATGGACACTGATGACAGCTTCTTGCTGCAAGAGGTTCTTAAGCTTGATATTTCGTTTCCTATGTATGTATACTAACCCGCCCCGACTTCACCCGGCTGAACTCGGGACATTGACCGGGGCATGCGCTTCTGTCAGAGCACGATTGTCATCACGATTATAGAGCGTATGTCGAAGCAATTACTAGCGGATTAAAATATGGTGGTTACGAAAAGTCGCGTCGCACTTAACATGCATAACATTTTGGCTAAAAATAATACTCAAATAAAAGTTTAATAAAACTTTTATTGAAAAATTAGATTATTATTATTAGGGGCGAAAACCCTTTTTATCCGACGAAAAAACGGAGGAGGTATTGAAGTCGACGCGTATATATATATATATATATATTTTATGTATGACCACGCATAACTTTTTACAGAGTAATCCGATTTTGATAATTCTTTTTTTGATTGGTAAATTATACTTCAGAAGTGGTCCAGAGACAAAATAGGTTCACAAACAGTAGCTTTGATGTCCTACGGAAATGTTATTTGCCAACATTGATTTCTTTTTAAACTGTCGTACTCTACTTGCAGCAGCTCTTTGAAACCACACCCCATACGGTAAGAGAACAAAACGTCTAAAAAAATCTGTAATGGAAAATAACAATTTGGAAGGTAAAACCAACAAACATGACATGCAGAATATCATCTTGGCCAACGAGATAACGTAGATAATCGAGCATAGGCATGTCCAGTCTAATTTAGGCTAATCAAGTAATCAAACGAACACAGAGCTGGATCGCTAATTCACAGTCACTAACTTATTAAGTTGCTTTGTTTAATGTTTCTTTTTTTTTTTTTTTTATTTGTGACAGGCTACTGTTTGACCTCTATCTCACCTGATGGTAAGTGACGATGTGATCGAAGCTGGTAAACACACTAGACCTGGAATACGCAGGCTCTCTGTAGTTATATTTTACCAGCTAAGTATATTAATTAATAGTTTCTAATGTAAATTACGTTTAAATTTAATTACAAAATTAGTCCATCATGGCCACTCGAAGCTACCTACCTAAATGTCAGAACACCAGGTTACGCATACCCTTATTTTATGAAACCAGTTTTTCAAAGAAAATGGCGAAAGCCTTTGAAAAAAGGACTAATATGTTACTGCATAAGGTGGATTTTAAAGTCTTAACACGTTCAAGGTAAGCATTACCTGATATGTAGTCATGAACAGAAATGTGAACGATTTGCATGTTTTGTTTTGCTAAAATATTCCAGTCGCTCGTATTTACTACGAGTATATCTATATAAACTGATCCGCCCTGGTGAATCACACGAATATTATAAAACTGAAAGTTTGTGTGTAGATATGTTAGTTTTTTCTTCATGCAGCGCGCTGCACTAACTTCTTTCTGCACTAACGGCTATAATTAAATTTAGAATGTACATAGCTTATACCTAGGATTAACACATAGACTACTTTTTAATAGTAACTAGCTATACCCGCCATGCGTTGCAATAAACGCATTCACACTCACAGCCCCACACTAAGTTCGATGACTTGTATCGTGGGTGCCGGAAACATTCACATCACACACACAATCACAACCAGAACCAGAAACACAATTTTTCCTTGGGGAGAAAACTTGTGTTCCCGCCGGGAATCGAACCCGATACCCCCGCTTAGAAGGCGAACGCTCAACCAACTTAGCCAACGGGTAGCCACGCAAAGAAAAAAAACATCTTACCACTTTCATGTTTATGGTTGCCTAGTACTTTAATACTATACTACCCCTTGTGGGTTTGATGGAATGCATGAATTAATAAAAAAAAATTAACGTTCTTAAAAAGCTCATGGAAAAACTCACCATAACCGAACCATATTTTAACTTCTACTACTTCCATTATGTCAATTAGTATCGAGATTCGTGTTTGTCATCAAACTGCCATCATGGTGTAGTTGGGTCAGCTTCCGACCGTGGGTATAGAGTACGGTTCCCGGTGGAAACACAAGTATTCTCTCCAAGGTAATAGTTTCTGATTCTGGTTGTGATTGTGGCGTGAATGTTTGTGGGGCACCCACGACACAAATAATTGAAACTAGTATATAAACGTAGGGCTATGAAAGCGTTACTTTTTTATTTCCGAAATATTTGCTCTTGTATTAAAAATGTACGAGTCAACTATTTTATTTATATAATTATATTACATTTTATTTATATATATTTCATTTTATTTGGATAATATTGCATCAGCTTATTATTTGATGTATTTCTAAACACCGTTTATTTGTTTTCGCATTTTGTTGCCAATAGGGCTTGGTTAATTAAAACTTAAAAATACCAATGAAAAGCTTAAAAATACCGACTTCATCGCTTATATTTCGGTTTTAGCTTGAACGATTTCGATAAAAATTTTATGGGACCACCTCTGAAGTATACTCTACCAAACAATAAAAATATCATAACCGATTCATCAACGGAGATTTCGCGTAACATACATACTGTCGAATTGAAAACGTCCTTTTTTGAAGTCGGTTGGAAACAAAGATATGAAAAAAAACAATTTATTATATAATACAAACGATCTATAATATAATATGCCACCCATTTGTTATACTTTTACAAAAATAATATGGAGAAAAAATACAAACAAAACACACTTTGTTATAAGGAATAAGAACAACTACAGCATCCTATGCACAATACACAATACTTTAGAGGAGAGAAAGGGTAGAAGTGCGCATGTGAAACCACGAAACAAGAATAACAACGTATCGCATTTCAACATGAAGTAAGCACGTTACTGCAGTTATTCCTAGCTCACTTAACTTAAGGGGCGGATGTGCGTCAATGCGAGCACCTTATCTGCCGACTTCAAAAAAAAGGAGGAGGTACTCAAGTCACTGTTTTTTTTGTTTGTGCTACCTCATGACTTCGTTCGTTAATTTTGAAAGTTTTTCTTTTGTTTGAAAGATATTGTTGTGAAAGACGTTTATTTATTTATTTAATACTTTATTGCACAGTAAAAAGACGTGTACAAAAGGAGGACTTAATGCTAAAAGCATTCTCTACCAGTCATCCAGCGGTGGAAAATGAAATGGCATAAGGCGTGCATCAATCAGGGATAAAGATAAATGTAATGTACATAAATATAAAATACTTAAGATTATACATACTAATAAAAAAATTAAAAAAACTTTCACAGGGTTCTGATATAAAATGACGGAACAAAATGGTTTCAAAATGAAGAATTGATACGATTTGCATAATAATATTCTGAAAAGAAGGAGCCACGGCGCGGCGACACGTTTTCGCTACCTTTTTTTGCTCTTCACTCAGGTAATTTTCGTCTGAAATTAATTTGTGTCTGGGCCCGTAACCTATTCGGGGCGTCTTTTGTCAACACAAACACTGAGTTAGATTTCTGGAACACGCTTTATTTACTATAAAAAGATTACACATTAGGATACATAGCAGTCGTATAGAGCGACCAAAGACAATAATAATATGCACACTAGTGTCACCACTAAAATGACATTAGCGTTCCTGCAGCCTAATTCTGTAAGTCAGCTTCATGGATGAGCGTCAAGCCCATAGACAAATCTCAGCTGTTTTAGCCCACAGACGAAATAGCAATAAAACCACCGAAGAAAGGCCAGACCCCCTGTTAACTACCTCTGTTGCAAACGGTTTCAATACTAAATTGTTGAAACGGTTTCAAGACAAAACTCCTAAGAATTAAGGTTAATTTTAATTTAAATAGAATGCGCGTGCATCATAATTATACGATACGTATTAGGGGGGCAGCTGTTTTAGTCCGCAGACAAAATAGCATTAAAAACCACCAAAGAATTACGTTTCATTTCACCCTATTTGTTGAATCGAGTTCCTAAAAGTAATTGTTGAACTCTTGGAAATAAATAGCTTTAAATACATAAGAACCGACTGCATTTATAAAAAATTTACCAATAATTAAAAAAACATTAAATTTTTGCTTACCCCTCTTCAGCGATACGAAAATAATAAACTAAAACAATTTTAATTTCTCATGACTACTCATGACTAATATCTATTGTTTTATTGTTCTCAAAAATTAAACGCTCAAGAGAAAAGAGTGATTACATTATCTTTGAAAAAAAAGAAAAAAAAAGACGTGTGGCACTCGGGGACTGCCGCGGTAAGGCTATTGCATAGCATTTTTTATTAACTTATGCAATTATAATTATTTATTTATTAATCTATTGCGTAGCTTCTATCGCGGGCCTTGAGTGTGGAGACCGAATCCAGAAATTCCGTAACGAAAATAACCTAACACCCCCACTCCGACCGGCACAGCGGTGATACTTTTTAGTTTTGCCATCTATCGATGAATAGCAGAACTTTTAATGACTTTTTTGAAATATCACGCTTGTCTCTTTAGTTCAGCAACTTGTCTCTAGGTGGCAGGAAAAAAATACTTTTCTGGATTCGGACTCCACGCTCACGGCCCGCGATAGAAGCTATGCAATAGCTTAATAAAAAAAACTAATGATCAAATTATTATAAACTGAATACAAGGGCTGCATTTATTTGACATTAGCGAATTGTCTGATATCTTAAAATGTCCACGTAGTACTGAATATAATATGCTCTGTATTTCTGTTGTCACAGAGCATGGGATTAGATACTCGCTCGCGTTTCTACTAGACCTAGCGCCTTAGCTGTAAATATGTTATAACTATTGTTCACCAAATCAATTGGTAAATTTCCCAATTCGCGAGCACTACCACGAAAATAAAAATAAATATACATGAAACGTAATTCATAGACAATTTTGCCACAAGTAGTAGCGTGAGCAAATTTCATACTCTGTGGTTTATGTATTGTATTCTCTTTGTTTCATTCTTTCGTTTCGGTCGTTGAATCGACTTGGTTTTTGACGCTATTATGTCATTGTTGACAGTTTTCATGTCATTTTTGACAGTTAATGACGCCCATCCATGATACAGAATACGGCAGCTGTCTACGCATCATATATATATATATATATATATATATATATATATATCCCATAACTTATTGTACGTCCACTATGGCCATTTTTGCATCTAATGTGGCGTCCACCTGCTTAAGACGTCCATATACGGACGTCAAATAGGAGACTAAGCGCAATGTTTGCGAAATGACGCACTGATATTAGAAATGTCAAAATATGAAAAAATAATTGGACGTCATTTTTCTTCCAATCTTGCTATACTGCATATTTACATAGTTCCGTTGATTTTCGTTGCAAAAAGAATGGCGCTGCTGACAATTTGTGAATACTTTCATTGATAGCCGTATTTTACTTCCGCACAAACTTTGGAGATGCGACGTTGCCGTACCGTGCGCATTGTTTATGTCTTAGCCAAATCATAGTATTTCGCTATATCATGTCGTATACGGGCTTCGCGTCGTGATTGGGCTTGGTTTCGCGCGTTTTATTTGATAAGATATGTGACCTCCGCCTCTTTTGGCTAAATGATCAGTGAAAATCGTCGCAGTGCAAGGATATTAAAATTGATACTAAAAGATGAAGGTAAGTTTACAGTATTTAGAATTATAATTGACTATATATTTAGAATTATGATTTAGATCGAGCGAGCGAAACATCTTTGCATCAACTGGCAAAAATTTTTTTCGTCTGTCAGTTAAGTTGTTTGTTTGTATGTTCGTACTCGCGTACAGGTCGTAATTTTGAACCAATCTTGATGAAACTTGGTAGGTATATAGATTCTATGCATTAGGTACCTATTGCAATTGCGTGAAGCGCATAATTAAAATAATTATAATAGTTTAAAAACCAAAAAACACGCTTAAATTAAAGTGGGTCAAAATAGAGTCCAAAGGAGTCGGTTACAAACATACATACATACATATAAACGAACATACGTACAAGTGAAGCTAATAAAAGCGTGTTAAAAATGTGTTTCGGCGGCCAGTGATGAAACGCAAGCCAAACCCATATCACTAAGACATTTAACTACTGAACACTTTTTGTTTCTAATCATTTACTCTGTCGATTGACATGCATTTCATCACTGGCCGCCGGAACACCGTTGTATACCGAGGTTAGATGCTCTTTGATAACGATAGACAGACAGACAAATATTTCCGAATCTAAACAATCTTTTGATTTTAATGATAATAATAAATTAAATATATTTTATTTTTAGGTGAAAAAAATGACTTTTTGTTTGCAAAACCCGGATCGGAAAGCACATTATGTGGCTATAAGGTATTGAAAAAGTACGCCACTGCAAGTGGAGCTCAAAATCATGCAGCTATCAATACGACTTAGCTACGCAAACATTTGGCTACGTTAACTCAGATGTTTAACCCTAAGGAATCTGACATTGAACAACTAGCCAACTTTATGGGCCACACACAGGCTGTTCACAGACAAAAACTATAGATTGCCTGATGACGTGTATCAGACGGCCAAACTGTCCAAATTACTGCTGCTTATGGAGAGTGGCAAAGCAGACTCTTATAAAGGCAAATGTTTGGATGACATAAACTTAAACTTAGAACAAGATTTACTAGAGAACGCAAACGACCACGATAATTGTGATAGTGATGAGTTAATGGAATACGACGCTGCACTACTGACTGAAAGGACAAATGAAACGGACTTCACAAAAGATAACCCTGTCATAACTCCGAAGCCATTAAGCGATGTTACTAATGTAAAGAAAAAGCGAAACCTTGTTCCTTGGACCACAGAACAGAAAAATATAGTTAAAAAGTTTTTCAGCAAACACATTAAAAATAAACAACCGCCCAAACACCATGAGTGCGAGGAACTTCATAGTCAACATCCTGAAATTCTGCAAAACAAAGACTGGTTAAAAATCAAAGTCTTCGTCCAAAATGCTTTTACAAAAAACAAATAGCCGTGTCAGGTATATATGCGGACCAGTTGGCGCAGTGGACAGGTGTCCGCCCTCTGTGCCGTGGGTCCTGGGTTCGATTCCCGGCAGAAGCACAAATTCCTTCCCAAGGGATATTTGTGCTTCTGGTTCTGGGTATAATGTGTGTGTGATGTGAATGTTTCCGGCACCCTCGATACAAGTCTTTGAACTTACTGTGGGGCTGTGAGTGTGAATGCGTTTGTTTGTAAGATTAACCTAAAATAGTAACACTTTCACATTTACATTTTCTTTACCAGGTATAGTCAACAACAATACATCAACAACGCCACCTTCACTCACTCTTGTCTGGTGGTAGCACTTTTTTGATGTGTGTGGCTATGTTTTTATGACACAGACGCCAGATTACATCAAGTGCAATCCCGAGATAGGTGTGGTCTAAAGGTGGACGTATTATGCTCAGGTATTATGTTGCTGACCACAGAGCACAGATGAAATCAAACTCTTTGAATAATGTTGCAAACTATATCTGTATAAAAAAACGCAATAATCAACAACAACAACAACAACATTGGAGGAGTTTTGCCGCGAAAGTGAAAAAATGGCGATGTTGATTTTATATAATTTTCCAAAACCTGCGATTCTTCGAGTGTTAATGTGTAGGTAATAATGGTGGATTATTAACCGTTAATACTTAGTAAACGTGCATAAGTGTACGCAAATCATACAAAGTGGAAAAACGTGATTTTCGTCTTCGATCCAAAACTCCAATAGAAGTTTTAGTAAAGTTTCTACCACTTTACTAGGGCATGACTTGACTATGACTGGACCTTGACGCTTTTACTTAACTTTGGCTGTGACTAGGACTTTTATTATGAAATACACTTGAAATATATTATTACTTGACACTGGCTAAATGCACAAGATTGCGAAGCCAAAATTAAAAGAAAAAAGAAGTCATTGGATTTCAGTTAACAAAGATATGGACGTTAAATAATACTTAGTGTGAATATATATTTTTGGGTAATATTACGTCTGTATTATGAAAACTGAGACACCTGTATTCATTGTACGGACGCGGACGCCAGATTGTTATAATATTGTCATATTATACTTACCAACTTTTATTTATTATTAACGTGTTTCGTTTATTTTAGTGATTTTTCTTACATAATATAGACGTCCGAATAACATCAAATATTATTCAGTATGAATAACTTTCATACTGAATCATATTTGACTTTGGTTATATTTTTATTCGTGTATATGTGTGAGATTATCCGTTTATATCATATTGCACGATATTTTAACACTTAACATTTGGTGTACAACTGCTTAAATGAGCATAATCTGTTAATTTCGTAAGCAACTTATAATAATAATTCCGTTTTTATATAAATTACCATCAAATTGGGTAAAAAGATGGAGTCAATTGTAAATATTGAAATTGAGGTTTGTTTTATCATATTCTGACCAACAACCTAACATGGCCTTAGATAGAAACTCATTTCAATGTAAGATTTTACTGCGTCAATTGCAAATGGGTTGTTGATTTCTACAATAGACCGTGGCATATTGATGCTGACATGAATAGTCCCGAAAATATTTTTTTTTTACTTGTTCGTGCTGAGTTTTGGTGCTCTAACAGCGAGTTTAGTATTTATAATCACTGTACTGAAGACGAGTGCTACTATTGTACATAATATATACAACTTTACTATCTACTAACTTAAGTTTTTTTCGTGAGAGGCTATTTTTGTTAAATTTTGTGAAATTTAATTTGTTTTGAACTTTGTTGAAATATAATTATTATTTTTGTTTTAAATATGGACGCTATATTACTAAAAAAAGGTATGATGTGCGTTATTTGGCGTCCGTATATTAACAACGTTTCACGCTTCTGTTTAATTGTTTTTAACTCTAATTCATAAGTTAGGTTAATATAGCTTAAATAAAACTGTTAAAGTTGATTAATGTACATGACAAGGATTTTGAACGGAGGTATTTTTACGTCTGTTGGGCATTTACGATATACGGACGCCAGATTAACCAAAAATAGTCACACTAACTATTATTCGACGTCCATATCTTCGATACCTATCTGATATCATATTTCAAATACCAAATGATGTTAATTATGTGTCTTAAAATCTTATTACATAATAATTATAAATATCTACCTCATTGAATGAAGGATTGATAGAAGATGCATGTTTAATAAAGGTTATTGACTAAGTTCTTTTCGTAAGAGGCTATTTTTGTTACAATTTTGAACTTTGTTGAAATTATTTTTGTTTTAAATGTGGACGCTATACTACTAAAAATATGAATAACTCGCATTATTTGGCGTACCAAATTATGTTAATTATGTTTCTTAAAATCTTTATTACATAATTATAAATGTCTACCTCACTGTTAAAGAATTGATAAAAGATGTATGTTTAATAAATGTTTAATTTGATCTCAATATTTGTTTCATTTACATCAATATTTTTTTTAATTGCTTATTATAAACAGTCTATAGTAGAGCACGACTGGGAAATCCGTGACCTCGAAGTGGGGTGTGGGGCTTTTTGAATGCTAAGAACCTTCAGAACCGCGAAGTGTGCAGTCTCAGGGATTATTTTCACAACCGCGAGTCCATGATGCATCGTGCATGATATAATAGCTAATAAGAGTGGCAACGTCGCATTCTCAAAAGGAATTGCAATAAGCAGTAGAATAAATTAAAAATCATGTATATCATAGGAGTTCTGATAAGTGATAATATGGATAGGAGTCCTTATTGGTTTCCCTCCGTCTGGCAATATACGAATATTTGTATATCAACATATCGTAAATATTTAAGAAAATAAGTTTTACATGATTTTTGAAATTGTGTAATGGACCAATATTCGCTGCCATAGTTAATAAAAATGAAGTAAAAGTAGTGGACGTTACAATAATGCGAAATGAAAGGACGGAAGATCAGTATAGTGATGTAAATATATATATATATATATATATATATATATATATATATATATATATATATATATATAGAATGAAATAAATTAAATATCTAACAATCATTTCATACAGATTCCGACAAATGTTTTTATTTATCAGAATTTGTAATGATTGTCGGGTAAAACGATTACATATTCACGCGTTTTAGGAGAAATTCTGGTATTACCCCCTTAACTGACAGACTCATAAATTAAATTTGTTTGCATACTGGACCTACCCCCACTTCACACACATTGACTTGGATTATCAAAGTTCAATTTAACTTGACTTGTTATTGCGTGACAGCTGTATGAAAGAGAGCTCAAGATTCGACGACCAGTTGGCTCGGTAGGCAAGTTTCTGCCTGGGTCTTGGGTTTGATTCCCGGCAGGAACACAATATCCTTCCCAAGGGAGATTTGTGCTTCTGGGTTTGATTGTGTGTGATATGTAAATGTTACCGGCATCCACGATACAAGTCTATGAACTTAATGTGGGGCTGTGAGTGTGAATGTATTTGAATTTGTCAATGCATTCACTGTGTTTATCCCCCGATGTTAAAAGGGGTGTAGTTAATAGTGTAACATATGTTTCTGTGTCTGGCATGATAGCTCCTAAACGGCTGAACCGATTTTGATTCAGTTTTTCTCTTTTGAAAGATGATTTGATCGAGATTTTACTTAGCTATGTTTGGTGTAAATCAGTGCAGCTGTTTCCAAGTTAGGGCGCCATAGGTATTGAAAAATTTCGGTTTTACTACTTGTATCTACATATTATTAATGGTAGTTGGGAGCTATGATGCCACAGACGGACACATAGATACACAATGTAAACTTATAACTCCCCTCTTTTCGTCGTAGGCTAAAAATACCCGCGGTTACTAATGTAAGGGGGCGTCCATTAATTACGTGAGGCGTTTAGGGAGGGGAGAGGTGGCTCACTAAATATCACGTTTTTTTTTTGCAAAATACAGTGTAAAATTGCGAGAAAACTGGGTTTAATGAAGTAAAAATAAACAACTAATATATGGCTAAATCTCACGACATCTCAAGGGGAGAGAGGGGGTCAAAAAAATCGCCAAAATCATCTCACGTAATTAATGGATGCCCCCTAACAATTCTAGGTATGTAAGGTATGTAACTATATAAATATATATAACTCAAAGGTGACTGACTGACTGACATAGTGATCTATCAACGCACAGCCCAAACCACTGGACGGATCGGGCTGAAATTTAGCATGCAGGTAGATGTTATGGCGTAGGCATCCGCTAAGAAGGATTTTGATTAATTCTACCCCCAAGGTGAAAAAATAGGGGATGAAAGTTTGTATGAAACTTTGTCAATTTTAAAATAATACTTCTTAACGCGAGCGAAGCCGCGGGCAAAAGCTAGTATTATATATAGATATATATTATACTAGGGAAAAAACATGTCTTATGGAGAGTAGCGCATTGCATTCCCACACGAAACTTTGTTAATCAATGTTCAGATGTATATAGGCAGTGTCACTTACTATCAGGCGAGAGTCTTGTTTGTCCTTTCTTACTATAGCGTAACAAACGGCCAGGGTCTCAGGATCTACAATTTCTACATGCACACTTGCATTTGATATTATTTTCAAAGGCCGTCTATTTATAACTTAAGAGGTCAAAGTATTTTAATTTATGCAATAGACTGTGTCTAATTTTAGATTTGACCAAACAAGTAGATCGCTAGAACTGAGACTTCGCGACAACTAATTAACAACAGTCCGATAGACTTTCAATAATTTAAACGCAAGCAAAGATTAAAAAGAACCGACTTTACCGCTTTATCTTCGGAACCCTTGATCTGATTAAATACGTATTGTTGAGGATAACTGAAAAACTACTGGTAAGATCTTGATCAAATTTACATGGGACCACATGGGAGCACCAGCTTAATATTTATTTAATATTAATATTATGAAACCAGAATCAGCAAAATCCGTTCATCTAGAAAAAAGTTATGACGTAACACACATAAAACCAAATTCAGTCGAATTGTCAAATTTTTTGTTGCGATAACGTTGGTGTTTCTGGTTCTGATTGTGATTTACATCTAGCTTAGTGTGGGGCTGTGAGTGTGAAAAAATTTATGTCACTCTCATAAACGAGAACGTGAAGTTAGGCGCTGAAGGTGACTCTCGTTACGTTTGACTAGAATCAAGGGGTATCCTCCTACGGACGTGGGAGTCGGTGTTTCCTGATGAGTACAATATGGGAGTCTTAAAGTCACGAGTGAATAGGTATCTTCTAGGCAAACTTGCTCCATCGTCGACCACATCGTCGCTTACCATCAGGTGAGATAGTGGTCAAAAGTTTGCCTATCACGAATAAAAAAAAAAAAAAATCTGCCCAAAATAATCAAATATGTCAATAACCTTTCCAGTACCTACCAATACAGTACTTGTAGGTACTATTAACTATTCTGTGCCAATACCTACGTCATAGATAATTTTTATCTTTGCTATATATATATATATATATATACATAATAATGTACATATTTTTGAAGTGAAAACTTCTTTGGGCGTGTTGATCACTTTTTGGGTGAACAAAAATCATGGAACTCGCGTCATCGTCACCGAACGCTTTCCATGAGCTATACGAGTATGTATACTGTGTATATATGTGTACTTTTTGGGTGAACAAAAAGCGCGAAACTAATAGCTCGACGATACAATTCACAAGTAGAGTACGAAACCGGTTTAAAAAAATTCTATGTTGGAAAATAACGATTTGGTAGACCACCAAAGTCACTGTTTTTAGACCTATTTTGTATTGGGGTCAATCTCAAAAGCGGCTTCACACTGAACGCTGAAACTTACGTATAATTTTACAAATACAGAAATCAAACAATTATTTTATACTAGCTGCGCCCTGCGGTTTCACCCGCGTAAGTTCCGGACCCGCGGGAATTCCGGGATAAAAAGAAGCCTATGTTCTTTCCCAAGCTCTGGACTATCTGTGTACCAAATTTCATTCAAATCGGTTCAGTAGTTTTGGCGTGAAAGCGTAACAGAGATACAGACAGAGTTACTTTCGCATTTATAATATTAGTAAGGACTAGTAAGGATAAAAGAAGTTATAAGCATGTAACTCTAAAGTTTTTCACTATGAGGCAAAATGAAGGCGCGAGATCTCAGTTCGGCGCGAACGACTAGTAATTGCTTAGTAAGGCACATACCTCTTACTACTGCCCGCTGGCGTAGTTGGGTGCGCGTTTGCCTTCTAAGCAGCGGGTATCGTATTCGATTCCCGGTGGGACCACAAGTCTTTTAACTGAAGGGGATTTGTATATATTTATGCTCGATGGCTTAGTTGGGTGGCGTTCGCCTTCGACCCTATGGCCGCGGGTTCAAATCCCGCCTCAAGCGATAATTTTTCCTTTCTAAATTTATCGTAACCTTTTTGTTTGACGAAAACTGGTGGGTGTAAACACTGTGATGATTTGATGAATAATGTAAGTGTTTCCTTGTTATACAAAAGGTTCTCTTCTATGTTGTGTCTTTTCAACACACCCTGTTTTAAATTTTTACCGACTTCACAAAAAAGGAGGAGGTACTCAAGTCGACTGTATTTTTTTTATATGTGTTACCTCATAACTTCTTTCCACGTGAACCGATTTTGAAAATTTTTGAATTAATATTTTTGAAAAATTTTGAATGAAAGTTTTAGTTTGAAAGATGTTGCTTTCCAATTGGTCCTATTTAAATTTGATCAAGATCTGATCAGTAGTTCTAGAAATATCATCAATAATGCGTATTCTATGGACTACATTGACGATGTTCTCGTTTTTACCCGACTTCAAAGTTACCTCATAACTTCTTTCGTTGTGAGCCGATTTTGATGATTAGTTTTTTATTTGAAAGCAGGTACTTTTCATGTGGTCCCATTAAAATTTGATCAAATTCTGATCTCTAGTTTTTGAGTAATCGTCAATTATGCGTGTTTAATACATTAAATCTGATCAAGGTTCCGAAGATAAAGCGGTGAAGTCGGTTTTATAAGCTTTGCTTGCGTTTAATTATTTACACATGCCGTTTTTGTAACACTTTCTTTTCCTAATCCTTCCTTAAACAATAACTATTAAATAATGTATACTAACTGTTTAGTTTCAAATAATCAATTAGCTACAAGAATTGTATTAATTGTACTATCTAAAACAGCTGTATAAGTGGTTGTATGATTCATCATGCACTCATAAATTCACGTGTAAATTACGTCACCGCTATAATATAAGTTATTACCATCTATACTATTACATATTATTATACTACTATCTGACGACCCAGCGCAGTGGACAGGTATCCGCCCTCTGCGCGTGGGTCCTGGGCTCGATTCCCGGCAGGAGCACAAATTCCTTCCCAAGGGATATTGTGCTTCTGGTTCTGGGTGTAATGTGTGTGTGATGTGAATGTTTCCGGCACCCACGACACAAGTCTTTGAACTTAGCGTGGGGCTGTGAATGTGAATGCGTTTGTTTGACTACGCATAATCAATCAAAATTACATAAATTTACAGACAAATCCGAATTTAAATAGGAGGAAGTTCTCAATTCGACTGTATTTTTTTTATGTTTGTGTTATCTCAGAACTTTTTCTAGGATTTTGATGATTGTTTTTATATTTGAAAGCTGGTGGACCTCATGTGGTCCTACTTTAATTTGACCAAGATCTGATCGGTAGTTTTTGAGTTATCCTTAATAATAATGCGTATTTATTTGACATTAATTACTTTGATGATGTTCTCATTTTATTTCTTGTTTATGGTTGTTACGCGATTAAGATCTAAATGGTCGGTCATGTAATCCCAACTCAGAATGTCCATCATCTTTGTCCATCCAACCAATCCAACGAGTCACAGTGGAAGTTGTGAGCGCATCCTGGATATCGTCCCTCTGCATAATCACTCTACGAGTATAAGTATGCTATCATTTGCATTTTGGAGAGTGTGCTCAGGAATTACATGAGCTAATTCTACCATGCCCATTTTACCATCTAACAACCAAACTGTCAAACGTCATCCATTTATGGTTGACATAACTACAGTTCGCTCGAAGCGTTTTGCTTCCACGTTCATCATCCGTACAGCGAAGGAGTGGAATTAATTGCCTGCGTCATAATTCCCCGAGGAAATCTATCGTGTAAAATAAATTCTTTAAAATAAGGTGAATCAAATTGGTCTCCGTATTACAACTATTGTAAGCTGATTGAAAACATAATTCACGTAATATTTTTGTATTGTAATTACACTTATGTAATTTACGCCACATTAATTACCAACTATATCGTAATTTATCAGTGAACATAGTCACTCTATCGTAATAAATTCAAATTGGTTTTGGTGAATTCAAAACGGTTACTGTATGACGTAACCGATAGACGAATAATTTACCAATTATCTTTGTATAGTAATTATTTTACACGTGTATTTTATGTCACATTTAAGTATTACTTGATTACTAGTAGTCCGCCCCGAACTGTATCACCTTTCAATGTGAAACCGTTTTTGAATTAGACCCCGGGACAATATATGTCTAATAATTAAACGCAAGCAAAGCTTAAAAAAACCGACTTCACCGTTTTATCTTCAAAACTTAATCGATTAGATATATTAAACACACATTATTGACTGGCAGAAAATGCTATTCTAGCATTAAGTCCTCCTTGTACTGTTGTTTTGTGCAAAAGTATTAAATAAATTAAAAAAAAAAAAAAAAAAAATTATTGAAGATATTTCAAGAACTACTGATCAGATCTTGATCAAGTTTAAATGGGACCAATTGGAAAGCAACATCTATCAAACAAAAAAAAAACAAAATCGGTTCACGTGGAACGAAGATATGAGGTGCGAACATAAAAATAAAAAACAATACAGTCGACTTGAGTACCTCCTCCTTTTTTTTAAAAAATTGTGAGTTTGGTGGCTAACCAAATTGTTATTTTCCAATATAGATATGTATCAAAAACGATTTCGTAGTCACCTTGTCAAGCTCTTTTCAACGATACCCCACACGGACAGAAAAATAACTTTGCTCCCCATCCTGTATACGTGTGTGCCCCCTTAATATTAATTATGACTTTTTTTTAAAGCTTTTATTTAGCTTGCAAGTTGCACTGTATGTATGTTTGTTCGGGTGGAATCTTGCAACTCAATTTTGAAGCAGATATCTACAACCGATTGAGCTGAAATTTTGAATTCACGTTTGGATGACAATTCATGGTTAGCTGTGTGACGTCATACACAAAATGGCAAAATGGCGGACAAGTATTTTTTAATGCATTCCTACAATATGGGTATCAAATGAAAGGGCTTGCTGAGAATAACTCGAAAAATAAAGTGTCGTCACTTTAAATCCAATATGGCGGACTTCTAAAAGCTTGTCTTTAAAAAAGTTTTTAACAAGTAACTTATTTATTTCACATATTTACAAAAAAAAAATAGTTTTTCGCTTGTTTAGAAGCTAGATACTACCTAGTACCCCTGCCTCTGACTTACGGACGGACAGACGGACGAACAAAGTGCTGATCCACCTTAGAGATCTCGCTTCGCTCTATCAATTATATCGTACCTTATCAGTAAACATTACAAAGTTACGCTAACGTAATAATTTCCATTTCAACAAATTTGAATCGGTATACGTATGTCGAGCCAATTGACGACATAATATACCTATTATTTAAGTGTTATAATTATGTTACCCGTGTATTATAATTCATAGTTAATTAATATTATTAATTATTTTGAACCTCATTAGACAACATTACCAACATAGTTACGCTATCGTCATAAATTCAAATGTGTATGGCAAGTCGATAGACGAAAGAATTTACCTATTATAATTAATATAGACAATATTTTATTCATGTAGTTTATGCCATATTAATTATCTATTATTTAAAAGTCGTTTAAAATAATTTAAACGTAAACAAAGCTTAAAAAACCGACTTCTCCTCGATTTCGATAAAAAATTTATGAGACCACGTCTGAAGTATAATCTACCAAACAAAAAAAGAATTTTGAGAATCGGTCCACAAATGTGGGACAAATCGGTGAACATACATAAAAAAAAACATACAGTCGAACAAAGAACCTCCTCTATTTATGAAGTCGGTAAAATTATATAATTACTTACCCAAGAGAGGCCACACCACCAGAGGTTTCCTTCCGTGCGTATCAGACCAAACTCCCAAGAAGCAAGATAGAATCGCTGGTGCCACGGCCTCTATAACACTCTTCACGGTCGACACGAACGTCGCGTACCGCTGTACTTCGTCCTCCAATGCTTGAGTTTCGTTGGTCTTGTCCAGGGAGAGGAAACCAGCACACTCGGCCTTCGAATGACCTAAAGCGTGGTAGCAGGTCCGGTATAAAACTATGTTGCTGATCGCTGTACCTGGAAATGTTTAGAGCATTAGTGGATAGCATCGACTTATACAAGTTATACATAGCAATCGTAATGCTGCAAAACGGGTGAAGCACGCTAGGTCCTACAAACTGCGCTTGTTGTAGGCGATTTACAATCTAGTGGATAGCATCGACTTATACAATCGTAATGCTGCACGGGTGAAGCACGCTAGGTCCTACAAATTTCGCTTATTGTAGGCGATCTACACGCATTCAAATACACCAAATACAACAAAGTCCGATCCGACAATCAGCGCCAATAGATACACAACACACACACAGACAACTAAATAGTCACTAGGTGGACTATTTAGTAGTCTGTGACAGTTTGCAACGAGATGCACGCTCTCATTTGCATGCTTCGTCACTTGTTCGTCACCCATGATTGGATGAGATTACGTTCATATTTATTTCAAGTCCGCGGTGAATTATTATTATTTAATTCCATATATTTTTTACATATTTGGATGAATTTGATGACAATCAATTAAATAAATAGTTATGATTATCTATACTAATATTATAAGGCTGAAGAGTTTGTTTGTTTGTTTGAACGCGCTAATCTCAGGAACCGCCTGGTCCAATTTGAAAAATTCTTTCAGTGTTAGATAGTTCATTTATCGAGGAAGGCTATATTATATTTTCATAATAACTAGGGATCCAATCAAATCAAATCAAATCAAAATCGTTTATTCACATGGGCCCCAAAGAGGCACTTATGAAAGTTAATGATTCTATAGCCAGATTCGCAAAATTACAGCCATCGGGAGAAGATCCTAACTAAAAGTCCAATAATCACGCGGACGAAGTCGCGGGCACTGCTAGTACAATATATAATAAATAGCAGTAAACTTATGGAATATTATAAGATTAGTCAAGATCTCCGGCAATCTTCGGAACCCTAGATCAAAATCAAAATCGTTTATTCACATGGGCCCCAAAGAGGCACTCATGAAAGTTAATGACTCTATTGTCAGATTCGCAAAATTACAGACATCTCGAAAAGAATATTGGCGCATGTTTTCTATTTTTTTAACATTCTTAAATTATTTTTTAAATTAACCTAGGTCTATCTATATTATGCAAAAAGCGCTTGTTCCGTTTGCCGCTAGATCAGCCCCCTGATTCAAAACGTTTCGGTAACTTATCAAATCGATAACTTTATATTCAAAAATACATTTTATCGTACGGTAATTAACCAAATCGTACGGTAATTAAGTTATCGTATGGTTCTGAATTAGGAGGCTGATCTGAACAAATATTTATACGGGACAAACTTTTGACATCTTACCAATCAATCAAATCAAAATCAATCAAAATCGTTTATTCACATGGGCCCCAAAGAGGCACTCATGAAAGTTAATGAGTCTATTGCCAGATTCGCAAAATTACAGCCATCTCGAGAAGAACCTGGCAAGAAACTCGGCGGCGCATTTTTTTCATTCATTTTTTTTTTAAACATTCTTAATTTCTAATACATAATTTTCTTAACCTAGGTGTTATTATGGTGGTTCCATTTAAACCCATTCAAATAACAATTTTCTTTTATGCTCGATAGGCAATCATTAGACCACTATATCACCTCATGGAAAGCGAAGATGCGGCCGAAGATGTAGCATGCTTGCGTAGATGATGCCTATTATTATACCTAATTTAGTTGAAGAATTAAATACGTATTATTAAGGATAACTCAAAAACTACTAGTCAGATTTTGATCTTTAAATGGGACTTTATGAGAAGTACCAGCTTAAAAAAAAAAAAGAAGAATAATGAAAATCGGTTAACCTATAAAAAGTTCTGAGGCAACACACATAAAAAAATTAAGTTAAATAAAGAACTTTTTTTTAAATTTGGTTAAAATTATAATCCGTTCAGCTGATAAGTTTGCAAACAAATAAACAACGAAACATTCGCCTTTATCACATCCCACTACCGCCACAAACTATAGATAGGGGAATTTATACCTAGTAACGTATAAATTCGAGAATCAGTATGTATGAATGTTTGTTACTCGAATTTAGCTGAAATTTTAGACATAGATGACCTGAGACAAGACATGATCATTATCATATCATATATTATTTTATATTAATCAAATGTATGACGTGTAAATCGTATAATTAATAATTATCAATAAATATATGTCTAAGTCTATGTAATTTTTTATCGTTGTCAATATTAACGCAGGTGAAACCGCGGGACGTAGCTTATATTAAAGTGGAGAAGTGGAGTAGTTAGTGTCATTTTAGTAAGTATAAGGAATAATAGTAAGCTAAGTAGGAAGACATCTAGCTGTGCCCCGCAGCTTTAGCCACGAACTCAATGCAAAAGTATATTAGGCTAACTGCATTCTAAATGTCATTGAAATCCGTTCAGCCATAATTGAGAAACAAAATAGCTAAACGCAAGCAAAGCTTAAAAAAACCGACTTCCCCGCTTTATCTTCGGAACCTTGATCAGATTTAATGTATTAAACACGCATTATTGACGATAACTCAAAAAATTGTGATCAGATCTTGATCAAATTTAAATGGGACCACAAGGAAAGCACCAGCTTTCAAATAAAAAAAATAATCATCAAAATCGGCTTATATCGAAAGAAGTTAGGAGGTAACTTTTGAAGTCGGTTAAAACGAGGACATCATCAATGTAGTCTACAGAATACGCATTATTGAGGATAACTCAAAAACGACTTGTCAGATCTTGATCAAATTTAAATAGGGACGCATGGAAAGCACCAACTTTCAAATCAACATCAAAAATATCATCAAAATCTGCTCACAACGAAAGAAGTTTTGAAGTAACACACATAAAAAAATACAGTCGAATTGAGAACCTCCTCCTTTTTTCTGAAGTCGGTTAACAAGAAACTAATAAACTTCCGAATTTATAAATTAGAAGGACTAAGTGAGGACTAAGTATGTGAAACATAATAAAAATGTAAGTATAAAATGATGACGACCCAGTTGGCGCAGTGGACAGGTCTCCGCTCTCTGCACCGTGGGTCCTGGGTTCGATTCCTGGCAGGAGCACAAATTCCTTCCCAAGGGATATTTGTGCTTCTGGTTCTGGGTGTATTTGTGTGTGTGATGTGAATGTTTCTGGCACCCACGATACAAGTCTTTGAACTTAGTGTAAAAGAAAAAGAAAAAAATATATATCGGTACATTATGAAGTTTCAGTCTTACCAGATAATGACATGGACAAAATCGATATAAACAGAGGCAATTCCATCGTTATCCTGAAAGGCTTTGCCGGTACCTCAGTAACTTCCATGTCGGTATTAACCGCGGGACTACTCTCTGTGACATGCTCCTCATCTTGTGTCATTGTTATTTACTTTTATATCTACTTTGTTATAATAGTCAATCTAATTATAAGACAAACACAAATATTTCTATCATTACCGCGGCTCACTGGGCAAAATATACATATGGGAGATAAATATAAATATTGACAGTAATCTTATATACGTCACTATTATAATTATAATGTAATAATAAAATTGATACAAAATTACGAAAAAAGTAATGACAATTTAATTAAAATGACTGATGCACTGCCGCCTTGACAGATTGCGCGCGCGCGAATGAATGAGTTGAACAGTAATTGACAGTATATGCTGAATAAATTGAACGATCTGAAGTTCGTAAAATGCAAATGTAGCCGACAGCACTGACAGTATAAGCAATATTGCCAGAAAACAAAAAAGCAAACAAAAATAGATAGACCACAGAGGATCATGCGCCTACAATGCATTTTTTTTTTGTCATGTGGTATGATGGTTTAAACAAGCTCGTTAGCTTGCTGCTTCTCTGGCTCGAAAAAAAAAATATATCATAGATTTAGAAAAAAAAAACAAGATTGTCTGTCTTGATTGTCTATGAAATTACGGAAAGTCGAAAAAGGCGAGCGTTTTTTGGTAAAAAAATCTCAATAATTATCCACGACAAACGCAAAATTCCAGAATTTATATTTCCAGAACTTGTAACATAAAGGTACGTTGTTTTGTGAGAAAAGCCGCTGCATAAATACCGTAATTTCTTGAAATCTCTCATACCGTGCGTTAGAACTTGATGAGTCGCCTCATCTCGTCCGTCATAGCACCACATCCGCTACTGTATGTAAAAGTTAACTGTTTTTCATAGAAGTATTAGTTGTGTATCGTTGACGACCCTAATAATTAATGATACCGAAGACACGATCGGTATTTACAGGCGGATGGAAGTTTTATTCATCCACGAATATGCCACGACCTATTTTTAGATTGGCTTTCTTTTTTCCGAGCCGCATTGCTGGTGGTTATTAGCCGGTCCCAAACATACCAGCGTGATTTAAGTGTTTCTGGTGTTCAGTTTTAGAAAGGAGCGTAACAATGGCGGTGAATGTATATTCGACTAATGTGACTTCGGAGAATTTATCACGGCATGACATGCTGGCGTGGGTGAACGACTGTCTTCAGTCGAGCTTCGCAAAGATAGAGGAGCTTTGCACAGGAGCCGCATACTGCCAGTTCATGGACATGCTGTTCGCTGGCAGTGTCCCCATGAAAAGAATTAAGTTCAAGACAAACTTAGAACATGAATACATACAAAACTTCAAAGTATTACAGGCTGCATTCAAAAAAATGGGTGTTGACAAGGTATGACTTCTTTGTTTGTTTACAAACCTAATTACCTAATATTAAATGTTCCCACAGCGATAAACAATTTCCTTCTCCAATATACAACTTGAGTTAATCATAAATACTATAACGATGAATTGTGCCTCTCTACAGAGAAATTGATGTGTAACTAGTAACTGATAGTTCTATGAACATGACACAAAGATTAACTTGGTAAGCAATACATTCTTGATAACATCTGTACCGAGTCCAATGATTTATATCTAATCAATGCATAATCTCACTCCAATATAATACAACTGTCATTTGATATAAAGTAAATGATTGGATGCAATACACTTCAAAAAGAAATCGAGCATGTACTCACTATATATGTATATGAAATGTCATATGATAACAGTATGTGTAATCAGATACCTTATAAGGTCATCGAGATCTTATGAAGCACAAAGGTGAGTTCCACACCCTTGACATAAACGTGTTCAGTATTTACAATATGCCTTATAAGTTCAATGTCAACAGATTGTGAACCAGTATTGACTATGGACCTGATACAGCACCCATAACTTGTAGCCTAAAGTGGATGTTTGTGGGCGGAGGTTTCTATAAGAGGCTTATTTAAAAAAAACACATGTTTACGTTTGAAAACCTTTTAATAAGCTGTTTATTAATTTAGAAGACATTTATTGATTTTCATGGACAAGCTATAGCTAAGCTATTGGAATTAATTAATTAGTTTAATGATTAAATAAGTTTTTAAAATATGATGAATACTTAAGTCTCACTAAGAATACCCTGAGGCTTCTCCCGCTTATCAACTTAGCGGTAACAAATAATGTGTGGGTAGTTTATGTCCTATTTCAGGGTCTAGTATAGACTATGTGCAAACAAAATTTCATTTAAGTCTGTCCAGTATTTTGTGACTTCTCCTGTAAAACACTCTCAGTAACTTTCTAATGTACAATATTATAAAAAAAAATATATAAACACTTTTACACTCACAGCCCCACACTTAGATCAATTACTTGTGTGATGGGTGCTTTAAACATTCACATCACACACACAATCTCACCCAGAACCAGAAACACAAATTTCCCTAAGGCTAGAAAAATTGTTTTATGCTTAGAAAGCAGACGAACACCTAACTAAGCCCATGGGTTAATTAATCATTTAAAAGGTGTATCCATATAATATGGACTGTGACTTGTATCACATTTGTCTGTGATGTATTCATTATATGTATGTAATGATTTTGCATTATCATACAGCAACAAGTATAGTGTGATTAGCTGTAATTAAAAAGCATGTATGGATTTATGTTTCTAAAATCTATAATCACGTAAGCATTCTTGAGACAGGCAATATTTATTAGAGCAGCATAAGAATCTGGACCAGGCCACAACTTGGAATTTAGAACAGCCCACTGAATTCTTTCCGACATTTTCAGCCTATTGACTGGTATAAATATAATTTATAGGTAATACCTGTGGACAAGCTGATAAAGGGAAGGTTTCAAGACAATTTCGAATTTTTACAATGGTTTAAAAAGTTTTTTGATGCTAATTATGATGGGAGAGAGTATGATGCGTTTGAGGCCCGAGGTGGATTGACAATTGGTTCGGGGGCTTGCGACTCGGGCGTGCCACTATGTGGAGCGGTAGCAGTGCCTCCTCCGCCACCGAAGGCTCGTCGAGTAGTCCCGACGCATCAATCTGGCAGTATGCATCAGCCGAATATGTAGCATGTTCATTCATCACACTCGGAAACTATTCTCATCTCATCTATGTTGTTTTTTAATGTTCTCATCGTCTTGAAATGTGAATGTACGCAGATGTCAATGTTTCTCAGTGTGGTGAAGTCTTGTCCGCAGCACTACAGTAAACTAGATGGTTCTATTCTTTTTGTTTCTCATACTTTCACTTTTGTTCTTTTGTAGATAGTACCAATTGACAAACTGGTGAAGGGTCGTTTTCAAGATAACTTTGAGTTTTTGCAATGGTTCAAGAAATTCTTTGATGCCAACTATGGAGGCGGAGAATATGATGCCGTTGCTCAACGGGAGGGTCTGCCCATGGGCCACGGGGGTTCGTCCGCCCCCAGAGGCTCAACGCCCGCTGTTAAGAAAATGCAGGCGCCGCCGGTCGCTAAAGTCCCGGCTAGACCCCAAACCAGTACAATTTTGTTTTATTTTTGACTGTTGTTTATATGTTGCTTTACTACATATATGTTTTAAAATAACATTATTTGCGCTTGACGATAACTTATGATCAATTTGATAATAATATTCTTATTTGTCTATTGGAACCATTGCAGTATCTACTCGTATATGTGTAGTATTTCAAGTATTTATAAAGTTTAAAGTGATATTTTGAGTAATTAAAAAGTATTCAGCTTGCATTAGCACATTATTATGTACATTTAAAATTTACTTTGTTTACACAGCATGCTTTCCTCCTTCACATATTCATTATTTCCTTCCCGTATTATTCACGCTGAAGTCATGAATCATTTCTATATATATATTTGTTTATATATATGTAATTATGTAGTTTCATTGTTATTATTTCCAGTGAACCATTTATGCTTACATGACCCCTAAATGTATATGTGTACAGGTTATACTAACACAACTTTTAAGAGGATATTCAATATGCAACAAATGAGAGATGTTATTTTTCTATCTTTAATAGATTAGACTAGAAGATTGACCAGTTACACCTGATGGTAAGTGATGCTGTGGTCCGTGTGATTTTGATTACAAAGATTAACCAATATAAGAACTAATTATCTTTTATCAACTTCGGCTCTTGTAAAATTTTCTGAACCTATGTAATTCATGTCTGGGTTGGTTATAGATATCCAGTGTTTAATTTTAATTATTGTTTGAGTTTAGCGGTCTTGTTGGGGTTCAACTTTTGGACTATTTTTGGCTTCTGGAAATATGGATTAAATTACTAGTCCGCAGTTCTCCTGGGGTACAGTCCGGTATGTAAAGTAGATTAGTTACCACCACAATGAACGACGCGAGCCAACAAAACGAATGTGCCAAGCAGCCACCGGTGAAGTGCTAAAATCAATATTACCTTAATAATTTAACGCAAGCAAAGCCTAAAAAAATAATGAAACGCAAGCAAAGCTTTAATAAACCGACTTCACCGCTTTGTCTTCGGAACCTTGATCAGATTTAATCTATTAAACACGCATTATTGACTATTACTCAAAAACTAGAGACCAGATCTTGATCAAATTTCAATGGGACCACATGAAAAGCTCCAGCTTTCAAATAAAAAAATAATCATCAAAATCGGCACGCATCGAAAGTATGACGTAACTTTTGAAGTCGGGTAAACGAGAACATCGTCAAAGTAGTCTACAAAATAGGCATTATTGACGATATTTCAAGAACTATTGATCAGATCTTGATCAAATTTAAATGGGACCAATAAGAAAGCAACATCTTTCAAACTAAATTTTTTTTATCGAAATCGGCTCACGTGGAGAGAAGTTATGAGGTAACACACATAAAAAAAAAATACAGTCGACTTGAGTGCCTCCTCCTTTTTCGGGAAGTCTGTAAAAATCTTGGTTGTTATTTTATAACCAGGAAAAGCTTTTTTTGACAGAGAGGAATTTTTTACAAAAGAAATATCACAGCTCGAAAACTATACTGTCCTGGGTACTGGGGGCTTCAAAGGAGATTTATCTCTACGTCGCGTCGCCACCGGATATCTAGTTTTAACAAGTATTTTCTTCATGTCATCGACTATATTGCGACTTCCCAACTTAGGGCCTGTAACCCCAAATTTAGAGCAGAAATTGTCAAACGTGTCGTTTCATTAGTTGCATATTGAATATCTAAGCTTGACATTCTTGTTATGACAAATTGTATTAACATTTGCAGTAAGCAAGGCGCCCAACAGCACTGTAAGGTCCCCCCCAGTAAATCTTTCGAGATTAAATCAAAGCGCGAAAGGGGACTCCAAAGTCATTGACGAGCTAAATTACCAGGTATGTTGATGTTTATTATGTAATGTATTGCTGGGCGTTGTGTGGGTTGGTGCCCTATTTCTGAGAGACTTGAGATTATGATAAAATCAATGAGTTGGGTTACGCAATTTCCATCATCATATTCATTGGAATTCTAACCAAAATGGCGTGCGAGATATTTCTCCAGCGACAATATTTCAAAAGTTGTGTGGCATAAATCGCTGAAAGCGATAAGGCCGCCCGTTGTACTGCCATACAATATTTATGTTCTTATAGTGTAGTATCTTCCATGGTGTACAATGAAAAAAAATTGTATTCAAACGTATTCTCTTGATAGAACATTTTTAAGTATAAGTATAGGGTTTCTTATTACGAGCTTTTTGACCACATTCTCACTTGATGGAAAGTGATGATGCGACCGAAGATGTAGCATGCTTGCCTAGAAGGTACTTATTCACTCTTTACTTGAAGATTCCCAGATTATACCGTTTGGGGAGCAAAGATGAGGGCAATGAGTTTCTATTCTTCACAGGGATGATAAACGATGACAATGCACTGTTATGGTAAAATTGAATCGATATCCAGAATAGTTTGCAAGATATTATAACAGACCGACAAATAGACATACAACAGAACATGTGAAACTAAATAAAAGCTTGTAAAAAGAAAAAAGTTTTTTTTAATAAATATTCATCTGGCAATATTTAATATTGCGTATTTTTTTTTACAGATAACTACTTTGAAAGGAACAATAGAAGGCTTGGAAAAAGAGAGGGACTTCTATTTCGGAAAACTTAGAGACATAGAGGTGATCTGTCAGGAGATGGAAGAGCAACAGAATGGTCCTATCGTCCAAAAGATCTTGGAAATTCTTTACGCAACTGAGGTAAGATGCAACAGAGCTGATATTTTTTTGGAACCGACTTATAATAATTTAAACTCAAGCGAAGCTTAAAATAACTGCTTTTTCTTCGGAACCCTTGATCAGATTAAATACGTATTAATGAGGATAACTAAAAAACTACTGGTCAGATCATGATCTAATTTAAATGGGACGCACCAGCTTTAAAAACAAACATCAATCGTTCACCTAGAAAAAGTTCTAACACTTGACTTGAGTTGTGAGTGCCAGAAACATTCACATTACACACACAATCACACTCAGAACCAGAAGCACAAATGTTTTTTGGGAAGGCTAATTGTCCTACCAGGAATCGACCCTAGGACCCACAGCGTAGATGACAGAGACTTGCCAACTTGAGTAAATCGATACGTCAGTTCCTTCAAAATCGAGTAAATCGATCCGTCAATTCCTTCGAAATCGAGTAAATCCATACGTCAGTTCCTTAAAGATTTTATGTATCTATTTCTTCTATCCGCTTCCACTGACTAACGGACCACCTTAAAGAGAAATATATTTTCATCAGGACGGATTCGCGCCCCCAGAAGAAATCGACGGCGACAACCCCCACCCGCCTGAAGAAGACGAGTACTGAACACGTCCTCACGCGCGTATCATAGCTCTTTGTATATTGTATCTAAATCGAAATTATATCGCTTGCAATCATCCACACTATCGAGTGCTTAGAATTTCACAGCCAATGAGTCGTGAACGGGCTTAGGTGTTTCTTAACTTTAAAGAGAAAACTTTAAAATAAAAAAAAAATTAACACGTCCTGTAAACCTTCTATAGAAAAATAAGATTTGTCACATTTTGATTGTCACTGTCAAAATTCACTTTAGAAGTTTTATTGAACGTGTTATTTTTTTATGAATATTGTAACTGAGAGAACATGACGGAAATCTCGTGAAGCTGTTATTCAAGTTGTCTTTGAGATTTTCATACAGTAGGATCATCCTCAGTTATTGTAATCCATAGGGACCGGATGTTCTCGGATCCTTTATCTATGCTATGCAGTAAAGGGACCTTTATTTTTTTAAACCTGCTAACAAAACTGTCAAATAAACTTCAACTATAATATCGCCAAAGCATTCGCTTTGCGATTGGTGATTTTCATATGACACTTGATTTGACAGTATTATACGTTGGATTTTTTTAAAATCGGCTTATTGATTTTGTTTGTGGTGTTATGCGCAGGACAATGCAAAGGTATTTAAATGTCGATTGAAGGCATGAGATAGGGAACTTACGACTAATGATAGTTGTTTAATTTTTAACAACCTAAAATTCGCTTAAAAATTACTTAAAAAAATGCATCACTTCATTTTAACGCAGTATTGTCGTTGAACCTAGAACAAAGATCTCTCTGGCTATACATATAAGGTACTTTTTATAACATCAAGTTAGTTTTTAATCTGAAATTTTCTGTTCGTATACAGAGGTGTACTGATCAGTTTTCGTGTCAGGATATTTCAGCCTTGCCTTCGCATCAAACATGGCTAAACGACTGCGGTTTTACGACTAACACTGGAATTTAATGCTTATCGTGCTAGGTATACGTAGTTGTAGTTTACCACCCTCAAGCATAAAAAAAGAGAGCCAGCTCCGGGCATAGCGTGCTTACCACCTCCAACCACATCAACTTTACTTACAGGCGATGTGCTGTTCGTACTGAACATTGCTTATCCCTGTCTTATGGTAACGAATGGTCGACAAGGCCCCAAGGACAATAGCTGTCTTGTGATTAAATATGTTAACTCTTTTTTTTATATATAAGTTACGAAACACCTCAGTCGTATGTATTATAACAGTGGCCCTAACATCTTATATATCCGCTAAAATAATCGAATAGGCTTGCGTGTATAGACAATGTTTTATCAAGCTTTCACGTGTCTGTGAACTACATTAGTTCCTATTTGTTAAAATATGCTATTTGAATTGTTGAACAATTTTTAGGGGGTCATTTTGAAGAGTTTATTAATTGCTGGTGTTATGCCCCGAAAGTGTATAATTATTATGTGAATATTGCTTGTTGTACCTTTTACAATATGACCACTAGCAATAGATGCTATAAAACACAAATAAAACGATATGACTAAGTAATTGGTAGTGTTGAAGATTATTGGCGTCTGCTCCCAATCAGGCGATCGCAGTTTCAAATCTTACCAAAGGCTGAGTTTTTGGTGATGGTTACATTGTGGTGAAATCGGGTGATATATTTTCCAAATGCTCGCCTCGGTTAATCTCTGTATTGTAATTGTACTATAACACTCAAGTGGAAAAGACTAGCTAAGCACCAATACGGTGTTCAAGCAGCTATGTTGAGAGCCGGTTGTTTTCTAGGCCGAGCTCACTACCCTCGACCACATCTATCACTTACCGGTGAGTTGTCAAATGATAGCGTAACATATAAATTCTTATTTTTTTATCCGAGTACTGTTTTCACATATAGACGGTAGATTTTAAAGTGACAACTCTTGCTATTATTGCTATTGGTCATATTAGAATCAAATATCAATAAATGTAGATAGTTATTAGACGTGACTATGAAACACATTAAAATGGCCCAAGTTCAGTATTTTAGATTGAAGTCTCACAGAATGAATTGACTATCTTTTTAAGTTTGTTTTACCACATTGGACTAAATGGCTGTGTCATATCTAAGTACATTCCTAATAAATCAGAGCGTGATTTCTTGACTGATTCCTTCTAATCTTTATGTTAAAGGAATACACCGTTTCTTGTATTGTAAAATTTGTATGGTTACGTTGAGGAAGCAGTGTGAAAACGTTTGTGTTGTCTCGAACACCGTTATAACAAAGGCTCTTACGCCATTACGTGCATTTAATAGATTGTTAATTATATTGGATGATGTTAACTGTTAATCGTTTAATAATTCTGTTACACTAATTTTGACAAAATTATCCGTTTGATTTTCAACAATTGACAGCGGAATTGTGGTGATCGAAATTATGATCTGAGAAGTTTTTGGTATGCGGGATATTGAGTATTGTCATGGATGTTAAAATACTGATTTTCCATGTTAATAGTTCGGGCCAGATATCGTAAAATGATACCATCTACCTTACGCGAAGATGTTACGTGAAATGAGCTGATATTATCTATGGATGCATCGCGCATACACGTGATAAGCTCAAAATGACCCGAATTATAAAAATAACTACATCATGTATTTAGGTTAGTGAAATTACAAGACTTGTCAAAGTTTTCGCACTATATTATAACTAAATATAGTAAGTATTTACTAATCCATAATATTCGTAATTTTTATTTAGTAGAGCAAACTCCTTGATCGCATCACGGAAGACCTAACGACTTGTAGGCGAATAAAATATCGTCAGCAAAAATACAAAATAAATAGGTAATTAATTTATTTACTGCATTCATAAATTGCCTTAACAGCGTAAATATTAAATGCCTCTGGTTTCAGATTGTGAATGTCTTATCGAATAAAATATAAATAACTTTATTAAATGTTGTTTTATTATGAGATTAGCCACCTATCCTCTATTATTTATAATGTTGACAGAATTGAATCATCTACATTAGGTATAGTATACACTTTTTTACCGATCTGTTTTTAAACTAACGCCACGCGTCGTCGTCAAGATTAAAAACTTGATGAACGTGCGACTGTCCATAAATTCTAACACGAATTTTGATCGTTTGACTTCTTAGTCAATTGATTGATGATTCGATACCGTTTGCTTATTGGGTATATCTTTAAAAAAATACGGTAGGCCTGGACAGGTATTCTTGTATTCAACAATATTTTTATTCAAGTGTGAAACAGGGGTGTGCAAATATATATGGCCAACCAGCCATTCTGACGCACACCAATTCCGTAAAAGGGGTATTTGACTTAGTCTCGTAATCGCCTTTAGAGCTACAAATTTAGATTTAGTTAAAGGGGTTATTAACACTAAAAATCTCAGAAGTCCTCACTTTAAGGTGAAAATCGTATTATTTGCATTAGGTACTATATGCAGGCCAGGATAAGGATAGAAAAGTGGAAAAGTCTACTTCTATATATATGCCTTATTATGTTGAATAAAGACTTAATAGTTGGTACTACTACTACCTAAGTTACTACAAGCACTAGGATACTGATATAAGTTATAGGTTACATACTCGTAGCTAATAAGATGCAAATAAAAATCGACTTCGTTTTTGTTCATCGCAAGAATTTTTGATCTGGGTAGTTTCATGTATAATAATATGATTTTCACCTTATATGATACTTGGAGACTTTTAGCGCCAAAATTTCCTTCACAGCATTTATGGGATTACTAGCCGTGCCCCGCGGCTTCGCCCGCTATTATCAAGTTGAAAAGTAGCCTATGTGTTAATCCTGGGTATAATCTATGTGCAATCCAAATTTCATCCAAATCTGTTTAGCCGTTAAAGCGTGAAGAGGGAACAAACATACTTACACGCAAACTTTCGGATTTATAATATAAGTAGGATGAAGTCTCAAATTAAAAGGGAATGCTAGAGTAGATTTAATGACACTACACCTGAAAGGTAACAAATGTGCAAACTTTCACATGTTTATAGTACTAACTTCTTACCGGCTTCACCCACGTTAAAATGTAACCAACGAATTCGGACGTAAGATAGAAGCGCAGAAGACCATAAGGATTTCGTGTGCCGATTCCAAGTGGGGTCTGCCCCCAGTTTAGTTCGTAGTTAGCGGCGCTAGCGTCATTCTCCGTCTCTCTTGCTCTCGTAGTTACTATACACTGGGGGAACGTCCGTCTAACGACTGCCACGCCGCCATAATAACCACAAGAACTGGGCTTCTATCCTACGTCTGAATTCATTGATGTAGCCTACCTATATGTTATTTCTGGTCACTATATATTTTTCAGCCAAACCTGTTCAGTAGTTTTCTGTTCAGTAGTGAAACATTTCGGATGCATATAAGGATAGGGTTTGGATGACAATTTCGGTAGTAAAATCAAATTACATAATACTTTTTATAAAACACATTTATTAGATCATTCTTAAAAATTAAATTATTACAAGATGTCAAATAAATAATATTATATGTATTCCAAGATTTTTTAGTGAAACTGGGAAATATGGATTTCTTTGTGAAATGTCGTTCTATCTTTGTACTGGCAGTTGAAGATCTCGCTAAAATTGTAACACTGAAGTAATTCAGTTAGTTGTATAATTCATGGCTTAACGGCTGAATGTGTTTCTTTTATTCCGTGGGTCCTGAGTTCGATTCCCGGCAGGAGCACAAATTCCTTCCCAAGGGGTATTTGTGCTTCTGGTTCTGGGTGTAATGTGATGTGAATGCTTCCGGCAACCACAACACAAGTCATCGAACTTAGTGTGGGGCTGTGAGTGTGAAAGCTTTTATGCTTGTATTTGTTCTAAGTTTAGTTATATTTAAGAACGTACAGATCCACAGATCCTAAATGTCCTTGCTTGTCGTATAGCCAGTCTAGAGTCACGATTTTTCAGGCCTCGAAATCTTCCGACAAGCTATAACGACTGTTGTAAAAATAATTACAGGAGAGCAAAATCACTTATAATAGGTAAATATAAGTGTACAATTTACATTACAATATTACAAAAATGTTTGGTTGTACGATCAAGATCTCCTTTATTTTTCTCACAGATGTATTGATCTGTATATAAAATATAAATCACGTAAAATATATGAATCACGATGGTCTTAGTAGTATAATACGTATTAATCATAATTTTACGAATACTATTTCTAACATGTCTATAAAAATATATTTACAGTCCTAAAATATTTCAATAAATTCAAAAAAAAATTATGGTACATAATGCATTACAGAAGAAAACACGAAAAAAGTTGACACATGATGTTTTTAAAAACAGAAAACATACGAAGGGCGTTCAATGTATTATCGGTATTGGATACTTCTAATAAAGATATGGGAAAATTTAAAGTATTTTTTTTTTCAAATAAATTATATTAGTGCAATAATACAGGTTATTATTTTTTTCTTAATTCATTCGGGTCGATTTCCATCAAAAGTAAAAAAAGATTTATAAAAAACGAAATATTCAGTTATTGTTTTCTGATAAATCGAGGGAATGACTCCTTTCACGACTTTTCTCTAACTCTCCTAAATTTTGAACTTAGCCATCACCGCCCCTCTCTAAAACCACCCTGTATAGCTAAAGACAGTAATAAATTCACACTTTACATATACAGTTATATTTTCCAGGGCATTTACAAATTAATTTCGAGATGTAGCATATACTTCAAGCTTATGCAGACTTAGGCTGAATAATAAAAATACAAACAATTAAGCATTTTGTTACTTACTCATACCGAGAATACATCGAACGCACCACGCAATTTATAAACGAGAATCTACTCCTATTATAAACATAGCTTAAAACAAAATAAAATGCAATTAGGCTTCAAACAAAAAGTTAACTTAAGGAAATAATTAGTATTTACAAAAAGTAAATTAAGTTTAAACTTCAAACGATCCTTGTCGTGTTAAGAATACTACATAAAAATACCGAATCTATTATCAAATGTTCAAGTACCTTTTGTTCGGGACCCTATTTCTGTGAGAGTTTATATCATTTTTAGGCTCGGACATAACGTTGCTTTTCAATGAGTTGTTGTTAAACGTTTTTGAAACATTCAGTTGTCTTTTGCTTGCTTTGGAATTTAACTTAGCTGATGCATTCGTGTTTGGTGTTTTGATGGAACGCAATGAAAACGAAACATCACTTGATTCAGCATCATTAGTTTGAAGGAAGCGTGATGCAGCTCTTCTAGCAACAGTTTTCTTTTTGGTTAGTGAAAACGATAGATCACTTAACTCTGTTTTTGGCGTGTCATTATTTGGTTTAGACTTAGTTCTATTTATGTTGATTGTTGAAGATGATAGGTCAATTTGTCTTGATCTCAGCGTCCTGTTTGTTTCGTTGAGTGTTGTATGTGGACTTAGTTTTGCCAATCTACACGATCTGAGTGTTCTATTATGTGTAAGGTTATTTTCTTTATCAAAAGTGTCATTAGAAGAATAATCGTGATTTAATGTAGTTTTTTCGGTGCTCTTAGTTTTAGGACTCTGTTTTTTATTTCGTGACTTAGTTGTAGCTGTTTTTTTGTTAGTTTTGGTTTGTTTCTCTATACTGGTGTCTGGAGACAGTTTAGTTTTCTTATTTGATTTTCCAGTGGCTTCTGGTTTATTTTTTATTGGATCTTGATCATTGTTTTTAGAATTTATTTTATTAGGTGTTGTTTTCTTGGTTCTTGATTTTTTTTCTTCAATTATAGAAGCAGAGCCTAGCTTTTCGTTATTTGTTTTTTGAGATGTTTTCTTTTGTTTATTGTTATCTTTTTTCATATTATCCTTACTTTCAATATTTTCTTTATTAACCTTAGGTCCGCTTTCAGCTGCTTTAATTTGTTTATTGGTCCTTTTAGATTGTTTTATAGGCGTACGTTTTTTTGGCGACTCTTTGTTATTTTCCGGTTTGGTTTTAGAGGACTGTGTTTTGTTATTCGATCTTTTTTTATTATCTGGCTTCGTTGGCTCAGTTAAGGAATCATTAGACATTTGTTTTTCTGTATTTATTATAGGTTTGGGGTCATTTTTACCTAATGCTATACAATTTTTTGCGTGGACTGGTTTATGTTTTTTACTCTGAGGTTCAATTAAAATAGAATTCGTGTTTTCTACGCGTGTATGGTCGAGGTTTTTCCTTACAGGATTTCTATGAGATCGTATCCTTAAAGTAGTAGTACCGAACTTATGTATAATATCAGTTGTGTTGCTAATAAAAGTTGAAACATTAGACGATGTCGCAGTTTTCTTTGAACTAAACTTGTTGCCAAGTCCCTGGAATATCGGGGCTTCCTTAGTTTGCTGAGTTTCTGTAATAGATAACAAAATTATTTACTTTGGTAAGAGATAACATGGAAATATGAATAAAAGATTGTAAATATTTTTTTACCTAGATGATATTCTTTAAAACTCGCATTTTTTCTTGGAGTTGGTTGACATTCTGCTTCACTCTCAGCATCGGTAGTATCCCAGAATAATTTTACACCTCGTTGTATTTTTTTATGAACCATATCTAAAAAAAAAGTTATACATTTTTTGAACACAGGTCAAAGTGTGAAAGCATGGTTTCTCTAAATAAATAGTAATAATCTTAAATAAATAAATAACATAAAAATTCAATTAAAATTCAATTTAACTATGATATATGTCTTATGTGAAGATTCAAAATAATACAAATCATATTGAGATGCTAAAGGACTGACAGATGGATGGACAAAATGCTGAACCACTCAAATCCTCTTAGAGACCTCTCTTTTCTCAGTCAATCAAAAATCTGATGATGACTTTCAGGTATGTCACTAATGGGGTTTGATTGGTCCAAAATATTCTTGTACACTAACTTTTAAAATTATGGTAGAAATATTATCAACATTAATTATTTGAGCTACCAACTTACCATTAGTGTCTACATTTACTGCCTGGTTTGACATAGAAGTCACAGATGGAGGCAGCTTTTCAACAAGAACCTTACAAGCCTTCCTTTTTATAGGAGATGTTGCTTTTACTTGCATTTTTTTAGCTTCCATCATTCTCTTATTTTCTTTCATAAATTCCTTTGTTCTCTTGGGCGTATTCACCTTTTGTAACTTGTTGCAACATTTGTTGTTTTCTTTCGCCATTTCTTTAACAGTGGCATTAAATATTTCTTCATCAGTGTATGTGTCACTGACATCATCTTCTTCCTTTCTTTCAGATATTATAGAAGACACATCCCATTTCTCTGTATGATCAGTTTTGTTTTTACTACTCTGTAAGTCAGTTTTGTTCGTCTGATTTGTAACATTCATTTGATAATTTGGCACAATCTTGTGTATCAAATCTAATAAGTTGCTCTCATCTTGAATATCTCTGCTTAAACACGACTGAGTCGTGACTTGCTGTAGCTTTCTCGCTTTATGTTTCTCTTTTTGTATTGCATCATAGATGCTGTTCTGAGGACTATTAGAACTGTCAGTACTAGTATTTTTCTTTTCTGATACATCAAGCTTTTGAGTGAAGAGTTTTCGTTTAATAAAACTTGGTCTCGATGAGAGATCTGTTATACTTTGTGTGACATTTGTTTGGTCTTCTTCAATGTTTTCTTGTGGATTTTCTGGTTGTAATATTCGATTATGGGTAGTAATATTGGATTGTTGCACAACAGTGTCTAACAGAGGTCCATTACATTTAGCCAGTAACTTTTCCTTTGTTGTTTTTCTAACTGGGAATGTTGGTTTTGCAAATACAAAGTCATTACTTTTGTCATTAAAGTTTACATTGTTTTCAGTATGCATTGAACTTTCTTTGGGAATTTGCTTCCTGACCTCCTTACTATTTTTAATAGGTGATACTAATTTGCTTCTTTTTTGAGTTGGGAGACTTATTATATCATCCTCTCTTTCAATGCTTCTCTTTCTTTGCACATCCTTATTTTTTTGTTCAATCGGACCCGAGAATATATCATCTTGGTCACTGTCAATCTCAATATTTGTATTCTTTCCATTTTGAATATGGTGCCTGTGATTATCGTTTTCAGTTATTTCTGGTATTGATGTAGCAGCGATGGATCTATTGAACCTCTGTGATGGTAGCATGAATCCATTTTGAAATCTGTCTTTTTGCAACACTGTGGACAAGCTGGGTTTTTTTTGCAAATTATCGTCTTTAGGCATGGGTTTAGACATGGTTGAACCTGCAAACATGCTTTTACTTGAACTTATATAAGACTGTGTAGTATCGGGGTTTCCCTGTCCAGCAAATTTACTTCGAAACGAGTCATTTTTAAAGTTATCTGTGCAATCTATGTACATATTGCTTTCTTTGATTGTCCTTCGTAAGTTACTAATGTCAGTTTTGGTTGATCTACAACTGGACATGTTATCCTTATAGTTTGAAGTTCTTGTTGACCGGTCATCACTGCTGAGCGAAGAATCACTTCCTTCGTCTCCCGAAACACCGCCTGGAATTCGTCTGCAACCTTTTAAGAACTGTTTCAGATTTTTCCGCTTTTCAATTTTTTTCCTGACTCTGTGTCTCATGAACTTGTTGTATGCTTCTTTTATTACCCTCATTTCATGTTTGTTATAATTTGCACTCTTGAAAGCCATTGCAATGTCTGCTGCACTGACACTTGCTGATGAATCTGAAATATTATCAAGGACTTTATTATCATACAAGCTGTGTTATACAGTTCAACAAATTTTAAGCAGGTAAAAAGTAGCTTATGTTGATGATAATTGCTCATCATAAAGGAACTACTATCCACAAGCAGCTATTTTTATTCAGTGCAGAAATGTGGACTCTCAAAGCAGACACATGGATGCTTTTGAGATTTGGGGTTATGGGAGATTGTTGAGCATTCCCTAGAATGCTAGAAGAACAAATGTTACTACTAGACTTTCATCCATCTGCCTCAAACAAGTCCTTGAGTACTTTGGTCATATATCCCGAAAAAGAAGTGATAATTTATAAAAGCTCGTCATCACTGGTAAAATTGAAGAAAAAGACCATGACACCGAAACCTGATGCACTGGTCCAATCAATTCCATACCACCTACGACACCAAAGTATATGATGCTATGCATGCCACTTACGATAGGATCATTGTCAGTGACAAAGTAATCCACAAAGGGGGTCATGGCCCTCAGCAGCAAGAAAGAGAGATCCTTGACTCAGTCATTCATTGTTTATCATCCTCAACTATGTCATCACTTATAATCAGGTGATATAGTATATAAAAACAAACTGACTTTAGCAATTGAGAGTCGAGAGTAAAATAGTAAAAAGTTTTACCTATACTCCTTACAGACATTGGAGACCCACTCCTTCCATTGAAAGCTGACCTTTGTGAGCTCATCGCTCTAGGATAGTAAGACTTGTTAAAATTCCTCTGCCTTACATCACAAGCACTCATTATCGACATTGGTGAAGTTTCTCTTCTTTCATAGTTCATACTACGTTGGTCGTAGTTTGATCCTGCATATCTGTATCTTTCGAAACTTCTAGGCATTTGCATTGATGATGAGACATTACTACGGAAGCTCATTACGCCTGTGTTAGGCCCTCTTGCTGATAAAATCTGAAAATGTAAAATCTACATGTTTGTACCACATAATGTGGGTATTCACTCCAAAAGTCCACGACCCAATGTGTTAGCACTCTAGTCTTGTGTGTGAAAGTAATAGAAATTAGGTAAGTAATAGTTGTGTAGGTATGCTGTTTTGGCGCGCAGGAGACTTCAAAACAGTGGATACAAGCATATAAATTACTACGTAAACTTTAACATTGTCTCATTAGGCAGTATGACATTCTGGTTTAAAGCGCACAATTTTAATATAAAATACAAACCATGGTATCATTCTCGAATTGAAAACCTCTTTTAGTATTGGTAAAAACATCATCTTCACTGTCGCTTTCTGTCATTTTTATTTTATCAGGTTTCGTTGTAAATGCTAACGGCTTACAATATCTCAATTGCAAAGTATGTATGCGTTCCTGTTTTATTTAATTTACCAATGTAATGATGTGATACAAAGATTTCAGATTTGTAACGGATAATATTTTTGTATCATATCTCGTTCGCGTGTATCACAGACCACAGAGAGTACTACGTAGTACAAAGATAATGTAATCACTCCGTTTTAGTATCATAGACAAAAATAAAATGACGGCGTAGACAGTCATTGTCAATGACTACCACCACGAACTAAAGTTACGTTCCAAAACAAGTGAAACTGTTTTGTATAAAGTTCTTGCAGTGGAAAGTAGAGCTACATACATATTATGATAATGTTGCTGTTTACATAGTGTATTGTGTCTAGCTTAGACTACATAGTCTAAGGCAGGGTTTCTTAAAGTGGGGTCCACGGACCCCCAAGGGGTCCGTAATATGTGTGCCAGGGGTCCGCAGCAGCTAAATTAATTCTTAAGATTAATGAAAAAAAAATGCAGTAAACTAACACATCATTTGCTTGACCACTCTCGCTGGTTATTGTTGAGCAGCGCGAGGCGCCGGGGCATTACCTACATGTGCCTACGTCTCCCCGCGCGCCCCTCGCCGCTACAACCACCATCTTGCTCAGTCGTGACACTAACTCCCGCGTACGCCCGCAATACAAATAAACGTGTTTATTGAGCCGCGTCGCCCATCAACAACTTCGGACATTTCTTTAAGTTTATTTCTTAGTGAAATCAAAAGGTATGTAACAATATATTTTTTAAGTGTTTTTTAAGATGGTAATATTGATTGCGCAGGTATTTAAGTCTTAGGTATAAGAACACTAATCCTTGCATATCTAGTAGGTATTATTACTATGTACGTATTATACTTATTTATATTATATATATGAATATATATTTGTAGGGTATTTTTTATGTTGTATTTATTATAATCTGTACAATTTGGTAAATTATTTCTTTCAGGTAGGTACACTTCTATATCTATATCAAAGTATGTTTTACCACCACTAGGTTTTTCTGTGAGAAAACTCTCATAGGGTTAAGCTCGCTTGTGAACATTATTATTATTTTGTACCTAATTGAACATAACTTATTGTTTCAGCCTGATTTAAAATGTCAAAGAAACGCAAATACGACGATTCTTATGTCAAGTTTGGTTTTACGTATACAACAGAACGTGATGGAACTCAAAAACCGCAATGTTTTTTATGTGGTAAAGTGCTTGCTAACGGAAGTATGAAGCCAGCAAAGTTGTCAGAACATCTTATGACTGTTCACCCAGGAAATAGATCTGATAGCATCGAAGATTTTTCCACTAAAAAGGCTCGGTTTGAAAAAGCTGGCACTTTACCCAAACTTGGATTCACCCCGACAAAAAAACCATGACTTGAAGCATCATACAAAGTTGCTTATCGTATTGCTCAGCAAAAGAAGCCACACACTATCGCGGAAACATTAGTGAAGCCTTGTACACTGGATATTGTGGAACTTGTGTGTGGTATGGATCAAAAAAAGAAAGTTGAAGCTGTTCCCTTGTCAAACGATGTTATTCATAGTAGAATTGTTGAAATGTCGTCAAATATTTTAAAACAGGTTATTGAAGAGTTGAATTCTTCGCCGTTTCCGTTCAGTATGCAATTGGATGAACACAGATGTGTCACAATGTAGCCAGCTCTTGGTCTTTGTCCGTTACGTACACCATGAAACGCAAAGTATCAAAGAAGAGTTTCTTTTTTGTGACTCACTTTTGGAGACTACAAAGGCTTCAGATGTCTTTGAGATGATAAAAAGATTTTTTATCGAACAAAATGTCGATTGGAAGACCAAGCTTGGCAGTATATGCACTGATGGCGCTCCCGCAATGCTGGGTAACACATCTGGTTTTGCTGCTCTGGTCAAGAAAGAGATCCCTCAAGTCATAACCACTCATTGTTTCTTACACCGACAGGCTTTAGCTTCAAAAACTTTGCCTGCTTTTTTAAAGGAAGTTATGGCTACATGTGTCAAAATAATTAACTTCATCAGAGCAAGAGCCTTAAACCACCGCCTTTTTAAAATACTTTGCCAAGAAATGGGATCCGAACATGAAGTACTGCTTTATTACACAGAAGTTCGCTGGCTGTCAAGGGGACAAGTTTTGAAGCGTTTGTTTGAGTTAAGAGTAGAAGTGTCCCTTTTTTTGAAAGATAAAGTAAATCCACTTTACGAATCTTTTGACAGCGAAGATTTTGTACAAGGACTAGCGTACTTAGCAGACATTTTTGGTCATTTAAATGAAATTAACCTGTCTCTTCAGGGTCCTGCAGTTACCATCGTAGATGCGACCGAACGGTTAAAAGGTTTTGTGGGAAAATTTCCACTTTGGAAGAGGAGGGTTGAAGCAGATAACATTGCAAATTTTTCAACGTTGGAACAGTTGCTGACACGTAGTGATGGCAGCATGAAAAATACATCAAAAGTGGTGCAAGCTCAAGTGTCAGAGCATCTGGAAATATTGCAGAAGTCTTTTGAAGGATACTTTAGCCCAGAACAGCTTGACAAAGAAACATGGGTGCGGAGTCCATTTCTAATTGATATGGATAATACCAGCGACGAAGATCTTATTAAAGATGACTTAATTGACATGAGATCAAAAGAAGTGTTGAGAGCTGAATTTCATGCAAAAGGTCTTGGTGAATTTTGGTGTTCTTTGAGTCAAGCTTACCCTCTTCTGGTCAAACGAGCTATGTCCGTTCTGATACCTTTTGCTACAACGTATCTTTGTGAGGCAGGGTTTTCGGCTTTAGTGTCGATAAAAACAAAAAATCGCAATCGATTGAACGTCAAAGATGACATGCGCCTTGCCTTATCGAAGACAATCCCACAATTTAAAGTGCTCATTGAGGCCAAACAACAGCATCCATCACATTAGCAATTTCTATTTAACAATTTTAATTTAATTAAGTTTATTAGTAAGTGTGAGTAAAGTACCAATAAAAGTGATTTTTAAATTTATTTTTTTCACAATATCCTTTGATTGTGGGGGTCCGTGGCATTTCAGAAATTCTGAAAGTGGTCCGTGACTGCACATAGTTTAAGAACCACTGGTCTAAGGTGACTAGCGATTGTTGCGGTCTCGGGTATAGTATATTATTATTCTTATTTAAAGTCTGAGTCAGGCTGTTTATAAGTTCATTAGCGACTTTAAAAAGCCTGAGTGAATTGGCTTACGGCTCTTTACACACTAGGCAGAGCGGTTGCGGCAAAGCCGGACCGCGTCGTGAATCGCACCGCGCCGCCCGCCGCGCCTGTTGCCGCGGTCCGGTCCGCGTCTGCCGCCTGCCTGTGGAAGGTTAGAAGTAGAGCTGCCAAATTGAGGAATCTACCATTTGAATTAATGGATTAACCACAATTATACCATGATTCATGCTTGGCTTACCATAAATGACCATTGATGTTGAGCAGTGTAAAGTAATTGTTTTTTTTTTTAATTTATTAATAGAGTAGACGATCTCTCGATCTCGACCTAGAACAAAAACGGTGTAGAAGGTGGTCGGACTGCAGCACTGCTCGTAACAAGAGCATTAATCAATGATAATACCATAGTAGAAATAAATAAGTAAGTGGTCTTCATAGAGTGGTACCAAACGCGGCTTGTATGTGTGCACGGCCGTACGCACGTGCCTCAGCACGCACACTATGACAACAAACAGAACGGCGAAGACGACACGAGCCGGGGTCGCCCCCGCGCTCGTCGCCGCGGTCGACGATATTTCGCCGGATTCAAGCCATTCGCCACGGGCCTTTCCGCGCAGACGGATGTCGCGTGCCGCGTGCTGAGTTGCGTGCGCGCGTTTATATTTAAAATAGATAGGTAAAGTTCATATACCTACTTATAGTGTAACCTACTTTACGTGTTTATTCAATTTATGTAGGTTTTTAAAGTGAAAACTTCTATAGGCGCGTTGAGTACTTTTTGGGTGAACAAATATCATGGAACTCGCGTCATCGTCACCGACAGCCAATATTATTGATTTATTGAAGCCTACTTAGCTATATTAGTTTTCCTTTTAACTTCGTTATATATAATACTACCGTGATTTCTTTTCACATATGCAAAACAATATTTTTTTCAAGATTTTTTATGACTCTGTCGGCGGCTAATATGCAAATGAAATCGTATCTATTTTACCACCACATTTTATACTATTTTATTGTACCTAACTTGTTGGTTTGTTAAAATATACATTTTACCTATAGGTACCTTTAAAAGTCGGAGATAGTGACAACCCTGCGTATTCGGCTAGAGTACAGTCCGTTCACAGTTATTTTACCTCTGACAGCTGTCAGAGTATCTTTCCGCTAGGTTGGCACCCTTGTTGTGACGTACCATATGGAATCCTTCAGATTTTTTGATTGTACTAGTGATTATTCATCTAGCGTCATGCCAAAAAGGATTCAAAGTAGTGGAAGGAAAATTGTGCTATCAGTGCGTGATTTTTGTGAATAAGAAAAAGCCAATAAAAACCCTTTAATTCCATTTGGAAATGTTCGTCAACGAGTAGCTGCCATGACAGGTATGTAAAATAGTGTTGCATGTATGTAACATTTATCCCGTAGGTAGAGGAAATTATAATAACGAATCTTCGATCGTAACCATTGAGTCGCGTATTATTTACATGGTTTTTTCTTTATGAAACATAAAATTGAAAAGTCATCAACACAGTCAAAATAGTTATCGCAATATACCTAAGTTCAATTATTATCCCAGTAAGAATTTTTCTTCAAGAAACAGCTTTCATGTGGTATTTTATGTTTCAGGTTTATCAGAGAAAACGGTCAGTAACATTAGCAAAGAAGGAGAGGCTGCTGCTTCCACATCTCAAAAAATATCTACACCAAGAAAGAAACGAAATCAACAAAAGAAAGTACAGTTGGATGATTTTGATCTTTGTGCAGTGCGAAATAAAATACATGAAATGTACACAGTCAGAAAAGAGGTACCAACGTTGGGAAAGCTATTAGCAGAATTAAAAATTGATATTGGTTTTAAGGGAGGTCGCACCACATTATGGAAAATTATCCGACAAATAGGATTTCGATTTAAGAAATGTGGGTCTAAAAGAAAACTACTAATGGAACGACATGACATTGTAGCCTGGAGATACAGGTACCTAAACATTTTGAAAATAAATCGCAATGAAGGCAGACCAGTGGTCTTTCTAGATGAGACATACATTCACGCTTCTTACTCCGTAAAAAAGTGTTGGCAAAGTGAGAACGCAGAAGGCGTCTTAACAAGTGATTCTGCTGGTGCTAGATGGATAATAGTTCATGCAGGCGGTGAAATGGGTTTTATACCAAATGGGCTACTGATATTTAAATCCCAGGCGAAATCTGGCGACTGTCATGACGACATGAACAAAACAAATTTTATGAAATGGTTACAAGATAAACTTATACCGAATTTACCGCCTAATAGTTTAATTGTAATGGATAATGCGCCTTATCATAGCGTAAAGCTAAATAAGGCTCCAACATTAAATTCAACCAAAGCTACAATGCAAGAGTGGATAACAAATAAGGGGTTAACTTATTTGCCTACTATGGTGAAAGCTCAACTTTACGAAATCATAAAAGAGCATAAAGAAGCTCCGGTATATGAAGCTGATCAAATGCTTGAAAGTCATGGTCACAAAGTGGCTAGATTACCGCCTTACCATTGTGAGCTGAATGCTATAGAATTTATGTGGAGTTTGGTTAAAAGACGTGTAGCTAGTAGCAATGTAGGGCAAGAGGCAGGAAACATAGTCAAATTAACCGAAGATGCTTTTAAATCTATCACGGCAGAAGATTGGCAAAAGCAATGCGAACATGTGCGCCACATAGAAGATACATTTCGTGAAAGAGATGGATGCATGGACGCTGAAATGGACAAATTTATTATAGAATTAAACGGCGAGTCCGACACAGAATCTGACAGCAGTAACGACGATTCAAGTTCATCGGATAGTGATTGTGCGCCATTGTCAATCCACCTGGATCACACATATTCAAAATAAATAATAAAATCTTAATTTATTATCTGTAATTTTTTTAAGTATTTTATATTCCCAATAGTCAAACGTTTGACCACTAACCGTTATCTGGCATAGAAATATCAGATTAATCATTAAATCCTACTAATATTATAAATCCGAAAGTTTGTGTGTAAGTATGTTTGTTACCTCTTCACGCTTTAACAGCTGAACGGTTTTAGATGAAATTTGGAATGTACATAGATTATACCTATGATTAACAAATAGGCTACTTTTAAACTTGATAATAGCGGGCGGAGCCGCGGGGAACGGCTAGTAAAATTATATAGAATCTACACTAAACTACCAAATTACTACCTATCCTAGTACTAATAATGATTTTAAAGGAATAATTATCATTCCGCTTATGGAAATCATGGCACTAGAATTTGGCAACACCGCTCTCAATTTAGGCAACTTTACAGCTAGAGGTAAAATAACTGTGAACAGACTGTAGGCATTTGAATCTCCTACGGGCCTCGAGTCATCTTACTTATATATTTCTACTATGATAATACTGTTCGCTGCAAAATGAGAACTCTCACCAACATTTTGCTAAGGACAAAGTTTTGAGGTGGCAAATAACGTTTTTTTTAGTAATTTATTGATTGTTGTTTTTCACTTTCTCAAAAAAAAAAATTGGTATGAGATTTTTCGTGTATGTAGTATACTTAAGTAGAAAAATATAATAATGGTTCGGTTAGTAATATTTGGTATTAGATGAATTGCATACGAATAAGCAACAGACATGTACGTTGCTTATTCGCCATTATGCGTCGTTATACGAACCGCGATTATATTTGTCTATTTAGGTATACGGATTTTCTATCCGACAATGTTTTTTTTTTTTTTATGTACTTTAGGCAAGCGTTTGACCACAATCTCACCTGATGGTAAGCGACGATGCGGCCGAAGATGTAGCATGCTTAACACATGTTACTATAAGTAGGAAGATATGGTATACACTAACATCAAGTTACCAAAATCTGGATCCAGATACAATTACTTGACTTTATACCGTACAAATTTTGTTTACCTTCAGGTGAACCTTTTTTTTTGTATATTTGTTACTGGCATAATGTTTTAGCTCTTTGAACACTTAAAATTATACTGATATTTTAATTCCGAAAGTTTGTGTGTAAGTATATTTGTTTTCTCTTCACGCTGGCAACAGCTGAACGAATTTGGATGAAATTTGAGATGTACATAGCTTATACCTAGGATTAACACATAGGCTACTTTTTAACTTGATAAACGCGGGCACGCGGGGCACGGTAGTATTTAAATAAAACATCATCAAAGAGTTTTTGTCGGAAAAACACCAAGGAGAACCCATGAAAGATAATCCGCTGCAACTATAAATTACTATTTTGCGGATAAAGCCGCGGTTTTCCTATGCCGTCTCACCGTATGCAAGGAACGGGCGCTAATCACCGCTAATGCGACCTTAGACCGCCTTCACAGCAACCGCGTTTGCCGCTTTTCATATTATTGTGTTAACTTTGACATTTATGATTTACAGAAAAATACTCGATGCTCGATGCACAGAGTACTTTTCTACATGGCTCGATGTCAGTCGATGTCGCGATATTGTTTGAGGTTAGAAATTAGGAAACAACAATTATAGAATTTTTATGAAATTAAATATAATTATGTTTTAAATGCGCATAAATAATATTAAAAAATGTCTCTAGTAGGTCTAAAACAGCTACTTCCAGTGGCAAAAACGTATGCTAATTTTAGGAACTCCATTTTTCACATCACCAAGTACAGTACTAAAGTTACGACTTCTGCAAATGCTCTCGATAACATGACTGACTGGGAGGAGCTAAGTAAGAAAAAGAAGATCAGTAAGGCGATGAAGTCCTATTTAGAAAGAGCAAGAGAACACGACGAGTTTATGAAAAAAGAGCACTTTGAGTACAATATAGGTAAGCGACATCTTGCTAATATGATGGGCGAAGATCCAGAGTCGTTTACGCAGAAAGATGTCGACCGAGCTATCGAGTATCTATTTCCTAGTGGTATCTACGATCCTGCTGCTCGGCCATTGATGAAGCCCCCAGAAGAGGTGTTCCCAGCACGTAAAGCTGCAGAATTTGATGAAGCTGGCCGACCCCATCACTTCTTATTCTATACAGGAAAACCAAACTTACATAAACTCTTTTATGATGCAGCTGAAAATATACAACAGCTTTATGCCTTTGAAGATAAGGTTTTGAGGAAAAAGGCTACACCTGACCCCAATGGTAAAATTCAATTGGAAGGTAATATCTGGTTAAGCAAAGATGAAGTAGAAAATTTGCTGGTGGAAAAAATTACAGATCTGGAGTACGATAACTTCAAACTTGTTATGGAAAGACTGGTTTCTTTGCCATATTCTTATAGATACAAAGACTTTATTGATAAGTTCAGAAAACCTTTGGCTATGCAGAGATTTGCTTTGGAGATTCCGAAACCAAGTTATGATGATCAGGGTCGTGCTTTTATAACAACTTATGAATGTTTGAGGAAGAAAGCGAGGGGAGATGTAACAATCAGATCACCTGGCACTGGAAAGATATTGATCAATGGTAAAGACATCACATACTTTCATGATATACAATCAAGAGAACAAGTAATATTCCCCTTACTCTTCACTGGTATGCAAGAGCGAGTTGATGTGGAATGCAACGTCGAGGGTGGTGGCCCATCAGGACAGTCAGGGGCGATAAGATGGGGCATAGCTTGGGGCCTGCGCAGTTTTGTAGAAAAGGAGATGCTTGAAAAAATGCAGTTGGCGGGTCTACTGACAAGAGACTTCCGCAAACGTGAACGTAAGAAGCCTGGCCAGCCCGGAGCAAGGAAGAAGCCCACATGGAAGAAGCGCTAAGATTAGTTTGTGAATAAAATAAATATTAGTTGCATAAAAGACTTTATTTCACTATAGATAAGTTGCTCTGCGTTATAAAATTATTGACCACGTTAGGTTTTCCTCCTGAAGCTTTTCTTCATAGATTTCTTTCTCCCTCCAATTTTCTTTTTGAACATTTGCATCTGATCTTTTCTCTCTTTGTTATAAATTCTCTTCTTCATCAATGATTTCAATTGCCTTCTTTCTTTCTGAGCTTCGTTGTCATTTACAGTGTTGAAAAAAGCAATACCCTCTGCAAAGAAAGTTCTTTGTTAGTTTCAAATTAAATGCCGATCTTAGAAAGTTTTAACTAGCTATGCCCAGTGGCATTGCCTGCATTCATAATGATGTAAGTACAAAATTAGGATGGAAATATAAAAATGCCAAAAATTTAAAGTATAATAACTTCTATAGAATAGAAAATTCTTTATTGTACACCAAATACAGTTAGTTGCAGAGGTAATCTTAAAAAACTAAACCCATCTTTTCAGTCAACCTTTGGATGGAGAGGGATAATTTTATGTAATAAGATCAGTGGTGTAAAAACAATGATAGACATAAATACGACTTACTTAGATACCTACCTATATACTTTAATACATATAAACTTACATAAACAATATTTAGAATTAGAACATTTCAATTTAATTAAGTCAATTTATAAAATTTTAGTAGTCTGTGACTTAAAATGTTTGCTCGATAAGCCATTGCTTCAGTCTATTATTAAAACAGTAAAAAGAAGTTAATATTCTCTTAGGAAGCCTATTTTACATGGCCAGGCCCATTACATGTGTCAACTTGATGTTCTTTGTAAGCTTATGAGGTAATCCCACAACTTTGCTTACATTGTGCATATTATAGGAGTGCATGTTACTTTTCATGTACATGCTGACATTCACCACATTTACTAATGTAAAAAAATATTACCTTCTAATCGAGGATCTGACAAGCCAAAGAAGAAACTCTCCTTCCAAACAGCTTTACTTTCGGTGACTACTGGTGCTGGTTCAGTTTTTGTTTCTACTTCTTCCTCCGAATCTGATGAGTCATACACAAAAGGATTCCTTGCACCAGGCTCCAAGGGGTTTTTCACTTTGGATTTTTTTGGAGCTGCTATGGGTATGTAGCTTTCTTCTTCTTCTTTAGACTCTGAAAGGACATTGTTACCTTATTTATAGTAAAATTAATAGTTTACATCTACGAGCGAAATACATTTTAGTACTGTTATCATCATTTCTCAAACTAAGTCGTTAAAAACAAAACATAAGATAGATAATACTATAATGGGTGAACGTTGGCCTTCTAAGCAGGGGTATTGGGTTCTATTCCTGGCAGGAACACATGTTTTCTACCTAAGGATAATTAAAGTTTCTTGTTCTGGTTGTGATTGTGTGTATGATGTGAATGTTTCCGGCACCCACGACTAAAGTCATCCAACTTAGTGTGGGACTGTGAATCTGAAAGCGTTTATGTTTAATATTACCTTCCTCAGCAACATTTTCATTCCCAAACAGACTCCTCAGACTGAAAGAGGTGGGTTGCGCTATTGCTTCTTTCAGAGTATCACTGACTTTATAAAACTGTTCTTTTGAAACCTCCGGCCTCGGTGGTTCTTCTTTCTGTTCTTGAATTACATATTCTTCTGTTTGTTTATCTCTTTTCTTTTTAGACTTTTTTGTTGGTGGCTCTTTTGTGTCATCAATTGGTGCCAGGAATTTTGCGTGCTCTGGTTGGGACGGGTCAAAACGTAGCATGCCGAGTTTGGGTCTGCAAATAAAATGTGTGACTTGAAATTGACTACTTTCATCTGACATACCTAAAAGATAATTAGAAAGATTTTTTGTTTTTTTTTTATATCTGATAGGCTAGTGTTTGACAGCTATTTCACCTGATGGTAAGTGATGATGTGCGACGATGTTAAAAATGCTAGTTTTAGGTTGAAATTGCAGTCTGTTGCAGTTATTACGAAGCCGCAATTTTAACAAGGTTGAATACAATACAAATCATGAAATCACTTTATTGTATAAAAACAAATTAAAAATAATGACAAAATATTACAATCAGGTTTATACGTCATAGCCGAAATCGGCTAGAACTCTATACTGAGTACTATACTAATTGTACAACAGTTATGTTCAAATTGCGACTGCAACTGGAGTATTGGGCGCAAATATGTGCATCCCGCATTACTCCATCTACGAGTATCTATGGCTGAAACCTAGTTAATTGAACTCTATGTAGTTTTCATATTCAAACTGCTAAAAGTGAAATAATAAATGTTCTTTTAATGATATCAAAATTTTGTCAACGAAAATATCAGCCATTTATATAGACATCATCTGCCCTCTGATTCAGAACTTCTCGGTAGCTTACTGAATCGATACGATTGGATAACTTCCTCTTTAAAAATACATTTCATCGTACGATAACTAACCGTAACTGAGTTATCATATGGTTCTGAATCAGGGGGCTGATCCGCTATCGCCTACATCTGTTTAAGGAATTTCGTCGATTTCGTATTGAAAGTATTGAAACCGATCACAACAAAGAAGTACTTTAACCAAATTACGTACTTAATTTTCTTGCTGTCCCATTCTTCATCGGAAATTTTCCTTTTAATTGCAACGCCTAGTACGTCTTGAAGTATGTCCAGCTGTTTCGTTTTTTCATCTGTCTGATTAATTTCTATTTGGTCTTCTTCCTGCGCAATTTGGCCTTTCGGTGCTTCCTCCTCGTCTTCGATAAACCTCTCATCTAGGACGAAACGCTTATCAGATTTGTATCTCGATTGCAAATCTAAAACCTAATATGGAATAGGGAGTTATGGTACAGAATACTTTATGGTACAAGTACAGAAGTTTTGAATGAATCGCACCTCATGCAGGGATGAAATAAAGTGCAAGATTGCTAACCGTTAATAATTCTTGAACATGCATGAAGGCAAAACAATACAAAGTATATAGTGTGAACTCCAATAGAAGTTATGGTAAAGTTTCTGCCACCCTACTAGGACTTGACCGTGGCTCTTATTTCAAGCAGGGAGTGTAGGTTTGATGGTCTGGTGACTCTAGTGGTTATATGTTGAGTCTGTGTACCAAAAACACGTGGTTCGTATCCAGTTCAGAGTTAATTTTTTCTTGTCTTATTTTGAAATATGAATGCTTTACTATTTTACCTTTTGCCCCTTTTTGCCTTCAAACTGTTTCTTGATTTCAAAATTCACTTCATCGCCACTGTCTTCATCTTCAAATAATGTGTTTTTCTTGTTATGTTTAGTTGATTCACTGTTGTTGGTATTTACTACTTTTGGTGAATCATCTTCATTATCGGAAAATTTAATTTTCTTATTTTTCACTTTGTCCTGGAATAAAATAACGTAACGATAATTTATTAAATTTTTCTTTTATAGGTCTAGAGTCTAGATCTGATTATGGCAATATATTTTTCGTTATGAAACATTTATGGATGAAAAAACTAAATTAAACATTTAAAACTTATGCTTTAAATCAACATGACTTTATTAAGACCAGGTACGGACGATTCATGGATTAGCCACTCATGCTAACAATTAAACTGTAATTATTGGTACACGTTACAAAAATGCTTTTGAATAGAATGGCCACAAACATTGATTCTAATATATTCAAATTAAAATAATTTATTGCATCAAATACACACATTTCAACAGTTCTTTGGACAATGGTCATTATAGTACACCCTCCTTCTCCCAATTTTAGTCAATAAATCAAGTAACAATAATTAGTATTTACAATACAATACAAAATTCTACCGAAAAAGATACATAATTATACAAATTATATTATAAAACAGAACAATATGCAATTTTTCGCTTTCTATGAATTGTGCCATTTATTGATCGAGCAAAGCGAGATCTCTAAGTTGACTCAGTCTGTCAAAGGCATCTAGCGTCTAAACCATATAAGGGAATGACTTCAAATTCACATAGAATATGTAAAACTACATCCCAAAGCCAGAAATGTTATTTAAAATTATATAAATAATAATATATAGATTAAAACTCAAACAAAGCTTAAAAAAACAACTGATTTAGCAAATAAAAAATTCAACAAAATCAATTCATAATTGGCGGAATCATCCCGTAACATACATACAAAAAAAGTATATGCGAATTAAGGAACCTCCTCCTTTTTTGGAGACGGTTAATAACATTGTTTATAAACTACATACTTACAACGCCTGTCAATCCAATTTTAACCATATTCTTTTTCTCCTTGAATTCCTGCCTTTTCTTATTCAATGCTTCAATTCTTTTCATCTCAGATTGCTGCTGCTTTCTTTTGTACATGTCCAAAATGTTTCCTGTTCGTTTGCCTTCAACACCATCCCCATTTTTGAAGACATTATCGTCGTCGTATGTATTACTGCTAGTTTGGTTAGAATGCTTTTGTTTCGATACATGCTTCTGTATGGGAACTGAGTCATTATCCAATTTCCTTTTCCGCTGGTTGAGTTTGTCTCCAGGTTTAATAACTGGTACCTTTTTAGGGTGAATTTCAGCCTGAAATAGTGATAACATACAAATATAAGATAATGATGGATGAAGGCAAACTGTGAAACACGTGATACAACAAAGTGCGAACCTAAATCTTGATACACGAACATTCCAATGCATCACCCAAATACAACACCTACATCTTCATCTGGAACAATTATGTGAAAGACCCTAAGCTACACTTTGATATAAAGGAATTTGTGTGGCTGGGCTAACTGGTAGGGGGATGCACAATACATCCTAAGCAGGATGTCAGTGCAGGCCTTATAGCTTCTAGTTATCAAAATCAAAATCATTTATTCAAATGGGCCCCAAAGAGGCACTCATGAAAGTTAATGATTCTATTGCCAGATTCGCAAAATTACAGCCATCTCGAGAAGAACCTGGCAAGAAACTTGGCGGCGCATTTTTTTTTCATTCATTTTTTTTTAAAACATTTTAATCTCTAATACATAATTTTGGGTGTAAGTATGTTTGTTTTCTCTGCATGCTTGTAACAGATGAATGGATTTAGATGGCATTTGGAATGAACAATGTTTTAGTTTATAAATTATGAAAGAATTTGTGTATCTACTGTTGGTAAACCAAATAAATAAATAATAATAATAACAGCTTATACCCAGGTTAAACAAATAGACTACATTTAATGTCGAAGCCGTGGGGCATGGCTAGTAATAAGAATAAGGTACCTCTTTCTGTCATGTTACAATATATTACCAGTTGGTTAATTTTGTCATATATAGTAAAATCTTTCCTTTTATTTGCTGAAAAGAAACCTGTACTGGTTACTGTTGGAAAGGTGACATTATATTTAAATCTAAGCCTTTTGTAATAATTGTGTTCATATTCTGACTAGTAAAGAAACTGTAACTAACATAGTTAATATTTAGCAATCAGTACATACCTTTGCTGCTTCTTTAAGTTGTACTTCTTGCCTCTCTCTTTCCAATCTCTCAAGAAAACTCTCACGAGCTCGTGTTACATACAGTCTCTTCCCATTGTAATCCTCTTTAGAGAAATATTGTATACCTTCAAACAAATCCTAGTATAAGTTTTCAAGCTACCATGGTCAGTTTCATTATAAATGTTTGTATCAATAACGGGATATTTAGTATTTTTATAGTGCCGAAATATCGGAAACACAAAACAAACGAAAGTCATGGTTAATATCCCGTTATTGATAAAAAACATTTGTAGCAAATCCTAGTGGTTAGTAGTATCAGTTATCCTATCCTGTCATAAGTTGTATCATAAATGTAGTATCCTATTTTCCAGTTTTCAACAAACTACATTATAAAAAAAAACACATTCACACACCCACACTAAGTTCAGTGACTTGTATTATGGCTGCTAGAAATTTTGTGTCAGGTATTTTATACGTTAATTTTGCAAATGACACATTTCTTATTCATAGATCACTTTAGAGTTTATACTAAAACTGTATTAAGTCAACATTTTGTTGTTTTCACGTTACAACGTTTGAGTGTAGACTATAAAATGGGACTGGATCAGAGATATGATACTGCTACATTAGTAGAAAACAGAATATATTAAAAAAAAGTGTCCCATGACTTTCTGCACATGATTCAGAATAATGTTAATTTTGTTTAGGGTCAAAGGAAAAATTAATCCCTTATAGCATTGCTTGTTGTTTGTCTGTCTGTCTAGACACTTTAGACCCTTTTTCTCAGCAAGAAGGTATAAAGTTGAAGTTATTGTCAAATACTTAGGTCTGCAGTCCCGTGAAGCTGTAAGAAAGCAAGCTGCTAGGGCAATAAAAATAATACAATATTTTTTAAAACTTTTTTAACCATATATTTATCAGTAATACACCTTAGTTTATCTAAGTAAAATCCAATTAACAAAGGCATGTTTGCCAGGATATTACTGTACTCGTGACTTGAAAAAATTCCATTATGAATTATACAAAACAGACTTGTGTAAGGAGTTCCACTTCTTAGCACGCTTTAATAATAAATGTGGATGCATAATGCTCCTTATGTACATTGGTGAAATATCTAGCATAGGACTGTGCCTCATGATAGTTTAGAGATGTAGATATTTCTCAGCTATTATCTTACTAATATTATAAATATGAAAGTTTGTCTATAAGTATATTTGATCCCTCCTCACTTAACTGCTGAACGGATTTGGATGAAATTTGGAATATACATAGCTTATACCTAAGATTAACACATAGGCTACTTTTTAACTTGATAATAGCAAGCGAAGCCGCGGGGCACGGCTAGTTTCATAATAAACGGCTGGTTAGGTGTGAGTTATCTGTTTTATTATATGATCCAAGCATTTGACAACTATATTACTTTATGGAAAGTTACCTATATATAAAACAATAATGAAAATAACGTGTACTTACATGATTCTATATTATTATTTGTTCCGGAGAGAGTCACAAAAGCGAACTTTTTATCTTCACTCGTTCCCGATTTAGACTTTAAATCCAAGTTAATTACTTCACCATAGTTTGAAAAAACAGCACGGATATCGTTTTCAGCGGTGTTTTCAGGCAAGTTACCCACGAATAAACGTGTGGCCATATTTCAAAACTATACTAGACAATTATTAAATTACTCTTCAAAACATGACTTGGTTTGATTGGGAGTTTCTAGGACGATGTATCATCCTAGTGAAGCTTGGAGAAATTATCATAAGAGTTATTGATAATTTTTCCAAGGTTTGAAGGTTAGGTTTACCTAATTGTGTTCAATTCAATTTTTATTTTGTGGTTTTGTCAATGTGAAATGTGTTTTTGTATTTCTTCTAAGCTGTCAACCATACGTCAAAATACAAGCTTTTTTTTCAAATTTCGGCTCCGCAATTCCCGTGTATTTGGCCAGTGACCAAGTCAAAATGTCAAATTATACATAATTAAGTTACCAAAAATCATAACTTCTTCCGGTTCTCGTCGAAGTCAAGTAAAATTTAGTCATGGCCCATGGCCCAGACCCCCCATTACGTATCTTTGTTGCACGCGGTTTCTATTTGAATTAAGCAAAAATGAACCTTATTTCTTAGGAGTTTTGACAATTCAGAGGTATAGACCGCAAAAGTGAAAAAAAGTATATTATACTACACGATGTTACGATAAAAATTTGTAAAGTAGTTTCAGAATAAACATTCATTGTTGTATGTTTCTTTTTGTATCATATAATATTTGTATCATATACTTAATTTCGTTTGGGGAATGTAAAATTATTTGCTTTAATTTACTGTTTCATAGAATCAACAAGTAACGAAGAGATTTAGTATATCTAATATCAATCAGACGTTAACATAGGAAAGGACTGTATCAGTTTTAATAAAGTGATTGTGTGTGTGATATTAATATTTCCGGCACCTACGATATAAGTCTTTGAACTTATTTCTTCTCCTATATAATATTTTAATTTTAAATAGGAATTTTGTCAGTAATCCTCAGCTTCTCTCCTGGTATTCCTATATCATCCATAGGAGGACCGAAAGTTTTGCCGCGAAACTGAAAAATGGCGATGTTGATTTTGTATAATTTTCAAAAATTTGTGATTCTTCGAGTGTTAATGCGTAATAATGGTGGATTATTAACCGTTAATACTTAGTAAACGTGCATAAATGTTGGCAAATCATACAAAGTTGAAAAACGTGATTTTCGCCTTCGCTCTAAAACAAGTTCTAGTAAAGTTTCTACCACTTTATTAGGGCATGACTGACTACTTGACTGTGACTAGGACTCATATAGAATTTGTTGATTTTTGTTTAATATTTCAACTAAAGGACTATGCATCCATGGTCATGAAACATTAAACAAAAAAAAACAGGCGGACTGACAGATTTGTTAAGTGACACTTTACAAGATGGCGGCGTTAGTTCCGACCACAGATTACTATATGTGTAGCAAGCTAGAACTAGCTTACCGTTGTCGGTTGAATTTAAGAAAATCCACCCGTGGGAAGCCGGGTAGTAGCGAGCGATGCGACCGTAAAATAAGTTCGGAATTAAACATAATTTTCTATATTTATATCTAATAAATCCAACACTCGTTATTAGAAAACGTGGAATGTATAGAAAAAGGTTGATAACAATAATAAATAAGAAATTGTAGTCATACAAATTCTATTATTATTACTACATTAATGAAAACAAAAATAATCAAATGTTATAATACTGTGTCAATTTGTTATTTATTTCAAAAAATATCATTACAAGAAATAGATAATGTGATATAGTGTCATCAAAGTCACACACACACAACTCTACCTACTTATTTTGTTTCTAAGGGAAGTATTCACTGTTTACACACAAGTCCTCGATGAAGTCCTCATGAATTAATTTATATAAAACTAGTTACTCCGTGCCCGCCGTGGTAGGCAGCCTCGGTCCCTACATTTGTATGCATTTGTATTCAACTGCGCTGGCGGTTATCAACCATAAATACAAAATGAGGCGGGTTTGCACTGTCGACAATTTTTATTTCAATGTAAATTCTAACTCAGCAATACCATAGTAGAAATATATGAGTAAGATGACTCGAGGCCCGTAGGAGATTCAAATGCCTACTCTAGCCGAATACGCAGGGTTGTCACCATCTCCGACTTTTAAAGGTACCTATAGGTAAAATGTATATTTTAACAAACCAACAAGTTAGGTACAATAAAATAGTATAAAATGTGGTGGTAAAATAGATACGATTTCATTTGCATATTAGCCGCCGACAGAGTCAAAAATAATCTTGTAAAGAATATTGTTTTGTATATGTGAAAAGAAATCACGGAAGTAGTATATATAACGAAGTTAAAAGGAAAATTAATATAGCTAAGTAGGCTTCAATAAATCAATAATATTGGCCGTCGGTGACGATGACGCGAGTTCCATGATTTTTGTTCACCCAAAAAGTGCTCAACGCGCCTATAGAAGTTTTCACTTTAAAAACCTACATAAATTGAATAAACCCGTAAAGTAGGTTACTCTATAAGTAGGTATATGAACTTTACCTATCTGTTTACAAAATATAAACGCGCGCACGCAACTCAGCACGCGGCACGCGACATCCGTCTGCGCGGAAAGGCCCGTGGCGAATGGCTTGAATACGGCGAAATGTCGTCGACCGCGTCGACGAGCGCGGGGGCGACCCCGGCTCATGTCGTCTTCGCCGTTCTGTTTGTTGTCATAGTTTGCGTGCTGAGGCACGTGCGTACGGCCGCGCACACATACAAGCCGCGTTTGGTACCACTCTATGAAGACAACTTACTTATATATTTCTACTATGGCAATACGGCCTAAAATGGTGCATTAGTCCGGCCGCACACAACCAGTCAGGTAGGCCTAAAATGACGCAAAAGTCCGCCCGCACACAACCGTCAACCGATCAGACCCCCTATTACGTATCTTTGTTGCACGCGGTTTCAATTAAAATTAAGCAAAAATGAACCTTATTTCTTAGGAGTTTTGTCAATTTAGTATTGAAACCGTTTGCAACAAAGATAGGTAATCGGGGGGCAGGTCTACAAGTGACAAAATCGAAATTTTGGAAATACCCCTGACGCTCTATCTGAAAAAAAAAAAAAAAAAACGGGTGCTTCGATTTTCAATACTCAGTGCTGAATTCTTCGTTGCTTCCATAATGTACAAGGGTTCTTAAAATTACATGATAAGTCAGATCATTATGGACCCTGTCGGGCACATGCAACTTGAGGTTGAAGTTATAGAGGAGTTTTATTTATTTATTCAGAAGACCAACAGCATTAAGATAATTTAGATACAAAACATGAAATATATATAGTACAGCCAATTTTATAGGGACGAAGATAAATTAATTATATTACGTCTTTGAGTATTATTCTATAGTATAATAATAACATTAGGGTGTTAATAATAGTTTTGGGTTATTCATAAACAGTTTGTCATAGTTTTACAGGAATTACGTTTAATCTAACAAAGTTATGATCACACTGGATCAGGTCACCTTTCAAACAAAACAACTAAATCAAAATTCGTACATCTGTTTGGGATCTATGATGCCACACACTCGACAATTATTAACACTTTTACGTCAGGGGTAATACGATTATAGAAAATTCAAACCGTGAGTTAAAATTTGTGGCTACCATACGCTGGACGCACCTGGCTCGAACGGATCGCGTACTCGAGCGAGATCGCGTGTCCGCACGCTGCGCCGATCAAACCAAATGTGTCCTGTGTATAGCAGCCATAAGACACGACGACCCTGCCTGACCTGACCGGCAACGCTGTGTCTTTAATGACATTTCACGAGGGCACTCCTCTTAGAGACTCTCCACGAGCAAAATAATCGTTGCGGTATTATCGTCGAGGCATGTATTTCTATACACTCCATTAGAACGAGTGTACAGACGACGATGTTATCGCGGCGAGAGTGTATAGAAATACGTGGCACGACGATAATATCGCCGCGATTTTTTTTCGCCTTTGGCGGACACTCCAATATTAAAACAACTTTTCATTTTGTAGCTAGGTATTGTAAAAAAAATTGTGCATGGTCATAGAGTACGCGACAATCCCCAATTTTCAAAACTAGTTCATGGGCTTCGCTATAGAAAAAAAACATCGAATTTTGAATTGTAACAGCCTATTGTTCGACACCCAGGCCAACCCACTTCGCATTCGCGATCGTGGCGTGAGTCATTTGTGACGCAACGCAGTAAAAGAGTAAGAAAGCGGGTAGACCATTTAGTTTGCTCGTAAATCTTAATCCACCCGCACTACTCCAGTTCCTCCGCGACCATGACGCTTGCAACAGTGTCGAAATATAGAAAACTCAAAACAAACAAAACACAAGTAAATATCCCGATATCGACACAAACATTTATTGTGAGATTGACCATGGTAGCTTAAGAACTTAAAACAGAAACATTTCAGTAAGGCTAGTAAAATATAAAAATAAAACATAACAGAATAATGATCGGTACAAACATTATTAATAATTATAGAAGATAGTGTTAGAAAGGCACAGAAAAGGAATTAACTAGATATTGGCCTCGATTCTGATGTCACACACTAAATTAAATTTAAACTATTCCTGTCATTTACAAAATAGGAACACAAGACAGAGATAGCATACATTTAAGTGCTGTCAAGTTAGTCAGAACTTAGATGTCTATGCAAGCTTAGTCGAGTATGTTATTGGTGTTGAATAAAAACACGCGCCTTTCTGCTTCTGCTGTTCATATTTTAATTAATAAACTAGCTTGACAGCACTAAAATGTATGCTATCTCTGTCTTATGTTTCTATTTTGTAAGAGACAGGGATAGTTTAAATTTAATTTAGTGAGTGTACATCAGAATCGAGGCCATTGTTTTTTATAGTGAAATAATGACTAAGCTGCAATATATGAACCTCAAACATTTTAGTCCACTAATGGTCAAACTTTGCCACGTCTGTACATTATACAAGGGATCTAATACGAGTTACGATTGTATGCAAAAAAACAATTTCCTTTAGTTTCCTTCCTTTACATTGATGTAAACAAATATATTAAACGAAACAAAATTCAGTTTACGCCTACGAATAATAGCTAAAGAAGTATAAATAAGTTCAAAAATTGTAACACGCAACACTGAGACGCGGTTATTGCCAAAAAAAACTTAGACGCTGGGCGATTGCTATATCACGTTTCAGTCATGCAAACAAATGTTTTTCAGTACAAAACGTCGTATACGTCTAAAGATATCTACCACATATTTTAAACTTTCATAACATAGGAATAAAGATATTTTTTTGATGTAAGCGTTTTAGTTGCATTTCGTATTATTAATAACTCGATTGTGTTAGTAAGCTGAGTCTAGAATTTTAGTACCTACGTTTGTAAGACATTTATATTCTCGGTAGGCCTTGAACGTCTCTCAGTCAAGCCACCTAGGCTGGATTTCACATAAATATTTCACGAAACCCGAAAGCGAGAAAAGTTGACAACACATGTAATAGGGATGTCCGGAGACAATACAACATTCGACCAAGGACGAACGTGAAATAAATATTGTTTTTTTTTTTTGATTCTGGAAGTAAATGCCGCTATGTTACTAGTAACAACGGTCAAGAGCAGAGATTAGCGCATGTTTCTAATAACTAGCAACCAATATGTTCATTCTAGTGTCTAAATCACACTGTGGGCTTACCCACATACATAGGTGTATTGACAGTTGCTTTGGATAAATAGTTGCAGTAGCAAAATTACATTATCTGTCTGCGCAACGTAATAAATGCAGTAGTGTGCTCTGTGTGCTACATCTTCGGCCACATCATCACTTTCCATCAGATGAGATAGTGGTCAAATGCTTGCCTATCGAGCATAAAAAACAGATAATTTACGTTTCACCTATTTCAGTTCAAATCACGCGGTTAAGGTGTCAAAGAGATTTTGGTGTATTAAAAATATATTATCTATTATTTTTGAAAATGCAATTTTTGAGAATAAGGCTATGTACATTATAGCGGTTACTTGTACATATTTATTGTATACACAAATGAGTTACATAGGGTCAATAACTTAGTATATAGTACATACATTTATAATTAATATAGGTAGTCTTTGCGACAGAACATACTTGCGTATATTAAATCCTTTTTTACATAGAAACTTTTTGATAACACTTTTGCGCCGTGAATATCAGCGAGAGCTTAGTTCTGCAGCAAGTTTTAAGTACTATAATATTATAAAGTATATACTTATGTCAACATAGTAAACATATTGCACATAATTATAGATACAAAACAATATATTGGAATGGTGATTATCTACTTACCGGTAAATTATAACTAAGTTATTTAAACGCTACACTAATATTTATAATTAGACTAGTAATTATACAGTGTGTACACACAAATCCAAGGTGCGTTTAGTTAAATAGGTTTACTTTTAAATTTAATGTACTATATATGATTAAATTAATAATACAGTTAATTTACGAAGAAAAAATATCGCTTGGATTGAAGCTGCGGTCATGCCCTTTGCTCCAGCCGCTGAGCTACCCAAGTCCAGCTTCAAGCGACGAATCTATCCTTTCCTTATTATTAACGTCTTAGCCCATTCCATAAGACTAAGTAACCCCGTTCCAAGCGATATTTTTCCTTTCTATAAAGTATTAGTTCTGCCTAAAATGGCTAATGTTATAAATGCTATTCATATTTGTGATGAATTTTGTTAAACCATATAAATGATAGAAACTAACACACAAAAACATGAACCGTACTTACACGCTCTTTGATGTGTGCGTGCTAAGTTTGTCTCATTCGCGCATGCACTTATTTCAACTGACAGCTTGTGTAAGCAGTGTAAGCGGCATAATAAAGAACATAAGAAACCTGCAAAATCTTGACAGGGAAAAAATAATTTTGGCTTAACACGTTAACGTCCAAATCAGTTTAACATATTCAAGTTAACCTAGGCAAGAATAAACAGCTACAGTTTAATTGTTAACTGACCTAACAAATTGTCGTTTTTTATTAAATTTTTGTCAAAGAAAAATGAACTTTGTCTAAACATATTAAAGTCCAAATCGTAATTTACTTTAACTTAATATGAATTTGCGTTTAACACATTCCAAGTAAAGAAAACTATACTATAAATTATGCCTGTAAAGTCAAAGAAAAACGAGCTCTGTTTAAACGAATAAACGTCCAAATCGCGATTCACTCCATCTTAAAAGAAGTTGGCCTTAACACATTCAAAGTAAACCTACTTAGCGAGAAGTTACGGGCACAGTTTAATTGTAAACCTGGTGCTCAGACTTTGCGATTTCTTAGTGCGAGCGCTCGGTAGTGCTACGTGGGCTCATCTGAAGACATAAGCGCTTCGCTTTGCTCGTCTAGATCTGGCAGGTTTCGTATTACCCTGGAAAGAAAAATAATGGCTCAGTTTGATATTCAAAGAACGTTTTTAGTCCACACTAGATTTCGCAAAAGGTAAGGTATTAGGCCAGTTAATAACAACATCAGTTATCGCAAACGCACATGTAACTACAATTTTTTATATGTTGTTAGGTCCGGTGAGAGTAGTTTATTTATTTATTTATTTATTTATAAGGAAGACCAACAGCCGAAGCCAATTAATGGTCCTCACGGATAGAAACAATATATCTTACTAATTAACGCAAACATTACATTAACGCATCGATACACAAAGGAAAAATAGAAAAGACGTAACAAAATTTCGAAATTGAGTAAGTATACATCCAAATGAAGACAATAGATATTGTAAATAATTTAAACAATTGAGTCTAATTATCAAAGAAGTCGCTACTAAGCAGCCGCCTCGCCGAGTTCACGCTTGTGCAAAACAGGTCTAACGTAATATTATGTCTACATATATTATTAAAGTGTTTACTCGCTCTGTATAAATAAGAATTTTGACGATAATTGGTATTAACTACTGGGGTACTGAGAGGAAGGTTATATCTAACAAAAAATGAGAGAATATTTAGATGTAGACTACTGACCAGGTCAGAACAGTCTATTCTATTTGATGCTATTTTTAATAGAAATGTTATATCAGATATGTCACGTCTCAATCTTAGAGGTAATAGATGGAATCGTTTGCAAAGTTGTAGGTAATTATCAGACCTATAAGGAATATGCAGTCGAAAATATAAAAATTTAACGAACTTCATCTGTATTCGCTCAATTCGTGTGATGTATTTGTCATAACGCGGGTTCCATATCTGAGAAGCATACTCTAAAATGCTGCGAACAAAAGTACAGTAGAGTCTTTAAAGTTTTAATTTTTTTGAAACCAACAGAGCTTCTCATAATGAAACCTAACGCTTTCGAGGCTTTTGACACTATGTGAGACACATGCTCGTCAAATAAAAGCTTTTTATCATGAATAACAGATACTTATACCAAACATACATTTATACCAAAGAGATATATTTATACCAAAGTTTGAAACGCCGAAATCCCTATGCTACGTCCTAGAGTCCAGTCCAGTCTTAAAACCCTGGGCACATTTAGGACGCAGCCGTCGGCCTGGTTACCACAAAACCACTAAAGTATCTACTTGTATCTAATAACGATCCAAGCTTAGTGAAACTTACGGGAAACCGTCTGCCGGTCTCATCTTGTTATAGATGAAGTTAGACCAGTCTATGGGCACAATGAGCACTAAGTTGACGTCGGCCAGAGTTGCCACAACACCACTAAAGTATCTCTTTATTATATAAACAAGGTTTCAGTTAAGTAAAACTTACGCGAAACCATTTGCCGCTCTTAATTTGTTAGAAATGTAGTTAGACTAGTCCATGGGCACATTTAACACTAAACCGTTGTCGCCATGGGTTTCCACAACAGCACTAAAGTATCTGCTTGCATCTAAACACGGTTCAAGTTTAGTAAAACTTACGTGACGCTCTGCCGCTCTCATCTTGCTAGAAATAAAGTTAGACCAGTCCATGGGCACACTTAGGACGCAGCCGTCGTCGGCCTGGGTTACCACAACACCACTAACGTATCTACTTGTATCTAAAAACGATTCAAGCTTAGTGAAACTTACGTGAAGCCCTCTGCCGCTCTCATCTTGTTAGAGATAAAGTTAGACCAGTCCATAGTCACATTTAGCACGCAGCCGACGTCGGCTAGGGTTACAACAACACCCGTGAAGTATCTCTTTATTATCTGAACACAATTTAAGTTTAGTAAGACTTACGTAAAGCCCTCTGCCGCTCTCATCTTGTTAGAGATGAAGTTAGACCAGTCCATGGGCACATTGAGCACGGCGGCCGCCCACCCGACGCCGGCTAGGGTTGCCGCGGCGCCGCGCCAGGCGCCGCCGCCGATGCGCCAGGCGTCCACGCACGCAGCGATCGGCGCTGCCAACCCTAGCATGCCGGTGGCGGTTTGGGAGGAGGTTAGTGATCTACCCCTGGAATAAACATTTTGTATTATGAGTAAATTCCGGTCATATGTTAAAAATTCATGATCATGAAATCGCCAATATGTTTTTCACTGAAACAGGACTACTACAAATTATTGTTTAACTTTACTAGGAGATTAGACGATAGTTCAGATTAAGGTCGTATAAAGTCCGGAGAAAGTATTTATGATTTTCCTAGTCTAGATATAAATATTTATAATTCTGAAAATATATACTAAATTGATTAAACTAATATAATACATAAACGTTTTAATGTAAGGTGAAATAAAAAAAAAAAAAAACTAACCGACGTTCACAGGTACCAGGAAACTATGAGATAGTAGTAGTATTACAGCTACAGCTTCAATTAAAAACTAACAACGTAGCAGGTATCAGGATAGTATGAAATGGTAGAAGTAATTACCAAATCCACGACGCTAAGCCTCCAACTAAACTCCAACAGCTACCAGGAAACTATGACACAGTAGAAGTACTAACCACAGCCATAATGAGTCTAGCAACAGAGGGCCAAGTGCGGCGTCGAGTAGTAACCAGCTCCAATGTTTGGGCGGAGGTAGTTCCGCTTGTTCCACTCCAACGGCGCTTAGAAATCCACCGATGGCCCACGAAACACACCCGCATGCGCATCCTACTAAACCTGAAAAATATGTTACGTCTTAACCTTAATAAGAAAAGTGTTTATAGACACATTTTTAGTAATAGCAATGTAGCAGTTTAAGTTAAAGTTAAAATACTGATAAGTCATAGTTTGGCTAGATTGTCATTATAATAAAACACTTTGTATGAGGTCCAAAAGACGTAAAAAAAAATATTTAGTTTTTGATTTTTTGAAATGGCAGTGATATGGGGGTTCAAAAAGGTAAAACATCTTTCAACAAAAACATATTTCATATCAATTTCGAAATCAATATCAATATCCATTTCGAAAAAATACGCGAGGTCTTAATCTCAGAGCCAATAGTATTTAAATTATTTTTAAACTTACCAACGAGTAAAGGAGAGTTAATGCCGTCTCCTTTCCTCAACTCCTGCCTAAAGAGTAGCAGATGTATCGCATAGCACAGCGCAGAGCCAAGCGCCGAAAGCATCGCTACCCACTGACCCTGTTGGCTCTCAGATATACCTAACACCACCTGGAAAAGTGAAGAAACCTATAATTAGTCCAATATGCATGAGATTTATATACCTACTAGCTGCGCCCCGCGGTTTTACTCGCGGGAATTCCGGGATACAATTTTCTTTTATAAGAACCTTCTCCTGCCAATTTTCTATTAAAGCCAAGCCGAGCCAAATGCGAGTCGGACTCGCGCACGAAGGGTTCCGTACCATTATCTATAAAAAATTAAGTTTGTTGTATGGGAGCCCTCCTTAAATATTTATTTTATTTTTAGTATTTGTTGTTACAGCGGCAACAGAAATACATCATCTGTGAAAATTTCAACTGTCTAGCTATCACCGTTCTTGAGATACAGCTTGGTGACAGACGGACGGACGGACGGACGGACAGCGAAGTCTCAGTAATAGGGTCCCGTTTTTACCCTTTGGGTACGGAACCCTAAAAATGAATCGCTGAATGTGTTGCTAAGCGCAAATCTCGAGCGCAGCTAAACCGATTTTGCTGATTCTTTTTTAGAAAATTCCCTACGAGGATGGTTCTTACGGAGAGAAAAATTTAAAAATTGCCTGAAAAGGTTTAAAAACAATACTTTTCTATACTCCCATAAAATCGATTCGTAATAATACTTAAAAGTCAATTTGAACTTTAATACCATACCATAAAGTTTAAGTGTTAGTGGAGAGGTTCCGGGAAGGCAAAACAAATGAGTGACGTTACCATCGTATAAATATTGACAAGAATCGACTATTAGGCGGTACGAAGTTCGCCGGGACAGCTATTAATAGAAATAAATAATTATCGAAATTGTTTCATCCGTTCACGCGTGATGCGATGATCAAGGGAACGAGAGATTATTTTTTTTTTTTTATTTGTGACAGGCTAGTGTTTGACCACTATCTCACCTGATGGTAAGTGACGATGTGATCGAAGCTGGTAAACACACTAGACCTGGAATACGCAGGCTCTCAAGGATAACTGCCGGAACACCGTATTTGGCTTGGCGGCAGACTTTCAACTTGATGGTGGTAAGCTACTTTGGTAGCAAGCCAGGCGAGCAACTCACAAAATGCTCTACCACCTCTCAAATGTCACCTGATTAGCACCACCCGGGGACCACGTGTAGGGAGTCAGACTTAAGGGGTATCCTCCTACGGACGTGGGTGACTCAGCCCCACTTTTATATTACGGATTAGGTTTTTATTTAATTTCTTTATAGCTACTTATAGCATTACATCTATAACAATATTTTCAAACTAAAAATTAAAGTCGTGCTTTTTAATAAGAAATTTCAATGAATAAAAGTGATAACAATGCTTGGGAAATATACAATAGCGAAACGCACGCTATTGTCTTCACTGATTCGTGAGTTTCCAAATTTCGATTAAAATAATATGATAAAGTTTTCATTAATATTATATTTATTTTAGCTTGCAAGCTAAATTTCACTTCCCGATGTCCGATTGGACTCAAATCCAGTGTTCTTATGTATCTTCGGTGACAATACAATCATGACACAGTAACATGGAGCTGGACTGATGATGGAGACGGAAGATGGCCATAGGAACTTCTGAACTAAACAAGATAAACCCATCGAGTTCGGGCTCGTTTGAATCGTCTTGATAAGTTCTCTGGTTATATGACTTTTAGTCCTTTTTTACTGACAAAGAACTGGTTTAAAAGCTTGATTTTAATAAACTTTTTAAAGTATTACTTGTTTATAAAACATCAATTATTATAATTGTCGAAAGAGTTTCGTATAAATATTTTTTATCTTATATAGAGTCGAAGAATGATCGATGTTAGTGTTTCGAAAGAATCAATTTCAGAAAACAATCCTATCGCGAATATGTATATCCTACTAATCCTACTAATATTATAAATCCGAAAGTTTGTGTGTAAGTGTGTAAGTATGTTTGTTCCCTCTTCACGCTTTAACGGCTGAACGGATTTGGATGAAATTTGGAATGTACATAGATTATACCTAGGATTAACACATAGGCTACTTTTTAACTTGATAATAGCGGGCGTAGCTGCGGGGCACGGCTAGTAAGTTCATATAAGTATTAAATATAGGTTCCGGTTTTTATTGAGATACGGAAATCTAAACGAATTTCTATTATAAGAAAATGAATTAAATTTCTATTACTTCTATTAATACGTATTCACTGAATAGATATAAGAACTGAAGTCCGAGTCTGAGAGAAACTGATTCATAAGTTATACGAGTGAATGAGTATTATAAGGAAGAGATGTAATGCGCGCTTATTCTGAACAATGAAATATACGCAGAGTTATTATAGTAGGAAATACGTTAAAATTGTATTACCTTGTTTATTTATATTTGTGGTTTAGCTGCATTATTCATTGTGTGATGAATGCATTAGGCACATATAAAAAAGGTTTTTAGGGATATTTATAACTGTATAAAGGTAACATTTACAGGGCTAAACTGGAAAGAAATAGTTAAGTTTATAGACAAGAACATAGGGTACATTTTAGTATGATTCATCATCATCAAAGTATAAAAATAGGTTTGATAAAACAATATACTTGCAAGGTCAAATATCAATTTCCATATTATAGTAATCAAATGTCTATATGGCATGAAAAAATTTCATAAAAAAAGCTTCATTTATCGATTAATCAAGCGTCTCCGTTTCAGTTTGGACAAAATTGCTTTAATGTGTCCGGCGGATTTCCGGTTGTTCTCCTCTACAGTTCGCATTTCTCAATCGATTCTCGCGAAATTTTGTGAGCAGGTTCAATAATTAAATACTTTTTTATTGTCGATTCAGTTTTTGGATATTTTTCAAAATGGCGGAGATATGGAGGTTGAAAACGTAGAGAAAAACATATTTCATACAATCCGGAAACCCGCGAGGTCTTCAGCTCACAGAGCCTTTAGTAATAGTAAGTAGTTACTGCTAGGTCGTCCAAATTTAAGTAACCTGATAATAGATATCGATCCTAATCGACCCAGCAACGTATATAAGGATACGATAAGCAATCAAGTTTTGGCAAATGTTTTATTTATTTTTTATTTATTTATTTATTTGTGTTATAAAATTTGTATAACTCGTATTAGACCCAGGTTATGGGGACCCGTTAAACACTCACCAGACCAGCTGCGGTGAACAAAACAGCGACACTCTTCGACACGGTGAACCGATCGTGCGGCACTTGAGCGAACAGAGCGCCGAGCGAAAGCGCAAACGCTCCCGATGTCGATGTGTACACAGTGGCCGAGCTGGTAGTCGTGTGGAGTATACTCAGCCGGTATAGGTAGTTTGATATGAACCACTGGAACAAAATGCGGAATGAGAAAAACGAGCGGGAATGGTTCCGTGGTAAATTATTGTTTATTGATATTCTGCCTGTGACACGTACAGGCAAAAAGCATCTGACCACTATCTCCCCTGATGGAAAGTGACAATGAGGCCGAAGATATAACATGCCTAGAAGATACCTATTCTACACTAGACTTGGAGATCCTATACCTTTCGGGGTACAAAGACGGAGTTAATGAGTGCCACGATGACGTACTATTATTTAATTTGTGCCGCTGCTGTGTTCTCACTGACGTTACCCACAATAAGCTCGCTCAAAGGGATTTCGCTATATTTGATTAATATTTAATACTCTATCCTTATCACTTACAGGTAAAAAGAAAAGGACGGCGAGTCTCAAATGCCGCCGGGTAGCTGCCGCTGCGGCTCGTCTTTGCGCGTGTTCAGTCGCTCTCACTGACGCTGCCCACGATAATCTTGCTAATAGCGCCTCTCCTGCCATCGCAGCTGACATAACACGTACCTGATAAATAATAAAGGAATAATCTTCATTAAATAAGGTGCTTGCGTGGAACAAATGGAAAAGTTGAGCGTTAAACATAATCCATCATCAGATTAACGGAACACAAGCGTGCGACCATTGTAGACGCTAAGGGGAACGTAGTCAAAATTGTATCAGCGGCAATTTCTTATTTAGTAGTTTTCACGACTGCGTTTTTATTTAGTTTGAATTTGAATAATGAACTCCTGATTAATGCTGAGGTGTTTTATTTCTAAACAAACAACCTCAAGTAAACAATATCTAACTGAACAGTTAAAAGTATAAACATAAGAAAAAATTTAACAGTTGAGCGTTAAAAATAATCCATCATCAGATTAACGGAACACAAACGTGCGACCATTGTAGACGCTAAGGGGAACGTAGTCAAAATTGAATCAGCTGCAATTTCGTATTTAATAGTTTTCACGACTGCGTTTTTATTTAGTTTGAATTTGAATAATAAACTCCTGATTAATGCTGAGGTGTTTTATTTCTAAACAAACAACCTCAAGTACCTAAACAATACCTAACTGTAGTGTTAAAAGTATAAACATACGTACCTACTAGTATTGCCGCCTGCGTACTTTCTATATTTTAAAGCAGTGATTTAGGCTAGGAGTAAAATCGCCTCTATAAAACTGGTCCTGACCCACTACCTCATTTTTAAAGTAGCTTACAATCAACGTATTATAAGTAATTACCTATTGTAGTCAACTGCCCCCTTATAATGTAAAGGCCGAGTATCCGGCATAATCAAATAAGAATAACTTCCCATAATTTAAAATTAGAACACAGAATAAAATTCGTTCTATATTTCTGGCTCCGCATCTCTGTATATGCGTTATTTACCCTGCTTACTAAACAACACCTCTTTTGCATAATCTGTGACGACATTATTCTAATCATTTAACAAATGAATATTCAATGGGATGTCCTCGTTACATTTACAGTTATTATACTGTTATGAGCGGTATTACGTCTACAGTCTAAGACTATACTCAGAGTTACTTTGAGTTCGGATTCTAGCTTGCTCACGTCAAACCTGATCTTAACATAAGTGCCTTATTGGGTTGAAATAAAGATTGGAAGATCTCTATTTACCTTTATAATCTTAACCTATATATATATATATATATATAAATGATTCCCTATTTACCTTGGTCACGACTCACGCCATAATTTGAGAACTACTTTACCGATTTCATTATTTTTTTTAAAGTTTTCCAATACTTTGTAGAAGGTTCTAACGGAAAGAAATATAAACCAAATTGCGCAGAAAATCGGATGGATTTTTATTCGGGCGTTTGATGAATATGCTAACACAGGACGACGTGTCGTGACGGCTAGTATAAGATATTTTTTCTCTACAAGTATACTTTACCTCAGCAACTTTATTAAAGCGCACGGCTCTTGGCGCCGCATCGTCACTGTCCGTTGTTTCGCCAGCCCTCACGGGAACAAACGTGGAGTCACCCTGTAATACATAACACTGTTGAAATATCTAGAATTGCATCCAAAGTATAAATTATTAGTAAGCACACAAGAAATTTAAAATGGCCATATTTTGTTATTGTCATGCAATGACCACTAATTTTCAAGTTGTCTATTAATAACAAAAACTTATAAATCAGGCAGATGCCGTTATTATTCTGTAGCGAATGCCTCTCTTTTTCAATATATTTAGTTTTTCATTAATTCACATAGTGATTCTGAGCACGAAGAAAATATTGCGTAATTTTTTAACCAATATTCTGAATTGATAACGCAATGTATGCTTTAAATATCATACAGTGAACTTATAAATAGCGGGTGCTGGTTCTGAAATATAACTACTTAAGATTCAACTAATCTTATCCACAAGCTTGAAAATTATTTAATTAAAAAAAATATTATTCTAATTGCAATGAGCTAAAATGCTAGTGAATCTACCTTAGTGCTGCTTTCAGGAAGGCCTTCGCAGCCACCCTGTATAGCAAAATATTAAAGATATTACACGTATAATTCTTTCCCAGCATTGGGATATCATACCAAAAAATGTATAGCAGTGACGTAATTAGCTATTACTTTGCACATATTGTATGGAATGAAAACATGAACATGATAAACAAAAATTACGTTGATTTTACAACACCAATGTGCTATGTCGATGGGCGTTAGAAGCAACAGAAGTGGCATATAGATAACATTAACAAATAAACAACTTACCAAGCTGTTAGTTGATTCGTTGAAGTAGTTTTCATCATCTGTTTCAGCTGTCGGTTCTAATAATTGCTGTAAATAAATATACATTTCTCTTACAGCTTTAGTACCCATTTATTTATAACCAACTTCGCGCGGGCCGACAAATCATGAATATTTTCTAAAAAAAAAAAGGTTAATAAAAACGATTTTGCAGAAATACACACCATATATCTAGGCTTGAGCTACATATATGGTCTCGTAGACTTTTTGTATAGCTAATAATATTTAACACTAAAGCAGCTAGATTTTTTTTTGGAGTCGGTTTTTCAACCGACTTCAAAAAAGGAGGTTCTCAATTCGACTTCATGATGTTTTTTCTTGTATGTATGTTACGCGATATCTTCACCAATTATGAATGGATTTTGATGATTTTTATTTGGTTGAGTATACTTCAGAGGTGGTCCCATATAAATTTTATCGAAATCTGTCAAGCCAAAACCGAAATATAAGCGATGAAGTCGGTTTTTTAAGCTTTGCTTGTGTTTCAATTATTAATTTGCATACCCTTAAGCTAAGTCTTAGTTACAGAAATAAAACTATAACTATTCATTTTCAATATATTATTCATATCTAATAAACTATTACCTACATGCTTAGGTCATTTTAACATTAATGTTAAATCTTATTTAAATTGGGTATCATTACTTAATTGAGTAAACTTCGCCTAATCAGTAACAATAATTATTCCACTAAATTATCTTGTGTACATATTTAAGTCTGTGTTTACCTCTTAATTCCTCATCAATACTTATATTATAATGAATTAGAGTTTGTTTGTGAGTTTAAACGTAACTAATCTCCAGAACAACTGATTTGATACTGAAAAATCATTCACTAATTGAAAACTAATAATTAATGTAAATGAATTAATGATTTTTGAATTCATTAATTCGGAAATCTATCAGAGCGCCTGGTTGAGGCGACGCGTGATCAAAATGCTGGCACTTATTTGGCTTAATGTATCAGCATTACAATTCAGAGAGGCAATGCCACCAGCATGATGGGAAGAGGTTACTAAAGTGCTCCAGCTCCAGAGCTGGAGCACTTGGGTTACCTATAAGCTCAATGTCTTGTAGGTGAAATAGGTTTTTGCTGTATTTAGTTTTAGGAAATATAGGCAATTTGCCTGTAGATAGAAAGAAAAGAATAGAATGAATTAATGAATATTTATTTAACATAAGAGAGAAATACACATTATAATAATAGTTTCAGTGGGCCCCAAACTAGGCATGGCCTGTATCTTGGGTACCCAGAGTACCCAAGATACAGAATAGAGAATTAATAGAAAATAGAGAATTAATGTCCAGAAGAACTAATTTAATTTTGATAAATCTATTTATATACATTATAGTGTATACTATGTATATAAATAAAAACCTATTGCCGCATGTATGAAAGGACATCCTTTGAAAGTGTCTTGACTGATTTGATATGTTTGTGTAGTCAGGATACGGTTTATAGAACATTTATGGAAAATTTATTTAATACTAAAGCCTGTGCAGGTCACTAAATCTTATATATAAAATTCTCGTATCACAATGTTAGTTACCTTACTCCTCCGAAACGGCTTTACTGATTTTTACCAAATTTTATATGCATATTCAGTAGGTCTGAGAATCGGCTACTATCTATTCTTCATACCCCTAAGTGATAAGGGTTGTTCCAACTTAACATTTTTTTTAAAATTTTTGGTAAATTTTTATTTGTTTTTATTTTTTTATGATTCAGCGCTAAAAAATACATACGACCCTATTTTTTCACCCTTCTACAATCAACCCCTATTTTTTACTGGCCATTTTAATTTTCTAATATATGGCAAAACAACGTTTGCCGGGTCAGCTAGTTGTAATATAAATTCAATTATTCAAAGTTATTACAATACCTGTTATTCAAGTCCGAAAAACACTAAATGCTGTGCTTAAAAGTGATTATTGGACAACCCCTTTCATGAGATCATTTGATAATCTATTGAAAAACCCAACTCTGATACAATAAGTTAGGTTGGATGGAGCCTGGCAGGCTAGCATTTGGCCACTATTTAACCTGTTGGTAAGTGATGTGGTCAAAATGCATAATTTACTTTAAGCAGGATGTCACTGCAGATTTTATCATCTTGAATAACAATATGTGGCAATAAGATGATTTCACATTATCACACAATCATTACATGTCCCATACTTACCGTATAGTCTGCTGGTCTGCAGGGGTCTTTAGTAGGTGGTGTGAAGCATAACACCAGTAGGTAGATAAACAGCAGTGAGCTTCTGATGTACGTCACCAGAAATGGCCTCTCTAGCTTTTTATCTACGTACAAGAACTGTAAACAAATAAAATTACATAATTTTTTAAGTCAATAATATAACAATTTTCAATTCAAATTACATTTAATCCTACAAATTTTATAAATCCGTAAGTTTGTGTGTATGTTTGTTCCCTCTTCACGCTTTAAGGGCTGAACGGAGTTGAATCAAATTTGGAATGTACATAGCTTATAATTAGGATTAACATAAGGCTACTTTTTAACTTGATAATAGAGGGTGAAGCCGCAGGGCACGGCTAGTATTAAATAGATTGCTCTTTAGTCTGCAATCACTGAATAGATTTGGAATGTACATAATTATATGTGTAATAGATTAAATAAATAAACGCTTAACACTCACAGTTCCACAATAAGTTCGATGACTTTTGTTGTGGGTGCCCCAAACATTCACATTAAACACAAAATCATAATCAGTAACACAAATTTCCATTGCTGACAAACTTGTGTTCCCACTAGGAATCAAACCCAATACACCTGCTTAGAAGGCGAACCCAATTATTCCAACAGTTAGTTCATTAAGACATATATATTTATTTTAAATTCTTTACTAGCAGTGCCCTGCGCCTTCGCCTGCTATTATCGAGTTTAAAAGTAGCCTGTGTTAATCCTAGGAATAATCTATGTGCATTCCAAATTTCATCCAAATCCGTTAAAGCGTGAAGAGATTAAAAAATATATAATATGCATACTTAAGATAAATTGTAAGTAATAATACAATAATAATTCATTTAAGATATCTCATCACAATAACATTATAAATGTGTTTGTGTATAAGTTTGTTTGTTTTCTCTTTACACTGTAACAACTAAATAGATTTAGATGAAATTTGGAACGTACATAGCCTGTGGATTAACACATAGGATACTTTTTAACTTAATTTAAAAATAAAAGCAGGCTAAGTCACAGGGCACAGCTAGTATAACTTATCTTAGAGAGGAGTTATTTCAGTGCCACTTGAGACATTGCTATGCATTAATATAATCTAATACCTTTAAACGAGCAATTCTTGTATATATATATATATATATGTGTGTGTAATCAGGATCTCGAAAACGGCTCCAACAATTTTCATGAAATTTTGTATGCAGGGGGTTTCGGGGGCGATAAATCGGTCTAGCCATGTTTCAATTTTAGAAAACGTCGTTTTATCCATGATTTCAGCCGAGCAAGGCTCAGTCATCCGGGTACTAGTAATTAATAATTGCATTCTCATTCTGACAATTGATGTTACTATAACTAAGACAGCACTGAGATTATGGGATAAGACTTGTCTTTATCTTCATTTATGTATAGGTTTTGCATTGTCGATAGTTAATTTATCAACAAGCTTATTAAATTATGTTTTAATGTTATATCACGAAAATTTCGACTTACTTTGTAGTCCACTAGTTTCAGATAAATTAGTTGTCCTGCATCAGGATGAGCCACACTAGTCGACTACAAAGTAAGTCGAAATTTTCGTGTTTTAAGCCGGATATAACATTGAAACATAATGTGTAATACTCACGATAGTTTTAACTTTAAAAAAGCTTATCAAACATTATTTTCTTATTACTACTTATTATTATTGGTCGGTAGGTACTTACTTTCGTCACCTCTGAAGATAAAACCCAGAGTACAACAACAAGTAAAAGGATAAAAATTCCAAATGCATATTTCCTTTTGTTAAACGGTTGTGGGCCATCCTTGTTGTTCTTGTTGCCGGGCGAAACTCGAAAGTAGTTATGGCACAAAGGCAACATTTAAGCCGAATTCAAAGCACACAGTGAACTAAAGTTTGAATAGGTAAAGCAGGTTCATAGTTTCATTACGCGTCTAACGAATTAGTGCTAGGTAAGGTCAATGTTACTTTCACTTAACACCTTTGTATTAAAGAATCTCGCGTACAATGGACAAAACTATAGTGTTTATCAATAAAAACAGGAATTTTCTTAATAATTTTCCAATCAATTGTAAAACCAGCAACATTCATTCAGAAGGGTTTTTGACAAGTTTGACTTTTTTATGACATTTCTATTGTCATTGACAGGACAGAATTTGATCACTTTCCAGAATTCGTCTGTAACGATTGCAACGTTCATGAAATCGTTCCTGTTTATTGTGGTCGTGCCCTAAGTTTAACATGCCAAATCTAGATGGACAAAAACGAAGGCGTCGAATAGCAGCGGATTGACGTCTAATTCTTGTCATTGATATCGAGATTGACCTTAGGTATATATATTATTTATCTATGTGATTGATGTGTCAAGTAAAGTCAAGTTGTCAACTATTGTCAACACATTTAAGGTTATCTTTTAAACCCTTAAGTAAATAATTTTGAGATTTTTGACTAAAAACATCAATAATAACTTGGTAATCAACTAGCAAAATGAGTGCTTGCAACGTCGATGTTATAAAAATGGTCGGAAAATATTATAATGTGCCTGTGGGCACAATTTGCTACAATACCGATAGGGTAAACTTTTGCATACAACATTTTTCTATAACTATTAATTATTATTAATCATTTGATTATGTATAACTGTTCTTATCTCGACAGGTTTTAACCACAGTTTTAGACAAACAAAATGTTGAAGGTTTCGCTACCATCATTCTGAGGTTGGTAACAAAAACCGAACCCAAAATGAGCCAAGAGCAAACTCTACAAGGCTACCAGTGGTTAGAACACATAGCAATGTATGCTAACCAAGCTGCCGGGAACCCTTCTTTTGCAAAAGGGTTTTTAGAGGTGAGAACAAAGCTGCAAGTATATTTTTTTATTATCTGAAACTTTCCTGTTACAGGCACTGGTTCTCTCACTCTTTCTATTCTTTTTTTCAGTCATTGTATTGTATTTATTACATCTTATCAAGTTAAAAAGTAGCCTTTGTGTTAATACTAAGTATAAGTAATGTACATTCCAAATGTCATTCAAATCGGTTCAACTTACAGTGTGAAGAGAAAACAAACATACACACAAACTTTCGAATTTATAATATTAGAGATAGTATGGTAGGTACTCAATTTATTAAAATTTTATAACTACATAATTTCACAATACCATAGGTTTCCACTGCCAAAACATCTTACAAAAGCATGTTGAGAACATTCAAAATGCAGATGACTGCATGTAACGGGACCATGGCCAATACAACTTGGCTGAAACATTGAGTTGATTTTATTTATATAGCATTAGCCATGCTAGGCAGAACTATAGTGATAAATTTAGAAAGGAAAAATTATCGCTTGAGGCGGGATTTGAACCCGTGGCCATAGGGTCTCATGCCCTATTGCTCTAACTGCTGAGCTACTCAAGCCTCGCCTGAAGCGACGAAATTAACCTTTCCTTATTATTAACGTCTTACGGGGACGTGAGTAGCTCAGCGGTTAGAGCAATAGGGCATGAGACCCTATGGCCGCGGGTTCAAATCCCGCCTCAAGCGATAATTTTTCCTTTCTAAATTTATCACTATGAAACATTGAGGTAAAAAAAATAGTTTATAGAGTTGTTAAGTCCCTAGATATTACCTAAACTATGTGTTCGAATGGTGAAAGTTTAAAAGTTACAATCGCATTTAACAAATTATTCAACAAAATAAATACAGATCTCCCAACCTAAGTTTGTATGCGGTGGGATGGCGCTCATAAAAATACTCGTACGCTACCAAAATGTGGTGTTCGTTTTACACTTTCCCACATGTCAAGTTATGGTTGTCAAAATGTAGTAAGATCTGATTCAAACCCACAGATACCAATCTACATAGGATACTATGCAATCATATCTTTAAATAATTTCCACTTTTTGTAATTGGGCCACATATAGAATATATTAACAATAACCAAAATTATTATTATGACGCTATAAAGATATCTAACTACCTAGCCCTCAAATCAATATTTGCATGTCACTATTATGAACAAGTGTGTGAACTATATTGATACACTTAACCCTTCATCTGTTTATACCTACACTTGAAGCAAATAAAATAAAAATTAAAATAAAAATAATAATTAACATATTCATTTTTCTTATTACAGGATATCAATAAGTCACTAGAAAATAGTTCATATTTAACAGGACAATGTTTAACCGTGACAGACATAGCTGCTTATTATGTGCTGTATCCCTTATTGGTAAGTTATTAATAAGTCCTCATTAAACAATCTTTAACAATATGTTATAAATAAGTAAGTTAATTTTAATCTAACAATATTTTTTTGTTATATTGTAATTTTAATTACAACCAAGTTGTCTTAATTAAGCCGTCTAAGCCATCTTCTTGGTCTCACTGGTCACTCGATGAGCGCGTAAACATATTGATCTTTTTACATATTGCCTTTATTTAAGCTCACACAATAAGTTTTTTGTCATCTTATGGAATCTCATTGCAAGATCGCTTGAATTGTGGTCAATCAACAACAATGTCTGGGAGTATATAGAACTGCCCATGGGCTTAGTTGGGAGAATGTTCGCCTTCTAAGCAGGGGTATCGGGTTCGATTCCCGGCGGGAACACTAGTTTTCTCCCCAAGGAAAATTTATGTTACTGGTTCTGTTTGTGATAGTGTTTGTGATGTGAATGTTTCCGGCATCCACAAGTAATCGAACTTAGTGTCCGGCTGTGAGTGTGAAAGCGATTATGTTTTTATGCTTATGTTTATATGAGTATCTTCAAGATATGCATAATGCATCTTAGCTTTCATGAGGGTAGCCTGATCCCTAGATGTTCCATTCTCACGCCTTGTTAGTCAATAATGAGCTTCACCCTTTTGTTAATGTCCATTAACAAGCTCTAGTAGTCCAGTGTCTCCTGCAGGTAGATGAAGATTACACTGGCGCGTCCAGCACTGTCTATGTTCATTACAAGCCAACAACATTGCCACTATTTGCAATTTGCCAGATTAACGTTTAACCTTTATCTTTTCAGGAACGTCTCTCAGTCCTAGAAAAGGAATCCTTAATTCATGTCTGCCGTTGGTCGAAGCATATTCAGGCGCAACCCAAAGTGTGCTCCAGTAAACCTCCCTTACCTTTAAATACCTTATCTCTGAAAGGATTGGCTCCAGCATCCCATTAATGAATAACATTATAATGTTAATTTTCCTTACAAGTTGGAAAAGCCTATAAATATCATTTGTATATGGATTGGTAGGAATAGTGTTTGATTCTTTAGATCCCAGAGGGCTTAGCACAACCTCTTAAGCAGTCCTATTTCAATATTACATGAGTTAATACCACCATGCCCAACTAACAACTTCAACTTCTTCTTTAAATGGTGACTATAGGGCAGTCACATGATAATTCTGCCAATATCGCTTATAGTTAGGAGAGCAGTTTAAAACAATTCAAACAATACTTTTAAATATGCCTGGTAACTTCAAGTTACTAATACAACTTCTAGTACAAAGATAGCTAATAGTTGAGTAATGGAGGAACTACCATGCCCATTTTACCATCTAACAACAAGACTAACTGACAAATTTCAACGTCCGTTTATGGTTTACTTACCTCCAGTTCACTTAGTGTTTCATTTCTACGTTGATCATGCATACAGCTAAGAAGTGGAACACATTACCTGTGTCCTTGTTTCCCGAACAGTATAATCTGGGAGTCTTTTGATCAAGATTGAATATTTCCTAAGTAAGCATGCAATATCTTCGGCTGCATCATCACTTTTCATCAAGTGGGGAGTAGACAAATGATATTTGTACCAACGAATGTCAATGTATTATTAAAGTTAGACTGCTATAAGAGATTGTGGTAAGGACCTTGAAACCAACACTAGATCAGCCAGTGTTGTAGGAGCCAGTCTCTCTTGTGACTAAAACATGACTTGTGACTAAAACATGTCTTGTGACTAAGACATGTGGTTTTTTCAAGTTAATTATTTAATTTTGCTACTGTCCTCCTTTGAAATGGCAAGAAGGAAGTATTATTGATGACAATAATAATATATTTTTTACCTTAATATGTATTGGACGTTTTTTTAAGAGTTGTTTAAGGACCCGCATCCGAATGCACCTGCATGTGGGAACGAATATAATCTATGAATGAGGCTTGGGTAAATCACAAAAGCATTCCCATGGAGGGTTGACGTCAGGCAGGTAGGGAATCAGTGAAAGCTCATATGACATGTTCATTTGCATAATTTTACATGTCATAAATATGAATATTATGACTACTTTTATGACTTTGGGACTTAAATAACTAAGGGTTTAAATAAGAAAATAATGTTAAAATTTTATAATAAAAAAGATATTCTATAGCTATAAATGTTCGAAAGAATAATAGTTAACCTATATTTGAATCTCATGCATACTCGTAATCCCTATTGTCATGATTCAAAAACCTTGGCTGTTACCTATAATACCCATAATATGTGAGTATTAATTAAATTAAAAAAAATATTGCATGGGCAGGGCACATAGTACACAGAACTGATGGCCAATGGGGCCGAAAGGTTCTTGAATGGAGGCTACGGACATTGGCGTATCTAGGGTAATTTTCCAGGAGTTGGCCTGGGTCCAGAAAGATTTGACAATTGAAGGTGAAGCATATGCAATGGGTAAAAAGAGTGTTAAGTTAAGTGATATTAAGTTTTAAGTTAAGGCTATTGATTATCAGAATATTTAGTTTAGGTTTAGTCCAGTATCAATACACAACATTTCGAAATTTTGCTCAGCGCTCAGTGTATAGGTACTTGTAGTCAAGTATTACAAAATGTTTAAAGATCAAACTTTAAACCTACACCTGCTTGCGAATTAGTCAAACTAATACACTTGGCTTTCGCGCGTAGCTTGTCTCATCCGGAAGCTATAGGGTTCATGTTTTGTAAATTTCTTTAACACTTGCCTAAAATTATACACTGGACATGAATCTTAAGCCTATCCAAACCCCCTCCTCTCCCGCCCAAGGCGGCAGACACACAATGTGGACGGACGACATGGAAGCCGCTGGATGCAGGCAACTTCCAACCGTTCTTATTGGAAATCTTTGGGGGATGCCTATATCAAGTGGACTTCTTGCGGCTGAGATGATGATTTTGATGATGATGTATTAATTTGCGGAATTATGATCACTCATGATTGGTGATAATGCAGTAAAACGTCGAGTTACCTATGAACCTGTAGGTTTAAAATAATATATTTTTTCTCACTATAAAATTGTAAATTGTATTGCTTTGCAATATATTGGCTGATGTCATAAAATGTATAATGTCATCGTAAAATAAGTTACAACAATGATTTTTCCAAGAACAATATGCGGGTTTTATGTTTTGTGTTTGCTGTTCTTCAATACTGATGTAAGTAAAGTTTTTACATGAAAATGTGTTTAAATATCCTAAAATATTAACGAAATTGATTCACGTCCTTCCTCATTAAAAGACTTTGGTACTTACGGATATTACAATAGAACTGCTCCCTGGCGTTTTTATAATGCTTTCACATTCTCATCCCTAAACTAAGTTCGATGACTTAAGTCGTGGGTGCCGGAAACATTCACATCACACACGCAATCACAACCAGTACCAGAAACACAAATTTTCCATGGGGGAAAACTTGTGGGCCGGAAATGGAAATCGATACTCCTGCTCAGAAGGCTAACTATCACTCAACTAAGCCATCGGGAAGTTCAAAAATTTACTCATTAATCAAGGTAACTTGCCACAAATAAATATGTTAAAAAATATCAATAGATCTGTCTGCAAGAAACAAGTCAAATATATTCGAATGCGGAACAAAATGACTAACGTTGGTTAATTATAATTATTTATTTGACTTACTTTTGGAATCGATTTTTATTTTATTTTTTTAATTTTACACTTTTTGGTTGATAAGACTTTTATTACGCGTTTAAATAGGAACTTTGTAAACACATAGATAAACTCATTACCCTCCTTTACGTCGCACAGTCAGGTAAAAAGCTTTAGGTATTCAGTCGAATTGAGAACCTCCTTTAAGGAATCATCTTAAAATTGTAGACGACCCAGTTGGCGCAGTGGACAGGTGTCCGCCCTCTGCGCCGTGGGTCCTGGGTTCGATTCCCGGCAGAAGCACAAATTCCTTCCCAAGGGATATTTGTGCTTCTGGTTATGGGTGTATTGTGTGTGTGTGATGTGAATGTTTCCGGCACCCACGATACAAGTATTTGAACTTAGTATGGGGCTGTGAGTGTGAATGCGTTTGTTTGTTGTTTGTTTGTATTCTATTTAGGTATAATGTCAGTTTTCAGAATCGGCGAAAATCAGAAAACTCTTCCCTCTGCCAAAGCAATTGTTTCCTCATGAATTGAAAAACGCCAGTTTGGACAAACCTCTGGTCTACCACCCGCAACCGTTCTCCTTCCCCGGATATCCAGTGGTTCTCTACTTATAAATTAAGGAATACATAACATAACATAAACGCTTTCACACTCACAGCCCCACACTAAGTTATATTACTTGTGTCATAGGTACCGGAAACATTCACATCACACCCACAGTCACACATAGAACCAGAAACCAATTTTTGTATATCCATTTGACTACTAAACGTTGTTAAAATACAAGTCGACTATTACTTCGGTAATAGTCGACCTGTATTTTAACTTTATTTGTACCGAAAAGGGTGGAACTAACCCCTAGTAAAATGTCATGTTTGTCTACAAGTAGCACCCCGCCATGTGCAATCGAACTGTACATATTATTCTGCTTTTTTTAGTGAGTAGACTTATAATTTATTCGTTGAGTGAGTGGCAATTGCATTCGTAAAAATGAGACAAAAAGTAATTAATTATGTATAAGCTATGCAATGTTTATAAGTATATGGTAATTCATTAGAAACAATTTAAACAGTGTTTTTTTTTCTCACACACTTTATTTGAATGCTTTGTAATGCTTGAGATCCGTCTAAAATAAAATTGAATGCCTGTACCAAATTTGTCAAACGATATTTACAATTTTAATAATATTTAAAATAAAATTGGCAGGACGTTCAATTTAGTTTGGAAGATCTCCGACTACCTACGTGTACCTACCTCATAAGATTAATTATTTATAATTATTTACATATCATTTTAATGCATAAATTATTTACAAAACAATAGGTTTAATTATATCTACTGATGTTATTTTACGAATACATTAAATCGGTATCCTTTTTATAGCCGCTCGTCGTTTTTTAATGATCATGACTATTGTTGTGTCCACAGACCGACCACAGAGGTCTACCAAAGATTTCGAGTCTTTACCTACGTATACCTACTACAATATATTAATTTCCCTGTGGTTAATACAGTTCCTAGGAACCAAATTCTGAATCGAAGCATTTGCTTCAAACAGTACCTACGCATCTGTCTGCGATTAAAGCATAATATACATAACCACATAACGACTGTGGTGCAGTATAGAACAGCTAGTAATTCACTTTAGACAGTCTAAAGGCCTTTACACAATGGTCGCATTTGTTTCGAACCGCTGCGCTGTCACCAGGTGGTCCAGTGTGGCACCCATGAGATTAGCGATAGTTTGTATGTGCGTGCGTAAATACACGTGTATCACTGTATGCTCGAAACGTGGTTTTAGGCCGCTTATGGAGACTTTGTTTGGCGTTAGATTGCTGTTCTGACTGAAATGTAGAAACTGTTCCACAGTCGATATTATATTCACATATGTTCATAGTCTAGTAGACATATAAAGTTGTATGTTAGCTAGGTAGTTTTAGCCTTGTCGCTGGATGGCTGAGCATCTGGTTTTCGGTCGGAGAAACGCAGCATCAAGCACCGCTCCAACTTGTTTGAATAAGAACAGCCGTTGTCTTCCGCCTCTGTATATAAACAACCATATGTCAAATAAATACTCGCTAACTGAGGAAAACCATACTCAGTTAGCACAACCTATTGGAAATAAAATAAATGAAGAAGAAAAGTAAAATATGAAGCGGGACTTGAGAACACGCGGCCGTCGGTGCCTATCTAAAAAAGACGGTAGTTCCGGACGGAGTTTGAAGGTAGGTGTATAAGTTGGATCAGTTGACCGAGCCCAGTCTCATATTTCAATGCATAAAAGTACCTACTTCTTCTGTCTCGAATAACATCTCGGGAACTTTGTGAACTCGCAGGTAATTAAATTTGATTGAAAAATTGATGTAAGTCCTATATAGAGACAGATTCTGCTGCAATATCAGCTGGTTCTCAAAAAATTACGCCTGGTTGTGCTCTATAGCCTGCTTTACGTTATCTAGAGTAAATCTACAATGTTTCGTTTGTTTCTGAGCGTTAGACTAAAAAACTTTCACAAGTAGATAACCCGAAAAAAACATGTCAATTAGGTACAAAATCACGCTAGAATCAGGAACAAGAAACATAAGATAATTACTCTCTACTAAGTTCAGGAACAAAGAAGATATCTAGTACTTGAGACATTTCACGTGGTGGGGGTTGTGTTAAGGAAACCAGTAGGCGCTTCTTCTTGTTACAGGTCATGCAGTGCCAGGTCGGCCAACAGAGATATGTTTTTTTTCTCTTGTTGTTTTGAAAGTGCCTATCCATAGGGTAGGAGATACAATACCTACCTAATATTTTTTACCCAAATTATGTAGGTATTAGTATTTGCAGTATGTAATTTATCTGGCAAAGTTAGACTTAGCCCGTCTATAGGGACCAGTAATGCACCGATCTAATGAAAAATATATTTTATTTATTTGAATTATCTTTAGATATTAGAATTATTAAGATATTTTATGTTAAACATCTAGGTCATAAATTAGGTCTTGATTATTCTAAAGAGAGTTAAATAAATAGATAAAATAGCAAATTTATGCTAAGTGAAAGACTACTTTGGATACTCTGTAGGTACCTATAGGTATGCGTAGATATATTCTGACTGTCATGTACACATAACTTTAAAACTAGTTTAAACCCATTTCAGCTTTTGGTCTACCTTAGGGTCCTTTTTTTTATTTAAGCTGACCATAAGTTGTCTCTTATTACCTGACTGCAACTCCTGGAAACAAGCGCTGACCTGGTCCTTCAAAGCAGCCCTGGACTGCTGTGACGTCACTGAGGACTGCACCTTGCTCCACAGCTCCGCTTCACGGGGAATACCTCTCGAGTCCACCTTTGATCGTTTAGAACATTAGTATAATTCTTGTCAGTCATTATTTGTTAACATATGTAACGAGTAAGAATGTGGTTAAAGGTACTTACGACTTGTAAATTGGCGAATACACATTGACTCAGGCACTGTAATAATAAAACAACTTATATATTATTAAGCGAGACGAAAGCGAGGGCTATGAACTTTATGTATAAGCATAGTATAGGGAGGAATAATTGATCGAGCGAAGCGAGATTTCCAAGTTGATTTGGGTGATTTGGCACGTTGTCCGGCTATCCGTCCATCCGTCTGTCAGAGTCATCTAGCGTCTAAACCATGCAAACAAACAACTTCAAATTCTCAGAGAATATGTAAAGCTATGGCCCAAAGCCAGAAATGGCAAATAAAATAATACAAATGATTTTATTGAGGGGGCACTCATACACGTAAGTACGTGGGTAGTACATTTTTTTATCAACCCTTGTGGGGTATCGTTGAAAAGAGCTTTGCAAGTGGAGTACGAAACCGGTTATCTATGTTGTAAAATAACAATTTGGTAGGTCACCAAAGTCACTGTTTAAAAACAGTGAGTTTGGTGACCTATTTATTATATTTTGTCCCGAGGTCTATCTCAAAAACAGCTTCACATTTAATGCTAAAAGTTACGTATAATATCCGTTATATCCTGTACTTAAACAACAAATACAGAAATCAAACAATTAATAAAAAAAAGTTATAAGCAACGAACCTCAAAAGATAGTATCCTCTTAATAGAGAATACTATCATATAATTGTATATTCTATATAATTGTCTAATGACAAAATGAAGGCGCAAGATCTCAGTTCGGGGCGAACAACTAGTAATATATTTAGGGTCATGTTACCTTGTACCTAACCCTACGTTGACCGATTTGAATGATTTTGAAGGGTTCCAAAGAAACTTGAAGATTTGAATGATACTAAAGGGTTCCGTACACATGAAGTCAGTTGTAGATTTTAGGTTAATTAAAGTACCTGTTCATTATCCGGCTTATAGAGCAACTGTTCGCTGCGCCTAGTCCTGTTCATACCAATATTGCCATCCACACTTGGATAGCTCCCTGTTGCAGCTTTAGGTACGACATTCAACAGCTTCTCGCCTGCATTCCCACTGCCATACCCGTCGTAGTCCAAATCCGTAGCATTAATCACAAAGATCTGGTCTTTCAAATCACTGGCATTTCGTCTCTCTTGGCTGTATTGATTTACATCTTGTTTGGTGCTGTCTATTTGAGGTGAATCTGCTAAGCGCTTTTGTCGCTGAGAGGTCGGGCTCGTGTTTGAAGTGACGCTTTCCGAGCAAGTTTTCAGCGCTGCAGCGACTTCATCTTCCAGCAAACGAATGTTACCCTCTCCTGAACATTTCACCAAAGGGAGAAGTGCGAGGAGTATCACAGCATTCACAGCGCTCTGCATTGTACTGATTGACGCTAGTTTTAGATTTTTCTTTTTAAATAGGGTTGGCACAGGATGCATGACAGTTAGGGTTGACACTTGACTGACAAGGGAAACGATTATCGTGCAATGGTTCCGGCATCGTACAATGGTCTTTCTACAGTTGACTGTGATTGATTTTTATTGTGGTGAAAAGGAGAATGGTTGATATTAGTATGACTAGTTACCTACCGTCATTCGTATCTATATCTTGGATATAAGAGAAGAAACAAAACGCAGTTTCATCAAGTTCATATACTTATTTGATAGTTGAACTGCCCATTAGCGCGTTCGGCTTATAAATAGGGTAATCGCGATCGATTCCTGGTTAGAACACAAGTTTTCTCCCTAAGTAAAATTTGTGCTCAGCGGGTAACACCGCGGGGAGCAGCTAGTTGACTATAAAGCGGCGTATTGGATTAGATCACATGTGCATAATGTATCTAATTAGTGCAGCTCATCGCTCATCTGCGCTTCCGACAAATAAATTATGCATGTTCATAACCGATGATGACATCTATTGGAATACGTAATTATATCTTCTGTACTATATGACTAAGTTATGTTGCTAGTAATGACTAGGTAGGAATATACTCACATAGATCCGTAAATATTGGAATCAGGTTTAATAACTCAGTAAGATGCCTCATTATGTCACACTAATATTGTAAAAGCGAAAGTTTGTGAGTGTGTTGGTATGTTTGTAACTTCTTCACGCTCAAACGGTTGAACCAATTTTGAAAAATTTCGTATGGAGTTAGCTTACGTGCGTAAAAGATGTTAAAAATTTAAACGCAAGCAAGCTTCACCGCTTTATTTCCGAAACCCTTGATCAGTTCTTGGCAATTTTTATATCGATATCATACCCTATCCTGGATAAAACGATTTTTCCAAATCTGTTCGGCTATCTTCAAGTAACCGCGTAACCAACATACAAATAATAAACATACAGTCTCATTCAGAACTCCTCTCTCTTAGAAGTTGGTTAAAAATGTAATATCTTATCTGCCTATGTTGCCTAGAATATGTCCAATAAATCAAACAAAGATTTGTCATACTGATTTATACAAGTGCATTCAATTAATTTAACATTAAAATTAACGATAAAAGGTACTTACTGTAAGAGGTATATTTATTGATAGGTAGGTAATAGGTATATAGGTGATTTGTCAAGACTTGGGAATTACCTGTCAACATGTTCATTTATTTACTATTAATGGATGTTTCTGTTCATACAATTGTAAATAAATAATATATAAGATATTTAAGAATCGATTTGTAACCATATGGGAAAAATAATAAAAGTGCATTATTGTGTTTATTAGGTAAACTATATTAAAATAACTATTAATAGAGCTATATCTAACATCTAAAAATATAATATTAATGACAAAGCCTCTGAAACTGTATTTTCAATAGGTACATTTAAAAACGATCATACAGTAAAGAAATTTATCGCACTTACATGTCACACAATTTAGATTATAGTTATGAGGTTTTATTTATTATTATCATCACACAAATGCAAAGTTTGTGTGTGTAAGTGGTACCTAAGTCTGTTTTTCTTTATGCCCTATAACAATTTGAATTAAATTTAAAATGTACTTAGATTATTTATAATGAGAACATGAAACATCAAATATCTGCTTAACAAAAATGTTATCAAATGGGTAAAACTTTAACAAAATTCTAAAGCTAAGTCTATAAACTAAATTTAAATAACACTTCCCAGACTTCATAGTTAATTTAACAGTCTTTTCAATATAATTATAATAAGATATGCCCACTATCATCACACGTAGAATAACTTTATTCTTACCCCTTGCCATAATGTCCCCATTTACTATTCCCCCAACCACTCCAAGAAGCTACATTACCACTACCGTATACCCTCACAGCACTGGTTCCATACGTTCCATAACTGCTACCAGCTCCGAAAAGACCCGACCTGAGCGTAGAACCTAAATTCGACTTTAAACCTGAACCAGGAGAGCTGATACTCGTTCCCAGGCCTGCTACACTTTTGTAAGTATTTCCTATGACCCCTGGAATTGCAGCTCCTTTTCCATAAACACCGGAGAGGCTGAATGTTACAGGTATGTGGACGCCTAGGGCTGGTTGTGGTGAATTGAAGCTCGGCCAGAACATTCGGCTTTCGACTGCAGCTGGTTTTACTGTTGTTGTTGTTTCTGAGAAAGGAAACAAGTCAATATACTAAAAAATCAAAAGACGCAGTCGGGCGTAAAAAGTGAACAAACTTTTCTACCGACTTCACAAAAAAGGAGGTACTCAATTCGCCAGTTTTTTTTATGTGTGTTACCTCATAACTTCTTTCTACTTGTACCGATTTTAATTCTTTTTTGTTTGAAAGCTGTTGCTTTTCCATTGGTCCCATTTAAATTTGATCAAGATCTGTAGTTTTTGAGTTATCGTCAATAATGCGTGTATAATACAAGCGGTGAATTCGTTTTTTTTTAAACATGGCATGCATTTAATTATTTTATTTTACACTTTTTCGACAATAATTAACTTTGAATTGACAATAACCAACTTTAAATTATTATAGATCCTAAATGGTCATTCGATATTAAAAATTATTACGTAACTATCATTTACAACGTGTGTTCCCGGGTATCAAACCCGACACCCGCTGCTTAGTAGATAAACGCGTAATCAACTACGTCAGCGGCCAGTACAACGCCTCTCTGTTTTGAGGGTATAACATAGTAATATCATGCTTTAAAAAGAAGGTGCTTTGTATCTGAATCAATTCTGCTTTGATTTGACTTCAATGAAATTTATATACAACCAAAGTTGTCGGAACTTTGAAAGTGCAACAGTGTGTCTTACCAATTTGTTCATTCTCAGACACATGTCTTACAGGTCGTTCTGCTCTTTCCTCCACAGACCATCCCCACATAGCCTCAGGACTTATGCTACCGCTGGTCATTACCAAAGGTGGACTTGGTGCTAGGTAGAGCGAAGGGTCCAGCACTGCAGATTCTGCTATCCGTGATGCGAGGACTATTAATGTTATTGTGGTCTGAAACAATGTTTTTAAAGAGACATTTCAACATAACATAAAAGTTTATACACTGACAGCCCCTCACTAAGTTCGATGACTTGTGTCGTGTCGAAATACAAATTTTCCTTGTGGAGAATGCCGGAAACGTTTAAATATCACACAAACAATCACATCCAGAATCAGAAGCAAAAATATCCCTTGGAACACTTCATCATGTCAACTTTTGAATTATAAAAACGATGTGAGAGCGGTTTCCGTTTATTCCAAACTTATAACACCACTCTGTTTGAGTTGGGGATAAAAAAGTAAGAACTGACAAATTATATAATGCAATATACTTATACCTACAGCTACATACAATACATTTTAGTAAGTAGTTAGTATGGTGTGAGTACTTATAATTATATAGTGTTATAAACTTATAATCTGCAGTTAATTCAATAACCATTAGCTATAGTTTTTTTTATTCAAGTTATACCTTTAGTATGATTAATTGGTTACCTACCACAATAAGTTCAAAATAAATAGATATTTGTTGCGTATGGAAATCATAAATAACCTACCTACAAATAATTATTATGTTAGGTATTTTTTTGCTAATTTTCCTTATAAAAACTAATTAAACACTTGACTGAACCGCACATCAGGTTTGTCCATCCGTCAGTCAGCTAAACCATTCAAACAAATAACTTCAAATTGTCAGAGACTAAGTAAAGCTGTGGCTCAAAGCTTAAAATGCCAATTAAAATGAAATTTCCGTATGAATATATTAAGGGAGCCCTCTCACACACTAGGGACTTCATAACCATATACAAAACCCCCGGGGCGCGCGCCTCTGTCGCTTTGTATATCATGTCCCTCAGGTGTAGGTTATCGTTGAAAAGAGCTTTAAAAGATGAGTGCGAAACCGTTTATATAAAACTTATGCTGCGAAATAACAATTTCGTAGGACACCAAAGTCACTGGTTTAGACATATTTTGTCCCGGGGTCTCAAAAATGGCATCTCAAAATCGCATTTAAGGTACATTTGAAACTTACTTAAGATAATTGTTATATCCTATACTTTAAAAACAAATACAAAAATCAAATTAGATATTACTATAAGCAGTTAACCTCTTAAGTTTTTCTCTGTTAGTATGTAGGCGTGAGGTCTCAGTTTAGGGTGAACACCATTATAAAGTCGAAATACTGCCTTTTTATTACAATTTAATCTATGCAAAATTTTTTAGAACAACTCCTAATCACAAATAGTCGCTCGTCCTGCATAAACAAAAAGAACCCAAATAATAATTCTTAAAATCCAAAAACATTAGGCAACACAGTAAAAAAGGATTAAAAACAAAACTATTCGAATCGAGATCCTCCTCATATTTAAAGTCTTCTAAAAACACTCCAATCTAAAATGTCACGAATGTATCAAACAAAAATGTTAAAAATAAAAGACTCACCAACATGTTCAAGTAAAACCAGCCGACGTTGTTCCTTCGACACAAATGAGCTAATCTGATGTAAGTTGGGAAGAGAAAGCATTTCTCCCACTTTGGAAGTTTACGACCCCGGCTCACCACGGTCAAGGTTGACGAAAGTGAACGACCAATATTACGTAGGTGGTTACGGCATACGTGTAATATTTTCTCTACATAGTATTAAACAAAGTCGCCGTCCACATCTGTCTGTCTGTTTATCCGCTATCTCCTCCTAAAGTACGCAACGGATTTTAATGCGGTTTCACCATCTGATAGATATTTTTTCACGGAAGGCTTATATCTAATCTATCTAAACGAGCAATTTTTGTATATATATTTATTTATATAATCTAAATCTCGGAAACGGCTCCGACGATTTTCATGAAATTTAATATGCAGGGGTTTCGCGGGCGATAAATCGATCTAGCTAGGTTTAATTTTTAGAAAACGTTTTACCAAAAAAACCGAGCTAAGCTCGGTCATTCCGGTACTATATAATAAAACCAAGTTCAGTTTATATGTAAGTAGGTAAAGTAATGTTTTGCAACCAAGTCGCTAAAAAATAAATTTACCTGGCTTACGAAAGGATGTACTAAATAATTATAGTTAATCTTAAATCCTAAACAAAACTCTGCGAGGGCTTATCTATTACGGTTGACTCAAAGTAGGTAACAATTTCTTTATTTTTTGTATAAATTACATTAAGCCGGGCGGGTAGCTAGTATGTTATAAGTTGTATGACGAGAAAGGGGACGTCGGGCTTCATTAATACATGAACTCATCGGGTAGCTACGTACTTTGATTGCTCGGTTGGAATTTTTTGGAGATTCCGGAAACAGACATCGCACCAATATTATAAAGGTAAAAGTTTGTGAGTGTGTTTGTATGTTTGATACGCTTTTGTTGTTTTCACGCTGAAACAGCTGGATGCAAAACGAATCGAAGCGAACGAAATGCCAATTTTGATGAAATTTGGTACAGATGCAGGTGAGACCCTGTATTACACAGATTACTTTTTATCCCGGGATTCCCGCTGGTCCAGGACTTACGCGAATAATACCGCGGGGCAAAGCTATAGTGTACCATGGTTGAAATACCTCCAGTTCGCTCGAAGCGTTTCGCTTCTACGTTTATCATCCGTACAGCGAAGGAGTGGAACTCATTGCCCTCGTCTTTGTTCCCCGAACAGTATAATCTGGGAGTCTTCAAGTCAAGAGTGAATAGGTACCTTCTAGGCAAGCATGCTACATCTTCGGCCGCATCGTCGCTTTCCATCAGGTGAGATTGTGGTCAAACGCTTGACTATCGTACATAAAAAAAAAAAAACATATAAAACTGGTCCATCGACCTTATAGTGTGGGAGTCTAGAAGCATTTTTTAAAGTACGCATACTTTAAAATATTCCTTGATTATAACGTTGTTTTTTTACTGTTGTCTTAGTTGACTGTGCGTTCGCCCAATACAAGTTTTCTCCCCAAGGATAATATGTTTCTGGTTCTGCTGTTTTTGTGTGTGTGATGTGAATGTTTCTTGCACTCACGCCATGCCATCGAACTTAGTGTGGGGCTGAGTGTGAAAGCGTTTATGTTTTTATAACTTAAAAGTAAATAATTATTTATTATTGCAACTTTGCAACTTTCGCGATTCGAACACATAGTTTACTCCCGTAAACTATGTGTTAAAGTCTCGAGATATTACGTAAATTATTAATTATACCCGTATGTTGTATTTTTTTAATCTCTGATAGGGTAGCGGTTGACTCTCTCGCCTGATGGTAAGTGATGGTGTGGTTGAGGATGGATAATACGGTAGGCCTAGAATGACGGTATATAGGTATAGCTACTTTTGTTTTCGTTTATGTCCATCAAAAAAAATCCTAAAATGTATTTCGTGTTTTTTTATTTGATTTGCTTTTTAATCCTTAAAATGCAGTTTCTTGTATTGTCACTTATTGTTATATACTTATTCATCATATTTTACCTTATATTTTGGGTAGATCCTGGGTAAATATTTAAACAGAAACAGGTCAAATAATTACGTCTACATTTGTACACCTTTGTTTTTGTCAAAACATCGTTATTTATTTGGGTTTTTCTGATAAACCAAATGAGTCACTTAACCACTTGTTTTAGAAGTTACGATGTCATTTAACACACCTTGTGGTCAGTTTTAAATAGCTAGGTATCTCGTTGTTTTAATGGGGAGTTAGATCATTATTGGTAGATGATGGAAGATCTCAGTATTAACTGTAAGGAAGTCGACATTACGCAGACGGTCATAAAAGCTCATGCCAAGTATTATTCACAATTGTTCTTGTATACCGTTTGGTGCTTGGGATATGGTTATATTATCTTCGACCCAGTTGGCGCCGTGGACATGTGCCCGCCCTCTGCGCCGTGGGTCCTGGGTTCGATTCCCGGCAGGAGCACAAACTCCTTCCCAAGGGATATTTGTGCTTCTGGTTCTGGGTGTAATGTTTGTGTGATGTGAATGTTTCCGGCACCCACGATACAAGTCTTTGAACTTAGTGTGGGGCTGTGAGTGTGAATGCGTTTGTTTGTTTGTTTTGTTTGTTTGGTTGTACAAACTAAAAACTTGTATCCTCTGAAACAAAAGAATAATCACTTGAGGTACGCCAGTCGCGTTTTAAGCAGTGAGTGTCGGGTTCAATTCCCGGTGGAAACACAAGTTTTCTAAAAACAAACAAAGAAAATTTGTGCTTCTGGTTCTGGGTGTGATAGTGTGTGTGTTATGTGAATGTTTCCGGCAGATAGGCACCCTTGTCACAGTTCGAACTTTGTGTGAGGCTGTGAGTTTAATAGCATTATGTATTTCGTAAAGGGTCTACTCGTAATCATACGACTCTTCAAAACTAAATGTATTAGCTATTCCTCCAAATATTTCTTCCTCAAAATATGATTAACATAAATCAATAGTTTGACAAAGGTGACTGTCTCTGTTATTAATAATTATAAATTAATGCTAAATGCTTAATAAAGCTTAAAAAAATCAACTTCATCGCTTTATCTTCGGAATCCTTGATCAGATTAAATATATTAAACACGAATTATTGACGATAATTTAAAAACTACTGATCAGATCTTGATCAAATTTAATTGGGACCAATGGGAAAGTAAAATGCTATATTTTAACCAAAAAAAATTATATCGGTTCACGTGGAAAGAAGTGATGAGGTAAAACACATAAAAAAATACAGTCGAATTGAGTACCTAACTCCTCCTTTTTTGTGAAGTCGGTAGAAAAAGTTTAATTTTCTTAAGATTCATCAGATTTTAAAATAATACTTTACCATTTACATACCTGGGTATTCACACAATTTATTTGTGTGGGAAACATAAAAAAAGATATTCATGAATTATCTCCGCTTTTTGCGACACAGCGTTGAACTTTAAAAATAGACGATATTTTTATATAACTTATTCTATCTACCTGACTTATGCATAATGTCACTTATTAGGATCTGATTGTCATGACTTTTAGCAATGTCAAGGTGATTCGCTTTTTTTGGTGTATGTTGGATTAATAAAATGCGCTCTCTGCTCTATCCAAATAATTTATATTACCAAACTTTATCTGGGTGTCTTCAAGTCTAGAGTGAATAGGTACCTTCTAGGCAAGCATGTTCCATCTTTGGCCGCATCGTCACTTTCCACCAGGTGAGATGGCGGTCAAATGCTTGGCTATCCAGAATAAAAAAAAAAAAAAAAAATAAAAAATAAAAAAAATACATAATCTTGCAAAAACTAATATGCATTAAATGTTCTTAAAATTAATTACTTCGTTAGAATTTAAGAGGGCCCCAAAGAGACACTCATGAAAGCCATCTCGAAAAGAACCGGATAAGAAACTCGGCGGCGCAATTTTTTTTTTTTTAAACATTCTTAAACACTAGTACAGGAGTTATATTCACCTAGGTATATCTATATTATGTAGTCGAATTACAGCAGTTGATTACCCATTCCCTTTCTATAATCAGGTCAGAAGACGAACTGACCAACGTCATCCATTTATAGTAAGCATACCTCATATCCGCTTGAAATGTTTCTACATTTATCATCCGTACAGCGAAGTTGTGGAAATTACTGCCCCGTCTTTGTTTTCCGAACATTATGATCTAGGAGTCTTCAAGTCTAGAGTGAATCGAGAAGAAGAATCTTCTAGGTAAGCATGTGGCCAAATGTTTACAAATCGAGCGATAAAAAAAAATTTTGTCAATATTATTTCTGTGTTGCATAACTTTGTGTACGTTAAAATAATAGTTTATTTACCTTTTGAATGATTTACACCGTATTTTGTTTGATGCAAACCGTTTTTGTGAAGGTAAAGTTCATTCGCCTTTACCAACGTGATTTGTCGGGGAATTACAAAAAATATAAGTATACCTAACATTGACTCGTCAAATCTTCATTAGGTACAAAGTTTTTTGGATTACTATACGGAGCTCATTAGCTTACTCACATGTTTTGTATATTGCTACTCTCTAGAGTACGAAAGGTGGTAAACAAAATGACAGCAGAGTTGACCTGGGTATAAGCTATTTGGCCAACTTACGTTATAGATGTTAGCATACAACAAGTATAGCGTTTGACCACTTTCTTACCTGTTAGTAAGTGATTATGTGTTATAGGATTGCTTGCATCACGATGTTACCTTAACCATAGTATATATTTCTACGACGCCTTTACCGAAGACTCGACCCCGCGGTAGGATTTGAAACCTCGACCATTAGATCGGGGCCGCAGGCTCGATGTATTTGCCGTGCTATCATAGCTTCAAACATGGTAATAAAATATGGTAAAGGAGCAAGAAATTATATTCATGTTTATTATTATTCTCTTTTCAACTAGTTTAATTCAATTTTTTGTAGCACCTTTCCGACCAGTTTGACAGACAATATGAACGAACAACACAACACGTCTAACGTTAAGCATTTCTATTTACAAATTTGATTCTAATATTATTAAATTACGGCTATCACTCACGTCATTTGATCGATATTGTCGACCTAGGTTTCGAGCATGTACGATGCTCTTCTTCGGGATGAGTTTACGCCGCGAGATCGCGACGAAGACGTGACTGATAGTCGTAATTTAATAATATTATAATGTTTCATTCTCAAAAAAACTTTAATAGTAAAATTTGATTCTGCCTTTTTTTCAGACTGGCTTCTTACTTAAAGTATTTTTATAATGTATGTTTTTTGTAAATTTAGAGTTTTAGGTCTGAGAAAAAAACCTGTTCCTTTTTATTTTATACCGCAGGGCAGGTCAGACATCCGCAGTTAACTAATTTATTTATTTCCATAAATCTCAATATGTTTATTTTAAGTTGTCAATAACACGGATGTTTTTGTATTATCTATTACATTTTATTATTATGAATTTAAATGTAATATAAGTATGAAAACAAAATATAGGAAGTCGATTTTAGCTCGTATTTGGTCCTAATCATTTCCTTTATTTTGATTTCACATATTTAAGCCATTTTTCGATTAGTGATTCAGTTACAATACATTTTTCTTTCAGTTATCTGAAAGAAAAATTTATTTATACAACACAGTTGTAGTACTGTAGGGTTAATAAATGAAATGAGAGAAAAGAAAAAACTTATCTATCGTACAATAATTTGGTACGATTGAGCTGATCTAATTACTAAAGAAGAAGGCTACCTTGTAAGACTTTGCTTACAAGGTAGCCTTCTTCTTCTTCAAATTTTAAAATTATATTGGATTCAATTATCTCGTTTTCACCAGTCCAATATGTTCTTGGTTGACGTGGTTGTGATGATAGAGTTAGGAGGAGATAAGCGGAACTCTTCAATGACTGATTAATGAGACCTTGAGTTTAGGTTCCTTTGGATTGTTTCTAGTGTCACTGACAAATGTATACATGTGGCCTAAGCCCATAATGGTTTTACATAGAGGTTAGGTACCTCTATCTAAAACCATTATGATCTTAGTTTATTCTTTGATTTTAACCTTTTTTAAGCTCGATAGGCAAGCATTTAACTTGATGGAAAGCGATGATGTGGCCGAAGATGTAGCATACTTGCCAACATATCTTAATTATAACTGAAAATGTAGCACTCAGAAGAAAGCCGTAGAACTAAATGAGCCATGGGTTAGAACATGAACCAGGGTCTGAGGGCTTTTTTTTTTAAATTTATTTACATATATTTTCCTGTTTTACGCTACCCACCGGTGGTGGGCTTGAGCACTTGAGTTACCTTTTTTTATACTAGATAGGCAAGCATTTGACCGCTATCTCACCTGATGGAAAGTGACGATGCGGCCAAAGATGGAACATGCTTGCCTAGAAGGTACCTATTCACTCTAGACTTGAAGACACCCAGATTATACCGTTCAGGGAACAAAGACGCAGGCAATGAGTTCCACTCCTTCGCTGTACCCTATATACCTATAGGCTCAATACCTTGTAGGTAACTTGGTTTTTTGCTGTATATAGGTTTTAGTTTAGTTTTAGGAAACATAGGCAATTGGCCTGTAGTCTTATTTATATAGGAATTGAACTAATAATCGGGCTTCAGTTTTTAATCAATATATTTATTATTCTTATAGTTGAAAAATAGACAATGTATCGCTTGACCACAACAAAATAAATGCCAATCATAATAAAATAAAACCTTAAATGTTAATAGTCTAAGCACACAGGATTTTATTAAAGAAATAAATGTCAATGTTTTGCCAGGGCCACAAATTGTATGTACTTTTTTTACATCATTTTGATCCAATTGATTTTTAAATCCGGGTATGGTACACATTTTAAATAATTAAAAAATGCCTTAATAGTAATGAGAAAAAGTTTGCCAAACGCATCAGATATGAAAGTAAAAGTTTATAATGCGTGTGCAGGCTGGGCGGTGCTGAGGAAGTGACGATTTGATAAGTGTGCTTCAACAGGCTCCGACCTTCAACCAACGCTGACCAGTAGGGCGACGGCTGATGGAGAGAATCTACTTTTAACGTCGGGTTTGTTGTTAATCTGATCTGGCTTATGTAGAGGCTCCTCATCTATAATGAAAATCATTAGGATTAATACACCGAGCTTATAGAAGTCTAAGAAGGCCTGATAGAACCTGGGAATGATGTTTCTTTCTTTGGCTAGTCCAAAAAATATTTCTTACCATGTCACGATCTGCATAATGTAAATACATCTTTTATATTATTTGCCTGAGTGTAAGACATAGAAGAAAACATCACAGGGATATATGATCTCTAGCAAAGATTTAAAATTTTTGGGCACCCACACCTGTCTATAGTCCATCGAGCGATATAGCTATATGTTAAACTAGCCTTTGTGTTTTTATCCTGATCATCATCATCCTGAGTTTACATTGGAAGTTTCAGTCAAATTAGTTAAGCCGTTACAGAGTGAAGATAAAACAAACATAAACACACTAACGCATTTACACACAAGCTTTTGGATTTATAATATTAGTGTGACTATAATAGAGTTCACGCGTGATATTTCTAATGTAATGGAATGGCTTATTAAAATTACCCTTTATTTCATTAATAAAAAAAAATCCATATGAACTTTCATTTCCCATTACCACCTTAATGCATCCCTGGCTAAAAATATTAATACTTGACACCATTTTCTATTTTAAATGAATTACTCAAATACCAATTTCTATCAGTGTACGTAACTTCATAAATAAATAACTTTCGACATAAACTTTCACCCCCCATTGCACTTTAATGCACCCCTGGCATAAAATGATGATAACTTAATTTTTATATTAAATCAATTAAGTACTAAAATTTTCATCACAATAAGTTCAAAGACAAAAAAGATATACAAACCTTTTCACCCCATTTAACCCTCTTATGGCTAGAATGTCCAATAACCCATTATGTAACTAAGACTCTAAAGACAAATGTATCTTCCAAATTTCAAGTCTCTACGACCAGTCGGGTAAGGCTGTGCGTTGTCTCTAAATCAGTCGGTCAGTGAATCAGTATGTCAGGACAAAGTATTAGATGTTTAGATGTGTCAAGTGTAGTTTTGCCGCGAAAGTGAAAAATGGCGCTGTTGATTTATTATAATTTTACAAAATTTCCTGTTATGTAATAATTGAACCACCACCCCTCCCCCGCCCCCCTATTAAATGACGTATCTTAATTGCACTCGGTTTCTATTCGAATTATGCAAAGATTAACCTTATTATTAGGACTTTTATCAATTGAGTATTAAAACCGTTCGCAACAGAGATAGGTTATAAAGGATCTGTTCATGTCTGCTATTGCACTTACATTAAGTGAGCTATACACACACTCACTATAAATACAAACGTTGACATTTATAACATATGTAAGGAAGTTGGAATACTCAGAAACAGGTTTGACCTGCGTCTCATGCTGGCATCTACATTTAATCCAAATCACAATCAAAATGTCCATAACCAAAGATTATAAAGACCAGTTGATGGCGCATGAGAGTGCTGCCCACTAGCGATGTAGTTGGTTACTGATCTGTGTATGCCGAATTCGATTCCCGGTTTGATATATTTCTTCCTAGTACACTGAGAAAAATATCCCGATGCTGTTACTAATATTCTAGTGCTATATGTGACAACTATAAACACTTATTCAATAAGAATGACAAAATTATTTGGTAATAACTAGCTTATTTTGTAAAAAGAACGTAGTAACTGTATTTTGACTAGAAAATATATTTCAGAGAACTTTAGTAGTCTAGGTGTTCTAATTTTTTTTCTCCGTGTATATTGCGAATTTATTTTGCTTTGCCATACCTGTCGGTGCTTCAAAAGACGCTGCGTCGGGCTGTGGAGGGTCGTCTACTTCGGGGATAGTGGATGCATACGCCGCAGTAGCGCATACCAGTAAAACGGCAATCGTTAGCTGTGGAACATGAAATCGAGATAGTACTGGACTAAGACTAGATATCTAATATATTTACAGACAATCTACAGGTTGGGTTGTGTCTCCTACAAAAGGTAATGTAAAATTCTAACGTGTTGACGGTTGATAATTAAACGCAAGCAAAGCTTAAAAAAACCGACTTCACCGCTTTATCTTCGGAACCTTGATCAGATTTAATGTAATAAACACGCACCACATGAACAGCACCAGCTTTCAAATAAAAAAGAATCATCAAAATCGGCTCACAACGATAGAAGTTATGAGGTAACTTTTGAAGTCGGTTAAACGAGAACATCGTCAAAATAGTCCACAAAATAGGCATTATTGACGATATTTCATGAACTACTGATCAGATCTTGATCAAATTTGAATGGGACCAATAAGAAAACAACATCTTTCAAACTATAAAAAAATTCGAATTTGGCTCAAGGGGAGATAAGTTATGAGGTACAAATAAAAAAAATACAGTCGACTTGAGTACCTACCTCCTCCTTTTTTGGGAAGTCGATAAAAAACTAAAACAAGACAACTACGTTTACTAAAATAAAATTACCTTAAACTTTATTATACCATATGCGTTATATATTTTTGAAATGTTATTTTGGAGCTCTTTTAGTTGAAATCCCCATCGAGATCGAGAGGGAACAAACCTAGATATATATATAAGGATTACTTTAGTTGCAAAATCCTTGGATGATAATCCTTATGGTTGTACGCGTACAACTGAGACGAATTACAAAGTGAGGGAACCAACAAACTTACATACACGCGGTACTAAAATCATAACCCTCATTATTGCGTCTTCATAGCTGGGAAAATAGCATCATCTTTTTTACTTCTGTATTAATAAAAATAATTTTAATTTTTAAGATTTTTCAAATGTGAAACGATTTGCTACACAAATCTAAAGAGATATTTGTATGGGTTTCTTTTATTAATTTAGGATTCTTAATGTAACATTCTTCAATCGAACTGCGACACGTGTGACTGTGCGTCATTAAAATATACCGTATTTGATATAAGCATTATTATACCTATCGGGACAGGTATAAGCATATATGTATATAATACGGTACGGTCTTTAAGTTGATTTGGGTGGTTTAGCACTTTGTGTGTTGGTCCGTCCGCCTGTCAAAGATATTTAGCTTCTAAACAATACCAGCGAATAACTTCAAATTCTTTTTTTTAATGCATTATAGACATATGAGATAATAATGTCCACAATATGGACTTGTGTCCATATTGTGGACATTATTATTATTACTATCTCACGTGATGGAAAGTGATGATGCGGCCAATGATGTGACATGTTTGTGTAGAAGATACCTTTTCACTCTTGATTTGAAGACTCCCAAATTATACCTTAATTATATTATTACTAATTTCTGAGAATATGTAAAGCTGTGGCCCAAAGCCAAAAAATGCATTTAAAATGATACTTGAAATGAAAATATTAAGGGGCACTTATACAATGATATAAAATAAAATTTTGCTCTTACTTGCGTAAGGGTAAAATTTTATTTTTTATTCGTGTGGTATATCTTTGAAAAGAGCTTTGGAAGTAGAGTAGGAAACAGTTACTTAAAAGAATTATAAATATTAGATGGGACACCAAAGTCACTGTTTATAGACCTATTTTGTCCCGGGGTCTATCTCAACAACGGCTACACATTTAAAGCTGTAACTTACGTATAATGTCTATTATATCCTGTACTTAAATAATAAATACAAAAGTCAAAAAATTATAATTAAGTAAGGATGTTAAAAGAAATAAACCTCGAAATACTTTCTCTATTAGACAAAATGTAGGCGCGAGGTACTACTATTAGTAGTATCGCGAACTACAACGAGTATCGCTGAGTGTATCATTAGACTCTATTTTGTTTACAAAAGTTGCTATTTTGATGGGTTTTTTTCTCTTCTTTAATTTGCAAGACGATTTCATAATGATTTGATGATTTCTACATCTGGTCTAACCTAACGATAATAATCTTATTTTTAAATACAAAACAAAAATTTGAACGTTGCGGATCCGGTTTCGAATGATAAAGTATTTTGATGTATTTTATACACACAATGACAAAACATGATTATAAGAGATGCGCCAGCGCAGTGCTAGGTCAAAAATCTACCAATAACGTACTATGCTTTTATACTATATCAAAAGTATAATTATAATTTATAATAATCTCAGGGTGTCTGACTGTAATTTTGCGAATCAGGCAGTAGAGTCATTAACTTTCATGAGTGCCTCTTTGGGGCACATGAGCTCAGTTTTTTAACCTGTTACCTCTCAAAGCCACCATGATCCAAACTTCATAGTCAGGGATCTTTTTTACTTGTCTTGGGGACATACATAGAAAACATTCAGCTTTCATTTAATTAAACGTATGCAAAGCTCAAAAAACCGACTTCACCGCTTTATCTTAGGAACTTTGATCAGATTAGATGTACTAAACACGCATTATTGACGATATTTAAAAAACTACTGATCAGATCTTGATTAAATTTAAATAGGACCAACTGAAAAAAGCAACATAAAAGAACTAAATCGGTTCACGTGGAAAGAAGTTATGAGGTAACAAACATAAAAAATATATATAAAAAAAAAACAGTCGACTTGAGTACCTCCTCCTTTTTTGTGAAGTCGGTAGTCGGTCTGATCGTCGCGGGATCTTGGACTATCCCAGAAAATGATTCGGATGCAATTGGAAGAGAAGAAATTTAATGTGGATGTTAATCATTTATATACGGACCATTAGTTACAAAAAACTTATTAAATAATACTTACAGTATGCATTGGATCAATTCTCACAAAATTATGTCTGTGATTCGTCTAGTGACCTTAAATATACATACAAGTTTCATTCAGTTCGATATGGGCCTAAGTCACATGTATGTTTTTAAATATTGTGATCTTTGAGAACCACTACAAACTTGCCATTATTAATTAAGCCGGTTCTCCCACTTAAACTTGTAGGTATTCCGTTTTATGATTTAATAGATTTTTATTTTTACTTTTAAACCACACAGTTTTGCCTCACGCTTATAAAATACTAGCCGCGCCCCGCGGCTTTGCAAGCTATTATCAAGTAAAAAAATAGCCTGTGTTAATTTTTTTTTTTTTTTTAATTTGTGACTGGCTAGTGTTTGACCACTATCTCACCTGATGGTAAGTGACGATGTGATCGAAGCTGGTAAACACACTAGACCTGGAATACGCAGGCTCTCAAGGATAACTGCCGGAACACCGTATTTGGCTTGGCGGCAGACTTTCAACTTGATGGTGGTAAGCTACTTTGGTAGCAAGCCAGGCGAGCAACTCACAAAATGCTCTACCACCTCTCCTAGGTATAAGCTATGTATATTCAAAATTTCATCCAAATCCGTACAGTCGTTAAAGCGTGAAGTGGGAACAAACATACTTACACACTTGCACACTTACACAAAATTTCGGTTTTATAATAATAGTGGGATTTACGATGATCTAACCACAATTAAAACAGAATCCCAGCCTTGCCCAAAGATGAAGTGATACCTAAAACATTTCCGGAAAAAGATGAGTAAAATACATTTAAATATAATTTGGGAGCATTTAAATTTTAATGAGTTATTAAGTTACTTTACGTCGGAATTTAAACGTAAAAAAGGCGTAACTAATAAGTAAATTATGACAACTTATTATTTTGATTTTTGATATGTAATATGGTGTACCTAATACTGAAATAAGGATTTATTATTATTTAAAAAAACCGGCACCATATCTGGGTGTACTCGCTAATGTGGTTAAGATTAATTTTTTTTCTTACAAAAAGAAACCCCCAAGTTCATAGAAAAAAAAGACCTAAGTACTAAGTAGGTACCTATTATCATATACATTTAGAAATTCACTAGCTTTAACATAGGTGCTCAGAATTCTCTATCGAACTGCACTCGTCGGGGGGGGGGTGGCTTTGGTGAGCAAGGTCATCCCTCCATAGGCGTACTGGCCCGATTTGCATCCAGGTCTATCGCCGGGGCAAGATGACTGCTAGCGTGACCCAATATCGCACCCCATATCGGCGAAGGACTGCTCACGGGGGGTGTTAGTGATGGGTTCAAGCCCCACAAACCTCTTTTCTTCACCCCTGGGAAGGAAGGGAAGTGGCAGCCATATTCCCCACCACAAAAATAAAGGTAGTCAAGTGATATGTAGTTTATTTCTTAACAACAATTCAGATTTAAGGTTGAAAGATATTTATTCTCATATAAGATATACATCACTTCCATGAAAACATTAATTAAAATAAATTATAATGAGTAGATATATATCTTCATTTTCCTTATCAGCCGTGACCGTATCCGTGTCCATGGCTGCCACCGTGCGGGTATCCGCCACCATGCGGGTAACCGCCACCGTGGGGGTAGCCGCCACCGTGAGGGTAGCCGCCACCGTGAGGGTAGCCGCCACCGTGATGGTAGCCGCCACTACCGTGATAGTAATTGCCACCGCTATGGTAACTACGGCTGCCACCTCTGCCCCAACGGTTTTCGGCACCTAAATATAAAAACAACGTAGAAATTGAAATTTCTTTTCTACCGACTTCACAAAAAGGAGGAGGTACTCAAGTCGACTGCATTTTATTTTTTGTTTTATGTGTGTTTACCTCATTACTTCATTCCACGTGAAACGATTTTGAAAAAAAAAATTTTGTTTGATCAGGATCTGATCAGTAGTTCTTAAAATATCTTCAATAATGCAATCTGATCAAAGTTCCGAAGATAAAGCGGTAAAGTCGGTTTATTTTAAGCTTTGCTTGCGTTTAATTATTTATTTCATAGTTTTTTGATTGTAAGGACCTATTTATTATAAAAGTTATCACAGCTTTATTATTGTAAGGAAATCTTATTCTTCTAAAGTATTTTAATTAGTAAGTTTAGCGTTAAATCTCTGCGGAACAAGTGATAAGAGCTCTTTCCACTTCCATTGATCTAATGAGAAGAGTTTAGTTTCAACTGTGCCGTTGTCTATGTGTCGGTCTGAAATCAAAGCTTGCAAGCTCAATTACACCCAGAAATAAATAAGATATATACCCAATGATTACCCCACTTCCTGGAATCTTCGCTCCTATTTCGTTTTATCGTAACGATCCGTGGACTCGTCTCTGACGCGAATCCGAAAACCATATATTGGTAGAACAAAGCAAATGTGTATTACATCATTTGCTTCGTTCTACGAATTAGTAGTAATAAATACAGTGTACATTATTACTTTTACCGTACCTTGTAATAATTCTTCAACAGGGGCTGGTACAGGCTGTGATTCTTGTTTAGCTTTTTCTCCTCCGGAGACCGCGGAGGCATACGCCGCCGCAGCACACATCAGCAGGACAGTAATCGTAAGCTGGAGATAGAAATAATAAATTATAGTTTAAATGAACTAAAAACATATCTTTGTAACCAGCTAAAAGTATAATCCAATTGAGCCCAAACACGAGGAGCTTAATTTTAGCCGCTAAAGGGTTCCGCTGTGTACCTACCTCCTAGCTTCATCATCAGTCAATAATAAAAAGTGTTACTCGGACTCGTCAAAAAAAAATCTAATAAGCCCAAACTCGAGAAGTTCAGTAGTAGACATTGAAGAGTTCAACTATATAACTCCTTGCTCCATCATCAGATCATCTCGATGACAGCAAATTGTTAAAATTAAAATTCAAAATTATTTTAACGTGAACGTTAATTACTCTGCCGCCAAATTCGCAAATTTACAACCATCTAGAGAAGAACATGCAAGAAATTCGGCGGCATTTTTTCCATTATTTTTTTGTAATTAAATTTGCATCTTCAATACATAAGTTATCTTTTTTAGTTGGTTAATTGTATTGTCATCAGAGTCACATGCAAAGTCTCAAATCAATATATCAATAAAGCGTGAGTTCATCAACACAGTTATCGCCTTCGTTTAATTTTAACAGCTTTTTAATATTTTCTACCGACTTCACAAAAAAGGAGGAGGTACTCAAGTCGATAGTATTTTTTTATGTGTGTTACCTCATAACTTCGGTCACGTGAATCAATTTTGTTTTTTTTCGTTTGAACGTTGTTGCTTTCTAATTGGACCCATTTAAATTTGATCAAGATCTGATCAGTAGTTCTTGAAGCGGTGAAGTCGGTTTTTTTTAAAGCTTTGCTTGCGTTTAATTATATTCCTAATTACCCGATGTACTATACACACAGAATAACTACACTTTAACACAGCTCCCGGCTATGTCCGAAACGGAGTTCAGTGATCTCGGATCTGAGAAGTTGGTAGATTTCTTTGTATACATAGTTAGAATTTTCATTAAAAAACCAAGGTATTTAACCCATTTTAAGTAATTGATGGGGGTGAACTCGGTACAAAGTAAATTTGTCACAGAAAAAGCTTATGCAAACTAAGCGCATTATTTTGTGTAAAATTTTAATTAATTATATAGTATAGTAGATCACGTATCTAAAGGAAGTACACGTATCTTTGTTACTACACGTATTTAGGTAACTCGAGAAGACAGTCTTCTCGAGACCATGGCCAATGCAACTTGGCCGAAACGTCGAGGTAAATAAAAATAGTTTTTTAGCGCGATTAAGTCCCGAGATATTATCTAAACTATGTGTTCGAATCGCGAAAGCTTAAAAATTACTACTACACGTATCTTTGTTACCACTATTTCACCGTCTTTGACCCCTATTTCACCTGATGGTAAGTGATGACATTATATGGAAGTACATTATGGGAGTCTTAAAGTGCGAGTGAATATGCATCTTCTAAGGCAAACTTGCTCCATCGTCGAAAGTATCGTCGCTTACCATCAGGTGAGATAGTGGTCAAACGTTTGCCTATCTTGAATAAAAAAAAAAAAAAAACTTAAGCTGCAGGGAGCGCAAATAGCAGAGAAAAAAAAAATGCTTCTCTGATAAGACAAATAGTTCTTGCAGTTATATCTACTAATAAAATTGTGAATTGATGAGTCCAAATAATAGCTATGTTTTATCTAGAAAATCGTAAGACAACAGTTGTTAAGCCATGCCTTTAGGCAACCTGAAAAATCCTGATACTAGGACAGCCCCCTTAGAGTCGACAAACATCATCTAGAAAAACATTGTAATAATATAGGTATACACTTATTTCGATGTAGAAACTGAATAACTTCGTTATATAAATAGTGCAATATTTTTTTTCCTTAGGTTTTCGCGATTCAATGAATTGGAACAAAAACTTTAAACCCATACAAAATATTTGTGATAAAATCCATTAAAATGTTTTGATTTTTTTATTTAACATAACCTGTCAGGCATGTGTCCAACCGTAGTTACTTATTAAACCAGTTCCTGTAGTTCAATTGAGTTCAAATTTTGAACCTGTCAAGTTCCGATGACAAAACAATATTTTTAAGCTATTGCATAGCTTCTATCGCGGGCCTTGAGCGTGGAGACCGAATCCAGAATTCCGTAACGAAAATAATCTAACACCCCCCACTCCGACCGGCACAGCGGTGATACTTTTTAGTTTTACCATCTATCGATGAATAGCAGAACTTTTAATGACTTTTTTGTAATATCACGCTTGTCTCTTTAGTTCAGCAACTCGCCTCTAGGTGGCGGAAAAAAAAACTGCATTAATAAAATAAATAAACAATTATAATTGCATAAGTTGATAAAAAATGTTATGCAATAGCTTTACCGCGGCAGTCCCCGAGTGCCACACGTCTTTTTTTTAAAAATTTATTGAGAGTCGAGATGAGTAGGTAGCTCGCCTGATGGTAAGCGTCACGCTTGACCATTACAGTTCAGTGCCACACAGCGTTTTGAATTTATAATATATGGGTCAAAATCTTGCGCGGCAAGGCACTGCGCTCGTCACCCTAAGATATAAGATGTTAAATAAACAAACAAACATAACAAACAACAAACGCATTCACACTCACAGCCCCACACTAAGTTCAAAGACTTTTATCGTGGGTGCCGGAAACATTCACATCACACACGTTACACCCAGAACCAGAAGCACAAATATCCCTTGGGAAGGAATTTGTGCTCCTGCCGGGAATCGAACCCAGGACCCACGGCGCAGAGGGCGGACACCTATCCACTGCGCCAACTGGGTCGTCAAATCTATTTATGTCCTGTAATTTGACTGGAAATAATGCCCTTTAATCCGAAATACAGTAATGTTTGTACACCCTTGTCGGTAGAATGTCTGGAAATAGTGTGGTCTTGTAGAGTCCTACCACTACAAGATTTAAAAAAATAAAATATATATATATATATATATTATAGAAACAGCGAGATGATATGATGATGGAGACCAAAGGAATACGGAACTTCTGAATGATTAACAGTAAGTTTATGTTGTTTGGGTTTACAATATCTACTACTACTAGCTCTACTGCTATGATATACGTATTATATACTAGTCGTGCCCCGTGGCTTCGAACGCTAGGTGTAAGCAAAACATTCAAAATGTCAACCAAATCCGTAGAGCTGTTGCAACATGAAGAGAAAATATAGTTATACACAAACCTTCAGAATTATAATAAATATTAGTATCATTAAAATAAAGTACCTGGATGACTGTTTTTTTTTGGTAAACGACGTTTTCTAAAAATGAAACCTAGCTAGATCGATTTATCTATATTTTTACTAGGGACAAAATATATATAATAACGGCAAATTTTGCTGTCCCACTAAATTGTTAAAAGAAATTGTTTTTGCTCTGTAATTTTGTATTTGATTTGCTCTTTAAAGCACTTTACAAAAATATCACACACCCAAAAAAAAAATGCTTCCCATATGCGAGTAAGGTCGCCTCTTTCATATATTTATACATACGTTTTTAACACTATTTTAAGCTTTGGCCCTTAGCTTTAAATTGAATTTCAACTAATAAACTTGAATTATTTTGAAGCTACTAGCCTCAGATAGACGAACAGACGGACGAACGAACTGCTGAACACCAACTTGTTTTAGGAACCTTGTTTGGGTTAGTCGAAATCGTACTAATAAAGTGTACTCACAGTGTTCATTGTAGCAAGTCTTGCAGGATTATGTTGACAGCCGTCTGGGTGACCTATATTTATGTAAACTTTATACTCTACTTCGAAAACAGCTTAACTAACATTCTAAAAACTTATGAATCCGGACAGTATTGGCAAAACAATAATATTAGGTATATATTCAAAGGTCGTTTATTTTGCATTAAAGCCTCTTTTTGTATGAGATGATGATCAGATTATCGTGTAGAAGATTTTAAAACGAAGGTAAAGGACTTAAGGATTATTTTTTGATTGATGCTTTTTTTTATTGTTTGCGGTATGTATTTTTGAGACCTTTTAGGAGTTTTTATGGGATCTAAAAGGCTGAACCGCCGCACCTATATTTATTTTTAACTAAGTTTAAGATTTTCTAAACATCTTAATGTTTTCGAACTGGTGTGATTGGTTAGATGTCTGTCTGTGCTGCGGGTGCTGGGTTCGATTCCCAATTGGAACAAGAATGTTCTCCGTAAGATAAATTTGTTTATCTAGTTTTGGGTAAGATTGTGTGTTGTGAATGTTTCAGGAACCCATTACTGGTCGTGCTCCGTTCGAGGCTGGTGCGTCCTGTGAGTTAAAGGTCGCATGGTGTCCTGAAATACAATGTGTGATAACCTATATAGATAGCATTTACCAACAAGTGAGGACTGTGTAAACGCTAAACTATCACATATAGGAAAAATCGGGTAATTCGATCTTGATGTGATGTTTCTAGAGCTTTCTAAGAACCTTTAAATTTGATCAATCACACAAAATTAGGTTTACCGTTCTACAAGGCACCAGGACTAGGACATTTACGTCCACCTTTACTATAGGTCCAAATATAAAATACATGACAAAAAAAATCGTTATAACGCGAGTTATTTAATTTCTTGTTCGATCCTATCAAACACATTCAAACACTTATCCCCACACTAAGACTGAAAAACAAAATAATAATAATGAATGTGTGAAAGAAAACTGGTATCGTAGGAACTGAAAACATTTACTTATCACACACACAATTACATAAATATATTCTTTATTGAAAACACCTTAAAATAACAAAGAATAAAAATAGGAATGACAGTAAATAATTATATAAGTGTAACAAGAGGCGGTCTTATCGCTGAGAGCAATTTCTTCCAGACTACCTTTGGATGGAGAGGAATAACGCAATATAATATCACGTCGCGTTCGTTCTTCGTTCATAAAAGATATAACATTGATTAAAAACAGAAGATATATAAATAATAAATTTACATACACGTAAACATATACTATATTATTATAAAATACTACTTTTAAATATACAATACATACATATACATATAATAAAATGATGTCTATTTAATATGGAAAAAAAAGCAAATAAAAAAGGAATGAACTTTATTACACCCATAATTAGATTTAACTAGAAGCACAATTGTCATTGGAAGGAAATTGTGCTTTTGCCGGAAATCGAACCCAGGACCCACGCCACAGAGGGCAGAGATTTGCCCACTATGCCAACTGGGTCAATTTTCACCAGTGTCTATAGTCGGGCCTCCTATATCGATACCGCTGCTGCGTGGTGTGTTTTAAATTCTCATATATGTTTCCCTTTTTACATATAACTTTCATTTCATATTCTTATTTCATATCACCCACAAATCAAATGGTAATCATTCAGAAGGCGTCGCGTCACCCATTTATGGTTGAAATACCGTTCATTCGCACGAAACGTTTCGCGTCTTCGTTCGTTTATAGAACAGCAAAAGAATGGAACGCTTTGCCGTCATCTGTGTTTCCCGAAAGGTACAATTGGGGTGTGTTCAAAAGTAAAGTGAATAGGTATTTACTGAGCAAGCGTGATCCACCTTAGTCGTCACTTTCCATCAAATATTTGCTTAGTCTGTAATAAAAAATTTTTTTTTTAGATTATTATCACATCTGTTAATCTTTCCGAAGTCTTCTTTGTATTTGTATTGTTAATTAATTTATAGATTTTTCTAGCGATATACTACCTAGCCTTTACATAACTCTGAGGATAGCGCTGTGGGCAAAATTATTATCATTGCCATATATGTAATCTTTGTTTATCAAACTAATTCAAAAAAGGGGGTTTTCTATTCGACTGTATGTTCTTTTTTATGTTACGCGTTGCCTCCGCCAATTGTGAATCAATTTTGATGATTCCTTTTTTTGTTTGGTAGAGTATACTCCAGAGGTCCAGCCAAAACCGATATAAAAGCGATGAAGTCGGTTTTTTTAAGCTTTGCTTGCGTTTCAATTATTTTATTATATATAGTGTAGCTGTTTGTTGTCCCCTAATAAATAAAATAAAATAAATAAAATAACTGTTCTGTTCTGTAAGTTGAAATGTAGGCGAGTAGCGAGATGTAACGAGACGTCTCAGTTCAGGGTGAACGACTATTTTATATAACAAGTAGTTTTTCTCCGCGGCTTTGCCCGCATAAATTAAGGACCCTAGCTGTTATTAATGTTTGTGCGCTGTATAAATTCTAAATTTTATCCAAATCCCTTAAGCCGTTTCAGTGTGAAGAGAAAACACACAAACTTTCGGATTTATAATAATAGTGTAATAAAATAAGTAATTTGGCTACCGGCGTGCTATAAGCAAGTCCAGTAGAAATAAAGCATCCTACTTTTTAAATATAATCATAGATAACCTTCCCCGCAGTGGCCATGGAGCAGTTTATGACGACCCCATTGGCGCAGTGAGCAAGTATTTGCTCTCTACGCCGCGGGTCCTGGTTTCGATTCCCAAAGTTTCTTCTCAAGGGACATTCTTGTACTGGGTGTGATTGTGTGCGCGCGGTGTTAATGTTTCCGGCAACTACGATACACGTATTTCAACTTAATATGGGATGTGAGTGTTTTTCATATCCGCACGAAAACAGAAAGTAGAACACGCATTACGAATACGTTTTGAGTTCGGACTTCGTTCGGACACAAAGTTTCGGATGGTAAAAAGCGTGGTAGCCCTCAGTACATACCTACCATATCTCTACGAACACACGTAACACGTACTGTAGGTAAAAAGGCAGTCATCAGAATCTAGCGTCAGATTTGGAAACGTAATATCCTAAGACATACGAGCACGTAATTAAATCTCGTCACTGACAAATATGTATATAAAACTACAAATATTTACGAGCGTGTGAATAACTTTAATTTAATACATTTGATATTCCGATATATACAGCCGTCGTAAAGCAAAAAGACGTAACTGATATTTTGGTCAAAATTGAGTTATATACATCATATAAATATACATCAGAAATGTCTTTGCTATTTAGTATAAGTTATGACTTGTAGCAGATGCGTCTAAATTAAAAGTAAGATTGAATAGGTTGCGCTTGAATGTTTTAAAATAAAAACATAATAGTAGATATATTACATTAAACTAAAATAATAATATAGTAGATGCGTCTATTTTTCCTGATTCCGATAATGTAGGTGAGGCAAGGTAATTATGAGACATTGATATTCCGGGTAAAAATAACACTTATAAAAAAACCATCAATATAACATCTTTCATTAACCAAAATTCAGTATAAAGTGAACCTTAAAATGTAATGGATCCATTACATTAGACTTTATAAAAAAACATCAATGGAACATCTTTCATTGACCATAATTCAGTATAAAATGAACCTTAAAATGCAATGGATCCATTACATTTTTACCCAAAATATGATATCTCATTTACGATGTCTCATAATTAGCCTCATCCTATATAACTCAATTTTATCAAAAATGCAGTTACGTCTTTTTTCATTATGACGGCATTATGAGCATAACGCATTACGCAGAGCCTTCGATTATATATACAATATTTATTATCTATTATATGATCGAAGCATAATGTTTATATGATATTACAACGTAATAATAAAGGCTTACCTACTTATATATTCTATTATTGTTATACACTTGAGCTCTCGTTAGGCATTAATGAAAAAGGTATACTTAAACATCTTCGTATAGCCCAGTCAGTCCACCGTCCCGATATCATCACACTAATATTATAAAGGTGAAAGTTTGTAAGTGTGTTTGTTACTTCTTCACGCTCAAACGGCTGGATCAATTTTGATGAAATTTAGTATGGAGGTAGCTGACATCTGATTAGCACATAGGCTACTTTTATCCCAGGATTACCGCGGGTTTGGGACTCGGAACGCGGGTATAGCCGCTTATCTGGAATAGCTCGTAGCTACTTTTTAACTCGATTGGTGCAGGCGAAGCAAAATGAAAATCGTTTATTCACGTGGGCCCCAAATAGGCAGTCATGAAAGTTAATGACTCTACTGATTCGTAATATTACAGCCAAAGCTAATTAAAGGCAAGCTGCGGGGCACAGCTTGTAGAATGTTTGAAACGGGGTCCGGTAGGTAAGTATGTTTGTTCCCTCTTCACGCTTTATTAGCTGAACGGATTTGCATACAATTTAAAATGTACATAGCTTGTAACTAGGATTATCCTACTTCCTACTATAATATTATAAATCCAAAAGTTTGTGTGTAAGTGTGTTTATTCCCTCTTTACGCTTTAACGGCTGAACGGATTTGGATGAAATTCAGAATGTACATAGCTTATACCTAAGATTAACACATAGGCTACTTTTTAACTTGATAATAGCGGGTGAAGCCGCGGGGCACGACTAGTCTCTGTATATAACAGTTAGATAGAGTTGAATGTTTGTATATATACAAGAAGGCAAAGATATACAACAAATCCTTTAATCAAATTATTTTCTGCATGTTTCTTTTTGATCCATTACCAAATTATATGTTGGCAAAGTCGAATAATACATAAACAAGGGTTATAACCATATACTATGTTCAAGGGTACCTTTTATAAAAGTAGGTTTATAATTAATAAAATGTTGCGTCATGGTGCAAAAGGGTCAGGAAAGGGTTTGTCGGACAACCGCAATCACCTTGAAGGAACAAGAACCTTGACTTGTTTTGAAGCCTATGTAAATACAAGGGAATCGTGTTTTATATGTCTTTATATAATGTATATGTATGTATGTCCGGAATAAAGAACTGTATGAAAGCAGGCGAATAACTCCTAACCCCTCCGAAGGGGCCGTCTCCACGAGCGAGAGAATCGCGATATTATCGTCTTGCCACGTATTTCTATACACTCTCTTAGAACGTGTCTACACACGGCGATGTTATCGCGGCGGCGCGGCGGCGGCGCGCAGCATTAGTGTAGAGAAATACATGGGACGACGCGACGACGACGCGACGTTTATATCGCCGCGATTCTCTCGCTCGTGGAGGCGGAACCTAAGGCCGCAGCACTTTTTTGTATGTCATTAAGAGACGAGGCGAGCAAGTCGCTCGTCTGATGGTAAGTTGCACTTGTTAACAAACGAGACTCCGGTGTATCAAAATGAGCATATCCACGTCAGGCAGGCGGCCGGTCATAAAAACTCATGACAATTTTATAAAATAAAATGGTTTTTGACAGGTCATTGACAAACAAAACAAAAACGTGTACAATGACGCCACAAATCAGTCTAGACAATAGCGTGCATTTTGTTGTTTTGAAATTTCCTTGCATTGTTATTCGTTGAAATTCATTACAATTAAAAAGCATTTTTAGGTCTAATAATATAAATTTATAGATATAGTTCTATAGCTATAAAGAATAAAAAAATATATACTTGTCTTAAAGTAGTTAATTTATAAAGGAAAAATATAGTTTTTGCCTATTGCAGTTTCAAATAATTTCGTTAGATGGCGTCACATGTCCCGATAAGGAAAGGATAATTTTGGGCTTTAGTATCTCAGCTTATTTTTTATTTTAAATGAACAACTCAAATACCGATTTCCATCAGTGTGACTTCGTAAATAAAGAACTTTCGACACGAACTTTATTCTCCATTGCACCACCTTAATGTGGGCCCTAGCAGGGTCCCTAGCAAAAAAATATTGATTACTCAGTTTTTATTGCTAAACGAACTACTTAAATACCAATTTTCATCGCTATAAGTTCAAAAACAAAGAAATTTCATACAAACATTTAACCATCTTAGGAGAAGAATTTCTCAAAATCCTTTCTTAGTACACCTCTACGTATACCCTCCAAATGTCAAGTCTCTACGGTCAGCGGTTTAGGCTGTGCATGAAGTCAGTCAGTCAGTGAATCAGTGTGTCAGGACAAATATTCTTATAGTATTAGATAGTGTGAAGTGTGATTAGTGTGTATGCGGGCCGTGATTTCACTAGAATGGTTCCAACAGAATACCAGCGTCAGAGACTACCTTCTTCGATATTATGCTCAGTTGGGACCTTTTTGTGTGAGTGCACATTAATGATTAGGGTAGTTTTAAGTCTTTTAGTTTCATATTTATTACTCGTACTAATAATTGATGTGACTTATACCAATAAATTAATATTCTATTCTATTCTATATGATCACATCTCTCAAATTCACGAACTTTTTGCCTCTATTTTATTGCGTAGAAGTGTAGCTCATATATATTTTTATATAGTAATCAAGATGACGATGGGTAAATCTCGTGTACTACCCAGTTACACCAGATTTACCCATTATCATCTTGAAAACAAACGAGACTCCGGTGACTTCCGGTTTCTGTTAAAAGACGGGCTTGGTACCCACCAAGCCCGTCTATTAACAGCTACGAGGAAAATAAAACGATTTAAAATGTGAATATTATGCAAAGTTTTAATGACTAACGTTGTTTTTACATTAAATGTTGCATCATCTAGGTGCTTCATAACAATAAAATATCTAAATGATAAAACATAACATACTGAAGTTTTTTTTTGTAATATTATGTTATAAAAACCACGGATTTGTCTCGTATCTCGATATAGGTAATACCTAAGTTTCATTATTTTGAGTTTTTTATTTTCATGAATGTCTCTATCTACCGGCCAATTGCCTATATTATTTCCTAAATCTAAACAGCAAACAATTAAGTTACTTACAAGGCATCGAGCTTATAACTCTAGTGCTCAAGCCCACTACCAGTGGGTAGCGTTCCCATCATGCTGGCGGCATTGCCTCTCTGAATTGCAATGCTTATACGTTGAGCCAAATAAGTACCAGCATATTGATCACGCGTCGCCTCAACCAGTTGCACTGATAGATTTTTGAAAATAGAATGAGCTTCCGGTCTCCAAGGGCCCGGTGTCTCTACACCAAATGGCTCAAATATGTAATCACTGCCGAGGTTTCCATATTTTCGCCGTTTGCTGTGCTCTGCAGAAGTTGCCGCACCGCCAACCCCATTCTGTGTTTCAGGAAGACGTGACGGGGCTAAAGTGTCGACACAAGTTGCATCCCACACCAAAGGCCGTCCCATGTTCCATGGAATTAAAGTCATGCCGACGGGTCTTTTACCATCGTCACGCCTCAGACCATTCGGATTGAGAATGGCTGGAACATTGGCGCTGGTAAAAGCCTGGCGGATGATGTTGTTGGGACGGGAAGTTCGGCCAGCTATGGGCAACATAGCATCTAGCACACAAACGTAAGCATATAGCGAAACGGAAAGCAGATGGTTCTATAAGTGTGCCAGTATTAAAAGAGGCTATGGCTTGCAACCAAAGCCCTGACTTCCATACAGAAACTATCTAAAAGATGTTTCCGTGCTAGTCCACAGAGCGGCCGATCCCACAGTCTCTTTGAGGTTGGGTTGAAAAACATGTTCTCATTTGTTTTTCCGGCCTTAATTTATTTTTGGCAGCTTTTGCTCATTATCATCCAAATTAATTTGTTTTTACAGTTTTTTTTCGTACTTATTACTAACTAAAGGCTTCGCCTGCTATTATCAAGTTAAAAAGTAGCCTATATGTTAATCCTAGGTATAAGCTATGTACATTCCATATTTCATCCAAATCCGTTCAGCCGTTAAAGCGTGAAGAGGGAACAATACTTACACACTTACACACAAATTAGCTGGGCAAATAGCTTATAATATACATATTGATACAAAGTTGTTAAAATATTCTGTTATCTACTGAAAAAAGATAATAAGCCTTTATCATACTTATATGTAAAGTCACTGTTTAAGCCGCGGGCAAAAGCTAGTCTATCTATATATATAAAAATCAATGCCACTTTTCGTTGTAATTTTATAACTCAAGAACGGGCTCACCTATCCAAACCAAATGTTTAGGCTTTGTTCGGACTATTTAGTAGATGGTTCATGTGAAGTTTGCACAAAATCGGTCGAGCGGTTCTTCATTTATCACATTTTTTCCCACCGGAAATTGCACCCGCGGTTCGCTAGTATGTTATAAATAAAGGTAAATATACCTGGTATCTATTGCTCGTAGTTTGCTCGTGTGAATTATAAAATAGTGATCGCTGCTCGGTATTAGGTAGTTGAATGTGAATGATAATTTCACACATGCTTGTTGCCTAAATACATCGTATAAGTATAAAACAAACGACCAAAAATGTATAAATATTTTATTTTCTATAGTATTTCGGATCACAGATTCTGATCCTGTTAATTCGTTATTTTCATAAATGACAAATATAATACATTCAAATCATACGAATAGGTAAGAATAGTACCGTCAGTTTTTGTCTACATGTATGTACTTACAATTACAAATTCACCCTAAATCACTTATTTGTCTTGGATGACTGTTCAGTTAACAAGAAATTTTCTTAAAGCAAGTTATTATCGCTATTTTTGCTTTTCTTTGCAAAACTATATCATCAGCAAAAAAACACTTTGAAATCTACCGCCTCCAGCCGCCATTACCCCAGCCGCCGTCGTTACCCCAGCCCCCACCGTGCCCCCAGCCCCCATCGTGGCCCCATTCACCCCCTCCGTGACCCCAGCCGCCACCGTGCCCCCAGTCGCCACCGTGTCCCCAGTGTCCCCCGTGTCCCCCGTGTCCCCCGTGTCCCCCGTGTCCCCCGTGTCCCCCGTGTCCCCAGCCACCGCCACCATGTCCCCAGTCTCCTCCTGTATAAAACGTACACAGATCATCTAATAGTGTGCTTTAAGATGTAAAGAAAATATATATGAAACATAACATTACACTGTAATAATGTAGTTATATCTGCATATCTAACCTATACATGTATATAGCAGGATACCAGTATTGCATATATTATTTTAAGGTCACTAAACAGTTATTACATGGAACATCTCTGATTATATACCGCTATACAGAATTCGCTACTGACTAGACAGCTACAACAAAAGCTATATAATGTTCCCGAGTAAAATTTGTTAAATTCTCAATTCAAACAATACAATCTTAAACTTCACTCAGGTGAAAGGGCCACCAAAGATTCAGCAAAACTATGCGTCATAGCTTCCTGATCGCATTATAGGCTCATACAGAGATATTAATAACGAGCTGGTTTAAGCTGGAAAAAATGTATCAGTGTACTCAGTGACAAGCAGTTGTAGTGATAGAACTTTTTTGCAGAGTAGTACCACGCATTCAACCGCCAAACATGTATTACCTTTACTGTATTTCGGATTTAAGGGCCTAACCAATCCATGTATTGAAATCTAATTAACGCTTTCACACTCACAGCCCCACACTAAGTTCGATGACTTGTGGCGTGGGTGCCGGTAACAATCACATCACAAACAAAATAACTACCAGAACTAGAAACACAAATTTTCACTGTGGAGAAAACTGGTGTTTCAGCCGGGAAAGCCGAACCCGATACCCCTGCTTAGAAGGCGAACGCACACGTATCTAAGGCAACGGGCAGTTCATGTATCTAATGTGTAGAGATTTAACATCGAATATTTCTGTGTGACGAGCACAGCGCATTGCAGCGCATGAAATTAAACAGGATTAGTTCAAAATCTGTGTAGAACTGAACTGCAATGGACAAGCGTGACGCTTATTATCAGGCGAAAGACTTGTTAGTCTCCGTCTCTAAAAAATGTCTGTACCCAGCAATCATTAGTAATATACTAGTGGCCTCGATTCTGATGTACACTCACTAAATTAAATTTAAACTATCCCTGTCTCTTACAAAATAAAACGCAAGACAGAGATAGCATGCATTTTAGTGCTGTCACGCTAGTTTATCAATTAAAATATGAACAGCAGAATCAGAAAGGCGCTTGTTTTTAGTCAACACCAATACAACACATACTCGACTAAGCTTATATACATCTAACATAGACATCTAAGTTCTGACTAAGTTGACAGCACAGCAGTATGCTATCTCTGTCTTGTGTTCCTATTTTGTAAAAGACAGGAATAGTTTAATTTTAATTTAGTGTGTTACATCAGAATCGAGGCCGATGTAGGCTAACTGATGACTTACCCCAACTGATGCTACCGCCATAGTGGGGCGCTGGCAGTGCAGAGACGTACGCCAGGCAGACGCATAATATGAGAAATCCCGTGCACAAGGCCTGGAATCATACAATAAGGTAAATTAAATATGTATGAACACAAAATAAACACTTAATAATTAGTTTAGTTTTCAGAAAATTAAGGCAATGAACTCGTAGAATATTTATATAAATACATCTTTGCAAAGCTAATAGCTACTTGCGTATACTGCAATTGGGTTCACTTGTAATAAATAGAACTGAAACTTTGAATATTTGCGGTCATAGCTTATGGTTATACAATATACTCGTTATAAGTTTTGAGAAGAACACCATTTTGAATAACACGCTTTGAAAAATAATCTGGATAACAGTTGCTCAGATTTTCCTCAAACATATTTAACAAGCTTCATATAAAAAGCCATTACAAACGCTGCCCATTTAGGAGATAGGAAGCGACCGGTAGATACATTCAAAATAAATATCACAATCAAAGCCATGGGAGAAAAATTTAAATAACAAAAGAAACATACTGTTTCTCTTGCTGCATTATTAATTAGCTCATTACGATATGGAAGACACCGAAAACTCGAAACATCTTAATAAAATGACAATTCGACATACAAACATGAACTATAATTTCCATTTATACACAAAAGAAGAACATTAATAAAATATTTTGAGCTTTATTAAAATATAATACACGTTAACTTACAGTGTTCATTGTGAAGGATTGTTGTTTAGTGATGCTCATGTTTGTTGCAAAGACGTATATATACATCTAGTCGTCTCTACGTGTCATGTGACTAACGCTATCTGAATCCCCCAAAACATAATAATACCTGTCTATGTAAAAATATGCTAAAAGTTTCGTCATCACACTAGTTTGTGTGTTTGCTTGTGTCTGTAAGTGTAGTATGAGTGAACACTGTTTGAAATGAGGTGATTTTGAAACGTCTCGTTGGATTTGTTAAAATCTAGGTTTACATTTCTGGTCCTGGAATAAGAGTCAGGCATAAACCTGATTGACTTCGGTGAAGCTACGTTACACGTTTAGTTTAGAATTGGAGAATAAACTGCGAAATCAAATTTATAACTTACGTTTATAATCTGCGGTTGAAGTTTTAAGTAACTTGCTTGCCAAAAAGTAATCGCAAGGTCCCATTTAAACGTGTGTGATAGTTCCACACTAACTTTGATCAATTGTGTCGTGGGTGCCGGTAACATTAAAATCACTCACACAATCACATCCAGAACCCTTAGAGAGAAAAATTTCCGCCGGGAATAGAGCCCGATACCCGCTCATTAGAAGGCGGACGCGCACCCAACTAATCCGACGGGTAGATCATTTCAGGCAGATTAACTATGTTTTTCTCAAACTTATTCCCTTTATAATTAAATTGCATTCGATTTCCTTCTACTGAACAAACACTAACATTGCGCCAGATGATCCCGCAAAAAAATCACGTTCATTTTAAGGTATCTTCGGTCTTGTTCTCCGCAGGAAGTAATTAATTTGCATACTAGTCTGGGGTGTATAATCTTCCAACGTTCGTTACCCTATACGGCCAACTGGCCTCTGAGGCATTCCCTAGTTTAAAACCGGATTTCACCGGCTTGATCGTCTCGATGACCTTGAAACTGTGTTGGTTTCCTTGATCTCCATACATATCACACAGTTTGATGATCAAGGACAGAAGAGTAATAATTAAAGCTGGAATTCACAAAGTGCTCGAACATAGGGGTTAACTACCTATATTTTACATTATTATTCTATTTATTTATTTTGTTCTCGGGTGGTTTTATTAACAATTAGTCGTTGCCCGCGGCTTCGCCCGCGTTAAATATCGAAATATTATCAAAAGACCCTTTCTGTACAAAATTAATGATATTTTTTTTTCCTGTATTTTCCCGACATTTTAATAGTTACTGCTATTCGGGGCGGAACGAAACCAACAAATCAAACATCATAAAAATCAGTCCCGCAGTTCTCGAGTTATAAGTGTTTTATCAAACCCGACTTTGTTAATATATATATATAAACAAAGTCGGGTTTTATATATACAACAAAACTATACTACAAAATAAAAAAAAATATAAAAACCTTAATTAGTGTGCCGCTGGTATGGTACCTAAATTAGTGTGTGCAGGGCAAGGCCCAAACTGCCGGTAGGTCACTGCTGCAGAGTGAGGAACCTCAAGACAATGCGTGCTGTCCAGGAGTCCTGCCATCTGAATCTGACCCTTGATCCAACCATTTAGCGAAAGTCCCTTGAGGTTTTTGAAATTAATATTATTATTACTAGTATTTCGCCGAAATAACACTTAGCGCCTTTACTTTGAGAGATACTTTGAATAAAGAAAATCTTTTGAGTATAGGTAATTGTTCAAGCTTCTCTTTTTGAAGTCGGTTAAAAAATCAAACAAAGCCCAAAAACTGCTTCTCATGTGTAATTAGTCATCGTCCTTGTCTATATTTACAAGTAATCCACTTACTACAATAAAATCCACCGATTGTTCAAGTACAGGATATAACGGATATGAAATTACTTAATTAATACGTAAGTTTCAGCTATTTTTGAGATGACAGGACAAAATAGTTCTAATAATTAAACGCAAGCAAAGCTTAAAACCGACTTCACGCTTTATCTTCGGAACCTTGATCAGATTTAATGTATAAAATATATAATAATTGACTATAACTCAAAAACTAGAAATCAGACCTTGATCAAATTTCAAGGGACCACATAAAAAGCACCAGCTTTCAAATAAATAAAGAATCATCAAAATCGGCTCACAACGAACGAAGTTATGAGGTAACTTTTGAAGTCGGGTAAACCAGAACATCGTCAAAGTACGCATTATTCGTCACAAAATAGACATTATTGACGATATTTCAAGAACTACTGATCAGATCTTGATCAAATTTAAATGGGACCAATAAGAAAGTAACATCTTTAACACTAAAAAAAAAATTTTCGAAATCGGCTCACGTGGAGACAAGTTATGAGGTAACACACACATAAAAAAAGAAACCTCCTTTTTGGGAAGTCGATAAAAACAGCGACGTTTGTGTCCTATCAAATTGTTATTTCTTTATTACCTCGTATCTTCCAAACGGCGGATGGATTTCGACAGTTAAAGTATCGTTATAGTTGTTTTAAAAACCCAAGTATCTTAGGTTTTGGCAAAAAATAGTAATAGGTACGTTAATAATAAGAAATTACCAAACCTATCGCGTATGGTATCAGAATGAAGGGAATAAAGCTAACAATTAACAAAATAGTTATCCAACAAATGTTCACCAGGCTCACAGCATTGGTTGGATTTGTTTGCGGTATGTAGATCCAGACCTGTTAGCAAGACTTCAAAGTCATTTACCAGAACCGGATCATAGTTACTATTTTTTAAAGAATCTTTAAGGAAACAAAACGAAATACGAGCCGGTATTCTAAGTCCTGGCTACGAGTTCTTGCTGGTTACGACCACGTCAAAAGCGTATCACACTTCACACGAATATTATAAACGCGAAAGTTTGTGTGTGTGTTTTTATGTTTGTTACTGTCCGAAACAAAGTCCGACTAGAGTATGGTATCGGTATATGTATATATACCGATACCATACTCTAGTCATATCACTCCAAACTCCAAACTTAATTCATAATTGAACTTTTCGAACTTTTCTATTAACGGTACTCTCATATCAACATATTATATTCTGCTTCATACAAAAATTATATTTTACGAAATTGAAAAAATCAACATATTTAAGTACTAGTAATACAATAACTCTTTATTGACACCAAAAGATAAATACAGCTTACAGAGAAACGTATAAAGATAGGTACAATGGGAGGTGCTTGGACGACGCAGTTGTCGCAGTGGACAGGTGCCCGCCCTCTGCACCGTGGATCGTGGGTTCGATTCCCGGCAGGAGCACAAAGTCCTTCCCAAGGGATATTTGTGCTTCTGGTTCTGGGTGTAATGTGTGTGTGTGATGTGAATGTTTCCGGCACCCACGATACAAGTCTTTGAACTTAGTGTGGGGCTGTGAGTGTGAAAGCGTTTGTTTTTTTTGTTTGTTTTGATTTGCTTTGTGTTAAGTTAAGTACGTAGGTTTTTAAATACTTTTTCGATATATGTTAATATCAAAAATGTATTAATATTAAAAATTACTAAGAATTTTTGTTTCAACATGATGAAGGATTTTTTGTATAAAAAGGTGAATACAAAAAATTGTTATGTTTATGTTGAAACAGATATTATAAATGAAAACAATTTTTATTGAAGTTGAGGTACCTAATTCAATAAAAATCTTGTGTTCTAAACGGGAATCGAACCCGGTACTAACAGCGCTGAAGGCAGTCGAGTAACCAACTAGACCTCCAGCAAATAAACGGGTGAGCAAGATAAAACCTTAAAATCAGACCAAATTCCGAACGCTCCGGGTTTGTAGGAGGCAACCCAATATTTCATGTGTAGTAGGTACTTGTTGAATGTTATCGATTGCACTATGTCCTTATTTGTTACTCGATCGGAATTGGTAATTTTCACCAAAACAATTGCTCAGCTTTTGGTCGCCTGCGTAAAATGCTCCAGCACATCAGATATTCCTGATTTTTTTGGCATAACTTTTAACACAAGACATCCCGGTACATACTTATCGGTATACCTATGAACTGCACTTTTGTTGAACTTTTGGAAAATAAACAATTTCGTTTTTTTATTTGAGAGATATTCTTACTTGATATTTTAAAGGTTGGGAAACGGCTCTGGAAAGCCACACATACTATTTAGGTAGGCAGAAGATAATTAAAGAAAATACACATAATGGTAGTACAATGTAAGTTCTACATATATTTTAGCAATAAAACACACACAGAATGTATGACTATTTTATTTTCCTTATTTCATTATACCTGTTAACAAATTTAATTCGTCATGTTTGTAAAAGATAAATGTTTAAAGCACACGAAGAATTGGCAAGAATTGTTGTGTTAGTATTGAGACTAATTATATTATATGTACCTAAGCCCTATTAATAGTTACAAATCCGGCTTTATTCACTTATATTGTGACTGGTTACTGGTTAGAAGTAGTCGCAGAGGATCTCTATATTTTGCTTTTATTTGTGAAACTATCATCAGGAACAATACTTTGTATTACGTAATTTCATTCAGCATTTAACATAATCTTTGAATAAAATGACAAGCCGTTGGTGATTGCGTATGTTTATAATCTATCACCAACCACCACTTCCCCAACCGCCGCCGTTACCCCATCCGCCGCCGTTACCCCATCCGCCGCCGTTATCCCAGCCGCCGCCGTTACCCCAGCCGCCATCGTTTCCCCAACCACCGCCGCCGCGGCTCCAGCCGCTACCCTGTCCCCAGCCGCCGCCTAGTCCCACGTTGCCGCCGCCTGTATAAAATGTATTATTTAAATACATGTGCTTAGTATAATCAAATTATTTGAGTGGTTTACACAATAGAAAAAATTACAAAAAACATGAAATGTATCTGTTTAGGTACCTTTTACATTGGATAACATAGCCATGTCGGTGCATGGAAGCTATTAAGAAGGGCATTAACTATTTAAAGGTCATCGAACATATTATATATATCATACTAATAAAAATATAAAATATAGAACATATCATACTATCTCTTTTGTGGAGTATGCCGTAGAGTATCACACCAGCCATTTAGCCGCCAATCAGAGTACATTATATCCAAGATACAAAGTTGAAAAAACTACTTTTTTTATTTATTTTACCGCATAAAAAGATATATATTATTTATTATTTCAGGATCAAGAGTGCGTCACAACGCACAACAATTTCTATTGAGATCTAAATCGTAAGCAATACACTTATGCCCCTTACGATTAAGAACTGTTGAAATTTAAATTGGCATCACTGTACTGTGGGGGAAATCGTAACGCTTATCATCAAGAGAGCGACTTGCTCGTTAACTCTGTACTTCTCAGTTGCGTAAAAAGGCCTGAATTTAGCAATCATTAGTAATAGGCTATTGTTGACTTACCCCAACTGATGCTACCGCCATACTGTGGCGCTGGCAGTGCAGAAACGTACGCCAGGCAGGCGCATAATACGAGGAATCCCGTGCACAGGGCCTGGAATAATACAATAACGATCTTTAAATTGGCAATCAAGTTATAAGAAATATATAATTAATTTGCTATTCATTATTTCATTATTAGATTACCTACAGGGTAATTTGTAAAATACCAGAAAGCTCTTTGAACGTCATCCGAACCATTTAAATCAACGTGTTTCGTGATATAGCCATATCACGAAACACGTTGATTTAAATGGTTCGGTACTGCGAGGCGCGGCGATGCCGTACTTTGCGGGACAGTGTAGTTTTAACAATTACTATTAACTATAGATTGTATAAAAAAAATCATTTTAATTGTTACGGAAAATAAAGCATTGAGAATAGAACTAAATAAGCTTAAGGGATATAACAAGAATCGAGGTCTGAAAGCTTCTTGGTATTTAACAAAAACCATGTATATATACTTATATATATATATATATATATATATATATATATATATATATATATATATATATATATATATATATATATATATTAGTTTATTTTATATTATTCTCATTATTTATTATTTTTTGTAAATTCATTTCATAACAGTCATTTTAATATTAACTAAGTACAGTCTAACATGTCAATTTAAAAATATTTTTATCAGTCAATAAATAATACATCCAATATATATATATATATTATATTATATTTCTATTTCGGATCGACAAACATTTAAACATTATCTCACTGAAATGAATGAAAGTATAAAATAAAACTTTGCGAAGCTGGCACATTCCAAAGACTTTAATTGTTATATATATGTACTTGCTTTAATTAGAATTCAAACTTCTTTTAATGAAGAATTACGGACCAATATTATTATACTCATCGCAAAATAATGAAATTTTTGAGATACTTATTAATTAATAATAATTAAAATTAAAGAAGCAAAGTAATACATATTTTAAATTATTAAAATATGTATTACTTTGCTTCTTTAATTTGAAAAAAATATGTTGTAAAATATTAGTGGTCTTTGGAATTCCATCGATGTTAATATAAAAATTTAATAAAAAAAACTTTTTGGAAAGTTCTCAATACTAAATTGATAATATATTCTAAGAAAAAAACGTATAAGATCCTTTCCATAAAAACACAGACCAACAGACACACGTAAGTAAACAAATAACCAATTTTTCAAAAAATCATAAAGAATAAACAAACAGCATGTTTAATGCGCATAAGTAACTTCATTAATAGGTAAGTGTTACTATTATGCTAAAAGCGTGAAAAACATAGACGAAAAACGTAAAAAATATGGAAGACACCAAAAATTCAAATAAAAAACATATCAAAAAAATATTTATGACACATTGCAAACCTTGTTTTAAATTAATTTTCCTTGTTTTAAATATACGTTAAAGTTTTACTTACTGTGTTCATTGTGACAGGTGTGTGTTCAATGATGCTGGTGTCTGTTACAAAGAGTATTTATACATCTAGTCATCCCACTTGTGATGTCAATAACACTTCGCGATTCCGACCAGAAAAATTTATGTACTATATGTAAAAACCGCAAAGCCACGTCACCTCGTTTATTTATGTGTGTATCCGTAAATGTGTGAGACCGTGTTTAAAATGAGGTAAACCTGTTAAGAATTGGATTGGTTAAAAGTATAGGAACTCTAAAGGCCTTGTCATTAAATAAATAAATAATAAAAACGCTTTCACACTCACAGCCCCACACTAAGTTCGGCGATTTGTGTCGTGTGTGCTGAAACATTAATATCTCACCCAGAAACAGAAACAGAAACACAAATTTCCCTTGCGAAGAAAACTTATGTTTCCACCGTGACTGAACCCTATATCCGCTTAGAAGCCGAATGCGAATACCAACTAAGCCAAGGTATTTTCATTATATTAGGCGGCCTAATCGACGACCCAGTTGGCGCAGTGGACAGGTGTCCGCCCTTTGCGCCGTGGGTCCCGGGTTCGATTCCCGGCAGGAGCACTAATTCCTTCCCAAAGGATATTTGTGCTTCTGGTTCTGGGTGTAATGTGTGTGTGATGTGAATGTTTCCAGCACCCACGATACAAGTCTTTGAACTTAGTGTGGGGCTGTGAGTGTGAAAGCGTATAAAATATATATATATATTAGCCTTTAGTCATATCCCATATAGTAATTGCAAGGGTTCAGTTCAGGGTGAACAACTATTAATTTCTCAATGTTATTAGTCATAAAAAAATGCGGCGTTCAATTAAATTGCCTTCGATTAAGACCGACTGATTTTCTGCGCCAGACCGTCTCGCAAGTCTTACCACCTCGTTTTATACTGAGTTTTCTAACCCCGCTCCTGTGCTCCGAGATAATTTATTTGCATTGCAAGTGTTTCTTAATTTACCTTCCAAAGGGCATTTTCCTTTCCATCACCTGAAATATAGCCTATAGAGAATTAGGTTTCTCCCCGACTTCCCAAAAAAGGAGGAGGTACTCAAGTCGACGGTTCTTTTTTTTTTTATGTGTGTTATCTCATAACTTCTTTCCACGTGAACCGATTTCGAATTTATTTTTTAGTTTGATAGATTTAGCTTTCCAATTTGTCCCATTTAAATTTGATCAAGATTGGATCAGTAGTTCTTGAAATATCGTCAATAATGCGTATTCTGTGGACCACATTGACGATGTTCTCGTTTTTCACCGACTTCAAAAGTTACCTCATAACTTCTTTCGTTGTGAGCCGATTTTTATGATTATTTTTTATTTCAAAGCTGGTGCTTTTCATGTGGTCAAATTGAAATTTGATCAAGATCTGATCAGTAGTTCTTGAAATATCGTCAATAATGCGTGTTTAGTTCATCTAATCTGATCAAAGTTCCAAAGACAAAGCGATGAAATGGTTTTTTTAGGGTTCCTTACCCAAAGGGTAAAAACGGGACCCTATTACTGAGACTTTGCTATCCGTCTGTCCGTCCGTCTGTCACCAGGCTGTATCTTAAGAACGGTGATAGCTAGATAGTTGAAATTTTCACAGATGATGTATTTCTATTGCCGCTATAACATCAAATTTGTGTAAATAGATTAGCGCATCTTTCTATGTTTGAAGCTTTGAGTACTAACCCAAAAAAATAAAAAATATGTCGTAATTACGACAAATTACTGTTACCTATGTCTAATGACTTTGTTGAATGAACTTCAAAATGTTATATTTTACGTCATTTAAAAAAATCAACATATTCAAGTACAATACAATACAATACAAAAACTTTTGACACCAAAAAATAAGTACAGATCACGGAGAAACTTATAAAGATAGGTACATTGGGCGGTGCTTTGTGTTAAGTTAGGTACGTAGGTCTTTAAACAATTTTGCGTTATATGTTAATATCAAAAATGTCTTGAAAAATATTCAGATTTTATTTATCAAAATGATGAAGGATTTCTTGTAAAAAAAGCTGAATACAAAAAATAGTTTTGTTTATGTTGGAACAGATATTATATATGCAAACTATTTTTATAGAATTTGAGGGACCTAATTCAATAAAATCTTGTGTTCTAACCGGGAATCAAACCCGGTACTAACAGCGCTGAAGGCAGTCGAGTAACCAACTACACCTCCAGAAAATGAACAGGTGAGCAAGATAAAAACTTAAAATCAGACCAAATTCCGAACGCTCCAGGTTTGTAGGAGGCAACCCGATATTTCATGTGTAGGTACTTGTTGAATGTTATCGATTGTATGTCCTTATTTGTTACTCGATCGGAATTGGTAATTTTCACCAAAACAATTGCTCAGCTTTTGGTCGCCTGCGTAAAATGCTCCAGCACATCAGGTAACCCTGATTTTTTGGCATAACCTTTTACACAAGAAATCCCGGTACATACTTATCGGTATACCTATGAACTGCACTTTTTAGACCAGGGTCGATAATTTTTAAAACCAAAAAAAATCATAGTAGGATGAAACCCATTAGAAAAGGAGGGAAATATTATAAAAATGAAAGGAAAAATAATTTACGGGCGATCTGAGGTCGGGAAGGGGATGGGGGTGAGTTTTTAAGGGTAAAAAACGGTTTTTCTCGATTTCCGGCAAAACTAAAAGTCCTATCGAAAAAAGTCAAATGGCAAAGTTGTAGATAATAAAAAGATCTAAAACTTTTGTATTTACACTTTATTCACATAACCTCAAAATTTATGTGAAAAATTCAAAAAACCAAGTTTTTGGTTTTTTATTTTTATCTTTTACAAAACAAATTTTTTTATAACGAAATTTTGTGAAAACTTACCTTTTTATGTCCCAAATACGCTGTAATTTATTTGATTAAAAATATTTATTTTTTCACCTTATTTTGAATTAATATCGAAAAAACACCCTAATTTTCAATCGAAAATTCACCCGTCAAAATATCAGCTTTTTTCAAAAAGTTGGTATGATTTCTGTTCGTTGAAATCTCTACTTTCCGATGGTGAAAAAAAAAAAATATGTTAATATGGAAAATCTTCTCAGAAAATGCAAAAATTAAAAAAAACTTGAATTCAAAAAAATTTTTTTAATTATTATAAATAATTTTGAGCTATTTATTAAAATTTACACTTTAATTACTCGAAAAACGTTAGATTACATGTGACGTTAATAACAAAAAAATTGCAAATAAAAATATAATTAACAAACAAATAAGTTAATTAAATTAATATTTAATAAGACATCTACAATATTTGGAGAAAGTTGTCTAATTTTCTTTAAATTATATGCGTAGATGCCTATTTATAACTATTTTGAGATAAATTATATATATACCTGAGTGACCAACGAAAAATTGTAGCCCATCAAAAGGTATTTCGTGGAGAAGTGGGGAAGGGGCTAGGCGGGTCTGGGTCTTACTACATACATACCTACTATTATATACTATATATTTCGTAGCAGCTGTTACAACTGCTAGCCTAACCAGTATTCGAAATACAGTACAGTATACAACATCGTTTATAAAAATACACGTGCACGCTGAGTTTAACATAACCTAAAGATTGAAATTAAATGATATTTTAGTACAAGATAAAAAAATAATAATCTCCTTAATTTTGCACAAACAAATTTAGTTAATCCCATGAAAAAAAAATATATTTCAAAATACATAAAAACTATATTTAAAATCTATAAAAAAATATATAGAATATATATCGTAAATATATCTATATATATAAAAGAAAGTCGTGTTAGTTACTCCACTTATAACTCAAGAACGGCTGAACCGATTTAGCTGAAAATTGGCAGGGAGGTAGTTTAGAGCCAGGAGAAGGACATAGGATACTTTTTAAGAACGTACATTTCTTTAAATTTTTTAGATGAAATTATTTATAATAATTGAAAAAAAAATTTCGAATTCAAGTTTTTTTTTAATTTTTGCATTTTCTGAGAAGATTTACCATAGTAACATATTTTTTTTTCACCGTCGGAAAGTAGAGATTTCAACGAACAGAAACCATACCAACTTTTTGAAAAAAACTGATATTTTGACGGGTGAATTTTCGATTGAAAATTAGGGTGTTTTTTCGATATTAATTCAAAATAAGGTGAAAAAATAAATATTTTTAATCAAATAAATTACAGCGTATTTGGGACATAAAAAGGTAAGTTTTCACAAAATTTCGTTATAAAAAAATTTGTTTTGTAAAAGATAAAAATAAAAAACCAAAAACTTGGTTTTTTGAATTTTTCACATAAATTTTGAGGTTATGTGAATAAAGTGTAAATACAAAAGTTTTAGATCTTTTTATTATCTACAACTTTGCCATTTGACTTTTTTCGATAGGACTTTTAGTTTTGCCGGAAATCGAGAAAAACCGTTTTTTACCCTTAAAAACTCACCCCCATCCCCTTCCCGACCTCAGATCGCCCGTAAATTATTTTTCCTTTCATTTTTATAATATTTCCCTCCTTTTCTAATGGGTTTCATCCTACTATAATTTCTTTTCACTTTTCATTATTTTTAAAGGCTTCTACCCTGGTCTATTTTGTGGAACTTTTGGAAAATAAACAATTTCGTTTTTTTATTTGAGAGATATTCTCACTTGATATTTTAAAGGTTGGGAAACGGCTCTGGAAAGCCACGCATACTACTTAGGTAGGCAGAAGATAATTAGAGAAAATACACATAATGGTAGTACAATGTAAGTTCTACATATATTTTAGCAATAAAACACACACAGAATGTATGACTATTTTATTTTCGAAATTCATTCACATCACAGATCATAATACCTGTTAACAAATTTAATTCGTCATGTTTGTAATAGATAAATGTTTAAAGCACACGAAGAATTGGCAAGAATTGTTGTGTTAGTATTGAGACTAATTATATTATATGTACCTAAGCCCTATTAATAGTTACAAATCCGGCTTTATTCACTTATATTGTGACTGGTTACTGGTTAGAAGTAGTCGCAGAGGATCTCTATATTTCGCTTTTATTTGTGAAACTATCATCACGAACAATAACTTTGTATTACATAATTTCATTCAGCATTTAACATAATCTTTGAATAAAATGACAAGCCGTTGGTGATTGCGTATGTTTATAATCTATCACCAAATGCCACTTCCCCAGCCGCCGCCGTTACCCCATCCGCCGCCGTTATCCCATCCGCCGCCGTTACCCCATCCGCCGCCGTCATCCCAGAAGCCGCCGTTACCCCATCCGCCGCCGTTATCCCAGCCGCCGCCGTTACCCCAACTGCCGCCGTAATCCCATCCGCCGCCGTCACCCCATCCGCCGCCGTTATCCCAGCCGCCGCCGTTACCCCAGCCGTCGCCTGTATAAAATGTATTGTTTAAATACATGTGCTTAGTATAATCAAATTAATTGAATGGTTTATACAATAGAAAAAATTACAAAAAACATGAAATGTATCTGTTAGGTACCTTTTACATTGGATAACATAGCCATGTCGGTGCATGAAAGCTATTAAGAAGGGCATTAACTATTTAAAGGTCACCGAACATATTATAATTATATATCATACTAATAAAAATATATAATATAGAACATATCATACTAGTGAAAAGTAAACCCAGTTTCAGTGGGACGTCTCTTTTGTGGAGTATGCCGTAGAGTATCACACCAGCTATTTAGCCGCCAATCAGAGTACATTATATCCAAGATACAGAGTTGCAAAGACTACTTTTTTTATTTACAATTACCGCATAAAAAGATATATATTATTTACTATTTCAGGATCAAGAATGCGTCACTACGCACAACAAATACTATACAGATCTAAATCGTAAGCAATACACTTATGCCCCTTACGATTTAGAACTGTTGACATTTAAATTGGTATCACTGTACTGTGGTGGCAATCGTAACGCTTATCATCTGGAGAGCGACTTGCTCGTTAACTCGTCAACTACTTCTCAGTTGCGTAAAAGGCTATTGTTGACTTACCCCAACTATCGCCAAACTGTGGCGCTGGCAGTGCAGAAACGTACGCCAGGCAGGCGCATAATACGAGGAATCCCGTGCACAGGGCCTGGAATAATACAATAACGATCGTTAAATTGGTAATCAAGTAATAAGAAATATATAATTAATTTGCTATTAATTATTTCATTATTACATTACCTACAGGGTAATTTATAAAATACCAGAAAGCTCTTTGAACGTCATCCGAACCATTTAAATCAACGTGTTTCGTGATATGGCTATTGAAAATTCGGTTTTATAATGTTTTTAATAAATTTTGTCTTCTTTGTTAAGTCTAAGGTGTCAATCTGGCGTTAGTGCGTGTATTGCGAGGCGCGGCGATGTCGTTCTTTGAACAGTGTAGTTTCAACAATTACTATTAACTATAGATTGTATAGAAAACATCTTTTTTATTATTACGGAAAATAAAGCATTGCAAAGAAAGTAGTAGAACTAAATAAGATTAAGGGATAGAACAAGAATCGAGGTCTGAAAACTTCTTGGTATTTAACAAATAACTATGTATAGATACTTTTATATATACATAAAAGTAAAAAATATGTTATATGTATATATGCAACCGATATATATATATATTATATTTCTATTTCGGATCGACAAACATTTAAACATTATATCACTGGATGAAAGTATAAAACAAAAACTTTGCGAAGCTGGCACATTCCAAAGACTTGAATTTTTATATAGGTACTAACTTTAATTAGAATTCAAACATCTTTTAATGAAGAATTGCGGACCAATATTATTATACTCATCGCAAAATAATGAAATTTTTGAGATACTTAATAATTAATAATAATTAAAACTAATAGTAATTTAAAATATGTATTACTTTGCTTCTCTAATTTGAAAAAATAATGTTGTAAAATTAATGGTCTTTGGACTCGATATCGATGTTAATATAAAAATTTAATAAAAAAAACTTTTTGGAAAGTTCTCAATAATAAATTGATAACATATTCTAAGAAAAAAACGTAGAATCCTTTCCATAAAAACGCAGACCAACAGACACACGTAAGTAAACAAATAACCAATTTTTCAAAAAATCTTAAATAATAAACAAACAGCATGTTTAATGCGCATAAGTAACTTCATTAATAGGTAAGTGCTACTATTATGCTAAAAGCGTAAAAAACATAGACGAAAAACGTAAAAAATATAGAAGACTTTAAATATACTTTAAAGTTTTACTTACTGTGTTCATTGTGGCAGGTGTGTGTTCAATGATGCTGGTGTCTGTTACAAAGAATATTTATACATCTATTATTTCAAAAAAAAAAAAAAAAAAAATCTAGTCATCCCACTTGTGATGTGAATAACGCTAGAACATATACTATATGTAAAAACCGCAAATAAACGAGTTGACGTGGGTCACCTCGTTTATTTGTGTGTGTATCCGTAAATGTGTGAAACCGTGTTTAAAATGAGGTAAATCTGTTAAGAATTGGATTGGTTAAAAGTATAGGAACCCTCGCGGTCAGCCCGCTAGTGCGTGCTAGGCCCTGTCATTAAATAAGTAAATAATAAAAACACTTTCACACTCACAGCCCCACACTAAGTTCGGTGATTTGTGTCGTGTGTGCTGAAACATTTATATCTCGCCCAGAAACAGAAACAGAAACCAAAATTTCCCTTTCGAAGAAAACTTATGTTTCCACCGTGACTGAACCTTATATCCGCTTGAAGGCGAATGCGAATACCAACTAAGCAAAGGTATTTTCATTATATTAGGCGGCCTAATCGACGACCCAGTTGGCGCAGAGGACAGATGTCCGCCCTCTGCGCCGTGGGTCCTGGGTTTGATTCCCGGCAGGAACACTAATTCTTTCCCGAGGGATATTTGTGCTTCTGGTTCTGGGTGTAATGTGTGTGTGATGTGAATGTTTCCGGCACTCACGATACAAGTCTTTGAACTTAGTGTGGGGCTGTGAGTGTGAAAGCGTATAAAATATATATATATATATATATATTAGCCTTTAGTCATATCCCATATAGTAATTGCAAGGGTTCAGTTCAGGGTGAACAACTATAAATTTCTCAATGTTATTAGTCATAAAAAAATGCGGCGTTCAATTAAATTGCCTTCGATTATGACCGACTGATCTTCTGCGCCAAACCGTCTCGCAAGTCTTACCACCTCGTTTTATACTGAGTTTTCTATCCCCGGTCCTGTGCTCTGAGATAATTTATTTGCATTGCAAGTGTTACCTAATTTACCTTCCAAAGGGCATTTTCCTTTCCATAACCTGAAATATAGCCTATAGAGAATTAGGTTTCTCCCCGACTTCCCAAAAAAGGAGGAGGTACTCAAGTCGACGGTTCTTTTTTTTTTATGTGTGTTATCTCATAACTTCTTTCCACGTGAACCGATTTCGATTTTTTTATTTATTTTGAAAGATTTTACTTTCCAGTTGGTCCCATTTAAATTTGATCAAGATCGGATCAGTAGTTCTTAAAATATCGTCAATAATGCGTATTCTGTGGACTACATTGACGATGTTCTCGTTTTTCACCGACTTCAAATGTTACCTCATAACTTCTTTTTATTATTACTGAGACTTCGCTGTCCGTCCGTCCGTACGTTCGTCTGTCACCAGGCTGTATTTCAAGAACGGCGATAGCTAGATAGTTGAAATTTTCACAGATGATGTGTTTCTATTGCCGCTATAACAACAAATACTAGTCGCGAGTGAATAGGCACCTTCCAGGCAAACGTGCTCCATCGTCGACCACATCGTCACTTACCATCAGGTGAGATGGCGGTCAAACGTTTGCCTTTCAAGAATAAAAAAAATCCAATACAACAATCTTGATTTTTTATAGATAATGGTACGGAACCCTTCGTGCGCGAGTCCGACTCGCACTTGACCGGTTTTATTTTTTAAGCTTTGCTTGCGATTAATTATTTGTGTAAATAGATAAGAGTTTGAAGCTTTGAGTACTAAACAAAAAAAAATTTTTTTTGTGTCGTAATTACGACAAATTACTGTTATGTCTAATGACTTAGTTGAATGAACTTCAGATGATAAAATCATTTGCCATGAACTCTACGTACCTTGGCATATACTCGTAATTTGGCTTGAAAATAGCCGTCAGAAAGTATCTACAAATTTTAAGAACTTATCGGACATGTAGGTACTTTACTATATGGGCCAATTACAATTGCCTACATTTTCTATAAATTTACTAAAATTCTATACATCCTTAATGCAAAAGAGATCACTACAAGCCGGCAAGCTGGGTTACTCAAGTGCTCAAGGAAGCTGGGAATCCTTAATATTATTTTGGTCATATTTTTCATTTAGCTCTCCATCATTCAAACAACTGGGTATTTTCGTTTTACTTTTTTTGGTTGTGCTAAAAATCTATAGGTAACTTGGGTTTTTAAGATAATCTTCCTTGTAAATAAACCAGTCTGATTACCTAAGTTTGTTACTTATTAGTTTTTTTATTATATCTGAGTTCCAAAAGGTCATAAATAAGAAGTTATAGAACAAGTTATACCATCATGAACTGGATTTGAGACACCCATAAGCAAAACTCGTCTTACAAGATCTTTTATTACTTAGCCCGTGCGTCGTTTGAGCATCGGTGTTGGAAAACCCAAAATACATAATTATATATTGTTTAACGCAGATGGTACCTAATGATACAAAATATATAGATAATTAGAACTCTCGCAGACATAGTCGATTAAACGGCCGTCACCGCGAACTACAAATTTTCTGGAAGCAACTCGCGTTTTTATACTTTCTATATTTTCTCCATTATCCATGTATTATTATTATTATTTAACTCTTTATTGCCCAAAAAGGTACAAAGGGTGGACTTAACGCTAAAAGCATTCTCTACCAGTCAACCACTCATGGTTGAAAAGCGAAGGCTGTAGGCATGCATCAAAAATAATAAAGAGGTAAAAATATGATAGTTTCATATTTAAAAGATTTTTTGTAACACTAAATTAAATTAAAAATATATATATTTAAATAAAACTTCAATATAATATATATCTAAATAAAACAAACAATACATATACTATACTAGACGTAATACATATGAATACAACATTATATATAATACATGTAAGCAAAACTAATTAAATAATTGCTACTTTCAAACAAATATAATAGTCATCAACATATACATCTGCCATCTAAGTTGCTTTTTAACAGAAATTTAAAATAGGGCCAATATTTCACCTGATGGAAAGTGAAGATTCGGTCGTTCGGCCGCATCTTACCTAAAAGATACATATTATCCACTCTAGAATTAAAAGTATCCCAAGTTATACTTTTCAGGGACCAAGGACGCAGGCAGCGAGTTCCACTCCTTCGTAAAAATGATAAATGTAGAAGCAAAAAGCCTCGAGCGGATATAAGGTAAATCAACCATAAATGGATGACGTTTGTCAGTTCTTCTTGTGGTTCGATGACAGAAAGGGCAAGGGGGAATCAATTTGTGTAATTCGATTGCACACTCTCTAACATGTAAGCGATAGAACACCGATAGACTAAACATATTATTACGTCACAGACTCACTCATTGATCCACAAAATTCTAAGGTGTTTTAATACGCCTGTTCCGCCTCTGTTTAACAACTGAATAAGTGCCGAAATCATGGAAGCTAGATAACGTCCAGCCCCTGCCCAAAAAAAGTATTCACTCTCGACTTGAAGACCCCAAGATTGTACTTATCTGGGAACACAGACTCTGGCAAGGAGTTCCACTCCTTTGCAGTGCGCATAATAAAAACTAAAGTTTAACGTCAATAAATACAATATCAGACACGTGTAAGATCATAGAACGTGTTCTGAACAACAGTCTTCTGACATACCATCCTAGGGTCAGTCGCCTCAAGGTGAACCAGTTCGTCAAGCTGGTCTAATTTGACTACATCCCAATCGTCAAAGGATGCATCCGCATGTCGCCTGTGCCAATCTTACTTGTAAGATTCGCGCAAGGATTAGGTAAGATTTACGTACTTTTCCACCTACTAAGCATTTACCTGGAAGACAACTAATCAGTGATCGACAATTTTGATTTAGCCGAAATAGGTCAACTGGCGATCTACTGCCTGACCTTCTGCGTATGCCACACACATGACGCTGGAGTATAGCTATCGAGACACGAAGTGCTTGATATTTCATTCGAATGAATTTTTCGATTTAAAAAATCTCTATAAAAAATAATATTTTTTATATAACTTTTAAACTATGCCGAAAAAAAAAAGTTTTACTAATAATCTTTCCATTTATATTTTTTGTTAAGCTACCAATTGGTTAATTAGTAATAATTAAACTTCAGGTTAATATCAACACTGTTAAAACTATTATACGTTCCCAAAGGACTGAAACTGTTGTCTCCTGATTTTTACACGGTTATAACAATAAAATTTTCTTATTCTTGTTCTTTTACGCAAAAGAGGAAAGTTTTAAACTATTCTCTACATTAATTGACCGAGCGAAACGAGGTCTTTAAGTTTACTTAGATGGTTCAGCACTTGGTCTGTCATAGGCTTTTAACGTCTAAAATATACAAGCGAATTATTTAAAATTTTCAGATAATATGTTTAGACCCCTCTGGCAGACGTACGGACGGACGCACAAAATGATGAACCAAACCCAAGTCAACTCCTCGCTACGCTAAAATATTAATTAATGAACTAGAATTACTTCCCTCTAACAAGTGGTTGCGAGTCTGCCTTCTAACCAGCGAAAACCGAGTTTGATTCCTGGTGGAAACGCAAGTTTTTTCCCCAAGTGCCTGATACTGAATACCTGTTTAGAAGGCGGACGCGCGCAGAACAACGCCAAAACGCAGTTCAATAATGTACTAACAATGATAATTATAATATATTAATTATAAATCAATAAAACAACGGTAAGTCAAATTGATCTAAGAATTTTATTTGCATAATTTCTAATAACGTTGAAATCACAGATCGTAATACCGGTGTACAATTTTTCAGATAGAAATGATAGTACAGTTCATCATGTCTATATACGATGCACCCAAAGTGCACGAAGTGTAAGAAAATATAAGGTTTGTGAGTTTTGTGATCATAGAGACTGACAGAATGAATCTGTATGTATGAATGACGTGGGTGACCGTTATTTCCGAGGATTTGCCTCCCTTAATAAATAAATGACAATCGCTTTGGTTGTTTTAGCATCCACAGGCGAAAATATTCAACAAACATCCACGCACTAATTGTAGATTTTCTTGGTTTGATCACATGTATTACTTGTGTTCTTTTACTATAGTGCATAGAGAGAGAGGCTTGCCTCATTTGAACAAAACAAGCGAAGAGCACAATCCGTTCTTCATTTGTTTTTTCATTTTTTATTACAAACATGACGAACGAAATGGTTGGGTTAACTTATGATCTAACCGCCCCAGCCGTAGCCTCCGTGACCCCAGCCGCCGTAGCCGCGTCCGCCGTAGCCGCGTCCCCAGCCGCCATATCCGCCGTAGCCGCGTCCATAGCCGCCGTAGCCGCGTCCGTAGCCACGTCCTCCCCAGCCACCATAGCCGCGGCCTCCCCAGCCTCCGTAGCCTCCGTAGCCTCCGAGCCCATAGCCGCCGTAACCTGGAGAAATAAAGATTAAGATAATATAAGAAATACAAGGCAATACAAATTAAAAAAACCCGATCGCGAAAAACGTGCACATATTTTTTATGTAATTTCCTTTATTTGATAGGTGCCCTGCTGAATAGGTTTAATATTTTTTTATTAACGTTTTACTTAAGAGGCCGGGGTAGTCTGTGAAACGATCTATAGGTTGTCTCTGTTTAACTGGCAAACTGTGGCCATGCTTGATGCGATAGCACTACCGACCGAACAAATTATGATAGGTGCCGTAATACCAAAAATTATGAATGAAAATGTAATGTTTAGCCATTGTTTTTTGCATTAATAGTACCTTGAAATGATAATCTATGTTCCTGTTGTAATTACAAAACAAATGTGTTAGTTTTTAATACAAAACAAACAAGTTATAGATACGATATTTACGTCTTAATAATGTGTGAAAATCAATTGGTTTATATTTCGTTTTAGGTAATTATTTTGGAATAAAAACTATCCAGGAACCTAGATTAATACGTTTTAAATCTGAATAACAGCACAGTATGGTGGTAATATGCTTGAATTATAAATAATTTTGGTATTACGATTGTATGGGCAAATCAACCTCCGCAGGCCCCTTAAACGCGACAAAGAACCTCCATTTTTTTCAACACCTATCTAGGACATTCGGGATTTTAAGACGAATATAATTATGACTCGATGGATTTCGACAGTAAGGTACATTACACTGTCGAAATCCATCGAGTCATTTGGAAGATAATATAGAAATGTACAAATATGCATATGCGCTAAAACATAACCCTTCATTGGCAGTCGGGTAAAAATAACCCAAAATGTAAAATACTTCCGTACGCGTTACAAACGGTGCAATCCGGAGTGAGACTATAGTTATGATATCTAATGATTCCACAAGAATTTACAACTTCCCTAATTATTTCCACGCTGAAGCCTAATTTGACTGGACTAATATCGCTATATCTAATATCCTGCCCTTCATTTGGGGTTCGTATTTGCACGCCAATTTTTCGTGATCATTTGAACTATTTGTACTTAACTAATTTTTATTTATATAGCATTGCTAGGTTATATAAACAAAAATAAATGGATTTGGTTGGACGTTATAAACACAACCTGTAGCTAACTGCAATGTTAGACTCTTTGGCCGTAGTAGTTTCAAATAACTGTTTCGGTAGATAGCATCACACGTCCCCGTAAGACGTTAATAATAAACAAAGGATAATTTCGTCGCTTCAGGTAAGGCTTGAGTAGCTCAGTGGTTAGAGTAATAGGGCATGATATCTTAAGGCCGTGGGTTCAATGCCCGCTTCGAGCGACAATATTTCCTGTTTAAATTTTACTACTATGTGTAACTGTTATTTAACTGTTATGAATTTGAATATGAAATATCGCAATTTAGTACTTTAATACCAATAACGCCCGAAATAACTTGTTTGCGGGCCAAAATAACGGCACTTCGAGTGACATTGACCGCAAGACAGCTAGTCTCGTTTGTCATTTCTCCCAAAAACAATTTAACCATACATTTTGAGAATTAAAAATTAGTAATCGATCGAAGCGAGATCTCTACTTGACTATCTCTAGTTGACTTAGGTGGTTCAGCACTTTGTCTGTCCGTCCGTCTGTCATAGGAATTTGGCGTCTAAACCATAGAAGCAAATAATGTATGGCCGAAAGCCAAAAATAGCAATTTAAATTTTAAACATTTTGGGCGGCACCTGTACACATAAATGGGGGGCGTTGAAAAGAACTTTGCATTTAGAGTACTGAACTTTAAAACGTACTTAATAGTAAGCAAAGTTGTAAATCGTGATTTTTGCTTTCGCTCCAAAATGTAATAGAAATCCATAGAAAGTTTCTACCACTTTATTAAGGCATGACTTGACTATGACTGGAACTTGATTCTTTTGCTTGACTTTGTCTGTGACTTGTGACTAGGACTTCTATTATGAACTTTTGAAAATTGTTATTACTTGATAGGCTATATTTAAGTACCATGCCTTATTTATTTATTTATTATATTTAATAGTTTAGCACAAAACGGTGTACAAGGAATAGCTTAATGCTATGAAGCATTATCTACCAGCTTTCCTGGGCGTGTAAGAAAAGTGTTTGGGCGTGCAGCTAAAAGATACGCGTACATAAAATAAATAAAAAAATGAGATTTTAGAATAAATAAACTAGATCAAATAATTTAAAAAATGAATAATTAATATAAAAAATATATATATTTAAACAAATACAATATACTACTTACATATGTATGTATAACTAACACATAATCAGAATACTTATATAAGATACAAATAAATAGCAATTGTTATTCTTGAACTTGTTCAGGATAAATATTCTTTATGTAATGTCGATGAATAAGTCTTTTAAAGATCAACAATCGAGCTTCGCTTTACATCTTTGAAAATTGCTATTGCATTATCGCAAAATATTGATAAATATAAATTAAGAAGCGAAGCTCGATATGAACATAAAATTGCGGTGCGTGCACTTAGATTGAACAAAACGAATAAATCATTTATGGCAAACGGGGTTAGATTTTACTATAATAGATATTACAGTAAAATACCTAACATTGTAACTGAATTACCTCTGGGAAAGTTTAAATCCGTAATAAAACGGGAATTAATTAAGAAAGCTTATTATTAAATGAATGACTTCATTAATGATAAGGATGCATAGAGGCCAACTGCACTAGCGCTTTCTGGTGTCTACTTAGTTTGATATAATTCCCATATTATCATTTAAGGGTGTTTAAAAAAATTATGTAATAATGCGCCGCTGAGTTTCATGCCAGGTTCTCGAGATGGCTGTAATTTTGCGAATGTGGCAGTAGCGTCATTCTTTCATGAGTGCCTATTTGGCCCCTGAGATAAACGAATTTGAATTTGATACTGTCTAAATGCACAAGATAAAAAAATTCAACGAAAAAAAGAGTAAAATTTAATGAAAAAAAACCAGGCCTAGATAATGCTTGTTTAGATTTTCACTACTGTCTATATCCTATTATAAACACACTGACCTCCTCTATATCCTATTAAGTATGTTTCCTCAGCTTGAAGGTCCTGGTCTGGTGCCACCTGGGCAGACTCTGCTGGTTGAATGGTTTCCGCTGGCAACGCAGAAACATACGCCAAGCAGGCGCATACGAACAAACTCATGCACAACATCTGGAAACATAAATTAAGGTTAACAAGCAAACAGCACACTCACGGCCCCACACTAAGTTCGAAGAGTTGTATCATGGGTACCGGAAACATTTATCACAAACATAGACACACCAAGAACTAGAAGCACAAATGTCCCTTGGGCAGGAAAATTGTGCATCTGCCGGGAATTGATCCCTGGACCGACGGTGCAGGGGACTGAGACCGGGTAGGTCTCCGTCACTGTGCCAACTTATGCAAGCTGGTCGTCATAAAAGGTGAGTCAAAAATAAACATTGCTGCGTAAAAAGCAAACGGAATATCTTGGTGTTATAGTTAAGTTTAATTAGTCAATATAACTCACGCCCATTTTAAACTTTAAAAGATTGTAATTAAAACTTAAAAGTTTCACATTTTAATATTTGACAACGCGAAACATTGATAATGCGTTACACCACTTATGTTTTAATTTTCATTTGAAGTTTGATTAATTGGCATCAATTTTTTTTATGAATTTTACTTAAAAATCTAAGTTATAGAAGATCTATTAAGATTATTTTAAGCCCATCTTTACTAAAATACAATACTTATATTCAAATGATCAGTTTTTAATTAAGTATTTCAGTAGTAGTATTTCGTACAGGTCATCAAAATAGTCAAATCTCGTATCTTTAACAAAAACTTTGTTTACTTTTTTATTGTTTTTTAAGTATTTAAAAGAGAAATTAAGAATATGCCTACATTACATGCTGCCTAGTTCTATCCCATTAACCTTGAACAGTTACCAGACTTCATGTAAATAGCACTTTGTACATAATTGGCGTGAAAACTTCACTCATTGTTAGGAATTAACAACGCATTTAACAAGTACTTAATTAATTAACTCATTACAATTTGGAGGACATTACAAACACTCAATGTCGGATTCCGTAAAAAAACGGGTACATTAAACAAAAAAATAAAAATCTAAAAAATATTGTGCAATAGACGCGGACGCTTAAATCTCTAAAGAGAGGTTAGCGCTCCCGATATTTAAATTATTAACGTTTTTTTCGAAACAACTTTTTATAACACGTTTACTTACAGTGTTCATTGTGACAGATTGTTGTTTAATGGTGCTGATGGTCGCTCCAAGACGTATTTATACGGCTATACACCTTGTTATGTGACTAAGCGCAAGGTAAATAACCGACGTACTTGTACAACGCAAGTCCAAGTTCACCAGGGGCGGAGCGAATTATGGGGATAGGAGTTTACGACCTTTTCTGCGAGAACATTCTTAATTTGAAAATTTCGTACCCTTTTGTTATAGGTTTTAAGATAGATTACCGTGTTAATAATAGACATAGAGATAGGATAATAATGACACGCATAAAAGAAAAAAATGTATGACCATGTATATGTATTATATATTATTTTACAAGCTTCATGAACGAAGTGTCTTACCCTTAAATTGAGACAGTAAGAAAAGTGTTAACGGACACATTCTTAGTCATAGTAATATAGCAGATGATGTTTTTTTTTAATTTATATTACTAATTAGCCATATTTTAGTTAGATTGTAATTATAATAAGGAATTCAAGAAGTGGTACTTTAGAAGTAAAAAAAAAATCAAAAATTTAAGCCTAACTAAAAAAAATAAAAATGTATATTATGATGATATATTTACTGTATATTCAAGAAAGATCCCAGTCAGTATCCCACGAAACAGATCCACGAGATCCAGGGTTTACCAACTACGTACAAGATTATATCAATAAACATACACCCACACAAAATGCAATGACTTGTATCGTGGGTGCTGAAAATACTCACACACGCAATCACATTCATAATCATGTCAAACGCTCTTCATCAATCTAATTTACGCTCAATTAATAAATCTATTTCCTATGTTCAAAGTGTGATTAATTTTAATGATTGTAAATTTAAGTACCCATTAAAATATAATTATCAATTATGTATCAATTTAAATAAATACTTATTATTTTATATGTTATGACTACGTTTTCCTGCTCCTGCGAGTATTATTTGTCTAGCTAGACTTCTAGAGCTTAGGGTAGTTAGGGTTAGTAATAATAATTGCTTCGTTTATAATAAGGGTGCCTGTGCAATGTTAAACGTTTGTAAACGTTCTCAATTATTCTGGTAACATTGACGCATATGCATCGAAAGTATCATTACTTCTTACTAAAGGTCAGTCGTGTCACATTTTGTTTTTAAGGTAATTTTTTTTCATATTACATTAGTTACAATATTATTTGTGATTTGTTTAGGATTTGAGATTGATTCGGTGTAAACATTATAAGTGCCAACTGAAGCATCTATATCTTTTTATATTTTATTCATCTTTACGTGTAATGTGACTGAACTCCTCCTAACGGCTGGACTGATTTTGGTGTTATTTTTGCGTGTATTCAGTGAATTCAAGGATGGTTTAGATTCACAATTCGCTCCGATAAATAATATTGTTTTTATTTACGCGGGCGAAGCCGCGGGGAGCAACTAGTATTTTATAAGGTTAATATATAGATTATACTTCAGAGGTGGACCCATATAAATTTTGTCAAAATCGATCAAACCAAAACTAAACTGGAAGCGGTGAAGCCGCTTATTTACTACCAAATCTACCAAACAAAAAAAACATCAAAATCGATTCATAATTGGCAGAATCATAACATACATACAAAAATAAACATACAGTCGAATCGAGAACCTCCTTTTTTGAACTCGGTTGAAAAGAGATGACACTAAATGAACGTATGCATGCTACATCTATTGCCGCATGCTCATTTTTCATCAGGTGATAATTGTGGTCAAATGCTTGCCTATCGGACATAAAAAACATTTTTTTTTTATAATCTTGATTGTTTCTGCATGATGCTATGAAAAACACATAGTTCGAAGAATGTAGGTTAATATTCAATTATATTGACGACCAGTAAGCGTTTACACTAATTGTTGACGTGTTTTGAACGTGACTATTCTAATTAACTTTCTGAACTCATTATGTGCATTGTTTCTATACATACTTATATTTAGGAAACGTAAAAAGATTTTCATCGTATCATTCTAGTCCTACCCCGCGTAAAAAAATAGCCTGTGTTAATCCTGGGTAAAAGCTATGTACATTGCAAATTTGTGTGATTATAATTGTTCATAATAATTATATCAAAAATTTTAGAGGGTACGTCAGGGTGCGCCTTTCTTCCCTGGTTTATTTAATCTTGTAAATCTTCAAGGAAGGAGTAAATAGACTTAAGTAAAACCATTACGTATGACCTTTAACTATTAAGAGAGCTGAAATGGTTTTGTTCTGTGACACAGGAAGATCCAATTCTTTCCATCTTTGAGCTTACTATTTTTACATGATTCAAATATCTCAACTCTGTGCCACAAATATATTTTGAGTTTATATTATTATTTTTATAATTTTCTGTTATAATTTACATATTATTATTATTTATATTAACTATGTGAAATGTACGTGAGTGCAGTTGAGTGCGCGTTCGCCGCAGCGGGTATCCGGTGTTATTCCCGGCGGGAACACAAGTTTTCTCCCCAAGGGAAATTTGTGTTTTTTGTGTGATGTGAATGTTTCCGGCACCCACGACACAAGTTTTCAAACTTAGTGTGGGACTGTGAGTGACAGTAATCAAAATTCAACAAGGCGACAACCAGACGTCATAGCGTGAAAAATTAAAGTCGACGAACTGTCCTAAATTGGGGTAACATTGAATATGTGTTTGTTTTATATAAATCATATTTAGATTTATCATATCACTATGATCATTTGCGGTCTATTACGATTTAAAGTTGGATAGAAACCGTTATCATTTAAATTTCCAATGCTTATAATAAAGCTGTTACAGTTCTTATATAATCGCAAAATTATTATTTATGTCTTACTAATTCATATTTAAAAAATATTAATATATACTGCCCGTTGGCTAAGTTGGGTGAGCGTTCGCCTTCTAAGCAGGGGTATCGGGTTCGATTCCTGGCGGGAACACAAGTTTTCTCCCCAAGGAAAATTTGTGTTTCTGGTTCTGGTTGTGATTGTGTGTGTGATGTGAATGTTTCCGGCACCCACGACACAAGTCATTGAACTTAGTGTGGGGCTGTGAGTGTAAAAGCGTTTATGTTTATGTTCTAAAATTTGTCAATCCTAAAACATGATCATTATAATTTATCTATATTATCTCGCAGTAATAAGGGTAAAGTGTAGGTACCTAATTGGTAGCTTGTCCGATTCCCCCAGTCTATACTCCCGGAGGCATCAAAAACACGCACGCATTCTAAGTGTAAAAAAAATCTAAGTGCATACTTAGAATTTCATATTTAAGTAAGTATATGCTAATATCACTTTAAAACTCATAAAAATATTCATTAGTAAGACATTTTAATTTTTTTTAGACTTTTTTTCCCCACTGGTAATGGGCTTGAGCACTTGAGTTACCTATAAGCTCGATGACGTGTAGGTAACTTGGGTCTTTGCTGTAAAGATGTTTATAATTTTAGTTTAGTTTTAGGAAATATAGGCAATTAGCCCGTACTTAGAAACTAATAAATATGTTTAAAATAAATAAGTAAGATCACTTTTTACGTCGTCGAGGTTTTTTATTTTTTTAGAATATTGACTTGTTTTGTATTCCTTGAACCGACACTGTATTAATAATATTCAAACCTGCGCCAAATTACGATTATTAACAATAATAAGTCTTAATTATCACAATGTTACATACGCGTGTGTTAATACAGGATGCTTGGACTGATTACATTTAGATCGACTATTAGTTCTTTATTGTTCTAACAAAGTTTCTACAATGAAGGATATATACAAGTAATAGTAAAACGCAAGCAAAGCTTAAGAAAACCGACTTTACCGCTTTATCTTAGGAACTTTGATCAGATTAGATGTACCAAACACGCGCTATTGACGATATTTCAAGAACGACGATCAGATCTTGATCAAATTTAAATGGGACCAATTGGAAAGCAACATCTTTCAAACAAAAGAAAATCGTTTCTCGTGGAAAGAAGTTACGAGGTAACACATATAAAAAAAAAACAAAAAAAAATGTCGACTTGAGTACCTCCTCCTTTTTTGTAAAGTCGGTAGAAAATACACTTATACTTAAGTAGTTAAGTGCTTCTTAACTATTACGTAATATGCTCACTTAATAAATGTCTTCTTGTCCTAAATATAAGATGACCTAGATGGCTCAGTGGGCAGATCTCTACCCTCTGCGCAGTGGGTTCGTTTCCGGGCAGGAGCACAAGTTTTCTTCTTCTGAAATATTTTGTTCTTCTGATTCCTATACACAAATATAGTCGTGTGTGAGATGTAAATGTTTCTGGCACGCATGATACAAGTTTTTGAAATTAATGTTGGGCGGTGAGTGTGAATACGTTTACTTTAAATAAAAATAAGACTAATAAGACAAATTATAAGACTGTTGTTATTACACTGTGTGTTTAATTTCATTGCAGTCATTTGTTCGAGATTCAAAGCGATGGCAGCTCAGTCGTTGTGAAGGCGCTCCTGATCGGTGGTCGCAGTTTCGAATCCGCCCCGATGGGTTTGAACTTCCGGAGAAAGAAACATAGTAGATAGATAACTCTTTATTGTACACCAGAAATAGAGGGAAATACATTAGACATTAAAACGAACTTAGGCTAGTACAATGGGCGGTCTTATCGCTTAAAGCGATCTCTTCCAGACAACCTTTGGAAGGAGGGGAGATAGCAAAATGTATTGGGACTCAGGTGTACCACATAGTTACGCAAACTTTATAATAATGGATAAAGATACTAACAAAATAATAACTAATCATATACTAAAATAAATAAGTACATACATAATATTAATGTTGTAATATTATTAAAACATGGCTATCACTCACGTCATTTGATCGATATTGTTGTTTACCGATATTAATAATATTATGATGTCTAATTCTCACGAAAACTTTAATAGTGAAACAGTCGTGTTAATCTATGTTGGCTATACCATTTTTAATATAGCTATATATTAATAGCTGCAACACGCTGGACGAATCTGGTTCAAACGGATGGCGTGCGTGCGCACGCCCGCATGCTCTCCGTTCAGCATAATAGCTTGTTACTAGTAGCTGTAACGGAATACAATAGCAGTTTCCTCAAGTAAAATCTATCGCCACGCGCTAATAGGTGTTCCGGCAAATATTCTTGAGAGCCAGTCTACGTACGCAGTGACGCAAATATTATATTTACATAGTTTAGCCTGTTTACCACCCTTGACCACATAATCACATAAATCACGTGAATGTTAATTATATATGTTAAATAATATGTATTATAGGTACTTATATGTAATTATGTATTTATTTTATGTAAGTATATTCTGAAATTATTATTGTTATGTATTGTTTTTGTATTTTAGACAATGTATTTATATTATTTGAAATTTTATTTCATTCATTTTATCGCACCACCATCCCTACATTGTCTTTTATATTTCCATCCAAATCACGTGAATGTGAATTATATATGTTAAATAATATGTATTATAGGTACTTATATGTAATTATTTATTTATTTTATGTAAGTATATTCTGATATTATTATTGGTATTTATTGTTTATGTAGTTTAAACAATGTGTTTATATCATTTGAAATTTAATTTTATTCATTTTATCGCACCACCATCCCTACATTGTCTTTTATATTTCCATCCAAATGTTGTCTGGAAGAGATCGCTCTTAGCGATAAGACCGCCCATTGTACCTATCTTTATAATTTTCTCTGTACCTTGTATTTATCTTTTGGTGTCAATAAAGAGTTTTTGTATTGTATTGTATCACATACCGGGGAGCTCAGAATACAGAAAGAACCCGGTGTGATAGTAGTCTAAATTTGCCATTATAGACGATTTTAGTTTATGAATTCTCTGTTCCTTATATGTAGATATAGATTTAATAATTTATATAAATATAACAGTCGAATTTTTGTTTTCAACCGACTTCAAAGAAGGAGGTTCCCTAATTCGACTGTATTTTTTTTGTATGTATGTTACGCGATATCTCGGCCAATTATGAATTGATTTTGGTGGTTTTTTTTTTTTGTAGAGTATACTTCAGAGGTGGTCCCATATAAATTTTATCGAAATCGGTTTTTTGAGCACACCTTTTTTTTTACGTGAAGTTGCAACGCATGCTGGGTATAAATAATATAAATATAAGTAGGTATACATTTATTTATACTATGCAAGTTAAGTAATGCGTAGCTAATTTATATTATTGCCCTTTACATGACTACAATGATGGAGCACGTTCCACAGTCAGTGAATAATTATTTTCTAAGATACCTATTCAAACGTGATGTGACCATGTTGTACTTATCAGGCAATACCGACTCAGGCAAATGTAAATACCGACTCAGTTAAATAAATGTAAATAATTTAAGCCTATGGAAAAGTAACTGAATCCCACGATACAATTCGTCGAAGTGTGGGGTTCAGGGAGGCGTTAAGGGGGGTCGAGCTGAACCTAATCCAATGCCTAGGGGGAGTAGGGGAGACTGGGAGAAATTAATTAAAGTATTAGAAATTAAGAAATTAAGTAAGTTTTAATATTTAATATAAATTGACATAGTATTAATTGTGACATTATTTAATCGAATTTAATTTTGTAATTAATTTGATATTGTATAATTTAATAGAATTGAAATGTTTAAAATTTGCACGCCGTGACACGGCAAAAATATCTGGTACTATACTAACCATTTCCACCTTACTAACATACATTTTAAGCAAATAAATGATTATGATTGTGATTAAAAAAACTACTGAAATATGGCTAAATCGTATACTACGCCCCTACTAAGGGGCTAGTCTTAAATAAAAAGAAGAAGAATTAAGAAAGAATTGAACAAATTGTGTGTTATAGTATAAAAGTTATAGTTCCGATAGCTCCGGTTAAAGGTCAAGGTCTGTAATCAACTAAATGATATGGGTGACTAAAATTAATTTTCATTTGTTTAATTAATAAAAAAAATATTAATTTATTAAATAAATTCAACGCAATCAAGCACAGATTAACTTATTTACATTAAATATACGCATTTTGAAAAATCTCACGTGAGTTTAGGGGAGGGGTTCGAGCCAAATCTTACGACATCTCACCAAGGGGGGGAGGGGGTCGAAAAACCACCAAAATCACCTCACGTAATTATTGGATGCCCCTAATTAACGTAAGTACATATTGGCCAAAGGTGACGCTTACCATCAGAGGAGCAACTTGCTTCTTTCATCGCTTAATAACATTAAATAAAACTTTTTTATAAAACTGATGATGAACCGACGACCCAGTTGGCGCAGTGGACAGGTATCCGCCCTCTGCGCCGTGGGTCCTGGGTTCGATTCCCGGCAGGAGCACAAATTCCTTCCCAAGGGATATTTGTGCTTCTGGTTCTGGTTTCCGGCAACCACGATACAAGTATTTGAACTAAGTGTGGTGCTGTGAGTGTGAATGCGTTTGTTTGTTTTTGTTTGATAGTGTTGATGTTTATCCTATTTTGAAAGCAAATAATGTTTTATTTGCCAAATAAAGTTATATTTTTATTTTTACCGACCTCACAAAAAAGGTACTCAAGTCAAATGTATTTATTTTTGTTACCCCATAGCTTCGTTCCACGTGAATCGATTTTGAATATTTTTTTTTGTTTGATATATTTTGCTTTCCAATTGGTCCCATTTAAATTTGATCAAGATCTGATCAGTAGTTCTTGAAATATCTTCAATAATGCTTGTTTAGTACTACTTATCTGATCAAAGTTCCGAAGATAAAGCGTTGAAGTCGGTTTTTGCGTTAATAATTATATCCCGTTTGGTTGTCCCCATAGTGAATTCCGATTACTGTTATATCTTCAAAGACACTCCCAAGATTAAAACAAATCGATTGACGTAGATAGAATAATCAAAACCGGCCCACGCGTTTGAACTTACATTTGAACTGCACGTTGGCTTAGTTGGGTACGTGTTCACCTTCTAAGCAAGAGTATTGGGTTCAATTCCCGGTGGAAACACAAGTTTACTCCGTAAGGGAATTTTGTGTTTCTGGTTCTGGTTGTGATGTGTGATGTGAATGTTTGCGGCACCCACGACATAAGTCAATAAACTTAGTGTGGGGCTGTGAGTGTGAAATCGTTTATTTGGCCGAGGGAATTTTCTGTTTCTGGATCTGGTTGTGATTGTGTGAGTGATGCGAATCGGCACCGACGTCACAAGTTGTCGCACTTAGTGTGGGACTCTGAAAGCTTATAGAGTTTGTACATAATCTGATAAACACATTACCCTCCTTTGTGTCGCGCAGTCGGGTAAAAAGTAACCGATGTAAAAATATTATTATCAGATTTTGTCTTAACCTGTTTTAGTTAAAAGTTTAAAAACAAAGTTTAAGGGCATATAGGTCAACAACAAATAACAAAGTAGGTTAATTGGATCCAGTTAATAACAGGTTTCACGTACCTTATTGACTTACTTCAATTAAAATCCATTCTCAGGTTAAAAGATTGACTTTTTCGACAGTGATTCATGTCAAATTTGTTTTTATATTAAGAATAACATATAATTTATCTCGTTAAATTTATATATTACTAGTAGACCCGGCGAACTTCATACCGCCAATTGTCTGTGGTCAAATATTCAGAAACATCTCCTGTTTGACAGGTACGAACAGTTTGTATGGGAAAATAAAATACTACTATTTACTAATTTTATTGCAATTTCTTTATATTTTCTCACCTTTTAAACCTTCCCTAAATTGCCACAAATATTTCAAGATCAAAATTAGCCAAATCGGTCCAGCCATTCTCGAGTTTTAGCGAGACTAACGAACAGCAATTCATTTTCTATACTAATATTATAAAGAGGTAAAGTTTGTTTGTTTGTTTGTTTGTTTGTTTGTTTGTTTGTTTGTTTGTTTGTATGTAAAAGGTAATCTCTGAAACTACTGATCCGATTCTGAAAATTCTTTCACCAATAGATAGCTACACTATCACTGAGTGCCATAGGCTATGTTTTGTCGGGATAGAAGTTAGTTATCAGTTCGAAATAATAATATTCGTAAGACAAGTCGGAGAAAAATTTGCTAACTTTCCGCTTTATCGGCGTACGCTGACTAAACGGTAAGACATAGTTGAATATAATGTATGGCAAAAATGTTGGCCTTTATGAGTTTTACAAAAAAGTCCGCGACAGCATATATCTAACATGTATGTATAGCTCAGAAAAAATATTTTTCTTTGTAAAAAATCTGAAAAAAAAGCGGCCTATGTTTAGTTGGCTTTTTGAGACATTCAGTATTAATCCTTATCAAAATAAACTATTTCATCGTCTTACGTAGTTCATGTAGATACATTTTGCTTTTTACTGCATATGATTTGGATAAATAGTCTATGAGAAATCGTGAAATTAGTTTCACGGGAGCCCGTCCGTGAACGGGACGGGTCAGAAATGTACAGAAACGTACTACGAATTCCTGCTCATTAAAAAATAGCGGCTTCTATTTCGTTGGCTTTTTTTAAGTATTTAATATTAATCCTTATCTAAAAAACCTATTTCATCGGCTTACGTAGTTCACGTAGATTTAATTTGCTCTTTACTGCATATAATTTGGACCTATAGTCTAAAAGAAATCGTTAAGTTTATTTGAGGGTGAAAACGGTGGATCACAGAATGGAACAGTTACTGCGTAATCCGGCATAAGTCTATGTTTTGAACCGACTAACATAAGAAGGGGGATATAAATTCGACTGTTTTTTTTTGTTTAGTCGGTTATAACTTATCATTGAACTTTGAACGGCCCGCTGGAGTAGTTAGGTGGGCGTTTGCCTTTAAAGCACCGGGTTTGATTCCCGGTGGGAACACAGGTGTTTTTCCACGGGAATTTGTGTTTCTGGTTTTGAGTATGTTGTCAATGTTGTGTGAATCTTGGATGTTTACTGCCCCACGATACAAGTCATTGAACTTAGTGTGGGTTTGTGAATGTGAAAGCATTTATGGGTATGTTTTTTAATATTTACTACCCGGCAGACGCCAGTCGGGTCGTTCCTGAACTTTGAACTGCTCGCTGGCGTAGATGGGTGCGCGTTCGCCTTTAAAGCACCGGGTTTGATGCCCGGTGGGAACACAGGTGTTTTCCCACGGGAATTTGTGTTCCTGGTTTTGAGTATGTTGTGAATACTTTGTGAATCTTGGATGTTTACGGCCCCCCGATACAAGTCATTGAACTTAGTGTGGGGCTGTGAATGTGGAAGTGTGTTTATTTGTATATTTTTTAACCGGGCGACGCCGGGCGGGTCATCTTTTGAACTATCTACTCGCGTAAATGGGTACGCGTTTGCCTTCAAAGCAGCGGGATCGATTCGCGGTGGTAACAGAAGTTTTCTCCCTACGGGAAATTTGTGTTCCTGGTTTTTAATATGTTGTGAATCTTGGATGTTTACGGCCCCACGCTACAAGTCACTGAACTTAGTGTGGGGCTGTGAATGTGGAAGTGTTTATGTGTAGATTTTTTAACCGGGCGACGCAGGGTGGGGAATCTTTGAACTTTGAACTACCCACTGGCGTAGATGAGTGCGCGTTCGTCTTTAAAGCAGCGGGTTCGAATCTCGGTGGGAACACAATAACAAAAGTTTTTTCCCCACGGGCAGTTTATGTTTCTGGTTCTGGGTATGACGTGAATGTTGTGTGTGTGGTGTTAATTGTTTACGGCCCCACGACACAACTTATAGTACTTATACAGTGGGGCTGTGAGTGAGAAAGCGTTTATATGTAAGCTTTTGTTTACCCGGGCAACGCCGGGCGGGTCAGCTAGTTATATATAAGAGAAGAAGATTATATTGTAATCAATAACGCGATGTTCTTGTACTATATGAGGGTCCAGGATCCCACACTAGGAACAATGCTGTGTCATGGGGTATTGAGTTTTGATTACTGTCATGTTTATAGTGACTTGCAATATTTAAAAAAATTATTGACGTAAGAATAATTAAAATCGGCCCACGCGTTTGGTCACTAGAACGCCACAAGGGAACAAACATGCATACATACGTCATATAGGCTGTTAAACACATTACCCTCCTTTCCTTCGCGCAGTCGAGTAAATATACAGCTACAACTCTGGGAACTTAGAAGTAAAGTGAAAAAGCTAATTTTTTTTTAACGTTACTAATAAAACATGGGCTAAAAATAAAAAAAATGCTGGCCACTGACGTGTCTAAATGCCTGCCACCTTATTATTATTTTTTTATTTATATCAATATAATTGCCATTTCTGGCTTTGTGCCATTACTTCACATATTCTCTGAGAATTTGAAGTGAATAACTTTAAACTCTTGTATGGTTTTGGAGCTAGATGCTTCTAACAGACGGGTGGACGGACGGACAGACAAAGCGCTGAAACACCCAAGTCAACTTAGAGATCTCGCAGCGCTCGATGATACAAGTATGAGTTATTCATGAAGTGGTATCCGCTTTTTCGACTTCACTCCCATGTTCTGTTTGTTTGTCTGTATTTTTTACTAGATCGATGCTTTTATGGTGTAAACACGGGTAGGTTCATTGTTTTAAACAGGCAGTTCTCATTCATTGGGTGTATAAAAGAACCACCAATTATTCTGTTAAAAAACCAGATGTCTTCACCAGGATACAATACCAGTTTTAGAAAATGTTAATGAACCGAGATATGGACCTAACACGTATTTTACTTTTTAGTGCGTAGTAACGTTTGCTAGTGCGTAGGTGAATGATAATATTATTATATACATACGTTAGAAGGCTTGGTTTTAACCTCAACTTTTCAACCGACTTCAAAAAAGGAGGTTCTCAATTCGACTGTATGTTTTTTTTTTATGTTTGGTAGAGTATAATTCAGAGGTGGTCCCATATAAATTTAATCGAAATCGGTCAAGCCAAACCGTCAAAGTCGGTTTTTTAAGCTATGCTTGCGTTTAATTATAATAAACAGGTATTTGGGCAGCGGAGTCTAAATTTTCCCGATGTAGTCAAACAAAATGAAATGCCTATAATTGCCATTTCTGGCTTCGGACCATAGCTTTACATATTGTCTTGAATTTGAAGTTATTCGATTGTATGATTTAAACGCTAGATGCATCTGACAGATGGAGGGATGGACGGACGGAAAAAGTGCTAAACCACTCAAGTCAACTAAGAGATATGACTATAGATTTAAAAAAATTCGTTGATATACGTTTCGGTCGCCGATGTGAGGTAGCAAGCCATCGGTATTCTATGGCTTACCTACATTTTGTAGAGTGCGCACAGGAATTACCTAAATGAGCTAATTCCTGAATGCCTTTTTTACCGTCTAACAACAAGACAAAACTGAAAATAAAAATATTGTCCGTTTATACAGTATTTTGTAGTTGATATACTTCCACTTCGCTTGAAACGTTTCGCTTCTAGGTTCATCATTCATACAGCGAAGGAGTGGGATTATTACTAGTTGTAATTTTGTGAATATGGTAGTAGAATAATTAATGTCATGAGTGCCTCATTGGGGCCCATGTGTATAAACGATTTTGATTTTGATTACCCGCCTCCTGTTGTTCCTCGAACGGTATGATCTGTTAGTCAAGTCTTCAAGTCTAGACTGAATAGGTATCTTCTAGACAAGTATGCTACATCTTCGGCCGCATCGTCACTTTCCATGAGGTGAGGTTGTGCCCGCTCTAATCATAAAAATCTAGCATAAAAAATGCAATGAATAACATCGGGGGAAATATTACTAATACTTTTTAAATAGACCCGATTGTTTGATTTCAAATATAATTTGGATTTCAATAGATAGCTTGGTAGTAGTTGAAAATGTCGTTCAGGCGTTGAAAAATAAATTTTAGGTTATTCATTGCATTTTTAAAGCATACAGTACAAAAATTTTTCTTTTTATGTTAATAATGTAACCTCGCGTGTTGTCCCGAGTAAATGTATTTTTTTCTTCAATGTAATTAAACTTTTCAATGTAAGTGAGATTGCGCCTGACGCTTGTCCAGCACAGTTTAGTGCTAACCAAAGATTTGAACTTAAAAGTATTAAAATCCTGCGACAAAGCACTGTGCTCGACACCATGAGATATAAGAAGTTAAATCTCTTTATGCCCTGCAATAGCTCTGGAAACATTGCGAGTCAATCCAATATACAATAATTTTTGCTCACTGCTGCTTATTAATTGTCTGGCAATGATGTGGAATTTCCCCTGGATGACTCTGCTAGAGTCGTACCACAATCAAAACACAAAAGTCCTATTACAATAAAATTACATGCGGCAAAAAGACTCGTTGATTTGGGAACTCATACTTATATATAACTTCGTAACGCCCTACGAGTAACGCCTATGAAAAGCAAATAACATTTTGATCTGGAATTTGCTCAGATATAAAACTGTATAAACTATATGCTAAAGCCAAAGACTCTTTTCAACGACCTTAAAGAAAAGGAGGAGGTTCTCAATTCATCGGAAACTTTTTTTTATTTACGTTACTTCAGCACTCCATCATTTATTAACCGATTTGGAAAATTATTGTTTTGTTCGAAAGTTATACCTACTGGTCCCATTATAATTTGATCAAGATCTGATAAAAACTTTCTGATATATTTATGATTGAAGTCGGTTATTCGTTTTTTAAACTATATTTTGTAGAATGTAAAATATAATCTCTCTTTTTTTTATAGCTTTTGTACATTATTCCAAAGCGTTTAACAGTGTAAGACACTGCAATATTCGACACACTCAATAACCAAGAAATACACGACACTTATATGAAAATCTTTAGAAACATTTATCACATCAGTACTGCAGTAATAAAACTACACATTACTGGATCTTCTATCAACATCAGAAAAGGATTGAAACAGGGTTACACACTGTCTCCTAAATTGTTCAACGCCGTATTAGAAGAAGGCTTCAAAAAATGATTCCCCAATTTGGAACAAAGCGGTATCATGGTTGGGGAAAAAAGGTCGCCTACGATATAGTCTTTTTCTTATCCTCAGATTCCGAGTTGCGATCTATGCTCGAAGACCTGAGCAGGGACAGCCTTGAGGTCGGACTTCGAGTCAACATGACAACGACCAAATTAATGAGTAATAGGACACAGCTCGAGATCTGTTTTGAGGATGTGGAGGTTGAATATGTCCATGAGTACAAATACTTGGGCCAAATTGTCTCTTTCAAGGCTAGACAAGAAAAAGAGATTGCTAGACGCATCGATAACGCTTGGAAGAGCTTTTGGTCCTTGAAGCACTAAACACTTTTAACACAAATCACGGAGGTGACACATAGGTAAGGCAGGTATGCTGAAGTGTGACTGGGCTGGACTCGTCAGTCTTATGCCGGAGGAACTATGGGCCAAAACAACGACTTTTCGGACCCCACAAAATAAACGACGCCGCGGCAGACCCAAAAGGAGATGGCGAGACGACCTTGGCTTATATTTGAAGGAATTGTTTTCCGTAGCACAAGATCGTAAGCGGTGGAGAGAGGGTAGGGAGGCCATTGCCCTAGAGTACACCGTAGGCTCATAATAATAATTGTAACATATTCCTATCGTGTGTATTTACAACACACCCAGTGTTTTAAATTAAAAAGTATTTTAATAAGAAAAATAAATATACAGGTATAATTCTATAGGTATAAATGTAATAAAGAATTATACTTAACCTATATTACAATCTCATGCATATTCGGATTCATATTGTTAATGCTGTTTACCTAACACTTGTTCTTTTTATTAAAGGCTTGTTAGAAAGAAATAGAATGGGCATTGGGGCATTCGTTTGTATAATGCGTGATCACACTCTTCGTCAGTTATTGTAGCTGGTAGGCGGAGGCGGATCAATTTCACGAGTTCTCATATCACTGGTAGAGTTAAAGGATAATGAGAAGAATCTCTCCAACGGTTTAAGCATATAATAACAGAAGAAGAAAAAGTAATTCAGCAAAATTTCGGATTACATAAACAGGGTACAATATCGTCGCAACGGTATAACAGTGAGTGGTGAAATCACAGAAGAGAGAGGGAAGACTCAAAGAAATCTCCACTTCTATGGATGAAATTAACTTGGCGCATATAGTACATCTAATATATAAAATTCTCGTGTCACAGTTTTCGTTGCCATACTCCTCCGAAACGGCTTGACCGATTTTGATGAAATTTTTTGTGCTTATCCGGTATCTATGAGAATCGGCCAACATCTATTTTTCATCATCATCATCATCATCACTTTTCATCATTATCAACGCGGGTGAAACCGCGGGGCGCAGCTAGTATATATATATATATATACCTACAATATAAAATTTAACTAATCTTTTGTGCACCGGTGCAAGGCCAGGCCCTGAATAAGGCGATTTTAGTAAGTACACTAGGCTACTTATGCACCAATATAATATGTACTTACTTATATTTGGCAAACAACCTAAGTAGAAAAACATCCTTTGTATTCCAATTATTTATTTTAGAATACGAAACATTTTTATCAGTTTACGTTCCTGGAGTATTTTGGCAGACTATGCGTTCATTTTCTTCAAAGCACGCCATTTTAGAGACCTCGCTTTCATTTTTATTCTTAGTCTGTTCAGGTTTGCTTGTATTATTCCCTTGAACCGCTGTACCTGGTTGAAAAACATTGTATTTTACAACATTGTACCTTTCTATTTAACAGATTTGGTTTTACTCAATTTTACGTCTATTACCACGAGTTTTTTTGGTATTAATTCTTCCGTTACCAGTATGATCGAATGGTCCATTTATGTATCCACATTCCATTCTGTCACCACGCATCCTACATCCATTCCCTAGTTCTTCAATTACTTCTTCATCTTTTAACATATTTGTGTTTTTATTATAGCCACACAGATACCTGTCACCGAGGTATCGGCACGCATTAATATCATAATCGTAGCCACCAAATAACTGCTGCTTTTGTTGTGTGTCATTACCGTTTCGTAAAATGTTCATTAGTATTTTTTGAGGTGTAAAGATCTCTCGTCTTTTTCCACTTCTTTTTTGACCATTCCTTATTGATGTGATTATTATTGAGCTGTTTGAGTTCTGTTCATTTAAGACAACATCAGGTTCTAAATTCAGTTCCGTGTTATTGTTTTTCTTCTTATGTGATATGCATGAACTACAAGGCAGATTTGGAATTTCAATATTTGTGTTTATTTCTCTACTTTGGTTTTCGGGATCTAACCATTCTGAGGATGAACTACCATCAAATTCAGATGGTTGCTGTTCAATGATATATTCACTTGTGGTATTATTAATACTTTGGTTTTCCGGTTCGAATTCTGTTTCAATTCTAAGAGACTCGCTTGAATTATTTTCTGTGGCGTTGTTATTAAAAATGTGCTTTTGCATGACTATTTCCCTGTTAAGTCTGTGCGTGTCATCTATTAATTTAGTCGAAGATTTTTCTATATTTGTGGCTCTAAAATTTCCGTCTGATTCAATAGTTTCAAATTTCAACGGGTCAAAGAGAATGTGTCCCAGTTTAGGTGCGCATTCAACACTAATTATAATTTTGATTATAATTAAATTAATCTGTAACAAAACAAATACTTATACCTATGCAAAATTATGAAATATTTACTCCGAGTCCTTCACTTAAATCATCTTTTTTACCTCTGTTGGGTTGACGGCGATTGACTACATCTCACAACACGGTATGTGATCTGAACGAGGTTGGTAAATATGCTAAATCAAGATTGTAACTGGCTCTCAAGAGTACCTGCTGGAACACCAATTAGTGTTTCATGACTTTTTCACTTAGAGAAAACCATGATAATAAGCACTTTATGGATTTCACGTCTCTTCAATTCATCTTACCTTTACTGAAAGCTTATAGGATTCGAAATTGCAACCACGCGAACAGGGTCTTCACTGTGATTGACCTACCACCACGCTGCTAAATTAAGCAAAAATGTGTTTAATAGTTCTATTTTCAGCTTTCAGACAACATGTTTCATTAAATAGACCGGTTGCAAAATGGTTGCAAAGCCTTGATCTCAATTTCGGTTAAAAATAATAAATATAAGGTTTTGTTCACATAAGGTTTTGTTCACATACCGGCAGTAGCATTGACATATTTTCTTTAAATCTGGAAATTGATTGCGATAATTAATAACTGTGCGATATAGTTATCAACCCGCGAGAACTCGCGCTACGAGCATTTTCTTTACGGTTTAGATAGAACCTAGCTCTGTTTCATCATTAATGTGCATACATGCCTCGATTACAAAATTAGTTTTGTAAAACCCAGGTCTCATATGAAACATAGCCACATAAATAGTCAATGCTCCTTTCAATGTCTGTCAGTCAGAAAAATATGGCAAGAAGTAAGATTTCACAGCACAAGTTACGGAAAAAATACTAAAACCGTTAATTTGTAAGTTATAAATGTAAAAAAAAAAACGACCAAATCTTTGAGACGTGCGATTTATGCTATTGTGATGAGCGAACTATTTGCATAAAATATTGTACTGCGCCGCGCGAGTCAAACTCGAACAATTACTTTAATTTTATTTCAAGTATTATTAATGAAAGCCAATGAGGTTCTTATGACTGTAATTAAAATTCGTAGTTTGAAAATGCTTTGCACATAAAATACATATTTATTTTAATTGAAAATGATCGTTTTACTACAGTTAAAAAATAAATAAGTAAATGTGTTTTTTGTACAATTTGTGTGTTTACAAATTGCGAGTAGAATTCTGTGCATGCGCGAGTGCTCGTGGAACTTTTATGGGCGCAAGTTCTACCGGGTTGATAACAGATTTAATCAATTTGATGGAGTCGGTACAGCCAACAGCATTACGTTTCGCTCAGACCGTATAATTAATAATTTAACTGAATAAGTACCTAACGTGCAGTCGCTGTGTCGGTTGTTGTGAGGTGTACCGTGAATGCACTATTCGCTTATACCTAATTCGAAATGTGCGCTGAAATCAAATAAATATATTTTTCCTTGATAATGTATGAGCTTCAAAAACGAATAACCGACTTCAATCGGATAAGTATCATTGAAACTCTTCATCAGATCTTCAGAAAAACCTGCGAAATACACTTTTAAACAAAAAAAAAAAACTAATTCAAATCGATCAGGCGTCTACGAGTAATCTGAAGAACCTCCTCATTTTTTGAAGTTGGTAAAAAAGATGAATTACTTTAGCCCTAAAATTGGAATGATATATTTATTTATTGAAAAGGACATTTGTTTCCCTGACTTTCATTTGTTTGTAAGGACATTCATTCGTTTGTGTATCTTATTTTTTTTAAGAGTTGCGAATGATGCTTTCGGTTTCTTCCTTGATGATTGGTACATTACATGCGCGATACTAGTCAGGGAACAGGGAACGGGCTACTTATAATATAAAAAATAGTTTTTATGCTGAATAGGCAAGGTACCTATTTGACCGATAGTGGTCAAATCCTTAGTGATAGTAGTCAATAAATTTGTAACCTGGTGAAAAGTGATCATGCTACCTAAGATACAACTTGCCCGCCGGGAAAATACCTATGCACTATAGACTCGAACTACACGGACCTATGGGTACCGTTAAGGGAACAAGTCGGATAATGCGCTTTACGCCTTCGTCGTACGGATGATAAAAGTAGTACAAAACGCTTCGAACGAACTAGAGGAACTGGCGAGTAAATGGTCAGTTTGTCTTGTGGCTGGATGGTGAAGGGAATTAATATATTTTATTTTATGTTTTTTTTATTTTATGGTGTTTGGAGGGCTTACAGATATTGATACAAAATAAGTCTTAATATATATAACAAGCAGCCTATTACAAGCCTTCGCAGATAAATGAATTATGTAGATATTCCTTCACACAGTCTTCAAAATGTAGACGATATAATACCGATTGGCTTTCGACCTTTCCTAGGTGAATTAGTGAAATTGACGAGTAAGGAAACTGACCAGTGGTACGCTAACTCGGGACAAGGGGTACATTCATGCTTTAGCTACATCCTTGTGTAACACGGAGTAATTACATTATCATTACATTATCTTTGCATGTAACGTTATATCTTCTCTGTGGTTTGCACGTATAAGACCGGGTAGCATGAACATAGGAAACAAACCGTAGGTTGATTGCAAAATCCTTGCCGGGTAGAGCATATTAAATATATACTATACTAACTAGCTATCAGTGATTGCATTATCTTTGCTAACTATGTAATTTTATAATAGGATGTTTGCATAAGCATAATTATACCTACATAATATTGTACGCCCGAAACGGGTAGACTGTTGTCTCGGAACTCTTGTCTACATTTTATGATCTTTGTACATTTTTTTTTTTTTTTTTGCTATGATTATAATAACCTGTACTAACTACGGGCCAATTGCCTATATTTCCTAAAACTAAACTAAAAATATGTACAGCAAAGAACTAAAGTTACCTACAAGACATCGAGCTTATAGGTAACTCAAGTGCTCAAGCCCACTACCAGTGGGTAGCGTTCCCATCATGCTGGCGGCATTGCCTCTCTGAATTGCAATGCTAATACGTTGAGCCAAATAAGTGCCAGCATTTTGATATAGTGTAGTACATAGTGTTGTATATGTTTCATTGTGTTTTATACTATAAAAATATTCTATTATATTCTTAACCTCTCAGTAGGGAGAAATAGCTAGTATTCTGTGATATTAAACCTCCCGGTGGGGAGTAATAGTATTCTGTGTATTAAACGAAGTGATTACATTATCTTTGGAGTATATTTCTTTTCTATGGTATAAGATCCATAGAGGAACTTTTTATACCGGAAAATAAGATCTCCCGGTATGGAGTAATAGTATTCTGTGATTCTGTGTATAAGATAGAAAAAAATCATGTTAAAATGTAACCATCTTATCAGGAATTAAAAATTAAAAATAATGTACTCCTGGTATAATATATCAGAAATAACGTATCTTCAAATATGAAACTTCATAAAATATAAATCATAATGTAACTAACAACTATGCATTCTGAAAGAAAATGGGAATCCTTACGACTAGTAAGTCATTCTTAGTGAATAATCTATTATTTAAGTATATTATTTTAAATTTTTCGGATGAAATTACTTTGAAAATTGGTATCAAAGTTAATGCTTTTTATTATTGAGTGACGCCACTAGGATGTCGCTGGCCTGATTGTAAGCGTTATGACCATTACAGTTCAGTTCTACTCAGAGTTTCACTGAACATGCCAGTGCCGTCACTCAAAAATAAAAAAAAGCATTAGCTTTGTTGTATAAGATCATTCTTATTTATATAGCATTAGCCATGCCAGGCAGATGCTACATGTTATGCCATGTTGAGTAGCTCAGCGGTTAGAGCAATAGGGCATGAGACCCTATGGCCGCGGGTTCAAATCCCGCCTCAAGCGATATCACTTAAGATCAATCTTATATACTTAGGTGAAAATCCCGCGCGGCAAAGCACTGCGCTCGTTCCCCAGAGATTATAAGATGTTAAATATTTTTAAGCCCCGTTATTTCACTTTAAACATTGCCCTTCAATCCGAAATACTTAAATATTATTATGTAGGAATTACACGAGCTAATTCCCCAATGCCCATTTCACCAACTCACAACAAGACAAACTGTTAAACGTCATTTTGGTTTATATACCTCTAATTCGCTCGAAACGTTTCACTTCTACATTTATTACATAATATTATCCGTATTGCGAAGTAGTGTCTTCATCTTTGTTCCCCGAACGGTATAATCTGGGAGTATTAAAGTCTACAGTGAAAGGGGAGATAATCAACAAGCAAATGCATTCACACTCACAGCTCCACACTAAGTTCAGAGACTTGTATCGCGGGTTCCGGAAACATTTACACATCACGCACACAATCACACCCAGCACCAGAAGCACAAATGTGCCTTGGGAAGGAAAAGTGTGTTCCAGGCGGGGATCGAACCCGGGACCCACGGCGCAGAGGGTAGACACTTGCCCACAGCGCCAACTGGGTCTTCGATCATCGAACAAATTATAATAGTTATTTGTTTCAAAAATTCTGTCACAGAATGGGTAAGGTATAATCCGCGCGCGATGAGAATGGGATGGAACTTTGTAAATCGAAAATGATAGGTCTCAATTAGCGTTAGATTTGAATATTAATTATAAATAAGTTTTTTTATACGATCTATCATAGGGTTATGAAAATACACAAAAATGTTTAATGGTTGTAAACCTTTTAAATTAAAATTATTTATGTAGTTAGATTACAGAGTAGTTAAGATCTTCTGAATAAATAAATAATATATATATATATATATATATATATATATATATATATATAGAGGTAGATTGTAAAAGGACATATATATATATATATATATATATATATATATATATGTGTCCTTCTACAATCTACCTCCTTCAGAGGTGTGCTGTTAATATAATAAGGTTTAGGTAGTTTATTTAATTTTTTGCCGACTTCACAAAAAAGGAGGAGGTATTCAAGTCGACTGTATTTTTTTTATGTGTTTTACCTCATAGCTTTCCACGTGAACCGATTTTGATTTTTTTTGTTTGATAGATGTAGCTTTCCAATTCGTCCCATTTAAATGTGATCAAGATCTGACTAGTAGTTTTTGAATTATCCTCAATAATGTATATATACAAATATGTATATTCTGTGAACTACATTGACGATGATTTCGTTTTTAACCGACTCAAAAGTTACCTCATAACTTCTTTCTTTGTGCGCCGATTTCGATGATTATTTTTTATTTGAAAGCTGGTACTTTCCATGTGGTCCCATTTAAATTTGGTCAAGATCTGATCACTAGTTTTTGAGCTATTGTCAATAATGTGTGTTTAATACTTTAAATCTGATCAAGTTGCCGAGGATAAAGCGGTGAGGTCGGTTTTTGTAAGCTTTGCTTGCGTTTAATTATTGTATTTTTGAGCAATCCAATAACTTCGTCAAAAAGATCTCTTGACAATATAATTCCTGAATCACTAGATTCCTTATCCATAGCCAACTGTGTGTATTATCTTTTAAATGCGTTAGAACACCGAACACACAACTGGCATATAATTATGCGAGCTTCGACGCGAGTTTGTCGACGCTACGGCTGGCCGGCGGACCTCGCGCGGTTTATATAAGCTTTTAGGGTCAGGGGTTATGTGCAAAACGAATGTTCCCATTTCTCTCCAATATTTACCCGATTACGGCGAAAAAAAAGAATTTATGATTTTAACACCGTATGTATCTATGTATGTTCGTTTGTACCACGGCGTCCAAACTACCGATTGTAACTTCTAGGGTGTCGTTTTACTTCAAATTCGCCGAGAATATGTAAAGCTATAGTCCAAACCCAAAAATTGCAATAAAAAAAGATATACCTATGTAAAAATAAGAGGGCACCCATACACATAACTGAGAGACAAATTCATTTTGTTCTGCCCGTGTGCAACGTAGAAAACAAATTAACAGCAATTAACCTCGTAAGTTTTTTCTATTGCGCGAGATCTCTGTTCGGGGCGAACGACTAGTTATTTAATGTTTCGTAAAGTATTTAAGCTATATTTATGAAAATCTATTTAACCTTCACCAGTACCTCGGGGATGATTTCAGATATTATGCCTCAAACAAATAAACGTAACGTTTGTAGTCTAGGATCCCAAGTAAGATCGACCTTCACCCATCTGTTTACTGAATTAAAAATATATTATAGCGAATAAAATGTGTTGCTGAACACATACCAATGGGGTTGCCTAAACAAATACGGTCAAGAATATAATTAATTTAAAAAGGAGGAGGTACTGAAGTCGACTGTATTTTTTATTTGTGTTACATCATAACTTCTTTCCACGTGAACCGATGTTGATTTTTTTTTATTCTATAAGATACTGTTTTCCAATTGGTCCCATTTAAATTTAATCAAGATCTGATCAGTAGTTCTTGAAATATCGTCATATTGAGTGTTTAGTACATCTAACCTGATAAATTCCCGAAGATAAAGCAGTAAAGTCGTTTATTTAAAGCTTTGCTTGCGTTTAAATATATACAAACTTTTATATAGTTTAACCTGTCTCAGCGTCTGTATGTGTGTCTGTCTTTTTTTTTTTTTTTTTTAATTATTTCATGACCATGGATGCATAGTCCTTCAGTCGAAATATTAAACAAATATTAACAATTTCTATTTTTCCATAATAAAAGTCTTAGTCACAAGTCACAATCAAAGTCAAGTAGTCAGTCATAGTCAAGTCATGCCCTAGTAAAGTGGTAGAAACTTTACTAGAACTTCTATTGGAGTTTTGGAGCGAAGGCGAAAATCACGTTTTTCAACTTTGTATGACTTGCCTACACTTATGCACATTTACTAAGTATTAACGGTTAATAATCCACCATTATTACACATTAACACTCGAAGAATCACAGGTTTTGGAAAATTATACAAAATCAACAACGTCATTTTTCACTTTCGCGGCAAAACTCCTGTGTGTCTGTCTGTAATAAAATATTGCAAGTTTAATTTTACTCGCTCCCCGCTTTTCCATTGAGCTGAAATTTGCATGCATTTGTATATCGAATGACAATACAGTATTATCATAACATGACCTGATCTGATAATGGAACCATGATGTGGCCAAGGAAACACCGTAATCAAATGGCTTAACCCCATCAAGTTTGGGCTTGTTTAATTCTGTTGCCAAGTACTCTAAACGTAGGTGATATCCAGGGTATGGTGATGGAATTAGGAGGTGACCATGGGGACTCTGTAATGAAACAACGCAACCCTTTCGCGTTTGGGTTCGTTTGATTCGTCTCGACATTTTCGTTAGTTCTTTTTTAAAAACAACTATTAAAAGTTTGGTTTAAAAATATTTTTTATGTTTAACTTGTCCATCAAATAATTACCATTACAGAAACAAAAAATGGGATAGCTCAGGCACCACCAAAAAGGCGGCTCAACTGTCGCCAGAGATGTATGCGTAAATGTCGCCGTGCTGCATGCAAAAGAATCAAAAGGTGCGTGAAGAAGAAAATATTCGGTGTAGCTGACCCACACTTTTCCGATTTTGAAATACCTGGATATGCAAACCTTAAAGACAAACTAGCAGAAACCAAACGAAATTCTTACTTTTCCCACATTAAAAACAAGATAAAACATAAAGAATCGCGAAACAATTTACTTGATGACTTGGAAGTGATCGAAAGAATGAGTGCTGCGGAACTAAAAAGAAAATTTTCAATCAAGGGAGATCAAGAAAAACTTTTAGAAAATTTGATTCAAGATTACAAAGTCGGGAATATGTCGGCATCTAATTTGCTCAAGGGCAATATCAATATACTGGATAAAAACCAGCTTCAGAAAACGTTAAAAGATTATGAGATATCCCAAAAAGTCGCAAAAATGGATGTCGATGAAATGAAGCGGAAATATTCCGTGAAAGGAAATAATGCCATAATCTTAGAGAGGTTATTAGACAGTTACAAGAAGGGAAAAATATCGGCCACAGAAAATGGATTTGATCCCAAAAAACTCAATAAAGAACAGCTTCATGAATTATTATTTAAATTCGAAGCAGAACAAATTGCAGAAACTAAAAAAAAACCATCGTTTTTGGAACAGGGTAAAGACCGCCTGCAAAATTTTGTAGAAGATATAAAGAACACTGTTTCCATCAGCTCAAAATTTAAAATAAATAATAAAATGTTTTGATATGAAGATGAAATAGTAAAAATTTGCTACCAAAACGAACTGAAGATAGTTCTGCTGTAATTTAATATGAGGTAGCCCAAAACTACACATTTCTATATTTTGATACATATGAACACATAATTAAACAATGAAAAACATGCCTTCAAGAACGAAAAAGCCGAAACCGGTGTCAAATAATTTACCGCACAAACAATCTTTAATGAATCGATTTAGAAAAATGAAGACAAGAACGGCCGAATTACATCCAATTAGAACACAATATATACAGACAACATTAAAATTTAAGCCTGAGGGTATGAAGGCTCTTCCAAACATTTCAGAGAGTGAGGAATCAGTAATTCCGCACAGGAAAATTAACAATAAAATATGGCATTATACAAAAGGGACCAGTAAGAAACTATTAAACGAAGTAGAGGATTTCAATGTTGCCAATGTAGTCGATAATTATAGAATCAAATCAAAAAACATATGGGGTAAACTTAAAATACGGGATTCGCCAATATACAGAAACTATGGTCAAACGAGTTCAATTGGAACGCAGGCAAACAATGAAGATGATTACAAAGAAAGCAGTAGATTTAAGCAAAGAGTTCGCAGTTCTATATGGAAAATGTCTAAAAACGCTATCAGACGTAACCGACACTGGAATAAAGTATTAGCTGATAATCACATTGATATAGATAAAATAAATCCAGGAAAAGTTAACCTCAGTATGATCGACGTTGACGGATTGGGTATCGAAAATAAGTTAATGAAAAAAACAATTACCTGGCTATTAAAATGAGCCTGAATTATAGGCTTATAAAGAGTAATTAATTAGTGACTGATTGAAATTTACACAAGAGTGATTTTCATGCGGACTCTACCTGTTTAATACATCTTGTTACGTTAATTGAAATACATGTTTAATGGTATATTTTGCGATAAAGACGATGGTGAGTTCTTACTTCGCAGTAATATTGGTTAGTTTGATTTTTTCATAACATCAGTTGTAATTTAACTGGTTATTTTGGTATAGCTTTATATCTTTAATTATATAAAATCAATTGGACGTGAAGGAATTATATTTTTTTATTCTTTTATCGGTTGTATTCTTAGGTAAATTTCCGAAAGTAAAATTTTATTCGCAAAAATATTTAACAATTAAATATTTATTATGAAATAAATAAATTTGGTCAAAATCGGTGCAGCCGTTTTCCAGACAGTGTCAGGGGTTACTAAAAATATAATTTTAATTTTTGTTCGGTGGAGCCCAGTGGATACAAAGTATGGACATTCAATCGTTTGAGAACAATAGCCGTGGAGCGCAGTGGCATAACCCTTTTCTATTCCTAAATTTTGATTTTGCCACTTGTTATAATTGCGTTAGTCATTAGTGAGTTCTTGTTTTGGGTTTAGTAATATTTTCACGTATATAATTTGAGAATTGTATACGTCAATCACGTAAACAGTTGTCATCACACGCGGCGCTTTTTCCCCACCTAACAAACCATAGGGTTTTCCTTATTTCAATGGACCCCACACAGACACAATGAAAAAACGAAGTCGCTTAATAAAGATCTTGTTTTTTTTTGCTGTTCCTACAAAAACTTTTGAGCGGGTTAATTTTATCTGTCAAAACAGATAAAATTGACCCTCGCAGGAGCGGTTAGTTTACGGTTTATCGGCACAAAAGGTCTAGTTATTTGTCGGACAGTAGTCAAGTTGTAATAATCACGCATCCACGACAATTTTTATCTCCACAGATGGTCGTAGATACAATATGCGCATGTTCACCCTGCGGCGATACTACTAAAAATACCATCCCGAAACAAGTAGCGCGGCAAGGTTTTAATAACTTCGATGCTCCGGATACAATAAACAACGGAGATAATGGACGTAGGAAAAAAAAATGCTGTCCCTACGATTTCAACAGCAAGCTCTGCCAAGTCGTAAATGACAGAATGCTGTGTGGCTTCAACAAAAATGTAGGCAAACCGGAAGACAATAACGCCGTCTACAGCCTAAGTGACGGTTGCAGACTTCGAGCGGGCAGACTTGAGTGTGGGTACGAACAACCACCGTATATTAACATAAGGAGGCCACCAGCACGTAATTTAGACAGTGCACAAGAATTTTCACCAGAATTATTACTAGATAATGATTCCGAAGCAAAGAATTACGATTACGGAGATGTGAATAAATTTAAATTAAAACAACCCTTGACAAACAATTTTGATAAATCAAAACTGAATATGAGCAATGGTCATCTAGAGAAAAACGAAAAGAAACCTACAGGGACAAAATGTGTTGAAATAAATGAAAGAATTGTGTGCAAATCATAAACCTTTGTGAAAAATAGCATAAACTATTAAAACCAAACGCCTGATGTATTTTTCCTGTATCGGATAAGTTTCGTTTATATGAACGAGCGAATTCTCCAAGTTGGTGGTTTACTTTCGCCTGCCCGTGGGACAAGCGTTTACCGTTTAAGGCTGCGTTCCAAAACAGTTGAAATTCACTTGACAGCGGGTGTAATTCACTCGATGCTCGTACCAAAACACCAAGTGGAGTTTTCACCTTTTGGAACGCCTCCTTAGGTAAAACAAATGCCTTGACAGTTTAAAAGAATCACTCTGGAGAATCGGGAGTTGAATTCATCGAGATAGGAAACAAACCTACAAACCTAAGCTACGGTTTGTTGGGTATTTTACTCTGACAGCGGCATTGCCATCGCCACAGAGAACACTAAAAGGTAGTTATTACATTTACCTCTGATTACAAACATTGGTAGCAATTCGATTGTTCAGAATTAAACTAAACTAGCCTAAAATTAGTTTTAGACCTGTTAGTTCTAAACCTATTCAGAAAAGGCAATATTAGACTA